>OW240915.1:127250221-127460833 GCA_933207985.1 Pelobates cultripes | reverse complement strand
TAAAATGACAGGAAGCATTGTGGGAACACAGAGGAAAGGTAAGGATCATGGGAAAATTGCTCTGACCAGCGGAAATGAAGCACACTTTGCTCCTCAGCTGGTCAGAGCTGGTCAAGCGGAGGAATCCTCCATAAGGCAAAGAGTCCCTACTTTGTCTTATGATTTTAAAGAAAACTAAAGAAGACAGGAAGAAAAGAAGAACAGATCCTGAGAGAGGGGGAGAAGAGGAAGAGATTGAGGAAAGGTAAGTTCGGCATGACAGTGCCGCTTTAATTACAATTAGCGGGACCTGCCTGACAACCCATGCCGAAAGTAAAGGGAATTTAATTTGCTAGCACTATATTTAACCCTATAACTTTCCAAGACACCATAAAACCTGTACATGGGGGGGGTACTGTTCTACTCGGGAGACTTCGCTGAACACAAATATTAGTGTTTCAAAACAGTCAAATGTATTACAACGATGATATCACCAGTAAAAGTGACTTTTTTGCATTTTTGCACAAACAGCACTTACACGGACGATATTATTGCTGTGACACTTTTTACTGTTTTGAAACACTAATATTTGTGTTCAGCTAAGTCTCCCAAGTACAACAGTACCCCTCATGTACAGGTTTTATGGTGTTTTCAAAAGTTACAGCGTCAAATATAAGGCTTGCATTTCATTTTTTCCTCATTAAAATTCACCAGATTGGTTACGTTGCCTTTGAGACCCTATGGTAGCCCAAGAATGAAAATTACCCCTATGATGGCATACCATTTGCAATAGTAGACAACCCAAGGTATTGCAAACGGGGTATGTCCAGTCTTTTTTAGTAGCCACTTAGTCACAAACACTGGCCAAAATTGGCATTTTTTGCATTTTTCACACGCAAATACTAACGCTAACTTTGGCCAGTGTTTGTGACCAAATGGCTACTAAAAAAGACTGGACATACCCCATTTGCAATACCTTGGGTTGTCTACTGTTGCAAATGGTATGCCATTATGGGTGTAAATTTCATTCCTGGGCTACTATAAAGTCCCAAAGGCAACATAACCAATCTGGCGAATTTCAATTTCAAATGTAACGTGCTATATTTGATCCTGTAACTTCCCATAACGCCATAAAACCTGTACATGGGGGTACTGTCTTACACGTGAGACTTTGCTGAATACAAATGTGTATTTTATTGCAGTAAAAGCAAACAGTATTATGACATTGACCGTTAAAATGTCATGTATAACTAAATTAAAAAAATAATCGTATTTTCTCCCTTTTTTTCATATTAAATTATGTTTCATAGCTAAATATTTGATATTAAATGAAAGCCCTGTTTCCCCTGAATAAAATGATATATAATAAGGGTGGGTGCATTTACTATGAAAGAGGTGAATTGCGGTTGGACAGACATGTAGCGCAAATGCCAGGTTTTGTTTACATTTTGTTTACAACGTGTACATTTGGCTCCCTCCTTAAGGGGTTAAAAGGTAACAATTTTCTTCGTATAGCCTGATGTAACAGATGTTTCTTTTGTACCTTCAGAATTTGTATACCAGTGATATTTAAGACTTTCGAATTGACACAACGTACATAGTGTAATTCGTATATGTATTAAATATAACTTATAAAGAGAGATACAGTACACTCACAAGCATGGAGCTATAAACCCAGCTCCGGTATGGATGGCTGCAGGTCCATATAGGCAACCCCCCCCTTTAACACTGATTAGGTGGTCCTTCCTAGGATTGATAAGAAATAAAGCCACAATAGTATAGCACTGTTATGAAATTTAATCCCGGTTGCCAGATACACTTGATTAAGGGAGTGCAGTCCCAAACTGCACAGCGTGCTATTATAGAGCCACTGGGGCTCTGGGTTTTGTAAGTATACATTTTACTTACAACTTTCTTTGAAAATTTCATAACCGTGCTATACTATTGTGGCTTTATTTCTGGTCAATCTTTCTTTAAGCTGAAAATGTTCGGGTGATTATAGTGTCCCTTTAACTTTTTTCTTACCACGCATAAGAAGTGTTTTGTTGTACACTCAGAATGCATGATTAGTTTACACAAATTTACTGGATTTGGAGTTTCTCTCCACATGTTTGAAGGTCCAATATAAAACCTTGAAAAGCAGTGAAGAATGTAGCGCTTATGAAGATCAATTTTCACTTAGTAGTCTGAGGAATATATACGGGATCGGCGACCAAGTTCCTAAAAAGGAAATAATCGCATATAGTGTAGATGGTATATTATAAAGTAATCTTTGGTATAAGAAAATATGGATAAACTCACAAACGGGGAGCTGTAGACTCAGCACTGGTTTGTATCGCTTTTGGATCCGTTTAGGCGATCCTCCCCTTATCAAAGTTATATCACTGCTGGGTCCGTTTGGGTAGTCTTCCCTCTTTGGTTAATTTCCAATATTGTGACTTTTATCCTAAGAAGAGGGCAAAAACACGGACGATTGCGCAGTACTATTAGGATTCCCTTATAAGGTAATACAAATTCCCAAATGGGTACTTACAAGCCTGGAGTCAAGTATTTTGACTCAATTTTCACGTATTGTGCAGTGTGGGACTGCACTCCCATCAAGAAAAGGCAGGTGGGTTAGGTGAATCCAGGAATCCAAGTTGTGATAAAAACTAACTATTACAAAATAAAAGGGCATAAGTATGCCTAAAATCTATTAATAAAACAAAGAGCATTAATATGCTAAAATTCAAGAAACCAGAACGCGTTTCGCCACTATACTGTGGCTTTTTCAACTGGATAAATCAATACAAAAAAAAAGGGAAGAGAGGAGGGGGGAAAAGAAGGGAAGAAGAGAGGGGGATTATAGAAAATGGCATAACTCAAAATCTGAGTTTAAGCCGTAGGGGATCAAGGTGTTAAGTTTATAGATCTAATAAAATCCCCCCCTCTCCAATTCTTATTCAGCTTCTTAATTCCCATAAAAGTCAAACCTTCTGGCTTCGGATTATGAAATTTTTTTAAAATGATATGAGACACTGTGTTGTTCAAATCCTATTTGGATTTTATATATATGTTCTCTAATTCTCGTGTGCAAAGGCCTTGTTGTTCCTACATATTTAAGTCCACACGGACATATCAGGAGATAAATAAAATTTTTAGTGTAGCAAGTCATGAATTGTTTAATTGGAATAGTGACATCTTTATTAGTTATTATTTCCTTTATTATCCTTCTATTACAACCTGACTTTTTACATGCTGTGCACTGTCCGCATCCATAAAAACCTTTTTCATCTTTGAACAACGTAGAGGAATGATTCTTTTCTTTTATAAAAACTTCTCACCAATGTATTTTTAAGGTTCTTTGCTCCTCTATATATAATTCTAGGTTTCACTGGAAGAATTTGTTTAAGGGTTGGGTCCTGGAGTAATATAGGCCAATATTTATTTATAATTTTACGTACTTGATTGCTTGTGTTGTAATTGCAAATAAATGGGACATCCTGTATTTCCTTATTCGTTTTTGTTTTGTAAGTTAGTAATTCCTTTATTTCCCTACCACTGATCTCTAATCTTGAATTTTCCAATTTGGATGTATCATATCCCTTATTAACAAAATCTGTCTTTATACGCAGTGATTGATCTTCGTAATTGGTCACATCACTGCAATTTCTCTGAATTCTGAGGAATTGTCCTTTAGGGGCATTCTCCAGCCACGGAGAATGGTGGCAGCTGATCTTCTCAATAAAACTGTTGCAATCCACCTGTTTAAAATGGTTTTTGGTTTGTATTTTCCCTTCTTTTATAAAATGTCTAAGTCTAAAAATGTAATTATCTCCTTACTATATGTGGTCGTTAATTTAATACCCCAATCATTGTTATTTAAAAACATTAAGAACTTGGTTAACTCTATTTCTTCACCTTTTCATATTAGTATAATGTCATCAATGTAACGACCATAGAGGACCAAGTTCTCCCCCCAGTCATGACCTTCATATACAAAATGATCTTCCCAAAAGGCCATGAACAAGTTGGCGTAACTGGGGGCAAACTTGGTCCCCATGGCCGTCCCATTAATTTGTAAAAATGTTATCGTACCAAAAAAAAAAAAATTTTTTTAGTATCAATCCTATTCCTTCTAATATATATTCAACTTGCTTCGGTAAAAAATCATTACATTTAGTTAAAAAGTGTTCTACTGCTCTACACCCGTACGTATGCGGTATATTACTGTAAAGAGCAGTTACATCGCATGTGACTAAAAAGCAATCGGAATTCCAAATTGTTTTTTCTAAAAGATTCAAAACAGTGATGGTATCCTTGATATGGGATTTGGTTTGCATTACTAGCGGTTGTAACTGTACATCTATATATTGAGAACTTACTAGAAACAGAATCTATTCCTGCTATTATAAGTCTACCTGGGGGTTTATTAATATCCTTATGAACTTTGGGTAAAAAATAAACTGTAGTCTTTGGAAACTTAATATTCAGGTATTGGAATTCTTTAAGGTCCAGAATTTTTTCATTTAAGCCGGTCTCAAAAAACTTTGAAATGTCTTATTTATCTCATCACTTGGATTTTTATTTAACTGTTGGTAAGTCTTTGCATCTTTTAAAATATTCTCCGCTTCCATATTATAGAATGATTTAGACATTAGGACTATTCCTCCTCCTTTATCTGCGGGTTTCACAATAAGATCATCATCTGTCTGTATATCTTTCAAGGCCTTTTTTTTTTCGTCATTCTCTTTTTATTGTTGTTTCACGTAGCATGTACATGACATCAAACAAATGCGATATACATTGAGGAAACAGAAATATGAGAAGAAAGGCATCATTCCCCTTACAGCGTTTGTTTGGAAATTTGTCCCTTTTCCTCCTTCCCCTTGCAGCGGTCTTCCCGTCTGACCCTTTCCCTCCCACCCCCCTCCCCTATCCGTCCCACGTCTACAAGCTCTATGCTATCCTTGCTTGCAGACTCAGTACCTACAATATTCGCCTGTCGAATAGAGTTGTTTATTGTATAGGGGCATAAGACTACCACTCGCCCATGTTATATGGACACATTCTAGGGCTACAAACGTTTCTCTCGCCTTACATCCCGGGGTTTAGTTCGCCTTACTGTGAAGACTATAGGGCTCACTCAACACCCTATCGGAAACAGGTATAACCCCGTATGACCCCTCACTCGGTATGGGTCCCATCTAGGAGGCCTGTGACGAAGTGCCCTTCGCCACTTGGTCCTGGAGAGGCCTACTTGCCAGCCTCCTCCCCTGTGACTATGACTCTTTCATCTATCTGGCTTTAAAGCCCCTAGTCTACCTTCAGACAGACTATTTATGTGGGCTGCTTTATTTATCCTATGTTTTAGTCACCCTGTACCCATTATAGGTGCAGGGTGTGTGTAATGTAATTGTTTATAGTGTGTGTGTGTGTACTGTGTAATGTATTGCCTGCTCTCTTGTATTGCTGAGGTTTGCTACCAACTAGGTGGGTTTGGCTATGGAGCTGGTCTAGTGCCCTCTGTTGGTAGCAACAGCAATATGCACTACCTGAATTGCAAGACTGGTTCATTTGCATATTCGGGTAGATTTGCATATGGCTAATTCTGCAGGCAGGTGAGATATTTAAATTAAATATTGTCTTTAAAAATGTGCCATGTCACTGTGTTTCTTGATATGGTTTGACTGTTTGTGATTTTATTGAAGTTTTCACAACAATGTTATTGTGGTGACCCTATTGGCTGGTCCCAAGGGAATAAAGGTTTTGACAGTTCTTCTTGATCCCTCTAAACGTAGCCTTGTCTCGTTATTGGAGGGAGCTGTTATAATCACACTGGGGATTGCTATGCTCTGCATGCTCCCCTGAGCTTGAGTCACTTAGCTCTTTTAAGAGCTTGTTCCTGACACACTCTCCTTGGAGGAGGGGTCTTCACCACACAGTCCTGGATGCTGGAGGTTCATACAGGGTGGAAGGAAGAGTTCTTTCCCACACAGTCCTGGGGACAGAAGCTGATCCAGGGTGGAAGGAAGTTCTTTCCACACAGTCCTGGAGGACAGAAGCTGATCCAGGGTGGAAGGAAGACGGCGAGACTCCAGTCAAGATACGGCGGTTGCGGAGTCTGCGGTGGTTGTGGTGTCTGCTGCAGCGCTTGGAGTCCTCAGGAAGCGCTAGGAGCATCCGTCAACGGAGGGTACTCAGTCGGAGTACAAGGAGCTCTGTTACAAGGCCGATGTTGGATTAGATTCCCACATCTCCACCTCCAGTGGTGGTACCCCCGGGGTGGGGGGCTCACGCCCGTGTTCCCGACAGGAGTCAGCCAGTGTCGACAAGTGCCTATATTGTTCTTCCCGTAGCATGTGGGAGGCGGTCTACCATATAGTCCTGTCGCCCTACTACCCTTTTTGTATTTATTGGTCAGGAGTGGTCTCAAGTTCTCTCTGTTGGGTGGAGTCAAAAGTTGAGCTGGCGTCCGTCAAAGGTTATGGGTGTCCTACCAGACTTAATGTGTAATACGTCCTATGTGTGCGTGACCTCGGTCTTACCGCTAATCATGCTGCACCCTTCTCGAGGTAGGAGCTCCAGGGGTACCATTTGAGGGCGCACTTGTCCGAGCGCTCCTGCAGGTAGGCCGTCATGAGTTCCATTTCGTGAATGGCTTCTACCTTATCCACCCATTGGCGATATGTGGGGATTGTCTGGGCCTTCCAGTGTAGGGGTATGAGTGTTTTGGCTGCGGTGAGCAATTGTATGGTGAGCGAGTTTTTGTATTTGCTCAGGGATGTGGTTGTATGGTTCAGGAGCATCTGCAGGGGTTGGAAGGGGAGGTCTGTGTCTGTATTTCAAGGCCTTTTTCTCCATTGGGGTTAAATTATTCCTAAAATTGTCTTTAGAGCTTATTTTGTTAATTTCTGTCATAACCACAGTTTCAAAAGAGATCATTTCATCAGAAATCATTTGTTTCGGATAAAAGGTCGATTTGTTTTTTAGGGTTGTATGTTTAAAATCCGGTACCTCTATTGAATAGATTTCTGAATTTAGATGATCCCTATTTGCTGGATTTTTAATAAAAAATTTCTTCAGACACAGACTTAGTTTAAACCGATTTATATTAATATACATGTCAAAATGATTAAGACTTGTATTTGGCGCGAATTTAAGTCCTTTATTTAGTACAGATATATGGTTAGAATCTAAAACTTTATTGCTTAAGTTAAAAATGCCTTGCATTAATTTCTTAGGTGTATTTCTCTTCTTTTTGGCCTGTGCAAATCTCCCTCCCCTTGTTCCTCTGAGGGTGATACCCTTCTCTTTCTGGGGTTGATAGGAGTATCTGTTTCTTGATCTATCTTGTGTCTGTCTTTCATCTTGCTCTGCCAAAAAAAACCTCTTTTTTATCCGCTAAAACTTCATATCTATTTCTTAAGGGAATTCCTTTCTCCTAATACTCAGGGTGCCTGTATGTTCTTGATTCTTTATAGTTTTGAGAATCTTTTCTATGTCTATGTGAGATTCTCTCTCTACTTATGTTGCTCCCTCTAGGATTTCTATAATCTTGTTCTTCCGCATAGGAGTGTTGACGTGGTTTATATTCATTCTTTGTTCTGTCTTGATAATGCCTATAGGGTTGTTGATATTTTAACTGATAATTGTTGTAATTTCTATTGGGATATTGTACATATGTTTTATCTGGACTTTTATTCCTCCATTTTATGGGGGTACCTTTTTCCCTTGCATAAATTGTAGTCTGTTGGTTGTATTTGGAAAATGACCTGACTTGTTTGAGTTCATAATCTTTAATATCCCTAAGGTATTTCTTTTTTCTTAATACCTATGACTTCCTTTTCCAATCTGTCCAAATTCTTTTCAATGAATAAAGTGGTTTCTGGCGTATAAAGACAGATTTTGTTAATAAGGGATATGATACATCCAAATTGGAAAATTCAAGATTAGAGATCAGTGGTAGGGAAATAAAGGAATTACTAACTTACAAAACAAAAACGAATAAGGAAATACAGGATGTCCCATTTATTTGCAATTACAACACAAGCAATCAAGTACGTAAAATTATAAATAAATATTGGCCTATATTACTCCAGGACCCAACCCTTAAACAAATTCTTCCAGTGAAACCTAGAATTATATATAGAGGAGCAAAGAACCTTAAAAATACATTGGTGAGAAGTTTTTATAAAAGAAAAGAATCATTCCTCTACGTTGTTCAAAGATGAAAAAGGTTTTTATGGATGCGGACAGTGCACAGCATGTAAAAAGTCAGGTTGTAATAGAAGGATAATAAAGGAAATAATAACTAATAAAGATGTCACTATTCCAATTAAACAATTCATGACTTGCTACACTAAAAATTTTATTTATCTCCTGATATGTCCGTGTGGACTTAAATATGTAGGAACAACAAGGCCTTTGCACACGAGAATTAGAGAACATATATATAAAATCCAAATAGGATTTGAACAACACAGTGTCTCATATCATTTTAAAAAAATTTCATAATCCGAAGCCAGAAGGTTTGACTTTTATGGGAATTAAGAAGCTGAATAAGAATTGGAGAGGGGGGGATTTTATTAGATCTATAAACTTAACACCTTGATCCCCTACGGCTTAAACTCAGATTTTGAGTTATGCCATTTTCTATAATCCCTCTCTTCTTCCCTTCTTTTCCCCCCTCCTCCTTCTCTTCCCTTTTGTTTTCCCCTTCTTATGTAATGATTTTACCCCTATTTTAAGTTCGAGTTTTGTAGGAGATTCCAGCCACATATTCCTAGTTAGATATGTATAGATTTTACTTGCTTCTTATACAGTTTTATGCCCTTTTATGTATTTATGACTTCGATTTATGGAATTCGATGGACTACTGAAACATATGAATTATTCACTTCCCGACCATGAAAGGGAATCTGTTTGTATGGACTTTATTACATCGGATACAGGAAAGAATAAGAGAAGAAGGAAGATACAAAGCTATGAGAGATAAGCGAAAAAACTATTTTTATATGAGATACTTTATAAATCATTTGAGAAAATTGATAAGCTGTAATGTTGTATCAGAAATGACTTTTTGATAAGTGGTAAATGATATCGTTACACAGAGAGAATATAAGATAAAGGAATAAGAAAATTTGTATATGGGCAGTATCTGAAAACATTCTAGATAAGTGATAAGTTAAAATGCTGTATTTCCAATGATTCTTGATAAGTGGTTAACGGCAAGGTTATACAGAGATAAATCTGCCGTTTATATGCGCGAGGTTCTTGTTAAATTGTATCGGTGTATGGGAACTTCACTTGCCGATTGTGTGTGTTAATGAGATAGAGGCTTGAACCACACACGCTCTGCCTGTGGGTGGCAACAGCGTGTTGCGGCGTCACAGATCTTTCACCACCAAACACGAGAGTATTTAAACAGTATCTAGTGAACAGCAACATTGTATTGATTTATCCAGTTGAAAAAGCCACAGTATAGTGGCGAAACGCGTTCTGGTTTCTTGAATTTTAGCATATTAATGCTCTTTGTTTTATTAATAGATTTTAGGCATACTTATGCCCTTTTATTTTGTAATAGTTAGTTTTTATCACAACTTGGATTCCTGGATTCACCTAACCCACCTGCCTTTTCTTGATGGGAGTGCAGTCCCACACTGCACAATACGTGAAAATTGAGTCAAAATACTTGACTCCAGGCTTGTAAGTACCCATTTGGGAATTTGTATTACCTTATAAGGGAATCCTAATAGTACTGCGCAATCGTCCGTGTTTTTGCCCTCTTCTTAGGATAAAAGTCACAATATTGGAAATTAACCAAAGAAGAGGGAAGACTACCCAAACGGACCCAGCAGTGATATAACTTTGATAAGGGGAGGATCGCCTAAACGGATCCAAAAGCGATACAAACCAGAGCTGAGTCTACAGCTCCCCGTTTGTGAGTTTATCCATATATTCTTATACCAAAGATTACTTTATAATATACCATCTACACTATATGCGATTATTTCCTTTTTAGGAACTTGGTCGCCGATCCCGTATATATTCCTCAGAGACTACTAAGTGAAAATTGATCTTCATAAGCGCTACATTCTTCACTGCTTTTCAAGTATTTTGTGGTTTGAGGTGTTGGAAGCACCATATGAATGTTTAGCAGCTAATTTGAAAATATTTGTAACCAATTGTATTGATTTAAATTATTTGTAATAAGCGCTGGTTCCCATCTGTTATATCAATATAAAACCTTAACTCTCAAAGTTCATGTACAGAAACTTGACTTTACTTGTTTAAGAAATGCTGTTTGAATGCAGGTATTTGAAATATCTGCTGCCAGTTTTCTAGATGGACTTGGGAAATTACAGCTCCAGCTGTTCAGCAAAGTGTATATGATTTGGTGGACTAAGAACTGCATGAATCAAAAAGGGACACTATAAACACTCTAGCCATTTCATTTCAATGGGTGCAGAAGCCCTGTTCTTTTAACCCTGGAATGTAAAAATGCAGTTTATTAGAAACTGAAATGTTTACATTGAAAGGTTGAATCTACATCTACCTGCTCTCATATTGACCACTACTAGAGGCGTTTTTGCTGCACTGACTCAATCATGTGAAAAGAAAGTCCATAGGAAATCATTGGATACAATGCTTGTGTATGGGAAAGCTTTAATGTGCATACGGCACTTACTGCGCATTTGCTTTAGGTCCCCCAGTGCTACTCTATGAAGAGCATTGGATTGTAGACCACACCAGAGTAGGCTATACCTCCTGCATGTTGTAGGAGGCAGAAAGGTACGCAGTGCCTATGTAGCTTTGGTGCTGGAAAAATGTTAGTAAATCATTTTATTGTATTACATTTTATGTCAAACTGGGGGAGGGGCCAAACACTATAGTGTGCCTTTAAAGTGAAAGCTAAAATTTTTTATCACTTAATATCTACAGTATACAATGATTGGTCCCAATTGAGCTCTTTAACCTAAATTATCCATGCTCAGCTTTGATAAATGTAAATGCTACAAGAAAATGTCCATGTATAGTAAACCTATTTTAATATTTTCAGGTTCAATGACCCGAATCTGCATGTTCTTTTGGTTTGGACATTTTCTTAATAATTAAGAGGCACGTTTAAAAAAAGCCAAGCCTGGAAACCCCCCAAACAATAGGACATTAACTCCTTAACTCATGCCGAACTTGCCTTTCCCCAATCGCTCTCTCAGGATCTGTTTTTTCCCCCCCTATCTGATCTAGTTTTCTTTAAAACATGAGACAAAGTAGGGACTACTTTGTTTTATGTATTATTCCCACGCTTGACCCTCTTCCTGTGGGTCAAAGACATTTTTCCACAATACTCACCCTTTCCATGATCTTGCAATGCCTTTTTTTTACTATTCCTGAACGTCCCGTCATATAGACAGGACGCTGGCGAAAGTACCGAATTTCGTCCTAACAGAATGAGAACAGTTTGGCCATTTGTGTTATGACATTCGGTACTTTTAGGTCAGTTAAAATTTCATTAGAATTAATGAAATTCTGATCCGTGCCGTATGTGAATCATGGCACTAATTCCCATTGGATCCGGGAGCGATCTACTAAAAGGCTGAAAGACCAAGATTGGTCCTTTGGCCTACTTTACTAATACTAAGGAAAAATTACTTAGTTTTAGTAAATAAGAGAGACTGCCCCTACCCGCTATGCCGCGAGTAGGGGCATGTATAGTAAACAGTAAGCAGTCTGAGGCTGTTGTAAAAAGAAGAAAAAAAGCCACCCCCCCCCCCTCCAATAAATCTATTAAACCGTGAGCGATGGCTATTCACCCAAACGGGGGACATAGGGTCCCACTTGGCCCTCACCCATGAACGGCAGGTAAGGGGCCTCAAATGAGGGGGGGGGGAGGGGAGGTCGGACCTATTGTCCCATCCCCGGCCCTCACCATGATTTATTAAAATAATTAAATAAAAAACCTCCCCTATTGTGGGACACATATTCAAATAGCGGGACCCACCCATTAGCGGCGGCCCTATTATTCCATATACATACATATATATATCTATCTTTCAAATTCCTTGCACTCCAGGCTCCAAAATGTCTTTGCCGGGTGCTAAAAGCCCAGGGCTCAATATCCAATAGATATAGGCTAGCACTCATGGTCTTGAAGTTTAAAAATGTCCTTCCTTCATTGAAAAATCATTCAAATATGCAGATCAACGTTTCAGTCCCTGTCCGGGACTTTTCTCAGGATCATACATAGTCTATATTAGGGATTGACCGATTATCAGTCTGGCCGATATTCGGTATTTTCGGCAATATCGGTATCTGTCTATAGAGATGCCGATAATACATACCAGGACCGCCAGGCCCATTGCAAGCCTGATGGTCCTGGGGAAGCCCGCAGCAAGCTCTTACTTACCTTCCCAGCAGCTCCTTTCAGCCCCCCTGTCTAAATCTCACGAGTCCCGCGTCCGTCAGAGCGTTAAAACGGGTTACCATGGCAACACTGCCCGCTGGCCGCAAGAGTTAGACAGGGGAGCTGAATGGAGCTGCTTGGAAGGTAAGTAAGAGCTTGCTGGGCCCCCACTGCACAGTCCATGCCACCGGACCACCAGGGAATGCCATATACCCCCTCCCTGGCCAAGTAAGAAGCCAGGAGGGGGGGTGGGGGGCACGACAAAAAAATAAATAAAAAAAAATTAAATTAAAAAAATGTAATATAAGAAATGCCCCTCCCACCCCAAATTACATACTTACAGAAAAACACACACACACTACATAAACACACTGCATTATATACACACTCTGCATTCATTATATACACACGCTACACAAACACACTGCATCCACTTCATGCACACTACATTCACTATACACACACACTGAATCCACTACATATGGCATGTATATTTTGTGCATTTACCTTTAGAAATAGTTTATTTTTTTATAGAATATTGGTAAGTTATCGGTTATCGCCCGGAAAGTTTACACATTATCGGTATCTGCTCTAAAAAAAACCCCCCAAAAATTAAAAAATAAAATATTGGTCGATACCTAGACATACATACATATCTATATAGCTCCTGATGAAAGCTCCCTAAGGGAGCTGAAACGTTGATTATGTATTTCTCAGAATAAAGAAGATTCTATTTTGAAAACCCTCGGAGTGCCGGTATTTTTTGTTATTTTATACTATGGAGCTACCAGAGCACCGGGTCATTTTTTGATTATTGTTAGGTTGGAGTGCAGGATACATACATACACACATACATACACACACTATGATCCTGAGGAAAGTTCCGGACCGGGACTTTTTATGCATGTGTATTTCGATCCAGAGAACAATTATGTTGTTAGTTAATATTCAATTTAGGTGAGGATAATTAAGCTAACCTTATTTAAATTTTTTACTTAAATGTTTACTTGTCACAATTTATTGTTTAGTGAATTAACTTTTAGGTAACATATGTTGTGATCAAGAAGTTATGTTTTGTCACATTTCCTTTTATTCCCTAACTTTTTTTAGGCTTCTTTATTATTTCCTTTTACCACTTATGTTATTCCAGTTCTCAGTTTTCTATTCTGATTCCACCTGTCAATTCTATTTTTATTCTGCTCATACTTCCTCCTCTTACTTCTTTTACTGTTATACTCCTCACCTTTTCAATGAAATATAGCTATGTAAAATACCACAAGATAACCAAATTTAAAATGTTTTTACAGATGGCACAACACATCATAGCCTTGAGGTTTTCACAATATCATCATCTTGATCACTTCTGAAATATATGTTATTAAAATGTCAGAATTACCACAAAATGTCAAATTATTAAAACCATATAGCCAAACATTGATAAACATAGATCGTGATTCTGGTTTGAATCATCCTGGATTACAAAAAAGAAACTTATGTGAGAAGTTCTTGACTTACCTAATAGACTACAGGCCATGTTGGCTACTCCTGCTAATGCCACATTTCTCTTTTGTACAGCTTATTTGGATATTATCTGAACAAAAGTGCACATTTGACAGTATACCTTGAGGTGTATGATCGTACAAATTTTCTCATTGATTTGAAGAATTCCATTCATTAATAAATAAACAAACATGGATAGATATGACCGATTACGTTTGGAAGCAAGCCAATTTATAGAAGATCTTAATTTATATGAAGCCTCCAAAGATGGGCTTTTTCGTGTAGACAAGGGGGTTACCAATAACCCTGAATTTGAAGAGGCAAGACGAGTATTTGCTGCTAAAATGGCTAAGATTCAACTTCAAAGTCAGCACAAAGATCAGGAAGGGCTATCTCAAGATTGTGATGCCCTTGAAAGTAATAGAATGCAGGAATCCAGTTTTTCGTTGTGCAGTAAAGCCGATGAAATACTACCGGATGAAAATTATGTTAAGAATTCAGTAATTTTAACAACAAAAAGAGACTGTGAAGCACATTCACTTCCTCAAATATGTCTAAAAGAAGAGAAAATCATGGAGAGAAATGGATCTACACTTCATTCGGTTTACGATGAAAGCTTTGAAGATTTGGTTACTTCATGGCAACAGTATTCAGAAACGGAACATAATAGCACAAAGAGTAATTTTGCTTTCCCACATTATGCTCATAAGAATGCTTTACAACCAGGCATAGAAACTATTACGCCAAAGAATGTTGTTTATGATAACATTACTGGAAAGGGACAGTGTATTATACTTAATTACCCTCCAACACTGAAAAACTATTTCCTTATAAACCCTAAACAGTATGATGAACATGGTAATCTTAAATCGCCAGATGTTCTAGAAAACAAACAATACAAATGCAGTGATCCACTACTTTCTACTCAATGCTCAACTTCATTTTTTTATGCAAATCAAATGCCATCCTCTATAAGAAATGATGAGCCTAGTTCAAACTTAAATCATCAGGCACTTTCCTTCATATCTTCAAAAGATGGAGCTTTGGAAAGCGGTTCTAATTCTTATAACCTCACTGACAACAAAAGCTTCAGTAAAAGAAATCCCAACAAGTGTAAAAATGGATGTGATTTCAGTGTAGGCAATAACCTTCCATTAAACCATATAATCCTAAATTCTGTTTCGAATACAAGGTTAAACTCTCACAATCAAGTACCTGATAAGTCTTGTTATGATAAGCAACATCTATCAGATAACCAAATATCTTGCTCCTTGGACTGTTCTCATTGCATTCCTCAAGCACTGGTTACTGGGACCCATGCACATTCCTGTTCAACTGAAAGTACGAACACATCTCTACAACCCGGAAATACAGAAGTGTCACAATGCAACCCAACATCAGCTAAATTAAAGCTGCCCCAGACAGTCACCCAAAGTTTAAAACAAGGGTCATCAGCTGAAATCAAACTTGAAGCTTTAACAAGACATTTAGAGCAGGAGATGGATGCCAAAGCTGATTTCTTTGGTAAGTTCTACTCATAACATTTTCTAATGTATATATTTATATTTTTATTAATGACTGGTATTTATAAAGCGCCAACATATTTTGCAGCGCTATACAATTAGGTGAGAACATACAATATATACAGACTAATCTAAAAGGTAGAGAGGGCTCTGCTTGTAAGCTGATATCTAGCATCTGAAGCTCTTTTTATACAAAGTAGGGATGTGCATGGGCAAAAGAAATTTGGTTTGGCACTTCCCTAACCCTACCCCCTAAACCTAACCATAACTCTAACCCTACCTCAACCCCATAACCCCTAGGGTTAGAGGAAGGATGGGGTTAGGGCTAGGTTAGTGTCATTATTCCCTTAGTTTTACCTCCCTCTCCTGTTTTGCTACTTTTCAGAAATCTGAAGCACTTCGGCACTTCCAAAATTCGGCAATTCGGACATTCGGTAGCATCTGAATTTCCGAAATTTGTAAAAATTTTAATTTGGACTAAAACGAATTGTACATGTCTAATACAAAGTGCTTAGTTAGATAGTTCATGAGCTTACAAAATAAAGTATGTAATGGGGACTTGAGTCAAGAGGTAGCAGGGGGAATTTGGAAGTAATGGCTAAAAGAAGTTAACCGAGTTGCAGCCATTGGTAAAATATAAAGGAAATAAGGAGGTAATTGTGTGAGACTCAACAGCTAGAGGAGCATTCTATATATTTAGTAGGAACCTGGGTGGGCGGTAGGAGGGGGAACATTAATTTATTTATAAGATCAGGAAAGCCCAATCACTGTTATACATGTATGATTTACAGGAAGAAGAAAGAAGGTCCTATACTTTAATACTGTACAGATCAACATTTCAACATTACTCAAAATCTCTCACATTTGTGCTGTACATTATTATATTTATATAGCGCCAGCAACTTCCAAAGCACTGTACATCAACTGCATATTTTTGGTCGAGCAGTCAGATAGGGAAAATACATCACCTTAATTGGTGTGTGTAGCGGATATGATTTAAGACGAATTAACATGATAAACAAAGTTGTTAGAGAGAATGCCAAGTAACTCTGGAAGAAATATACTTAAAAGATGTACAGTGCAGTCTTAAAGGGACACTATAGTCACTAGAACAATTACAGCTTAATGTAATTCTGGTGAGTATAATCATTCCCTGTAGGTATTTTTTGTAAACTTATCTTTTCGGAGGTCAAGATGGCTATCTTTCCCTTGATAAATCCCTTGTATAGCCAGTAGTGGATTCACATCATTTATTGAATTTGGCACCATATTATGACCCCTTCAAATGGGATATATTGTTTGAAAAGCAGTCTACCTTTCAATTTTATAAGGTATTCATCAATACAACTTTTTTGGTTTAGGATATAATTTTGGGAACATTTGTCAGACAGGAGATGGATAAGGGGCTGAATTCTGTAGAGACTGCCAAACACTGGGTTCTTTCTAGAGGGACCCAGTACGCTATCATTTAAAATGGAGGAATTGCAGCATTTGCACTTTAGTATTCCCTCTTTGTAAACCATGATACTTGGCTTTTTTACAACACCCATTTCTAGGGTTAGAGCCCAAATATTTGTTATTTGTGACATCAGTGGGGTGCCTCATATTTCTACTATAATGTAACCCTGGATTTGTATAAAGATACTGACTGGCAAACAAGTTGGTTTGCTCAACCCTTAGCTCAAACATGTTGTCTGACATAAAAAGGCAAAAATAGTTCACTGGCTGTCAAATATTTACAGTTTTTGTGATGACAGGTGTAGCCGTTAATGGAGGCATTTCTGGGGCAGTCAAGTTAGGGAGTATCCAGCTTTCCTCTGGCACTGCGGGAAAAACTAGGAGTCTTCTTGTAGATGGTGGTGGGGCACCATTACTGGATGGCTCAGCTAGGGGCTTAAAGTCAGACACTGTCAGTGTCTGCAAGAATGTCAGTAACAGAGTCTACCAGAATGGCGTAGGCCACCTCAGCTGTATAATAGCGTTCCTTCTTTGGAGGATTAATTTAAAGGTACACTATTGACACCAAAACAGTTTAAGCTTAGTGAATGTCAGGGTCTTACCTGAGGCGGGAGTCCGGTAGGCAGAGATTTGTGCTCACCCTGGCAGATATACACAGTCCAAGGGGATAAGGTTAGAAACCACCAGGACTGTGAATCTGTGCACGGGCTCTTAGGCAGGAACAATAACCGGGTATGTGGAAACAGACAAGGGCAAATCCAGAAGAGTAGTCCGACACGGTTCCAGAAGTTGGGGCAGGCAGCGAACAGGCAATAACGAATAATCAAAAAAGAAAGGGTCACATGCCAAATCAGGATACAATGAACTGACACTGCCCTCAGGCAGTATTATATACCTTGGATAATAATCCATCTGCCTCAGGTGGTCCAAGTCCAGCCCCCTATTGCTGCAGTCAATGCCAGATACACAAGGCTAGATCCAAAGTTATGAAGTGGCTCAGAGGCAGGAATGCAGGCTTAGGATGTAGAAGGACCCTGTTCAAATCCCCTGTCTGGCGACCACGCTTGGCCGTCTGGATGGCATGGGGACAACCGTGACAGTGAAGCAGTGTGGGTGTATAGAACATGCCTTTGCCATCTCACTGCTCAATTCTCTGCCATTTAGGATTTAAATCACTGTTTAAACAGCCCTAGACACACCTCCCTGCATGTGACTTGCATAACCTTCCTAAAATACTTCCTGTAAAGAGTACACTGTTTATATTTAATTTATTGCACGGTCTGTGTAATTTATAATATCTTATCTCCTGCTTTGTTAATAGAATTGTAGACCAGTGGTTCCCAACCTTTTTTCCACTTGAGTACTCTTTGACAGCCCATTTCTATAAATTGTATTCCTCATATTGACACACATGCTGATACACAGATACACACAGGTGTACAGACACACAGATAGATATACTGACACACATACAGATGTACAGATACAAACACTGATACACATACAGTTGCACAGACACATCTGTACAGATAAATATATACACATGCAGATAAACAGATATATACTGATGCATACGCTGCCACACACGCAGATGCACAGATACAATGACACACTCAGATAGACATACATACAGAAGCGATTACACACAGATACAAACATACAGATGCACACACAGATACAAAAGACACATTGTTTTGATGCCTATAGAATCCCTTTAAGGTTTGTCTCTAAGGGGTTAATTACATTTGTCTACCTGCCTAATAGACACTATAACAACCACTCCCAATTCCTACTTCCACTCACAGAAATCCCAACAGCCAATCCAAAAATGTAAGTAAAATTACTGCTTGCGAGGACCTTGAGATCCAGTTCTGGTCGTACTGCACAACTGGATCCCACTGTGCAATGGACTGTATTAGAGTGTGGGGCTGGAGAAGTGCTGCTTTATGGGGAACAAGTAATTTAATTTGTTGGGACAGAGCATTTTGTCTGATGGTGGTTTGCTGAGTTTCTCCACTGCAAATGGAAAGTCAATATCTTTTTAATTTAACCTCTCCAATTTTAGCGGTCAGCTGTTTTGCTATGTATTGGTTCGATTTATTTTTTCCAGTTAGTACATAGTGGCAATATTACTATTTTATAATTGCATGTTTGTAATTATAGGCAGTAATCCTTTCCTATGCCTATACATATTCCAATCACTACCAGTGCGTTTGTCATGATTTATTATGCTATACACGCTCTGTGTAATTTACTTTCTTACTTTCCTATAATTTAAAAGGAGTTCATCGTGCTCTGTGAGAGACATCTTTTCTTAGTTTTTGCCAAGTTCGCCAGTTTTAATTGTGTAACCATAGCTGAGCTTCAGAACCGACCTGTAACTGTGGTATAGTCTGTGCTGTGAGCATTCCTTACACTACAGAAGACATGCCTCTATTTTTATTGGCGGAAAAAGGTACGTGGAAATCAGATACATGTTGAAATTTGACTAAGGAGGCTTGGTTACACTGCTGAAATCAGCATAACATTTTGCAGCATTGCAGGAAAACTAACAGAGTTGAAAGAATTTAAGCTTAACTTGTATAGCTGCCTGTAGTGTCCCTTTAAACCACAATAATATGTTTAGAAATCACTGTGTGGAAGTAAGACACTTTTGTTCGAAATTACAATTCTGTTGTATAGATTGTTAATAGTAAGTCACCAAAAATTTCTCAAAATGGGCCCACACACTCAATAAGATCTCTAAATTTAAATTGTCCATCTTTGTACATTTGAAATATAGGGTGGCATGCAATTAAGTGGCACTGTCATTGTCTGGGAACATTGCCGAATTTGCAAAGACCACCGACTGACATCCGCACTGAGGGGTCAGCCGGGGAGGGGCAAATAAAGGTGAGCGTTATTTACCTGAACCGGTCAGTCTTTTTGTGCAATTTTGTTTGGTCTGCTCTGACGTCACTGATGTACTATTTGTGCGAGCATTCAGCATTGACGTCTGTGGAGGATCAAGTTAGACCACAGGATCCTCCATACAGACACTGGCAGTTCCCTGCTACGGCTTTTGGGATCACTTAGACTCCACCCTGTGCTCCATAATTCAGTATTTTTTATAGATTTAGGACCTTGGTGAAATTTTGGAGAGACACATTTTGAGTGAGCACCCTAATTTGGCAGCTTTGCTTTTGTCAATAAATTCATATGTCATCTGACTAGTGTGCCTGCCTGTTTCTAATTAATTGGCCTCCCTGAGTCCAAGACAGTTAGGCGGTGTTTAGTAGTTCCTACTTCATCTCTGTATATGTCTTGACTGGTTTGAAATTTCACTGAAATTATAACCCGGTCAAAATTAGTATTTCAGAAGGATTCTACGGGGTGACAGGGCCACTTTAAGAGACCAAGAGCCCGAAATGCTTGTTCCCCATGATACCGCTAATGGTTTCTGCATCCCGATTTTCTTCAGATGTACACTGATGTAAAACAT
The DNA here is from genome assembly GCA_933207985.1 of Pelobates cultripes. NCBI lineage: Eukaryota > Metazoa > Chordata > Amphibia > Anura > Pelobatidae > Pelobates > Pelobates cultripes. Next base: position 127,440,507 of record OW240915.1, on the reverse strand, counting down.
CATGAACATCAAGTTTATTTACAAATGTGGGAATTTTCAGAAATTAGAAGGGCATTCAAAATGAATTTCAAATTTAAAGGTCAAAATAGCCAAACTGGAACAAGTCTGCAGGTCAACTACACTTCCAGTGTGGATACATTTGAAATTTACTTTGGATTCCAGACAGCTCTGTTAAAGTAGCATGGTCACATTCCCCCAGCAAACTGAGCTCCTAACTTTCTTAGCTGGCTCCTAGATTGAAAGCAATTTTGTCAAGCCCTGCCTTAAAGATAAAATCTTCATGAAATACTTAACACCCAGCAAAAATGTATACTGACACAACGTAGGGACTACTTTGTCTCAGTATATTTCCCCTACACTTGACACTGGGAGGAGCTACCACCATTAAGAAGTTGCATTCCCCCAGTCGTCACAAAGCTGTATTTCTACCACTATAGTTTACCGCTGCTCCTGTGCTTCTTCTCCCTCATTGCAAGTGTTAAATAAAACCCTTTAAACACTCCCCTTATTCTAGCATCGAAGTCTGACGGTGCTTGGTTTGTCTCTGCTTCCTCTGACGATATTCGTAAATGGGTGCTGCTGGGAGTCAATTCATACAATAAAAACAGAAAATCCAGCGCACTCAGTTATCCCCTAAACAGCAACTTCAGTGCTGACCGATTTAGTTCGTTTTTTTTTTTTTTTTTTTTACACCTGTCCTGGCAAAATAATTATGGGGGTTTAGTCACATTCACAGCCTTGTACTGCAGAGAACTCTAGATGGAATTTTTTCCCCCAATGAAGCAGACACTAGGTTGGTATTGTAGGACCTGCCAAAGATGGGGTACATTGACGTTGTGGCAGGCTTATTTAAAACAATAAAAAAAAAAAAAAACTAACTAAATCTGTCAGCATTGAAGTTGCTGTTTAGGGGATAATGGATTGCGCTGGATTTTCTGTTTTTATTCCTCCGTTGATATTGTGAGGAGGATCTCAATTCGTATGCACAGTGAGCACATAGGCCTTACCCACTGAAGAAATGCTTTCCTATGGGGATTTCAAAGATGCTGGATGACCTCATACAAAGAGTGATGACTTCCAGCATCCTTTCACAGAGTTAAACTCATTGAAACAGCAGGAAGCACTTCTAGCTCTGTCTGAAAGACAGCTCCTAGAGGTGCTGTGTTTTTTGAGCTTCAGGGTTAAATAAACAGTGACATGAAGTGGTCTGGGTGCCTATAGTGTCCCTTTAATCAATAAGATTCCTCAAATCGTTCTGCTCATAGGAGGAGGATACTTCATCTTGGATATACTACTGTTGCATACTTTTTGCAAGTACTACTTCTATTTTGCTTATCATGTTGACAAAACATGGTTATCGCTAGGTGGGAAAAATCCACTAAACAATGTAATTTTTCATACAAAGACCAAATACTCTACTTTTGTTTGAAACACAGTTTATTTTAAAATTGAACGGTCTGGGAGGAAGATTCTAGAGTCTTAGCTCTGGGCTATCTCAACAAGCAGCCAGTATGCTACCTATTCTTATAGCTATCCCATTGTAACCACACTTTAATAGGACAACATAGTAGAACCAGCAACCATCAGTACTATCACTTTGTCCTTTAATGATCTAAAAATTTAGCCTCAATAGTGATCATATAGACGAGACTGCTGCCAGTGCTCTGCGAATGCCACAGGGACTTCTCTGCCGTCCTTAAGGGGCCATTTCTTAATGCAGAGATCGCAATCTTAGGTACTACCTGACAACCTAGGAAGTGCCCCCCTCCCGGGCCACAAACTAATCTGAATGCTAACTTTGGCCAGTATTTGTGACTAAGGAACTACTAAAAAAAAAAAAAAAAAAAAAAAAAGGATTTACTTCATATTGAATACCGTGGATTGTCTACTTTTGCAAATCGTATACCAGGATGTTGAGAATTCTCATTCCTGGGCTGCCATATGGTCTCAAAGGCAACATGGGCCCTGCAAACCAATCTGGCAAACTGAAACGGGCAAGCCCTATATTGACCCTGTAACTTTCCAAAACACAGTAAAACCTATACATGGAGGGTACTGTTGTAGTCATGAGACTTTGCTGAACACAAATGTTAGTGTTTTAAAACATTAAAATTTATCATGATGATATCAGTGAATGTGCAGTATGTGTGAAGAATGCAAAAAGCAAATATGAACGTTAACTTTGGCCGGTGTTTGTGACTAAGTGGCTAAAAATATTGGACATACCTCATTTGCAATACCTTGTGTTGTGTACTTTTGCAAATGGTATACCATCATAGGGTTAATTCTCATTCTTGGGCTACCATACGGTTTTAAAGGCAACATAACCAGTGTGTTAAATTTCAGTGTGTATAAACCAAAAAAATTATGGAATGCTATATTTGACCATGTAACTTTCCAAAACTCCATAAAACCTGTACATGGTGGGATTGTTGTACTCATGAGACATTGCTGAATATAAATGTGTATTTTATTGCAGTAAAAGCAAAAAGTATGCGGGTTGGGTCCTGATATCCAACCAGGACGGTTTCGGTTTAATCAACTTAAGGAGCCTAAAACTCGACAATACTATCCCAAGATCAGGCTTGAAGACTGCCGGCAACCCTGGGGAGTACCCTAACAACTGTTACCTGTCTGACTGCAGCTGGTCCTCACAGCCCGCACTTTATTGTCCTGCGGCCACAAATGTGGAAGAGGTGGTGGCCGCTCCTCAGACTTGATCTGGCATACACTCCCCAAAGGGCCTGTCCTCCCCTCTCCCCCACACGCCCCCCACTTTGGACCAGCGAAGGGATATCCCGGTCCCCACTGGTGTACTGGCATGGATTCTGCTAGCAAGGCATCCAGCTTACAGCTGAACCAACAGGTTGAGGCCTTGTACTCAAGATGGCCACCCTGCTAGGGCCCACAGCCGGAAACTTCTTCATGCAGCCGCCCTCGCACAAGGACCCACTCCTCTTGAACTTCAACCTCATCTGTGCAACTTTCTGGGCCAAACTTTATGGAAAGGGACTCACCTCCTGTGAACCAAGTCAAGCCCCGAGAGCAGGGGTAGGCAACCTATGGCACGTGGGGCATGCTCGGCACTTGAAGGGTCTTTGCACGGCACTCAAGGCTGCTAGAGCCAAACAGGCTCTGGCTTATCAGGAGTCCCAGAGAAATTTCAGATATCTACTAATACGAAAAGGTGGTGAAGGACCATCCTCAATTAATACATTGCAGCACGTGATCTCAGGCCACTTCCTGGAGAATCCAGGGGAATCCACACTGGAGTAGAGTAGCCCGCAGCTGCTGTTGCAGCTCCTGTCCTTGACCTGTACTTAGCTACCCACACTGCTAGATATACACAGAGCTGCAGAATAACCCTTCCCCTCATACAAATAATAAACAGCCCACACACAAACACTCCCCAAAAACTCAACACCACTATCAACATACAAGCACACAACCTCACATGCAATACCCCAAACCGCCCCACACACTAAAAAATATACAATGTGACACATCCATCCACACGCACACAATTCCACAAGCAGCCCCCATACACAGCACCACAAACTACTCATGAACATATACAATATAATAGCTCATACACGCGCAAATATACAGATACAAGCCCTATCTGCGGGTCAAGATACCTACTTGTGGAGGATATTCTTGTGTTGTGTTGGCGCTTGGGCACGGTGGAAGGAATCCATCGAAATGACTGGCAGTGGCGGGGGTTTGGAACTTCGGTAGGTTTCGGCTGACTGCTCTACATCCTTGCTGGTGTTGTGGAGAGAGGCACTGAGGCTAGTGGTGTTGTGGAAACGGACTTGGAGAATATGGTGAGGCCTAATAGAAAGCAGTTGTTGTTGGGGGATTCCATTATAAGAGGTGTGGAGATGGACAATGGTGGTCTTGTGAGGTGTCTTCCCGGAGCTACTGCTCACAGAGACAGGAGACATATCTGTAATATTGTTAAGCAAGCAAAGCAGGAAGGGGAATTGGATGTACTTGTCCATCTAGGGACAAATGACTTGGTTTGCAATGAGGTTTCAGAGATTAAGGAAGTTTTTAGTGTTTTTGCCAATGATATACGGCAGGTTGCTTCCACACTGTCATTCTCTGAAGTTCTGCCTGTGCATAACACTCAGAACGACAGGCGGATGCGTATTAAGGACTTTAATTTGTGGCTTGGTGAATGGTGTCGGGAGCAAGGATTTGGCTTCATTTCTCATGGTAGCTCTGTTTAGAATGGAGATAAGCTGTACAAAAAAGATGGTTTGCATCTTTCTCAAAAGGGAACAAATGTTCTCAGTGAGCAGTTCAGAGGTTTTGCTAGGATGTATTTAAACTAGGAGGGGGGGGCAAAAGGGTGATAAAACATCAATCCAATTGTCCCCCAAAACAAGGACAGAAGGTGCCTGTAGCAAGTGTGTTAAAAAATGATAAGCTTAGAGTCATGTCTACAAATGCTCGCAGTTTAGGGAATAAGATCCATGAACTTGTGGCAATAATGGCAACTGATAGTGTAGATTTAGTCGCTGTTACTGAGACATGGTACAATGAGAAAAATGACTGGGACATAGCAATACCAGGGTACTCTTTATATAGGAAAGATAGGGAAGGCAAGAAAGGGGGAGGGGTAGCCTTGTATGTGAAGGATAGCATAAAATCTAGCCTAATAAAAGTTAGTGAGGCAAACATAGAGTCCGTTTGGGCTACGTTAGAATTTGGTAATCACACAGTAACTCGTGTAGGTGTGATTTATAGGCCCCCAGGACAAATTGAAGAGTTAGATAATCTACTAGTTGAGGAAATAGCTAAAATGACAATGAAGGGGAAGTTATCATCATGGGTGACTTTAATCTTCCTGATGTAAATTGGAAAACAAAATTAGCTACTTGTGCCAGGAGCACACATATGCTAAACTCCCTACTGGGATTGTCTCTAAAACAAGTTGTTGAGGAGCCAACTCGTAAAGAGGCCATACTAGATTTAGTGTTAACAAATGGAGATTTGGTATCAGATATTACTGTAGGTGAAAGTTTAGGATCCAGTGATCATCAGTCAGTGTGGTTTAATATAAGAACAGTGACTGAGTCACACCACACAAAAACAAAATTTTAGACTTTAGAAAAACAGACTTTTCTATAATTAGAATATGAGTAGAGGAGTCATTATCAGACTGGAGCAATTTAAATGGAGTCCAAGAGAAATGGGATTATTTAAAAGTTGCACTATTGAAGGCAACGGAAAATTGCATTAGGCTTGTCAGTAAAAGCAAAAAATTCAAGAAACCACTGTGGTACTCCGCAGATGTGGCCAAAATAGTTAAAAACAAAAAGTTAGCATTTAGGAATTATAAAAAAAACCCAGAGTGAGGAATACAAAATGATCTATAAGATTAGGCAGAAAGAGGCTAAGCAAGTTATAAGAGCTTCCAAAATCACACACAGAAGAGAAAATAGCACAGTCAGTAAAAAAGGGGGATAAAACATTTTTTAGATGCATAAATGAGAAAAGAAAAGTAAGACAAGGATTAGTTAGATTAAAAACAAAAGAAGGAAGGTATGTAGAAGAGGATAAAGGTCTAGCTGACTGCCTCAATGAATATTTTTGTTCTGTATTTACAGATGAAAATGAAGGAAAGGGACCTCAGTTGAGAAAAAAGATAAATTAGTCATTTATTACACGTGAGTTTACAGAGGAAGAGGTTCTATTTCAACTGTCAAAAGTAAAGACATAAGTCAGTGGGACCTGATGGAATACACCCAAAGCTATTAAAAGAGCTTAGTGGTGTACTAGCAAAACCATTAACAGATTTATTTAACCAATCACTGTTAACAGGAGTAGTCCCAGAATATTGGAAGTTAACGAATGTTGTGCCCATTTACAAGAAAGGCAATAGGGAGGAGTCGGGCAACTATAGGCCAGTAAGCCTTACTTCAGTAGTGGGGAAAGTAATAGAAACCATGTTAAAGGATAGGATTGATGAACATCTGAAAACACATGGATTTCAAGATCAGAAACAACATGGGTTTACTTCAGGGAGATCATGCCAAACTAATCTTATTGATTTTTTTGATTGGGTAACTAAAATTGTAGATCAGGGTGGTGCAGTAGACATTGCTTACCTAGATTTCAGTAAGGCTTTTGACACTGTTGCACATAGAAGGCTTATCAATAAACTACAATCTTTAAGTTTGGATTCAAATATTGTTGAATGGGTAAGGCAGTGGCTGAGTGACAGGCAACAGAGGGTTGTAGTTAATGGAATATATTCGAAGCTTGGACTTGTCACCAGTGGGGTACCTCAGGGATCTGTACTTGGACCCATTCTCTTTAATATTTTTATTAGTGATATTGCAGAAGGTCTTGATGGTAATGTATGTCTTTTTGCTGATGATACTAAGATATGTAACAGGGTTGATGTTCCAGGAGGGATAAGCCAAATGACAAATGATTTAGGTAAACTAGAAAAATGGTCAGAATTGTGGCAACTGACATTTAATGTGGATAAGTGCAAGATAATGCATCTTGGACGTAAAAACCCAAGGGCAGAGTACAGAATATTTAGTAGAGTCCCAACCTCAACATATGAGGAAAGGGATTTAGGGGTGATTATTTCTGATGACTTAAAGGTAGGCAGACAATGTTATAGAGCAGCAGGAAATGCTAGCAGAATGCTTGGTTGTATAGGGAGAGGTATTAGCAGTAGAAAGAGGGAAGTGCTCATGCCATTGTACAGAACACTGGTGAGACCTCACTTGGAGTATTGTACACAGTACTGGAGACCGTATCTTCAGAAGGATATTGATACCTTAGAGAGGGTTCAGAGAAGGGCTACTAAACTGGTTCATGGATTGCGGGATAAAACTTACCAGGAAAGGTTAAAGGATCTTAACATGTATAGCTTGGAGGAAAGACGAGACGGGGGGATATGATAGAAACATTTAAATATATAAAGGGAATCAACACAGTAAAGGAGGAGACTATATTTAAAAGAAGAAAAACTACCACAACAAGAGGACATAGTCTTAAATTAGAGGGACAAAGGTTTAAAAATAATATCAGGAAGTATTACTTTACTGAGAGGGTAGTGGATGCATGGAATAGCCTTCCAGCTGAAGTGGTAGAGGTTAACACAGTAAAGGAGTTTAAGCATGCGTGGGATAGGCATAAGGCTATCCTAACTATAAGATAAGACTAGGGACTAATGAAAGTATTTAGAAAATTGGGCAGACTAGATGGGCCGAATGGTTCTTATCTGCCGTCACATTCTATGTTTCTATGTATCCCTTGAATAGATCACCCGTGGCCGCGCTTCACAACTAACCTGCATCTACTTGTTGTTGTTGCCCAGTGGCAAATCTATATGTCTAGCATCTTATTCATAGTTCTCTGATTTAGCATGCGTGTCTCTTACTGTCTTACCTGCACTCTCAGATAACCAGCAAAGGTTATACCAAGACAGGGCAATGATTAGAAGAAACGAGTGAGTTAAATATCCCACTTGTGAATTCGATTGGCCGTATCCAGCCTTTGACCCCAAAATGTGCGTGCGCCTCCTCTGCGTGACGTCATCCACACGTTAACATAGTTACCCTTGTGAACAGACATGGGGCTACATAACAGTGTGGATCCGCAGCGGCCGGCGTCCACTGGCATGTCTCAAAAGCCCAGACTTCTGGTATAAGATCCGCCGAGCAGCATTTTTCCTATTCCTGGAAGGGATTTTTGTTGTGCATCATATATGGAGAAGATGTAAACGTGACATTACCCCCCACCTGAAGACAGCCCACTTGGCGGGCAGGACCAGATTTGTGAGGAAATTTGGCGGGGAAAGCACCGATTTTGCTGCCAGCGTGCATATCAGGGGCAGGAACCTGGGAACGATCAGCAGGGCCATAACCCTTCCACTCAACCAGGTATTGCAAGGAGCCCTGATAAAACCTGGAGTCAATTATGGAAGAGACCTTGTATTCCCTTCCAGAAACAACCAGGGGAGATGGAGGAATAAAAGGAACAATGTACCTATTACAAATAAGAGGCTTAAGCAAAGACACATGAAATGAATTGGGTATATGCAAGGAGGCAGGAAGAGCAAGAGAGTATTAAACAGGATTAATTTTCCAAACAATACGAAAGGCACCAATAAATCTGGGTGCAAATTTCATGCTAGGAACCTTGAGTCTGATATTACGTGAGGAGAGCTACACCCGATCACCCGTCTGGTAAACAGGGTTGGTTACTCACCGCTTGTCAGCATGAAACGAGCAGCCACATTCTCAAGGGCTAAGTGGACTTTAGTCTAAACTTCACGTATGGAAGCAAGGTGGTCATCTAGAGCAGGGATAGCAGTGTCAGAGAATACATCCGGAAGAACAGTAGGGTGGTGACAAAAATGGACTATGGGTAACATTTTTCCTGGTAAATTCGGCCCAAGGTAGCAATTCAGACCAATTCTCCTGCATGCTATTTATAAAACAGCATAAATATAGTACCAATGACTGGTTAGCCCTCTCAGCCGCACTATTAGTTTGAGGATTGTATACCTAACTGTTTATTAAATAGTCTCCAAAATCGTGACACAAATTGGGATCCTCTGTCAGACAATATTTTGCAGAATACCATGTGTCATGTTCGCGATCAGGTCAGCTAGGAGACGATTGCCAGGTTTAACAGAAGTGACTTGATGTTTATCCTTTGACATAACAGTTATTTTCATTTAAATAATAAAAAGCAAAAAGAAAATAATCATTTAGGCAATATGCCCTATAACAAACAACCAAAAGTGCAAATCAAATTTTCAGTAATGTCCTAATGTCCGGTGGGTTTTTACAGGTTGTTTTTATCAAGGTAGTTCTGGTGCAGATTTGAAGGAGTTCAGGTAGGTATGCAATACATGCAAGTACAGGATGGTGCAGGTAAGTACCTTTAGGTATGATGCAGTACAGGATGGTGCAGGGTTGAAGCAATTCAGGCAGGTAAGTACCTTTAGGTATGATACAATACAGGATGGTGCAGGGTTTCTTACAGGAGCCAGGATCTGAAGTTCTTGGTCTGAACACTAACTTCAATGTAATGGCCATGAAGTTAGTTGGGTGTAACCTTTTGTAGTTGAAGTAATTAGTCCTATGCAGGTGAAGACTGAGATGACTAGTGGCTAGGGAGACCACTAGAGGTGAAAACCAGAACTACATTTAAAGGAACGGTAATAAAAAAAAGAAAGTCTTACTTGTCATCATTAGAATGTGACACCATGTAACCTGACAATCTAACGTATAAATATATGAACCAGATCTTGGGAGTAAGGCAATTTTTTGAGTGGAATAAAGTGTGCCATTTTAAAAAAGCGGTCAACCACCATAAGGTTGGTGGTATAACCATTAAAACTAGGGAGCTCCACAATGAAGTACATAGTCAAATGAGACCATGGGACAATGGGTACAGGAAGTGGTTGTAATAACCCACTTGGAAGTTTATGGGGAGGGGGCAGCGTATAGGTGTGACTTTTACTGAACGCTTCTTTAACCTTCCAGTATTGCACAGGAATTCCGGAAGTCTGACGTGTAGGAGTAGGCAAAGTAACAATGCCCACTATCTTAGTGATAGGTGACATGCATTTCTCACTACAGTTTTAGCCCATTCCAGCATTCCCCCCTTAGCCCAGTTAATAGGAGGGTTGTGCTTAACAAGCCATGGGAATCCTAATATGATGGGACAAGAAGGGGAAGCAATTATCTAAAATGTGATGGTCTCGTTGTGTAAAGCTCCTACGGTAATACTAATAGGCATGGTTTCGTTGGTAATAAACGGCTGAGATAGAGGACTCCCATCAATAGCTTCAACGGTCAGGGGTGATGATCTCTCCTTGATAAGTATGGAGTGTCTGTTGACAAAGTGCACATCGATAAAGTTTCCTGCTTCACCTGAGTCCATCAGGGGTTTGCATGCAAAAAAAGATGAAATCTACTTTGGGTAGTACTCTATGACATATCCATCACACCTAAGACCTGTCCCCTTAAGGTTCTTCGGTGCGGAAGTTTTCTGGACGTATGGGGCAAGCATCTCTAGTATGTCCCTTCTTGTCCCTTCCACAGTATAAACAGAGGCCCTCTTTTCTCCTAAACTGTTTCTCTGGCTCTGACAGTCTTTTAACCCCCAGTCTTTTAACCCAGACAGTCTTTCCTGGCTCAGACTGTACAGGAAGGCCAGAGACAACAGGCCTAGAAAAGCGAAGCGCAAGTGACCTATTCAAACGTCTGATTCTATTTCTAGTATTGTCTCTGGTTTTGATACGGTTGTCAACATGCATCATATATGTGATGTAGTCATTTAATTTTCCTGATAGTTCTTTGGCAGCAATCTTGTCAAGGATAGCTTCAGATAATCCTTCTGCAAAGGCTATTAATTAATTAATCCGTTATTAGTCCAGTCTACTTTAGAAGCTAGACTGTGTAATTCGTAGCATAACGTGAGACCGACCGGTTCCCTTGTTTGATAGGCATTAGGGCAGTAGCAGCATTGGTCTCCCTACCCAAAGGTTCAAACTTCAGTTTAAATTCCGTAAGGAATTCAAACTTCAGTTTAAATTCCGTAAGGAATTCCAAGTAATTATAAGCAATAGACTTATTAGTCTCCCATGATGGATTGGCCCATGCTAAGGCTTTAGCTTGCAGTTGGTTCATTAGGTATACAATTTTGGCTCTATCCGTGGGAAAAGACCCAAGAGAGGCTTCAAAATGATACTCGATCTGATTCAAAAAACCCAGACATTCATGAATATTACCTTCAAAATGCAGGGGTAACGATAGGGTGATATTAGGTGCCCTATATTCAATGGGTGTAGGTACAGTAGGTGGAGGTGTACTTGGTAATGGAATCTCAAGCTGTAAATGAGCCGTACGAATTAGTAGTGTATTGAAAGCTTGGGTGAACTGATCCATACAGTGATCATTCTCCTCTAGCTTTCTCTCACAGGCTACTATGTGTTGACACAAATCTGCAGGATCTATGGCCATGTCGTAATGTCAGGATTACAATCGATCCAACACGCAGTATTAGTATCGCACTAGGAATAATAACATTTAACCGGACCTTAGAATGGCCGGACTTAACGTACCAGAGAATAGTCTAAATACTAGCTGAGATCAGGAACACAGAACGAAACACAGTTGCAAGGAATAGCCAAAAGTCAGGGAAACCAGAATTCAGGGAAGTCAGAACGAAGCCAAAGCCAATAACCAAAGGAACACGATCAGGAACACACTCTCGGATAACCAGCAAAGGGAATCCACGAAAGGGCAATGTTTAAAAGAAACGAGTGAGTTAAATATCCCTCTCGTGAATCCGATTGGCTGTATCTGGCCTTTGACCCCAAAATGTCCTGACGCGATCCGCATGTTAACGTCGCTACCATCGTTAACAGACGTGGGGCTACATAACAGTGTGGATCTGCAGCGTCCACTGGCATCTCGCAAAAGCCAAGACTTATGGCCTTGGACTGCCGAGCAGCATTTCTTCTATTCCTGTCTTACATCATAAATGGAGAGGATGTAAACGTGACTCTCTCCGAAGTCTTCCTGGATGGGTGCTGCGGAGGAGACGGCGTAAAAAGGTGGAAACGGTCAGTACCTCCCCACACTGGCTTCCACACTTGCTACAACATGCTCCAATACCAGGTCAAAAAAACATGTGCGCTCTCAACACAGTCATCTGGCCCTGGAGGACTGCCACTATTGTTACCGGCAGCATAAAATCTGGAGTTGGTGGGCGCAAGCCCTATCTGCGGGTCAAGATACCTAATTGTGAAGGAAATTCTTGTTGTGCTGCCTTAGCGCTTGGGAAACAGGCATAGACACAATATACAGTTACCATTCCATGGATCATCAGCTGAGAGTAAGAGGGTGTATATAGTGCTGAGAGGGAATAGAGAAAGAGGATGAGGAGAGTGAGTTCAAAAAGAGAGAGAATGTGCTATTCACAGGGCTTTTAACAGGTTAGACCTTCCTTTTGCTGGACACACCTCCCTCAGTCAATCCCTTAGGATCTAACAGAACCAGTGTCTCCTGGGGGAAGAGGGATTGCACTGGAAGGGAAAGGAGGAGGAGTTTATCAGCAACCCAACTGGTTTTGCCTGATGAAAGGCCATGTGCTTCGCAGAGGACTCCATTATTGCCTAAGGGTAGAATGGAACTTGGATCCCTGTATTAGAACACAATAACACTTCATTGGCATACAGCTTGGCTGTTAATCAGTCCCCGCACTTATTACAATACTCACCATCTCATGATAAGTCTTTACCTATAGATGTTGTTCCTTTATTATGAGAAGTGCTTATATAATTTGGCTTCTTCTACAATGCACAGCAAAAATAAAGAATTTAAAAAAAGCTAACCGTATTATGACATTCACAGTTAAAATTACATGCAGAACTAAAGAAAAAATTTCTTATTTTCTCACACTATTTTAGATTTTATTCATATTAAATTACAATTCACATCTAAATATTTGGTGCGAAATGAAAACCCTGTTTCTCCTGAACAAAATTCTATATAATAAGTGTAGATGCACTTAATACAAAAGAGTTGAATTAAGGTTGAATATAGTCAAAATCCAGGTTTTGTTTTGATCAGAATTTTTCCAATTGGCTCTGTCCTTAAGGGGTTAATTAATTTTGTATTATATTAATCATGAATAAATGTGTGTATATATATATATATATATATATATTTAAATTGTTTATTTATCAAGTCATGCATAACAAGCAGGGCAAGTGCATATGTAATCGTACAAACCATCAACATCAAGCATTATAAAAGGTACATACATGAGATGTATTATGGTACATATTACATTACATCTTACACAATTCTGATGAATGCAGATAGTTCTGCGCATCTGACACGTGTACCTTTGCATACCGATTGAGCGGGTTGGTCTAGCATACACATTATCCTGCTGCGTGGAGGCATGACAGTTGAGTTGGTTAGAGGGTGATATAACCCCCAATCTTTAGCGTCAAGTGGTGTATGTGTTTGCTTAAGGCAATATTTTGTACACTGATGCCTCCAGTTTGGTTATGGGTACTCGACAGAGGCATTAACTCTGTTTTTTATTTTTGTAAAAGAATAATACTTAAGCTCAGGTAAAGGGATAGAGCGCAGAGGACAAATGTTGGGGGGTTAGAGGAGGGGGGTGATTGGCAGGAGATCGAAACCCCACAGGGGTGGGGCGGATGACATGAATGGTCAGAACCAGCCAGGGCCAGGCAGTTTGTGTGTCTGTTATCTAGGTCTTTCAATAGGGCGTTTATCATACGCTGGTGGTTCTCTGCATATAGATCGTTAGGGTTTGATGTCAGTGCTATGCCTAGGTATCTAATCATCCATGGGCTAATTTTCAGGGCAAACGTCTGACCCAGCCATACAACGTCCGGCTCAGGTACCCCGAGGGGCACGCCTATCAATTTATCAACATTTATTTTGTACCCTGAGACTTGGTTATATGTGTTGAGCAGGTCGAGGAGGGATGGGACAGATTTTCTCGGGTTGGTGAGGGTTAATAAAATGTCATCTGCATACGCGGAGACTTTGAATTCCTCTGTTGCAACCTTTATACCTATTATTTTTGCGTGGGCTCTTATTTGTATAAGTAGGGGCTCCAGGGCTAGGATGAACAGGAGAGGGGATAGGAGGCAGCCTTGGCGTGTGCCATTTTTCAGGTCATATGGGCGTGGCGCTGCACCGGGTATCATTGTTTGTGCTCTGTGATTGGTATATAGGGCTCAGTCTGCTGTCACGAAGGTGTCCGGTAAAGCATCTTCTGTAACATAGTAAAAAGGTAAGGCCACTGTACCCTATCGAACGCCTTCTCCGTGTCCAGAGAGAGGAGCAGAGAAGGCGTTCATGTTCTCCCAGCCCACAATATCAGGTCCGCTGCTCTCCTTGTGTTTTCATATAGTTGTCTTGTGGGGACAAAGCCCACTTGATCTGCATGTATGTATTTTGTGAGGAGTGGGTTTAGCTGATTGGCAAGCAATTTAGCGTAGACTTTCAAGTCAAAATTGATCAGGGATATGGGATGGTAGTTACCTGCGTACTGTCCCTGCCCGGTTTGGGAATGAGGGTCATGTCTGCTGTCGAAAGGTTTGAATTAGGTGCCTCTCCTTCTGTCCATTGCTTATACATCTTGGTCATGTAGGGCCTCAGGTCGTCCTTAAAGGTTCTATAGTATGCCCGTCAAACCCGTCTGGTCCGGGGGCCTTATTCCCCTTGAGCCCCGCTATGTCCCTTTCAACTTCGTCCGGCTTTATGGGTGCACCCAGGGGTGCTGTTAGGTCTTGTAAGAGTCGCGGTAGTTGGGTCTTGTCTAGGAATGCTGTGATTGCTGCCACGTAAGTGTCATTGTCTTCTGTCAGTGTGGGGGAGTGTGGTAAAGAACTGCGTGAATTCGTCATTTATGTCCCTGGGGTCTGTGAGGACCTTTCCATGGTTGTTTTTTATGGCTATTATCGAGGATGTGGCATTTTTGGGTCTAAGAGCCCTCGCTAGAAGTGTGTCCATCTTATTAGACTTTTCATAAAATAACCTTTTTGCGCGGAGTACTTCTAACGTCATCTATCATCAGTTTGCTGATCAGTCGCCTAACTTCTTTCAGGTCTCTGGTCGTGTTTTGGGTCATTGTTTGTTTGTTTTGTAGTTCTAGTTTGCGCAGTTGTTTTTGTAATTCACTTAGTCTCTAGTTTTTTCGTTTTTTCTGTTGTGTAGCTATTTTTATGAGCAGGCCAGCCCAAAAATCACAGTTTTATGGGCTGCCCACACTGTTGTTGGGAATATGTCAGGGGGTGTCGTTCGTCTGGAAATAGTTTGTCATCTCTTGCAAGATCATCCTTCTCATTCTGAGAAGGGAGGCATTCATCCTCCATTTCCAAGGTGTATGGGCACCCGGGATTCTCATATGGAGTTCTATGTCAGCGTGGTTTGACCAGGAGATTAGGTTTATTGCAGAGGTTTTGATTCATTGCAAGCCCATTTGGTTAGTGAGAAAGAGGTCAATTCTTGATTAAGTGTCATGGGCGGCCGAGTAGAATGTGTAATCCCGCTCCTCCGGGTGCTGGATCCTCAATGGACCAATCAGGCCTGTGTCTTGTATGAATCTGTTTAATAGCTTGTCCTGTCCCCCTCTGTTTGGAGAGCGGGGGAGTTGTTGTCCCCCACCACGGTCAGTTGCTGGGCACGGTGTCACATTCAGGTACCCTCCTAGGATCAAAATCCCCCTTAGGAGAGTTTTAACTAGGGTCTCCAGGTCCGTCCAGAACCCTGGGGTAGGGGTGTTTGGTGCATATGCATGGATGAGGTGGTATGTGTTGGGGTGAAGCGTACCTGACAACACCACGTACCGCCCGTCTGAGTCTGTCTGTATTCTTGTGATTTGTGTATGAGTATTTCCAACCCGTTTTTTTTCCCCGAGTGCTCTTGACCCGTATGCTCTCGTGTATATGTTATCTGTGAGCCGTAAGGATGAGTTTCGTGGGATGTGGGATTCTTGTGTGAATGGGATGTCTGATTTTTGGCTTCTGATTTCCCTAAGCAGAAGTCTGCGTTTATTGGGGATGTTTAGTCCATTCACAATTAGTGAGGTCAGTTTGAGGTCCATGTTTCGTCGTGGAGTTGTGTCGATTGACTTACCCAGCGCCCGACCGGCTCCGGATCCAATGCAAGGCTTTGGCGTGTCCTGTGCCGTCCGCCCCTGCTGCCGGGCCCCGAGAATCCAAGCTCGGGGGGAGGAGTCAAAGAGAGAGGGAGTGGTGGAGAGGAGTGAGAATGGAGAAGAGGGTGGGGGGTTAGAGGTTGGGTAGGTGGGGTAAGAACGAACTAAATGAAAGGTTGTAGTTGTGTACAACCTGAGAAAAAGTTTAGGAAATTAGCTTTCCTTGAGATGTTTCTTTTTTACACCAGTTTTCTGAACAAATCGAATCAGAGTGTCTTGCAGTTAAAAACCTATATTTATTCCAACATACACATCATCCGGTAACAACAAAAGTCTGTTTTAAAACAGACCAATAGGCAATTTATATTCACTTACTAGATCTTATCCAAGTTTGATGTTAAAAGGTATTGGCAAAAATTCTAACTGCAAAGGTTTTTTTTATATGTTTAAAATTCTGTTACATATGGGTGTATACATAAAGTTTGCCTGCTTTAAAATAATTGGTTATCTTAGAAGAAAAGGTGGTAACTTAGCATCATTTGAAATCTATGATTAAAGCCGAACGTTATATTTTGGCGGTAAGTTACACATAAAGACCTTCTAAAAAACTTCTATATACATGATTGAATAAATAAATGCCTTTAGAAATGTGAGCCTTCACAGGAATTTTGGCTTGCAAGGCTAGGTCAAAGGTTATTATCAACAGGATCCACAGGTCTCCATCCATCATTCTTGACAAGAACCATATGCGTATACAATTAGTCTGTTTGTAATTTATATAGGCCTATGTATGGCCACTCTGTGTCTGGACATGCTTTGAATAAAAACTTATAATATTCATACAATCCTACAACACATTAAATATATTTAAAGATCATGAACTATATTTCAAAAAGTAGATATACAAATTAGTACACTGTATGACAGCAAGTTAGTTTCACAGTATGGTCAGTGCAATGAGTTTAGTATATCCTTTCCGGGTCTTACAAATCGCCAGGAGCTATGGGGGTGGGCATCCGCCGCGCTGAGGGTATCTCCTCTAACGGTGGTGATGCTCGGGGGAAGCTGTAGGGGAAGGGGAGATCCACCTTGGTCAGTCACAGTGGGCCTGCTTCATGTCTCAGGCATGCCTGCGGTCTGATGGTCTTAGTGGGCATCCCTTTGTGATGAGGCCAGTCACTGGTGGCCAGTCCCTGGTGTCGCACCCACTCTCTACCTCCAGTCAAGACAGTTTTCATTGTTAACCCTGGGGTAGTGCGGGATCTCCTCGCATTGCCCTTCCCCTGTGGTGACTGATGGTCAGGTGCGTAAGGCATTGTTCCTTATGCTTTCCCCATGTCCTGATCATTTCGTCCCGTTACCCTTGTTTTTTTTTTTAACCTACTGCTGTGATAAGTGGCAGGTGGATTAAGTAGATGGCCCGATCAGTTAGGGGCCTGCTAAGCACCTGTGTATGGCCACTAAGTTGGCCTTGTTATTTCTCTTGACAGCCTACAGTCCCCACAATTTTTGTCCCCTCTCCCATTTCCGACTTTGCGGTCCCATTCCGGTCCTCAAGGGCCCTTGCTGGCCCCCCACCACTCCATCTCCCCAGGCCGTGAAGGCCATTAAACTCCTTCCCCTACATTTCTTAACATATTAACATGGTCTAACATAGTTTAACCTCAGTCTGGTAGATATTAAATCATAGCGATAAACATAACAGAAATTGGTATTATATAATAGCTTGCGTGTGTTGCTGTCCAGGGATCTCCATGGCTCAGAGTGGTAAGTTCGTGGGTCAGGCTGGCCGTGAGTTGCAATCTGCCCAGCTGTCTGGTAGATGAGTAAGCGCTTCCAAGCCTCCAGACGGTAGTGGTAGATCTTCTGGGACTACAATGTCCAGGTCCTTCATAAAGGCGCGGATGTCCATGGATAGTAATAGCACTGTTGGTTTAGGGCCATGAAACACGATGATCTTAAACTGGTAGCCCCATGCAAAACGAATGTCTTTTTGCCGTAGTAGTTCAGTAACCGGTTTCCATTCCAGTCTGCGTATAAGCGTGGCTGGGGTGATATCCTGGTGTAGTTGTATCTCAGTCTCTTCATATTTGAAGGGTTGTGTTCTGCTATTCCGCAAGATGGCCTCTTTAGTTTTGAAGTAGTGCCACCTCATAATGACATATCTGGGCGGGCCATTTTTTTCGGGCCCCTGGCCCTTAGGGCTCTGTGGGCTCTGTCTACGAGCCAGAGGTGGTCTGAGATGTCTGGTAAAGCATTGCACCAGAATGAATTCCAGGTCAGCCTCTCCCACCGTTTCTGGTAGGCTGCAGATGCGTAGATTGTTGCGTCTTGACCTGTTAGATATGTCTTCTAATACGATCTCCAGATCCGTGATTTTGTGCCGGAGGGTGTCGGGTGAGTTTTGCGGCTCCGTTATGGGCTGACACTATTTGCGCCACTCGTTGCTCCACCACCGTGCTGCCAGAAATCCCTTTACCTCTGCCAAGGAATGGAGAATGTTGCTGGAGGAGGCCTCCGAGGAGGTACCGCGCGTTGTGGCAAGGGCCGTGGGATCTATGACGCTGGGAGTCGTGTCTGCAGGCGCGCCTCGTGCTGTAGGCCTCAGTGAGGTAAGCATGTCTGCAACTGAAGGAGCGTCTTTTTGGCTCTTTTTAGAAGATTTGCGGTTGGACATGACAGATCGTGGGGATCGGTGCAGGGCGTTGTAGGAGTGAGTTTGGGCGTCTCATTTGCAGGGTTGTAGCTGGTTACAGGATCTCAGGTGCGGAGCTCTGACTTTAGGCGGCCATCACGGTCGGCAGTCAAACCACGACCCCCAAATGTATTTTAACAAAGAAAAAAGTTACTTGCGCACTATCCCAAATTCCTATGAACATTTAAACAGTTGGAGGTTTTTTAGCATAACTCCAATAACCATGATGTGGCAGCTGAGCTTACACTTAAAATACATTGGTGTGATACTAAAAAAGCTCAATTTATTTAAATGTGGATAGGGATTTGGGATAGTGCGCAGGTAACTTTTAAAAGTTTGTTTTGTATATATTGTAGTCATCGTTGCTGCCCAGAAGTAGTGGGAGTTTGAGTGCGTGGCTTAATTTTGTATATATGTATTTGCTTTTGTATTACACAACCATGTTACAGTACTGCCGCCCACCCTATGTGTTCCCTATTAAGTGCATAGGGGCTTACAGAAACACCCTTCTCTGTCTCTGTTAGGCTGGAATCACCACAGGGTCTGGAAACCCTTATGCTGCCATGGACCAACAAAGAAGTTTCTGCTTTCCTTTATCTCTGTAATCAGCTGCTGGGAATACTCAATGAAGTTACACCACTCAGATATATCAATAAACCTTTTAAAGGTTTTAATGCATAGTACATCGTATATATAAAACACCGTTTGTCTAGGGGTGTATACATCAACAGCAACATTAACCAATCGTGGAAGTCTCAGAACCGAAAATATAATTTTCCATATAACATTTTGTAATGCTGTTAGTTAGTCTCCTGTTCGCTGATGCAAGTGACAGTATGAGATTTAGGAAACAGATTAAAGGGACACTATAGTCACCAGAACAACTACAGCTTATTAAATTTGTTCTGGTGAGTAGAATCATTACCTTCAGGCTTTTTGCTGTAAACACTGACTTTCCAGAGAAAATGCAGTGTTTACATTACAGCCTAGTGATAACTTCACTCGCCACTCCTGGCTGTTAGAGATCCTTCCTGGGTCATGGCTACATTAAATGCATCCAAACATTTAATGTCTCCTCCCTCTGCATGCAGACACTGAACTTTCCTCATAGAGATTCATTGATTCAGTTGAGGAGATGCTGATTGGCCAGGGTTGTGTTTGAATTGTGCTGGCTCTGCCCCTGATCTGCCTCTTTGTCAGTCTCAGCCAATCCTATGGGGAAGCCTTGTGATTGGATCAGGCTACCCCTTCTGCTGATGTCAGCAGGCAGTGGGCAGGTGTAAAGGAAACAGAGCTAGAGCTAGCCACTTCAGGCTTGAATACAAGTAAGTTTTCTATTTTTAGGGAAGCATGAGGAGACCAGGGGGGCTAGATGGGGGTTTTAACCCTATCGGGTCAGGAATACATATTTGTGTTCCTGACCCTATGTTAGAAAAAATGCTATTTTTTTTTCAAGTGCAGGATGTTTATAAAAGATAGTGCAAAATGGTGTCAGGGCAAAAGAACAGAAAAATGATTGTATGTTTAAAAATGCAAGTTTAACTCTTTCAAAGCATGAGTATCTTGTATTCAGGCCTTCTGACTATTTGGTCTTTCAAGCTATGCATACAGTAATACTTTAGCTTCATAATAAGAAATACAAAAGTAGAAAGCAGGACATGAGACTGACTCCCTGCAACATAAAATATATCTCTCTGTATGTCTAGGGGAATATTCACTAAGCATTGCATAGCTAAAACTTTTTTTTTTTCAACAGTCTCATAGGATATTTTACCTTTTTAGCTGAAGACCGCAAACTAAATTATTAGTGTCGGACTCGCCTAAGAGGTTTTGCCTAGACTTTGCTGATGAGCTTACACTTTTATGGCCATTGGTGTGATACTAAAAAAACCTCAACTAAAAAAGTTGACACTGTTAGACATTGAAGGCTCATCAATAAACTGCAATCTATAAAGGGACTCTCCAGTGCCAGGAAACCAAACCGTTTTCCTGGCACTGCAGGTCCCCTTCCCCTCCCATGACTTACCTGTATCCAGCGCCAATGTCCCTTCGCGCTGGGTCATGCTCCGCCAACTCTCCTCTCCCACCGATGTCAGCTGACGAGGGAGACCTAATGCGCATCTGCGGCAACGTGCATTGTGTGAGGACGTCCAGCATCTCTTAAAACACTAAAAGTGTTTCAAGAACCCGGAAGTTCCTCTAGTGGCTGTCTGATAGACAGCCACTAGAGGAGAACTTATCCCTGTTAGGCAGTTAGTGCAGTTTATGAAAAACTGCACTAATTACACTTGCAGGATTAAGGGTAGTGGGAGTTGGCACCGAGACCACTCCAATGGGCAGGAGTGGTCTGGGTGCCTGGAGTGTCCCTTTAAGTTTGGATTCCAATATTGGTGAATGGGTTAGGCAGTGGCTGAGTTGCAGGCAACAGAGTGTTGTAGTCAATGGAGTATATTCGAAGCAAGGTTTAGTTACTAGTGGGGTACCTCAGGGATCTATAGTGGACCCATTTTCTTTAATATTTTTATTAGTGATGGTCTTGATGGGAAGGTATGTCTTTCTGCTGCTCAAACAAAGATTTGCAACAGGGTTGATGTTCCAGGAGGGATAAGACAAATGGCAAATGATTTAGGTAAACTAGAAAAATGGTCAGAGTTGTAGCAGCTGACATTTAATGTGGATAAGTGCAAGATGCATGTTGGGTGGAAAAACCCAAGGGCAGAGTATAGAATAGTTGATACATCACTAACCTCAACATCTGAGGAAAGGGATTTAGGAGTAATTATTTCAGATGACTTAAAGGTAGGCAGACAATTATCTATCATCTGCAGCTTTTACAATCCCTCCCCTGGTTCCCCAGAACAGACCTTCAGCGGCTGTCCAGTCACAGACACCTCAATGAGCTATATTGCAACCCTCTTACAAGATTTGTAAGGCAGATGTGGTGGGCAAGTGCATGCCTCTTGAGTTAGCTGTGCTGTGCTAAACCACGTTGAGATAACCGGACTGATTGTCTTATTGACAGGTGGGGAGGTGTAGCCAGATTCATTGATAAATATGCTTATAAATGTCAGTAATAATAAAACAAAAAATACAAACTTAAAAAAGACGATGCACTCTTCACATATACAGAACTTCAACAAGCTGAAGTGCTTTATGTGTTGGGAGTTTTCCTTTAAAATTAGCTCAGTGACCCATTCTAAAGTTGTAAAATAATATGTAGCAAGATAAACTTGTTCATTATGCTTTTCCAAGCTTTTGCATAACACCGGGGAAGAAAGATTAGGATATATTTGTTTCTAGTCATTGGGATCCCACTACAGTTGCATGGGATCCCATTTTTTTAGTTCGACCCAGGTGCCAAGTGAGAATTACTCACTTGGCAGCCATCACTGGGATATGTATGCAGTAGATGCTCTTGAAACCTTAAATGGGTATTCCGGAAGCCTATAGGTGTTAAGCTTTGAAACGCTGTCATAAAGAGTTTAACCCCTTTGTAACTCCATCTCTGGCAGCATTATTAGCCAGGTCAGAACAAATGTTTTGGACTGGTTAATGCCAATTCTGTGTAAATTGTCATTCATAGTGTGCCATTCATTAGCTAAGAGTGGCCAGCTAATAATCTCAGCCTATGAATGGTGACTGAATTGACATCCTGCTTCTGTAGCTGTGCAGTAGCTGGAGGTGAGTCCAGCACAGAAAGGGACCTTAGAGCCCAGTCGGGCCCAAGTAAATGGTAAACTGGTGATAAACAGTTTGCCCCCTGTAACAAACCACCTCTTTTACAGGTAGGATTTTGTCACAGATCTTACAGTAAACCACAGCCTGCTAGGGTAATCAAAGTCCAGGACACATCCAGTTTGGTTTTCCTTTTTGTTTGATAAGAAAACAGGTGCTTTAAATAATAAAAAATAATGAAACAATTCTTTGCTCTTACTAGACAGAAATAACTATCTGTAATTGGGTGGCTTTCCCACTTTCTCTCTCTCTCTCTCACCAGCTACAGGTGAGTGTCAATTAGTTAACATCTCTGGAACTCTCAAGTTAAATCCAAGTTCTGGTCTGTTACGGAGCACTGGCCCACCCTGCTCTCCAAATGCTCTGCCGCAGGGACCCATACAGTGTTTTGCATAGTATCAGCAAAGTATATTGCAAACTTAACATCTCTCCCTGGGACATTTAACTGAAAATTCTCTGGCTGCTGTTTAGCAAAGCAGGCCTGATCTATATTCCTTCAACAACCATTCCACATTTTCGCTCACACCCCTTACTGGAGAACCAGGCCAGGAGACTGCTGGCATCATAACCGCTACAGCGGGCTGTAGTTGTTATGATGTTTGGAGTAGCCATGGCATCACATGCCATCCTGCAAAAATATTCACATTTCTGGAGGGGAAGAGCACCCTCCCTACATTTGCAGAGGATTTACTGCTACCTCTCCATACTCCTAAGGTGGCGGATCATTGTGATGACGCAGACTCATAAGAAAGGGAAGATGAGAGCTTGTGTAATATGAAGACCTGACAATATATCAAATTGTACTAACAATAACGCAATAAAAAAATCTATTCTGTTTTTTGGGACCCTGTCCTGCCCTTCTGTTTTAGTTCCCTGGTGTCCCACAGTGGGAACTGTCCCCAGGGCAGCACATTGTGAGTGCATTGTTAGTGGGAACCAACTAGGACCAACTAGGTAAGGCTTCAGCATTATTGGGCAGCACTATTGAAGCAGGTCATGTCACTGGCGATGCCTTTCAGGGTCCTGCCCAACCTGTCCCAATTATTTCCATTCTGTTGGGAGGTATGCAAGTTTTTGGTGGCAAATTTACATTGAACTGGTTATATCGATACTATGTCCACACCCCTCTCCCCTTAAATCCCCCCTCCCCACTAACTATAAAAATAACAATGCATTGCATACTCATTTGCACATTTCAGAAGATGACACAGGAATAAATAAATGTGTTTATGCAAAACCTTACGGATTGTTTTCCCCTTAGGTAACTGTGTAAAATGCAATAAAGACGTGCATGGAGCTAATCAGGCTTGCCAAGCTATGGGAAATCTCTACCATGATGCTTGTTTCACATGCTGTGCATGCAGTAAGTATGGCCATTTTCATAATTACACTTATTTAAATGATCTATGTATATGTTGTCAATTATTTCTCTCACGAATTGCTTGTAGAAAACTGTAGGAAGAGAGAGTCTCTCACTTTCACTGAATTAAGTACATTTTCTTTCAAATATATATTTTCTAAATGTATTAAATTATATAAGAAAGAAATAACCAATGTAATAAACGGTATCATGTAGTGGTCATACATTTTAAATAAAGATACATAACCAAAATATATTGGAAGATTTCTGAATCTTGAAGCTGTTACAGTGAGTGTATTAATACTATAATGACCTATAATAAGCATTTGCAATATCTATAGAGAAATAATGTAACTGGGGGAGAGAAAATAAAAAATAAATAAATAAAATAAAAGGGGAAATAAAAAATGTCCACGACAAATCCTCCCCCAAAAAAGTAAAAAAAAAAAAAAAGTGTACAATGGTCATGCTTTCTATAATTTATTCACTCAATATTGAGATGAAAAATAATTGCGAAAATTAAACAATTATAGTCGGCCATGTGGGTACTCAATTCAATTTAAATTTATTCCTCATCGCCTTTTCCCATTTAGACCAGTCGTATCGTAAAAGGACATTACTGACTGATGGTATACGGAGAGCAAGCTCGCATATTTTGCTTTTAAATAAGTGAGTAAGAACATTGGTGACAATTTCCATAGGCGGGGAATAGCGGAGGTGGCTGAAATAAGTAGATGAACCAACATTTTATGATATGCTAGATCTACCCACTACCAGCCCAGGATTGTTTTTTTTTTTCTCTTTTTTTCTAAAAACACCTTAGACACAACCGATGATCCCTAAGTCCTGGGGGTAATTGAGGACTGGGTTGGGAACCACTGTGCTTGATCATCCAGGAAATGTTTGAGACCCATACTTAAATCAATTGAAAATTCTGTGATGGAGATAATTAATTCTAAAATGTTTTGCCAATAATTTAGCATTTTTGGACATGTCCAGAAAATATGAAACAGGGTACCCGTTTGACCACTTCCCCTCTAACACAACTTAGATTTGGAAAGATTTAGTCTAGATAATTTAAAGGGAGAAAAGTACCATCTTTATAATAATTTCAAATGAGTTTCCAAATGGTATTACGAGTAATCCCCTTTAGTCACTTCCAGGCACGTCCGACAAAAAATGGTCATTAACAACCCCGGATGTACCTGGTACCAGACCCCCCACTGCTCGATCTGGCCCTTCCGGGCCATGTGATTTCGGGGTCCACGCGACCACATGGCCGGAATAGCCGGCTTGTGCAGTGCCTGCAAGGGGCCTGCCTGAGCTCTCAGGCAGTCCCCCTAGTGCCTGAAAAAAAGTTTTAAAAGTTAGTCAAAGTTAAATAAAAGTTTATAAAGTAAATAAAAAGTACTTTGATCACACATATATATATATAATCTAAGTACTTTTACATGCACATAAACACACATACATCATTATTAAAAGTGTGTTTTAATAAAATATATATATATATAATATAATAATAATAATAATAATAATAATAATATTTAAATACACCTAGAATTCTGTTAATCATATTAAAAAAAATAAAAAATTAGACCTCAGCAGTCCCCCTGCAGCAGCTCTGGCCCTCCATGATCACATGGCCGCAATAGGAGTCTATGGAGTTGCCAGCAGGGGGACTGTCTGAGCTGTCAGGCAGTCCCCATGCTGCTAAAAAAAAAATAAAAAAAATACATATATTGTATATGTATAATATAGTACAAAAGAAAAAAACACTATTATACAACCATATGCCAATATGGTTCCAGGTTCAATGTATTCCTCAGAGACAGAAAAGAAATAGGGAAACTTACCCTGGTGTAGAAATGCTCAATACAGTATAGTATAATGATAAGGATATAGATCGCTTCTCAGCTTAATAAGTGCCTGTAACCTGGCTCTGAGTATTCAGGTATATGAGTCCTTATTAAGGGTGACTCTGCCCTTCTTTTGACAGGATAGATGATCCACCAGATAGTATGTTCCAATTAAAATTACATTTATTGCATTCACAAATTTAAAATCAAAATTATACATACAAAGTGCTGGTGTGGTCGTCCAAAATGTGTTTTCCATTCAGCTTTCTCAATTGGTAATTTACATCCTGCTCTATTACATTTATATTTCCCTGCTTTTTCACGGATAGGTTGCAGGAGATCCTCATACATCAAATCACGAGCGCTCCTGTAAAGGGGAGTGTACATTCTCAGCTGTCAGTGATCTGTCCCATACTGGGGACGTCATCGCGCGTGCATGTGACGTCACTTCCGGGAACCTGGGAGACGTCTATTCGTCTCACTATCTTCATATGTCCGGTCCTTTTCAACTGTTCGCTTTTAATACAACTCTTCTGGCATCCTTTAAATTGCCTAGAGTTCCCATCTCTTCATCATATTGTATTTCTGTAGTGGGGTATCCAATAATTTTTCCATTTCTCTTTACGATAAAGTTGAATTCTCCATTATGGTTATGGGCAGAGCACTGGCAGTGGTATGTCCATATTGTTAATAGCCCTTCACTTATTGGTCCCTAAGGTAGTATGCTCGACATGAGAGCATTAAAAGACAGAAAGTGCCAATATACAGTAGTTTGTACAAGTACTGTACATTAAAATACATTTTGTATAAATATCAGGTACATTAATATTAACTTTGATTAATCCATTATTAAGAGATTAGTGGATAATACTCATGAAGATTTGATGAACTACTAGTCCATAGAAATTTGAGTAGTATAGTACATATTAATGGTGATTTAAAAAAATAAAAATAATAAAAAATAATATATATATATATATATATATTTATATATATATATATATATATTTATATGTATATATATATATATATATATATATATGTATATATATATATATATATATATATATAAAAATTATTTCCAAAATGCATATATCTTTATAAAAAATGGCATAATTCAGAATCATTGTTGAGTCCATATGGTTGCATAGTGTTACGATTAAAAATCCACTGCATCTCAGTTTGTCCAATTAATTTAATTGGATCGCCGCCTCTCCAATTCCCAATTATTTTTTGAATTACCATAAACTCTATTAAAAGTGAATCGCTATTATATAAACACACTAGGAGAGCGCAGTACTTATAAAGTTATACAACATTTAAAAATAAATGAAAATAAAAATAAAACGGGGGGCGGGGCCGGACCGGCAGGCTGGACGGTCGCAAGTCAGACCAGCTCCAGTAACACAATACATAATCACTGCTAAAAACGCTGATTACCACCAAAAACTTGATCTACCGCGAAGATACCCAAAGCCGAGGGACTGCTGGACCCGGGGAGAGGCTGGCTCACTGAGCTTCAGTCCCCTGAGGGAGAAAAACATGTTGCCCCAACCGGGGCCTTCTCCGGCGGTGAGTGAGGCAGACGGCCGCTGCCTCACTATCCTGCACCACAGAACCAGACCAACGGTACAGACCGGCGCGGATCCGGCTCCGTTCCCCCCCCCTATGGACCGGGGGGGTGATCCTGGTCCTCACCCTGCAGCCCTGAATGTGACTCCGCGACTGAGGCCGAGAAGCCCGACTGCTGCCTCCAAAATGGCGGGCGTCTTGCACGCAGACAACAAGGGGAACACCTCCCACCTCCTCATGATCACACCAAAAACAGCTCCCACATCCCGATCCCACTACATAGGGAAACGGCAAACACAGAGCCTACCCTTATCACCCAAGCCAGCAACTAGATGCATGGGCGACCGGAACAAGCGGGAGTTTGCGGCTGCACCGGGAGGGCGGAACTCCTAACAGCAACCATTCCCCGCCTGGGGTAACTGCGCCAGCTGCCCAGCATGACACCTCTGCCGGCAGCACTCATTTACCACTCAGCCTATAACAGGATTACCCAGAAAGCGGCGGACTCCCATGGACAAAGCCCAGCTCTCACGCATGGCGGACATCAGCCTGCAGACAAGGGAAGACGGCAAGCGCCAAGGCTGCAACTCGAATGCACCCAAAGAACTATACAGGAGTCTATGAGGACAAAGTACACTCTGATGCCTGCTCTGATGGACACTTGCCCCCTACCACCTGAACACAGCAGAAGAGGTATCGGATAAAAGCGGGACTACCCCTGTCTGAGTGGCCTAGGGACCACCAGGATACCGATATCCCCCACACGGAGGCAGCTCTGGGAACTACGACCCATCAGGGTGACAGTTGCCCCGCATTGTCTAACCCCACTAGTCTTTATAATATGACCTACCTAGACATAGTATAAAAGTTAATCTATAAGTTGTATCTACCAGTGACCGCAAGTTATCGCAATGTATACGGCACTCACAGCAACGTACACTCTTATTCCACACTACATCTTAACTGAAGTTACTGAACCTACTGTATAGCTACATAACTAACTAAGCCTGTTTACGTTTAGCCTGCATGATCTCTAACTTAAAAATGAGCCACTAGTTAAGTCTACATTACCTTGACTAACTCATGTTGTACCTACATTACTGTTGCTAGCTTAATCGTCAAATATAAAATTTCATGCTGTTTTCCTAAATGATGCAAGTATTATCTCTAGTAGTCCTCCCTATTACTTCACATGTATCACTGAATGTACCGCAAAGCCTTGCATTTGCTGTTGTGGCAATGCAGGATGCAATGTAACCTCATGCATGTTCAAAAATAAAGAATATAAAAAAATAAAAAATAAAAATAAAACGGCTGCTATCCACAAAAAAATGTTTTTCCTTAAAAATCTTTGATTCAAATATAATAAGTGGAAGCGCTCTACTTGGAAAACCCCAAATTGGTTATCAATATAAAAAAATATGGAGTACAGACACCTCTATTTGCAATATAATAATAATGAATAAAATCACTTATTTCAAAAAGTTAAATGCACATAAAACCATTGGATCTATCCTACCATATTACCATTAAAATTGTTGCAGAGTCCAAAACAATCTTTAGGGAGTAGTCCTATTAGGGTTACTTCAGTTTTTCTACTGTGTTCCAGCGTCTTTGAAATACTATGTAACGCAGTATCTGTTTGTACCTTAAAAGGATACAAGAAAACACTTCATAGTGTGTGACGGAACCGCTGGCACCCCGACCGGGTACCTTCCGCCGACGGATGCTCCTAGTGCTTTCCGAGGACTCCAAGCACTCTGCCCGACACCATAACCACTGCAGATCCCACGAACCGCCGCAGCTTGGTTGGGGTCTCGCCGTCTCCACCCACTCTGGACCCAAGACCAGGGTCCAGCTTCCAGTAGGTTGACCTCTCCGAATTCCAGAGAGCAGGAACAGGAACAAGCTCTTAGCAGAGCTTAGTGATTATACCCTGGGGAGTATAGTGATTATAGCAATCCCCAGAGTGTAGTTTCTCCAATCCCCCAAACATGAGCCAAAACTTCATGAAGGTACAAGATGATCTGCTTTTTAATGACCACATACTGGCTTTTATGCAAGTCCCCATGCAAGGGGACATCCCACAGGGTTTGACACAGTACAACCAATTGCACAATGGTTACATCCCACACATCTCCTCCCCTTAGCCTGAGAGGTAACCCAATTATCCATACATTTTAAAACACACTTTTTACCCAACTTTCATAACTCTAAAACCATACATCCAATATTAATAAAATATAATCAGCACATCCCAAATACAAACATACCCAAAAATCAAGCAAATCCTTCCATTAGTTCAAAAGTTAGTTAGAAGTCCTTTGTGACCAAAGGAAGCATGGCTTTTCCTGCCCAAACCAGTTCCCACTGGTCTGGCAGTGTCCCTGGGACAACTCCCTGCTGGAGAACAATAGACAGGAAACGGGGGAGGGGAAGAAACACACCTTCCCATGGATTCCTATGGGAAGAAACTGTCTTTAGAAGCCAATAAGGCCCAAATAGTCTTTTTAAATGGCAATACACCCCAGGGCCATAGTCATGAGGAAGGAGGCTGGCAATCAGGCTCCTCCAAAAGCCGGGGGCAAAGGGCAGCTTGTCACCTAACAATCCAGGGACAAAAGGCATTTCGTCACATAGTGTGAAACTGTTATTTAACTAAATAAATGTGAATAAACCCTTCCCCCCCAAAGGGAACCCTTACATGTAAAAATGGTGATACTTATTTCTAAGATATCACAGATAAGCATATGTAGAAGGAGAGAAGCTATTACCGCTCGTGGATCTGATATTTGAAACTCTCGCTCAATCTACCCGTTAACAAGTTCAGTGCCGGTCCCGGGAGAATGTCAGAGACATGGATCGATCTTCTCCTTCAAGTCTGCTTAGCTGAATGCCGCTCACGCTTCAACGCGTTTCGCCCACAACCTTGGGCTTTTTCAAGATAGTGTGACGGCTAGTGTGAGCGTTCTTATATACGCTCTCATTCATTTAACTGTTACAGTCCCATTTTGCTAAGTCTATATCTTTTAGGGATTCTTTCTATAAAGTATATTCATTCAACATTTTTGTAAATATTGTACATGTAACAAGAAGAAGCAACATTGGGGATATATTTAACATATTAAATACATATATGTAATTATTAAAGTACAATGATTTACTCAAATATATAATCTTTAAACATAATTTTCAACATGATTAAAAATAAATAAATGGATCAGTGCAAGAAAAAGACATAAAATAACATAAATATATATTATCAAATTTTGTAAAAATAGAATTTGAATTGATAAAAAAAAGAGATACTATTTGTAAAAGGAGAAGATTATTGTATTATTCATTAATATAGATAAAAGAGATAAATATATCTTAGTTAAATATTCTATTTATCCCATTCAAATTTTACTCCCAATAAATTATCAATGGTGGTGTGGATAAATCTAAAATTAAAAAAAATGGAAAGATAAAAAAAATAATTTTTACTATAAGTGTAAAATGTGTTCTCATTGAGACTATTAAACCCAATTATGTATACACCTGTTACCTTGCAAATACTACATATCCCACATTAAAAAAAAAAAAAAAAAAACTTTTTCTGAGTTTAAAAAAGTAGTTTCTGGTTTAGGTGGTCTAAAACTATGTACTAATTTATTCTTTATTGTAGGAGCCCCTCTAAAAATAATTCTGGAATGTTCTGGTAGAAATGATGCTAAAACTGGATCCTTCTTTAAAAAATGCCAGTGTTTTTTTTTATACTCTTCTATAGAAGAACAGACTGGCTCAGAGCACTCTCCGTATTTTTTATAGTGATAACCAATTTTGGGTTTTCCAAGTGGATCACTATTATGTTGATTTTTAAAATGTAAAGACACTCTTTGTTTTAAAAACCCATTTCTGATATTTCTGATGTGTTCCTGAAATCTAGTGTTCAATGTCCTGGTGGTCCTCCCTATATAAGCTAACCCACAAGGGCAAGTGATCATATAGATCACTTTAGTGGAGTGGCAAGTAAAAACAGAGAGTTCAATGATACAAATTTTAAATAATTATATAAATATATAAAATTAAGCTTATATTTATTAGTATCTCCAACAAATGCAATGCATACAGACAGACTGCTGAACACTTTCACACACCGACTGCTTAATACATACACACACCGACACACAGACTGCTAAATACACACATTGTCCTCTAAATACACACACACAGCTGAATACACACACTGCTGAATACACACACTGCTGAATACATACACTGCTGAATACATACACACACGCAGTCTGCTGAGTACACAGTCTGCTGAATACACACGCAGTCTGTTGAATAGACACACACATATACTGCATTGAGGGGTGCATGTGTTTGTATGTAA
The DNA here is from genome assembly GCA_933207985.1 of Pelobates cultripes. Taxonomy (NCBI): domain Eukaryota; kingdom Metazoa; phylum Chordata; class Amphibia; order Anura; family Pelobatidae; genus Pelobates; species Pelobates cultripes. The sequence goes on along the minus strand of OW240915.1, from coordinate 127,409,209 downwards.
GGGTGTGGAGTGCTGTGTGTGAGGGGTTTGTGTGTGTTAGGCATGTGCATGGGGAAATTTTTCGCTTCGGCATTCCGAAATTCAGGACTTTCGCAATTCGGGACTTCGTCAATTCGGCAACTTTGGAACTTTGGAAATTCGGGACATTGGCACTTCGGTACTTCTCTTGCAGCCACTTAGTAGATAACTCCTTAATTCCCACGATATTAGGGAGTTATCTACCAAAAGGCTGAAAGACCTAAATTGTTCTTTCAGCCAAATTTACTAATACTAAGTAAAAATGTTTGCTATACCGCGAGTAGGGGCATGTCTAGTAAACTGTGGCTGCTCACTGTTAAAAAAAAAAAATAAAAAAAAAAGGGCCCCCACCCCTGAGCGGCGGGTGGGGGCTGTAAAGTAAAATGATGAGGGGGACCTAATGTCCTCCCCCTTGTCCCCCACACCTGAGCGGCGGATGGGGGCCCTACAGTAAAATAAGGGGGGGGACCTAATGTCCTCCCCGCCCGAGCGGTGGGTGGGGGCCCTAAATACAAATAAGGGGGGACCTAATGTCCTCCCCCCTGGTACCCACCCCTGAGCGGCGGGTGGGGGCCCTAAATTGGAATAAGGGGGGGACCTAATGCCCTCACCCCTGAACGGTGGGTGGGGGCCCTAAATACTAATAAGGGCGTGACCTAATGTCCTCTTTTGGCCCCCACCCCTGAGCGGCGGGTGGGTACTCTAAATACTATTAAGGGGGGGGACCTAATGTTCTCCCCCCAGGCCCCCACCTCTGAGTGGCGGGAGGGGGGGCCCTAAATACCAATGGGGGGGACCTATTGTCCTCCCCCCCGGCCCCCACCCCTGAGCGGCGGGTTAGGGGCCCTAAAAAAAAAAAAAAATTACCCCCGCAGGTGACTAGGGGTCCCCAATCCCGTAGTCACCCCCCCCAAAAAAAAATAATTAACCCCCTAACTACCCCCTCACCCTAAAAATAATGACGGGGGGACCTTTAACTAAGTACCTGTAAAAAAAAAAAATAAAGCTTACCATTCAATGTTTTCTTCCTTATAAAATCTTCTTTTTTCAGCCCCAAAAATGGCCAAATAAAAATCCACAATAACCGACGCAATAAAAAAAACAAACAGAAAAAAGAGCGCAAAAAATAAAGAACCTATCTTCACCCAGCGAGGGCTCTGCGCAGACTGAGCTCTGCAGGGCAGGGTGAAGGCTTATAAAGCCTTTCCCCGCCCTGCAATTAGGCTCAGAGCACTCTGATTGGTGGGTTTAAGCCATCCACACACAGTGCTCTGACAGGTAAATGAAGAGACTGACAGGTAAGTCTCTACATTTACCTGTCACAGCACTCTGATTGGTTTGAAATCCACCAATCAGAGTGCTCTGTGTCATTTTACACAGCGTGGGAAAGTTCTGTGGAATTTTCACACGCTGTGTAATTTGACTCCTAACACTCTGATCGGTGGATTAAGTAACCAATCAGAGAGTTATGAGTCAAATTACACAGCGTGGGAAAATTCCAAAGAACTTTCCCACGCTGTGTAAAATGACACAGAGCCCTCTTATTGGATGGATTAAACCAACCAATCAGAGTGCTCGGAGCCTAATTGCAGGGCGGGGCAAGGCTTTATAAGCCTTTCCACGCCCTGCAGAGCTCAGTCTACGTGGAGCCCTCGCCGGGTGAAGATGGATTTTTTATTTTATTTTAAATTGTGTCGGTTATTATGGATTTTTTATTTGGCCTTTTTTGGGACTGAAAAAAGAAGATTTTAGAAAGAAGAAAACATCGAATGGTAAGTTTTTTATTTTTTTTTACAGGTACTTGGTTAAAGGTCCCCACTCATTATTTTTAGGGTGAGGGGGGTAGGTTGGGGGTTAATTTTTTTTAGGGGGGGAAGGGGACATTAGGTCCCCCCACACTTATTAGTATTTAGGGCCCCCACCCACCGCTCAGGGGTAGGGGCCAGGGGAGAGGACATTACGTCCCCCCCCCCTTATTTTACTGTAGGGCCCCCACCCACCGCTTTACATTAGGTCCCCCCCTTATTAGTATTTAGGGTCCCCACCGCTCAGGGGTGGGGGCCAGGGGAGAGGACATTAGTTCCCCCCCCTTTATTATAATTTAGGTCCCCCACCCACCACTCAGGGGTGGGGTCCGGGGCGAGGACAATAGGTCCCCCCCAATATGTTATATTAGGGCCCCCACCCGCCGCTCAGGGAATTATTCGGACCGAAACTAATTGCACATATCTTGTGTGTGTGTGTGTGAGGGGTGCTGTGTGCGGGGGGTAGCGGAGCTGTGTGTAGGGGTGCTGTGTGGGGGGATTGGGGTGCTGTGTGCGGGGATTGGGGTGCTGTGTGCGTGGGGGGTAGGGGTGCTGTGTGTGTGTGGGGGGTAGGGGTGCTGTGTGTGTGGGGTGGGGGTGTTGATACATAAAAGCATTTTTTTTTTTTTAAACAGCATGTTGAATCAGTGTCCCCCCCCTGCCCTTCTTCTTACCTTTGGTGAAGGGGAGGGGGGGGGAACACAGCCATCCACGGTGGTCTGGTGGTGGTAAGTATATAGGACAGGAGGACAGGTCCGCGCGGCAACGCTCCACACAGCTCACGGGAGGACAGGAGAGCTGCTTCCTAGATGCCTCCACCTTGTGTCCGGTCCTGCCGACAGAGTAGGCGCCTGCCGTAGGACATAGGTGCACGATGACCAGCTGTGAAAATTCCAAGTTGGAAAACTGGAATGCGAACCCTCCAAATAAGGTCTTTTAGCCCGCAGAGAACTCTACACACCTTTACATGGGTAGTATCACTGTACTTAGATGTTGCTGAACAGATATTGAGGTGTTCTTTGGCTGTAAAACTCTTAAAGTTCTCAATAAATTTATTCTTAATAGGGATCGACCAATATTGATTTTCTTTTTAGAGCCGATACCGATAATCTGTGAACTTTCAGGCCGATAGTTTACTGAGATTCTGTACATTTACTGTTTTGAGACTTTTTTTTTTGCAAATTTTTTTTTATTAAGTGGTAAATGCACAAAATATACATACCAGTCAGATTTTTTTTTTTTTTTTTATGTTTTCAGGAATATTTATGTGTGTATAGTGGATACAGTGAGAGTATTTGATTAGTAAATGCAGTGTTTGTGTGGTGGATGCAGTGTGTTTGTGTGTAAATATGTGCGGTAGGAACTACCACCTTCACGACCCCCCATAATGTTTCTCTCCCTTATCTTTTAGTGGCCTCCCACCCCAGTGTTCCTTTTCCCTTCCCTTCACTTTACCTAGTGCCCTCCCTTAATGTTCCTCTCTCTCCCCCCTAGTGTTCTTTCCCCCTCTCCCCTGTCCCATATTGTTCCCCCCAACCATAGTGTCCCCCCCTCCCCTGTCCCTTTCCTCCCACCTCCTCCACTGTTCCATAGCATGCTTTCCTCCTCCCCCTCCCGTCCCATAGTGTTTTTTTTCCTCCCGGCCTCGCCTGTCCCATTGTTCTTTCCTTCCCCCTCCCCTGTCCCATAGCATTCTCCACCCACCCCCCTGCCAGTCCTATAGAATTTTTTTCCTCCCCCTCCTCTACTGTCCCATAGCTTTCCCCCCCCCTCCACTGTCCTATAGTGTTCTTTCCTTCCCCCCTCCCTCATCAGAGAGCATAGTTCTCTCTATGAATTAGAATTGAGCACTTCACTGCGCATGTGCGCCTTTGTGAACTGAGCTGGCAGCTCAGCTCGTGGTCTATGCCCTCAGCTTCTCACAGTCGCTATCCCCAGTCCAGATCCCCAAAGGCAGCATCCACTACACTACAGAATATGTAGCGTATTTACACAATGTATATAAAGTTTGTGTGTTGTAGAGATCTCATCTCTAAATCATTCACAAACTCTCATTCACTAACTCTCATACACTCACACTCACTTTTACTCTCACTCATTCACATTCACTCTCACTATCTCTCTCACGTTCACTCACTCACTTTAACTCGCACTCACTTTTACTCACTCGCTTTCACTCTCACTCACTCACCCACATACTCACTCTCTCACATATTCACTCTCCCTCACTCTCAGTCACTTACACAGTCACTTACTCACTATATGTATGGGTACAGTAAATGAGTAAGAGGAAAATTACAGCTAAACACAAACACTGTAGAAATGTAAAAACAGCCGTGATTATTAAAGGAGCACTATAGTCACAATTGTAAAACTCTAGTTGTATGTCTCAAACCTTCTTCCTAATGTTTAGTATTATTATCCCTCCAATTTTTTTTTATTTCTAATGCTGATTAATTAAAAATAAACTTCCCTCAGTTCCAGCGCCGAGATCCTCCGCTGGCTATGCCCATTTTTTTGTCATAATGATGATTTATAAGGGCTCAATCAAACACTTCTCTTATAGAAGCGTCATGTTCTTATTTGTGCATGCGGGGCATAGCACTCCACCAATCAGCTGCCTCATCAGAGAGCGGTGTTCACTCTATGAATTAGAATTGAGCGCTTCACTGCGCATGTGTGTGGTCTATGCCCTCAGCTTCCCACCGTCGCTATCCCCAGCCCAGATCCCCGAAGGCAGCATCCTCTACCCTACAGAATATGTAGCGTATTTACACAATGTATATATAGTTTGTGTGTTGTATAGACACACTATATGTAGAGATCTCGATCTAAATCACTCACTAACTCTCACTCCCTCTCTCTCACTCTTACTTACTAACTCTCACACACACTCATATTCACTCACTTTCACTCTCTCTCACTTTAAGTTACTCAGTCTCACTTTATACTCACTCACACACTCACTCTCTCTCACTTTTGCACTCACATTCTCTCACTCATGTTCTCACTCACGTTCTCTCACTCACTTTCAATCACACTATCTCACTTTCAGTTACTCACTCAGTCCCTTTCACTCACTCTCACTCGCTTTCTCACTCTGTCACTCACACACTCTCACTCGCTTTCACTCTCACTTACTCTCACTAGGGATCGACCGATATTGATTTTTCTTTAGAGCCGATACCGATAATCTGTGAACTTTCAGGCCGATAGCCGATAATTTACCGATATTCTGTACATTTACCATTTAAAAAAACAAAACTATTTCTACACAAATCTACTGTTAACTGAACATGTCTTTATTTTTTGCAAATCTTCTTTTTTTTTTTTTTTAAATTAAGGTAAATGCACAAAATATACATCCCAGTTCGAATTATTTATGTTTTCAAGAATATATGTGTAGTATTTGATTAGTGAATGCAGTGTGTGTTTTTGTGTAGTGAATGCAGTGTGTGTTTTTGTGTAGTGAATGCAGTGTGTGTTTGTGTAGTGGATGCAGTGTGTGTGTTTGTGTAGTGGATGCAGTGTGTGTTTGTGTAGTGTGTGTAGTGGATGCAGTGTGTGTTTGTGTAGTGTGTGTAGTGGATGCAGAGTGTGTGTGTGTGTAGTGGATGCAGAGTGTGTGTAGTGAGTGTATAGTGAATGCAGTGAGTGTATATAATGAATGCAGAGTGTGTGTGTTTGTGTAGTGTGTGTATAGTGAATGTAGTGTGCGTAAAGTGAATGCAGTGTGTTTGTGTAGTGTTTATAATGAATGCAGGGTGTGTGTGTGCGTTTGTGTAGTGTATGTATATAATGCAGAGTGTGGGTGTGTTTGTGTAGGTATGAAGTGTGTGTAAAATGGGAGGGGGGGTTATTTTTCTAACTTTAATTTTTTTTTTTTTTTTTAATAGTTTATTAGTCCCCCCCCTCCCTGTTTGTTACCTGACAAGGGAGGGGGGATATGGCATTCCTTGGTGGTCCGGTGGCATGGACTGTGCAGAGGGGGCGGGCCAGCAGGCTCTTACTTACCTTCCCAGCAGCTCCCCTGTCTAACTCTCGTGGTAACCGGTGGCAACGCTTTGACGGCCGCAGGACTCGCGAGAGTTAGACAGGGGAGCTGAACGGAGCTGCTGGGAAGGTGAGTAAGAGCCTGCTGAGCCCACCACAACTACCGGGCTTGTCATGGGCCCAGCGGTCCTGATCATCAATATTGGTATCTTTATTGGCCGATAGCGATATTGCCGAACATACCGAATATATTCTGATATCGGCCAGACCGATAATCGGTCGATCCCTAACTCTCACTTACGCTCTCTCACTCACTCACACACATACTCTCACTTACTCTCACTCACCCACTTAGTCACTTACTCCCACTTACACTCTCTCGCTCACTCACTTTCACTCTCACTGACTCACTCTCACTCACTTTCACTCTCTTATCTACTCTCTCACTTACCCACGCTCTCTCTCTCACTCACGGTTACTCACTCACTTTTACTTTCACTCTCTCTCACCCACTCACTCACTTACTTCTACTCTCACTCACTCACTCTCTCTCACTTTTACTCTAACTCACATACTCACTCCCTCACATACTCACTCCCTCACTCACATACTCTCTTACATACTCACTCTCTCACATTCACTTTCACTCACTCTCACGCATTAAAAAAAAAAAAATGTTTGGATCATCATGCTGCCTTCTGCCTTTAGCCTGTCAGACTGTCAGCCAGAGCCGACGCTGTATTTGGAGGAGATCTTATCTTCCACACTGTCAGCTCTCGCTGTCTGCCTCCGTGGTTACTACAGGACACAGGAGGCGTGTTCACAGTGCCTCCTGTGTCCTGATAGCACGTTTGATGTCTTCCGCTAAGCGTGAAGACGTCAAACATGAGTCCTGTGCATCAGGCAAGACTTAACTCGGAAGTCTCTCTAGTGACAGTCTGAGTGACTGCCACTGGAGATGTTCCTAGGTTCTAAGGTAAACACTGTATTTTCTATGAAAATACAGTATTTACATGAAAAAGCCTGCAGGAAGCTATTGTACTCACCTGAACAACCCCATTAAGCTGAAGTTGCTCAGGTGACTATAGTGTCCAGTAAGAAAATTAAAAAACTGTCTGGTCTCTACGGGGTTAAATAAATTCTTAGCATTCAATAACTATTTAATCAAATCTTAATTATCTTTATTCAAATATCTTTGAAAGATTTTTCTCACTTCTATTCAATGAGATTTGTTTTTATATAAGACAGTGATGATGAACATTTTTGAGCCTGAGTGCCTAAACCGCAATACAAACCAACTTTTTTTCCTCAAAGTGTCAACACGGCAATTATACACACGGACACTCACACACACGCAGACACTCACACACACGCAGACACTCACACACACGCAGACACTCACACACACGCAGACACTCACAGATACACATACAGAGGTGTATTTTGAATTTGTGCTGCCCTAGGCATGATGAAACTCTGGCACAACCTCTCCCACCCCCCAAATCTAAATTTGCTATGCCGTCCAGCAGCATCTTTTCCTGTTTAAGACCAACATGCAGTTTGACTGACAGACACACACTGACATACACAGACACACGCATTCACTCACTAACAGATGCACAGTGACAGACAAATGCACTCACTAACAGATACTCACTCACAGACATACAATGACATTCACTCACACTTTCACTAACAGACACAGTGACAGACACACACTCATACACTGAAAGACACATTCACTGACAGGTACACACATTTACTCACAGACCCACTGACAGACACCCTGATATGTACAAACTCACACACATTGTCTAACACACAATTTATATGTAATTTAATTTTAATTTGCATCCACCCAGTCTCCCTACCTTTGGGAGAGCTGGAGTGGAATCTTCTCTGGTATCCAGTGGGACTGGCTCCTGCTGCTGGGCGGGCAGGCATGAAGGCACAGGCGGCAGGCAGGCACAGGTAAATGGGCCAGCCGGCGGTCAGTCAGCCAATAGGCGCGCCTCGCAGTGCTACTGCGAGGCGCATGAGGAAACTGATCAGGAAGAGCTCAGATGACAGTGCTCCCTCGCTGCCCGCATTGTGAGAGGCTTGAACGCCCCTGGGGGGGACCCTGAGGCGGCCAGCCTGCCAGCTCCTGGGTCCCCCACAAAAGAGGCTCATGCCAGTGCACTTGGGGGGACAGCGTTTTTTGCTGCCCTCCCGGAAGTGCCACCCAAGGCAAATGTCTTGTTTGCCTCGTTAAAGATACAGTGCTGCATATATACACTGACAGACACATAGTGACTGACAGACACACACACACACAAAAACATACACTGACATACACACACACATTAACTGACAGACACACATTCATACACATTTCCCTCAACACTCAAATTACTATAATAATTTTTTTTTCTGATCTTCCTGCTCAGCTCCCTCTCATCCTGCTTAGTGATGCCGAGCAGTAAGATCTCAGGCTACAGCACTCCCTCGCCGCAATAGAAGCTGCCGCCCGCCTCGTGGGGGCCCCCAAAAGGTGGCCAGGACACAAGGCTAACAAAGCAGTGCCGCCCAGGGCAAATGTCTTGTTAGCCTGGCTGTGAATACACCGCTGGGCACCCTACCGTTGACCTATGGCTGCGTGCCCACAGAGAGGGATCGGTGTGCCAGCTGTGGCACGTGTGCCCTAGGTTTGCCATCACTGATATAAGATATAACTGCTATTTGACCTCAGCTACATTGTATCACTTTCACTTGATTGGTATTGTAACAAACCACCTCTTTTACCGGTAGGATTGTCACAGATCTTGCAGTAACCACAGCCTTCTAGGGTATACAAAGTCCAGGACACATTCAGCTCAGTTTTCCTTTTTATTTGCTAAAAAGCAGGTGCTTTAAATAATAACAAACAAACAAAATCCCTTACTCTTACTTGAGCTCTTACTAGACAGAAATTACTGTCTGTAATTGGGTGGCTTTCCCACTTACCAATTTTTCCAAAAAAAAGAAATGGCTTTGCAATAAACACAAGTGTTGTTCACTCTCCTAGCTTGCTTTTCCTCCCTCACTCTGCAGCAGGCTGATCTCTTCTTTTAAAGGCCTGTCTGCTAATTGACTAGCTACAGGTGAGTGCCAATTAGTAAACCCTTAAGTCAGATCCAAATGTCTGTCTGTTACACAGCAACTAGTGCTGTTGGAGCATTGGCCCACCCTGCTCTCCAAATACTCCGCTCCAGGGACCCATATCATGTTTTGCAGAACATCAGCAATGTAGATTGCAAACTTTAACATCTCTCCCTGGTGCATTTTACTGAAAATTATCAGGTTGCTGTTTAGCAAATCAGGCCTGATGTATCTTCCATTAGCCACAATTCCACTTTTACGCTCACAGTATATTGAACCATTATTATTACCTTGTTGCAAGTTTGTAGCTGAAGCAATCACTAGGAACCTGAGGGAGAATTATTTAAACCGGTTTGTGAACCACATGGTATTTTTCACGTAATCACTTTGTTGTGACACTTGACACTATTTGTTGTTTGCCTATATTACACACTAGCTTTTTAATTATAAAGTACTATGTTTTATTATTGATAAGTGATTTAAAACATATGGTAATCTACTGGGATTCACACTTTGTATGCCTCCCTTCTTTCTTCTAATTTTCTAAATATCTAACTAGGGTTATTACCCTTCTAGATTACCAGTAACCCTTAAAGGACCACTATAGGCACCCAGACCACTTCAGCTCAAAGAAGTGGTCTGGGTGCCAGGTCCCTCTAGTGTTAACCCTGCAGCTGAAAATGTCATCATACTGTTTGCTTTTACTGCAATAAAAATACACATATTTGTATTCAGTAATGTCTCACGTGTACAACAGTACCCCCTATGTACAGGTTTTATGGTGTTTTGGGAAGTTACAAGGTCAAATATAGCATGTTACATTTTCAGTTTTTTCACATTGAAATTCGTTAGATTGGTTATGTTGCTTTCTAGACCGTATAGTAGTCCAGGAATGAGAATTACCCCCATGATGGCATACCATTTGCAAAAGTAGACAACCCAAGGTATTGCAAATTGGGTATGTCCAATCTTTTTCAGTAGCCACTTGGTCACAAACACTGGCCAAAGTTAGTGTTAATATTTGTGTGTGAAAAATGCAAAAAACTAATTTGAACTCCAATTTTGACCAGTGTTTGTGACTAGAAGTGGCTACTAAAAAAGACTGGACATACCCCATTTGCAATACCTTGGATTTTCTACTATTATAAATGGTATGCCATCATGGGGGTAATTTTCATTCCTGGTCTACCATACCGTCTCCAAGGCAACGTAACCAATCTGTCAAATTTCAGTGTGAAAAAACTGAAACACAAGCCCTATATTTGACTCTGTAACTTTTGAAAACATCATAAAACCTGTACATGAGGGGTACTGTTCTACTCAGGAGGCTTCGCTGAACACAAATATTAGTGTTTCAAAACAGTAAAACGTATCACAACAATTATATCGTCCATGTAAGTGCCATTTGTGTGTGTGTAAAATGCAAAAAAATGCAACTTTTGAAACACACACACATATATATATATATATATATATATATATATATTATATTTTTTAAAATTATTTTTATTTATATATATATATATATATATATATATATATATATATATATATATATATATATATATATATTATTTTGTTCTATGTGTATTTTGATATCAATATATATATATTTATATATATATATATATATATTATTTTGTTCTATGTGTATTTTGATATCAATATATATATATTTATATAAATTTTAAAATACAGTTAGAATGAAATTACAGATATATATGGCGACCGGGTAAGTACAAAGGACGGCGGGGACGTGCTATGCCGCCCCCTCCTCCCCCCGGCGTTTAGAGCTAGTTCCCTAAGGACGGCATTGCACACCCACTGTCCTTAAGGGGTTAAATTGTAACACCGTTGTTAACATTCACATAGAGAAAACAAAAACTTAAAAAAAAAAAAAAGTTGGTGAAGGGATCCGAACACAGCGCACAACTCAAAAGGAATATGTACATAGATTTGTTATGTTAACATTTAAAATTCCCACCTGACCGAATTTAGACCCGACAAAAAAGTGTTACAGAAGAACGGCATGACGTTAGATGATTGATAGGATGCGTCATCGGCACCACTGTTTACTTGGATAAGAGTTAAACAAAATATTGGGGTGGGGGGCGGGGGTAGGAGGAGGGGAGGGAGCATCCCTTTCTCTTTCTCCTCTATCCCTCTTTCTGTTTTCCATTTCAAATCTGATATAATCATTTATGCATATTATATTTAAAAGCTGGCAGTTCATTATACAATGAAAAAGTCACAAATAGAAAACAGTGCTATCAGTACATGGCAAACAATAAAAAAAAAAAATAATTCCCTTTCCCCTCCCCTTCCTCTCTTCTTCCTTCTCCTCTCCTCTTTCTCCCAGCCCCTCCCTAAAACAGTTGTGTTGTATGTAAAATTGAATATAACAGGGATCCAATGTTAATGGATGAAAAATGGATAACGAGAATAGGGCAACGTACATCCAACTCGTGGAAGTAAAGAACTCAAAAAAATCTATTTTATATGCTAAAAAGTGTATGATCTAGTCATGAATAAAATTACAATTTAAATACAACTTCCACCTCAAAATGTATCATTCTGGGGTGGTTACAAATAGATAATGAAACAAAGTAATACTTATCTAAAAAAAGACTGCTTACCTTAGATTACTTCCCAGGTAGTAATCTCTTGACAAGCAATATGTATACACAGAAAATGGTATACAGCTGTTAAAATCTAGAAAAAAACAAAATAAAAAATATTTTATAAAAATACTTATGCCCTGTAATATACTGCACTCACGAGAGTTTAGTAGATTAAGTGCTCCAAATATGTTAACAGCTGTGTTCTGTTTTCTGTATCCCGCTGTTTCTTGTTTTTCCGACCCATTGCACCCTTAGGCAGTAGAATGGCAGTTTGCTGTCGGGTCCTGGTATCCAGGGCCGGATTAACATAGGGGCTGATGGAGCTGCAGCTCCAGGCCCATGCCCATGGAATAGGCCCATTAAAAAAAAAAATAATAGTTTTTTTTTTTTTTACACACTACTCTAGCCAGTATTTGAGGCTGCCTGGTCGTGATGGTATTGCAGTAATACCGGCAATACAAATGCAAATATTTTTCTCAGTATAAGCCGAGATTACTCTGCAATACCAGCACCGGCCAGCAGGCACTGTGTGTGGAGAGAGGCAGGGATAGGAAGTTACAGCATCTCCCTGCCTCTCTCTACTCACTGATCCGCTGGGGAGCAGCTACACAGCACAGAGAGTCCAGACATCAGCTCCCTTCCTGCAGAGATAGACTACAGCTCAGGTATGTGAAGGATGGGGGTTAAGGCAGCAGGGAGACATGGGGACACTGAGACACTAGGGGACACTGGTAGATGTGGGGACACTGAGACACATGGGGACACTGAGACACATGGGGACACTGAGACACATGGGGAAGCTGTGAGACATAGGGACGCTATGAGACATAGAGAGACATATTGGGACACGTAGAGACTAGGGACACAGTGTCCCCATTTCTCCCAGCCAGTGTCCCTAGTGTTTTAGTGTCCCCATGGCTCCCAGTGTCCCCATGGCTCCCAGTGTCCCCATGGCTCCCAGTGTCCCCATGGCTCCCAGTGTCTGTGTCCCTATGTCTCTGTGTCCCTGTCTCAGAGTGTCCCCAAATGTCTGTATCCACATGTCTCCCAGTGTCCACATGTCTCCCAGCGAGTGTCCCCATGTCGCACAGTGTCCCTATATCTCCCAGCCAGTGTCCCTAGTGTCTCAGTGTCCCCATGTCTATGTCCACAAGTGCTCCCATGTCTCCCAGTGTCCCCAAGTATCTGTATCCCCATGCCTCCCAGCCAGTGTCGCTTGTATCTGTGTCCCCTTGTCTCCCAGTGTGCCCTAGTCTCCTAGTGTTTGTGACCCCATTTCTCCCAGTGTCCCCAAATGTATCAGTGTCCCCATGTCTCCCAGCGTCTCCATGTCTCTCAGTGCCCCATGTGTCTCAGTGCTCCTATGTGTCTCTCAATGTCCCCTGGTCTCTCAATGTCTCCGGGTCTCTCAATGTATCCCCATGTCTCTTAGTGTCCCCTAGTATCCTAGTGACACGGGACACACTAAGACATGGGGACACTGGGAGAAATGGGGACACTGACACTGGAAGACAAGGGGACTGGGCGACATGGGGACACGGACACTGTAATATATAGGGACACTGATGCCAGACTGGCCTTCCAGTTCTTTGGACAGACATGCCCACTTTTTGGGCATGTTCGCCCCTTTTGACAGTTCTGGTTATGTGACTCGCGTCAGTGGTCCACCTTTTTACCCCGCCCATTGACTTCCTGCTTCAATGAACACTGCTGTTAGGGGGTATGGATTTACTTGAAAGATGAAAGCATACATTAGAGAGAGATTAGCATAGAGTTTGTGTTTTCTTATAGCTGCATCCTTTAAATTTCCCTCCGACACCAACTCCATCAGATACATGACGCTTGAGAGGTATGACTGTTTTAGTGTTTTTGGTCGATAAGATTCTGTAATTAGGCCCCATCATAATTGTCAACACCAGGCCCACTGGGCTCTTAATCTGGCCCTGCTGGTATCAGTTCTGCCTTGTGACTGCAATATATTAGAGCATAAGCACGGAGCTCAAGAGAATGTGACCGCACTGTTCACCAGCTAGCTACGCCCCACCACATAACTATTTTTATACTGTCTTACACTATGTATTTTTTTATTTAGTTTTTTTCCTAGATGTTAACAGCTGTATCCCATTTTCTGTGTATACGTATGAATAAAATTATCCCAGGATTATGAGTAATATTCCATTTATGAGTCACGTTTACACTTTTTACTGGAGAATTTTTACATATATGTTGCATTTTTGCTGAGTATTTATTAAACTTAATATGTACCACTGTCATAAAAATCCCCAACTTACACTCAGTTACATCTTCTGAGTAAAAGAATATGCCCAATGTATGACCTAGACACTATTTTGTGAAGTTACAGTGCTGTAAAAGAGACATGACAAGTAGAGTTGAGCAGACACCTGGATGTTCGGGTTTGGCCAAACTTTGAAAAAAAAGTCCGGGTTCAGGATTGAACTTGACCCCGACCCCGAACTGAACCCCATTGAAGTCAATGGGGACCCGAACTTTTGGGCACAAAAATGCCTCTAAAAAAGTCCTGGAAAGGGCTATAGGGCTGCAAAAGGTAGTAAAATGGGGGTAAGAGTAGGGCAAGTGCCCTGCAAACAAATCACTTAAAATAACATACAAATTAAAAATACAGCTGAGCCATAAAATAGCACTAGTTTGAATCTTTGATTTTAGCTTTGGAAGAACATAAATCAAAATCTAAAGCATGGCTGTCAGGAGGATCACCAGAATTATTCATTTGAGAAAGGGTTGGAATGCAGGGTATTCTTTCATTGTTCAAACTGAGCTCAACTCCTGATACATGGAGAAAAGGCCTTCACAAGCCTCTGCTATTGTGTACATAGTTTATACTACGTGACCCATAGGTTGAGGAGGCGGTGACGTGGCGGTGTAGGTGGAAGCGGCGGTGGAGGAGGGGGAGGTAACCAACACTGTTATATACATAGTGACGAGACCAATCTCGCCACATTGCATTGGAGAAGCCTGGTTGCTCGCCTGCTGCCTTTGGACTATGGCCCCCTGTTAAAAGACATCTTTTTTACCTGCAGAAAAGCCTCATTCGTGCTTTTCTGCCTGGGGTTCGGTAGATTTGTTTGAATGTGTTATACCCCAGATAGGAATCCCATGGAGCCCATTCGTATGAAACTGACTGTAAAGACTTTGGCTCCATGGCGATTAAACTGTATTCGTGTGGTCTGAGCGCCATTCAATTAATAATGTGTGCTCAGACCTGAGCTATCTGGGGATATGTTAAATGTAAAGTTTTGATGTAAAGTGTCTTACCTGATGTATTTTAAAGTGTTTTACTGTCTTTGTGTCCCCATGTGCTCAATGGAGTCTGCCTCTATCCCTGGATAATTGGATTACTTTCCCCATTGTCCAGGATAGAGGGCTCTGTAAAACCTGTTTGAGCCAGATAGCCATGCTGCCAGCCAGGGTACAAATTATACTTTTTACTAACTTTTGAGCCCCTGGTCTGATTCATGCCATTTTTTAATATGTTCCCCTGAATGAATTGATTGTGAATATGTAATTTTATGTGAATGTGATGTATGGTTTTAGAGTTATGAAAGTTGGGTAGAAAGTATGTTTTAACTGTATGTATAATTGAGTTTCCTCTCAGGATAAGGGGAGGGAATATGTGGGATGTAACTGTGATGTGATTGGTTGTTTTATACCTCCCTGTGGGCGGTCCTGTATTTGCAAGACTGTAATAAAAACCAGGCTGGGTGTGCCAGCACCTCAGACCACTGCTTGACCCTCAACACGGAGCCTTGTCTCGTTCTTGGGGGG
Source organism: Pelobates cultripes (assembly GCA_933207985.1). Classification (NCBI taxonomy): domain Eukaryota; kingdom Metazoa; phylum Chordata; class Amphibia; order Anura; family Pelobatidae; genus Pelobates; species Pelobates cultripes. Next base: position 127,393,848 of record OW240915.1, on the reverse strand, counting down.
ATTCACTGTATGCTGTTAGAGACTGATTGCCAGGGGTGTAAGCTGATTGTCTGCTTTTCCTGTTCGTCTGCTAGCAGCTATTTGGGAGGTTCCAGTTCGGGAGTTGGAGTGCTATTTTGTATCCAGTTCGGGAGTTTGGTGTTCTGCAGTAGCTGTGCCTGTATCTCTGGAAAGGGGGCCAATCGCCTAAACGGTGTTTACCCCTTGTGTGCAAAACGGTCCGTTACAATTGGTGGCAAGCGGCGGGATCTTTCCCACAGACAACAGGACAGCTACAGGCGACACCATTCCTTGGATTTTACAATTTGAGGGCAACGCATGTCTGAGTACAGCAACCCTGACAGCACCAGGATGGAACCAGCAGTGGTGTACAGCTACTCTAGGAGAGAGTTTGACAATATGATGGGATTGCTGCTGAAGTACTACGGACCCAATCCACCGGAGAAATCTGTGCAGCTTATAAGGAACCTAGTGTTCAAGAATCTGCAATACCGGGCAGAAAGGGAAGGTCAGCTGGCACGTTGGGAGGAACTCCAGCGACAGGTACTGCAGGGAATTGGGAGTCCAGTCTCCATTCCCCAGTGGCAGTGTGATATGCAGGGAATTGGGAGCCCAGTCTCCATTCCCCAGCGGCAGTGTGATATGCAGGGAATTGGGAGCCCAGTCTCTATTCCCCAGCGGCAGTGTGATATGCAGGGAATTGGGAGCCCAGTCTCCATTCCCCAGCGGGAGATATTGCAGGGAATTGGGAGCCTGAGCTCCATTCCCCAGCGGGAGGTATTGCAGGGAATTGGGAGCCCGAGCTCCATTCCCCAGCGGGAGGTATTACAGGGAATTGGGAGCCCGAGCTCCATTCCCCAGCGGGAGATATTGCAGGGAATTGGGAGCCCGAGCTCCATTCCCCAGCGGGAGATATTGCAGGGAATTGGGAGCCTGAGCTCCATTCCCCAGCGGGAGATATTGCAGGGAATTGGGAGCCCGAGCTCCATTCCCCAGCGGGAGATATTGCAGGGAATTGGGGAATGGAGACTGGGCTCCCAGCGGCAGGCTGAGTTACAGGGTACAGAGATAGTTGCTCCTGTCCCCCAGCTGCAGAATGAATTGCAGGGAATTGGGAGCCCAGTCTCCATTCCCCAGCGGCAGTATGAGTCATTGGGAATTGGGAGCCCAGTCTCCATTCCCCAGCGGCAGAATGATTCATTGGGAATTGGGTGCCCAGTCTCCATTCCCCAGCGGCAGAGTGTCCTACCGGGAATAGAGAGCCCAGTCTCCTTTCCCCAGCAGCAGGACTCTGTATTGGGAGCAGAGACAGTCGGTCTCCCTCCCCCACGGCTGGAAGTATATATTGGAGAGGAGCTTGTTACCCCCTCTCCCCAGCAGCAGCTTAATGTACCCGGGGGAGACAGTAAGCCCCACAACTGTGCAGATGGGACCGTGGTCTTTGCACATACAGCACAGGGGGTAGGGACGGTCGGTTCTGCCCCCCAGCGACAGGGCTGTGTAGCCAAAGGGGAGACAGTCGGTCTCCAGCAGCAGAGCTGTGTAACCAAAGGGGAGACAGTCGGTCTCCAGCAGCAGAGCTGTGTGTCCAAAGGGGAGACAGTCGGTCTCCAGCAGCAGCACTGTGTATCTAAAGGGGAGACAGTCGGTCTCCCCCTCCAACAACCAGGCTTCAACCAGGCTACCCTCCCAGTAGCGCTGGCAACAGGGCAGAGTGCCGCTGTTCTCTGCCCATGCAGCACCCCACCAAGTCAGCGTACCCGTACCCAGCACAGCCGTGGTGAGGCACCTGGACATGGACAAGCTTCTCCTCTACCCAGGTGCAGTAACCATTTATTGTGGGTGGGCTGTGCTGTTGATTATGTCTTGTGGGTGGGCTGCTTGACTAACAAGGGCACTGACCGGCAGGAGGTCAGATACCCTGTTAGTCTGTTTGGAAAAGGGGAGAGATGTGACGAGACCAATCTCGCCACATTGCATTGGAGAAGCCTGGTTGCCCGCCTGCTGCCTCTGGACTATGGCCCCCTGTTAAAAGACATCTTTTTTACCTGCAGAAAAGCTTCATTTGTGCTTTTCTGCCTGGGATTCGGTAGATTTGTTTGAATGTGTTATACCCCAGATAGGAATCCCATGGAGCCCATTCGTATGAAACTGACTGTAAAGACTTTGGCTCCATGGCGATTAAACTGTATTCGTGTGGTCTGAGCGCCATTCACTTAATAATGTGCGCTCAGACCTGAGCTATCTGGGGATATGTTCCCCTGAATGAATTGATGGTGAATATGTAATTTTATGTGAATGTGATGTATGGTTTTAGAGTTATGAAAGTTGGGTAGAAAGTATGTTTTAACTGTATGTATAATTGAGTTTCCTCTCAGGATAAGGGGAGGGAATATGTGGGATGTAACTGTGATGTGATTGGTTGTTTTATACCTCCCTGTGGGCGGTCCTGTATTTACAAGACTGTAATAAAAACCAGGCTGGGTGTGCCAGCACCTCAGACCACTGCTTGACCCTCAACACGGAGCCTTGTCTCGTTCTTGGGGGGATTCACTGTATGCTGTTAGAGACTGATTGCCAGGAGTGTAAGCTGATTGTCTGCTTTTCCTGTTAGTCTGCTAGCAGCTATTTGGGAGGTTCCAGTTCGGGAGTTGGAGTGCTATTTTGTATCCAGTTTGGGAGTTTGGTGTTCTGCAGTAGCTGTGCCTGTATCTCTGGAAAGGGGGCTGATCGCCTAAACGGTTTTTACCCCTTGTGTGCAAAAACGGTCCGTTGCATATATATATATTTTTTTTACATTGGGGTAGCCCCCAAAATATTGAGACATATAAAAAAAGAAACATTTGCGGCCTGTGGTACATTTCTTGCAGTCCTGATGCATGGAGAATAGGCCTTCAAAAGCTTCTGCTATTGTGTACATAGTTTATACCAGGGCTGTCCAACCTGCGGCCCCCCAGATGTTGCTGAACTACAACTCCCATGATTCCCTAGCTAGCTGAGTCATTGAAAGAATCATGGGAATTGTAGTTCAACAACATCTGGGGGGCCGCAGGTTGGACAGGCCTGGTTTATACTAAGGAGGAGGTAGCCAACACTGTGTGTTTTTTTTATATATATATATCTATATATATATATATATATATATATATATATATATATATATATATATATAAAAAAATTTTTAATTGGGGTAGCCCCCAAAATATTGGGACATATAAAAAAAAAAAAAGAAACATTTGCCGCCTGCGGTACATTTCCTGTTGTCCTGATGCATGGAGAAATGCTCAACTCCTCATGCATGGAGAAAAGGCCTTCACAAGCCTCTGCTATTTTGTACATAGTTTATACTAAATGACCCATAGGTTGAGGAGGTGGTGACCGTGTAGGTGGAAGCGGCGGTGGAGGAGGAGGAGATAGCCAACACTGTTTTTTATTTGTTTTTTTAATTGGGTTAGCCCCCAAAATATTGGGACATATAAAAAAAAGAAAACTCTGTTCCGCAGAGCAACTGACCCGTGCGTGCTGCAGCTGAAACTCCAATATCGCCTGCTGCTGCTCGCACAGTCTCATGAAGTGGTGAGTGGGAAGGCCGAAACAGCTCTGATATATCGGTAGTTTTTCAGGAATTTCTGCACCACCAAATTCAGCATATGCGCCGGCAAGGGATGTGCGTCAAACCGGCTAGGCCCAGAGCTGTTACGAGATTTCGCCCATTATCATACACCACTAGGCCGGGCTTGAGGCTCAGTAGCAACAACCACTCGTCGGTCTGTTGTTCCATGCCCGTCCACAGCTCCTGCGCGTTGTGGGGTTTTCCCCCCAAACATATGAGTTTTAAAACAGCCTGCTGTCGCTTTCCCCTGGCTATGCTGAAGTTGGTGGTACACTGACCGGATAAGGAGGTGGAAGAAGCTGAGTAGGAGGAGGAGGCGGCAACAGGAGGCAAAGCTGTATACCCAAATAAAGATTGTCAAACGTTGTATCCTGGAATTGTGTCCCATCCTGTTACTGGGGAAATGGGTCTGACCTATTCTAATCAAAGGGGATTACCATCGGTTACCCAGGTCCCGCTTCAATTGGTGGCAAGCCGGCGGGATCCCATGTCCCTGCCAACAGACCCATGGACTACAGTGCTCTAAAGCGACCTACACTGCAGGACTTGTGTGAAGCCAGAGGAATAACACCTGGTGGGCGTTACAAGGCTGAATTGACTGCTGTGCTCATGGAGGACAACCAGGCAATGAACCCTAGCCTGGGGCTGGAGATGAGGAGGAAGTGCGCAAGGAGGTGTAACGGTGCCTGGCATATTACCGAGAGCCACCCTCAGAGGACATTGTCAGCAGGACCTTTTTGGAGGTGCAAGCCTATGTCCTTGCCAATAGACAGAGGGCGACCTCCATGAACCCAGATGAAGGAAGAAGGGAGCAGAGGGTGCCGGGAAGCACAACCACCCTGGCCCACAAGCTACCATACAATGCCTTTAAAGAGGCAGAAGAAGGCATTGATGACTTTTTATAAGACTTTGAGCACCAGTGCCTACTCCAAGACTTGGACCCCAGTGACTAGGTCACCATCCTGGCCTGCAAACTAGTGGGGAAGGCAGCGGATATTTACCGGGCTGTACCAGAACAGCAGATCAGAGACTATCCCTTTATTACTCAAATCCTCCTGGCCCTGTTTGCGGGTCACCCCCGAGCAATACCACCGAAAGTTTAGGGAGACCCAGAAAGGGGAGAAGGACTCCCATGCGGAGTGGGCATGCCGCATCACAAGGGCCACCCAGAACTGGCTCAACTATGTCATCCATATCAACTTTCGATGCCACTTTCTGCGCCTACCATGGTGACCACGGGTAACGGGGAGTTAGGGTTCGATTCCGGAGAGGGAGCCTGAGAAACGGCTACCACATGCAAGGAAGGCAGCAGGCGCGCAAATTACCCACTCCCGATGCGGGAAGGTTGTGACGACAAATAACAATACAGGACTCTTTAGAGGCCCTGTAATTGGAAAGAGTCCACTTGAAATCCTTTAACTATGATCAAGTGAAGGGCAAGTCTGGTGCAGAGCGACTGATCCGTACGTGCTGCAGCTGAAACTCCATTATCGCCTGATGCTGCTCGCACAGTCTCTCCAGCATGTGCAAGGTGGAGTTCCACCTTGTGGGCACGTCGCATATGAGGCGGTGAGCGGGAAGGCCAAAGTTACGCTGCAGAGCAGACAGACGAGCAGCAGCAGAGTGAGAACGCCGAAAGCGCACACATCCGCTACAGTGAATGTCACATCCTGTTCCAAGTTGCAGATCAGTCTGGTGATGGCTTCTGGTATCCAGTACTCTTTTTACTGACGCTGCATCAGGGTCCTGGTATGTGCTCAACACCAGGGTTACCCTGCACCAAACCCTGCTAATCCATTCCACACTGTGACTCCTAACTTCAACATCAGGCATACTGGGTCCCGGTTGTCCTACCACCGCCCAGACAGTGTCTGGGTCCCGGTCACCGGACTGCGAAACTGCGAATGGCTCGTTAAATCTGTTATGGTTCATTTTATTGCTCCATCTGTTACTTGGATAACTATGGGAATTCTAAAGATAATATATGCCGACGAGCGCTAGGGGACGGCCGCACCGCTTTTGCACCCTGCTCCCTCTTATGCTGTGCTGGTGCCTCTGTGCGACCAGCGCCTCTTCCTCCAAACTTCACACGTCACTTGCATGACCTTGATTCCTTGTGGGGTCTAGGAACCCATCATCCTCCACATCATCGTCCACCCACTCCTCAACCCTGCCCTCCTTGCCTGTCTGCACACTCAGCAGAAAGCCACAGCAGTTGGCACCTATGTTTTTCCAGCATGTAAACTCTGCAAAGGACATATGGGAATTGTTTTAGAATTGTATCTAGGCAACAATTTTCCCTATAAACTGACCTCTCAGTTTGACTTATGAGGGTATTGCCCCGGATTACAATATTGTTATATTGGTATTTGACGGGTATTTTTTATTTATTTTTTTTATTCTTTTTATTACAGTTTTTCATGAAAGTATTAATAGACAAAGACAACAACCATGGGAGGGAATCTTACAGAAGAAAAAAAATAAGGATTCCCATCCATATTATACATACATACAAAGACAAATTTCATAAACTGGGAATACGAACATCCCCTCAGCTGCATATCATAGACCAAAAACGGCCTATACATAACCTTATAAATATGTTAAACAGAAAGAGAAACAAAGACACAAGACAAAACACAAGACAAAACTGGTCGTATGTGTGGTGTATCACCAAATTAATATATATATATTACACAAGGTTCGTCTACATTAAAAGGTATTTATTAAAAGGCAACAACACAATATTATAAATGTATCACAAACACACAGCCCAGACCCACGGAGCAACAACCCTTTTAAATCTATCTATCTATATAGTAACCCCTTCCACACACGCTTTATCTCACCCACGGTTAGGCCTTCACATCTAGTAATGGCTCACTGCTGCAAGTTCAACATCACATCCACCAAGGAAGAAAAGGAAGCAACAGAGAGTAACATGGTTCACCATGCTAGAACATGGCGTCTGCACATCTGCTCTGTAGCACAGCCAAGAAGGAACACAGAGAGGAAAGGAGAAAAGGGGGAAGTGGTTATCTCTTTCCTGACTTGTAAAGGTATTGAATTACCAATTAACATTTCAAAAGGGTAAAGCTTATCCCACTGTAACAAAAGCAAACATGAGCTTGGTCACATGACCCCTGGTCACCATATTAGTTTGACAGAATGTCACCACATTCCCTCACTTTTTCTTCTCTTCTGTTGAGCACATTTAAAAATAATAATAATTTATCCCTTCTATCTAAACTATGAGATCTGAAGTAGGAAAGGGGAGCACAGGAATTATAGTGAGTGATATAAGCAGGGTGAAAGAAAACAGTCAAATAGGGGTTGCATCACCCCACATTCCCCCACTTTTTCTTCTTTTATGTTGCTCCGTTATCTAGTTATCCCTCTAGTACAGGAAAACCTAGTGGGAGCAAAAACCTGATATACAGGAGAAATTCAACCCACCGTCCCTCCGGAATAGTTCCCTCAGCGACACGAGTTCTCCTGTACTTTCCTATGGCTGTCAATTCACATATTACACAGTGTCACAAAAAAAACAGAATTTATAGAATTTAGGTGAGTGTGTGTGTGTGTGCAATGTTAAACTTTATTGAAGAATGTGTGAGAGAGAGAGAAAAAGAGAGAGAGAGAGAGAGAGAGAGAGAGAGAGAGAAACAAAAAAGAAACAACAACAAAAAAAAAATATCCCCCTTTTCAAGTTTCTTCCTCATCTATTATAGTTTGTAGGACTGGATGTGATGTTGCAGAATTCCATACTCTCAATCCAGTTCCGACTCCTCCCAGTAGAGCTGTAAATTGTCCCATTTTCCTGACACCCTGCTTTGCCTAAAACACTGTCGCCGTTGTTCCGGACACCTTGGAGGAATAGAAGGATTATTAAAATATAGACTGTAAACCTCTCCCTTATTTGGAGTATCTTCTGGCCGTATTGCCTGTCTCCCATTCCTAATGTGATACAGCGTATACTTATCCATCCTGTAACAAGGATCCACTACGATCTTCTGTTGACACACATCATCATCCTAATACAGCTTTGCCTTGCTCTGTGGGAACACTAGATCTCATCATTAGAAAGGAATAGCTAAATGGGAGACTGTAAGACTGAGAGAAAGAACAAAACAAAAGAAAAACAAACATACATAGGATGTAGAGGATAACAAAAATTATGGGAGTTATTCATTGCTGGGGACCCCCAATTGATCAGTATTTCCCTTCCTCATCTGTTCCCTAAGCACTTTCACGTCTGCCTCCAATCTCTCAGTCTGTCTCTTTATTTCCCAGTAGTCTGTATTCCCTTCTTTATTCCTCCAATTATCCCAATTCCGTCTATTGGTCTGATGCTCATCCCATCTATGGTTCCTTTTCCAATTATTCTCCCTATAACTGTTCCTGTTGTTTCTCTGTTTTTCTTGCCAACTGTGATTTTCCGAGTTATCTCTCCTTTTTAGCCTCTCCCAGGTATTATTATTCCAATTATTATTGATTACCTTAGGCCCCTCCCATCTATTCCTCCAATTATCTCCCATTACATTCCCATGGTCCCTGTGTGGATCTCTCCATCTTTTGTCAAAGTCCTGTTTTGGTCTCCAGTTCTCATTATCCCTCTTGTTCTGGGGTACATCCCACCTCTGGCTTCTCCATTTACCATCTATATCTCTACCAGAGTCGACCTTGAATGTTCTTATGGCTGAAACAGAGAAGGCCTGTTCCGAGGAAGGATGCTTGATCCACCAATTGTCAGCTCTAGTTAGTACCATTTCTAAGTCTGCTGGTGTTGGATCAAAAAGCCTCACAAATTCTTGACACTCCAAGGGAAGGGCTTCCATTACTTTAGTAATATGTTGTGGTGAGCCCAAGACCAGAGGCTGTTGAGGTTGGCGTAGCGTATACCAGAACAATATCCTTTGAGCTACCTCTCTAGGACCATCTGCTGGCCTCATCATAATATTAACTATTTCTTTCTCTATGCTGAGTAGATAGAAAATCGTTGCAGCAATTCTTCCTGCCTGGTCAGACACACTGTTATTAAATCCAAATAGTCTGCTAGCCAAAGGACCCATAGCATATTCTAACAGTTCTGTCCATTCTTCTAAGTTAAGACCTCCTTTTTTTGCTCTATTTGCTCCCCTCATAAACCAATGTGTAAAGGTGTTAAAGTCGTCAGTTGGCATACTTCCCCACCATTTCTGGAAATTATCTTTGTCTGTGATTGACATAGTCCTTGTCTGTCTAGAGAAGCTAGTAGGCATTTCTCTTACATTAAAATGTTCAGTTATTATTAAAGGGGCTTGTGGGACACGGTTAACAACTGGCGCATTTCCTTTGTGTTTGGTTCTGAGCACTGGTTCTGTACTTTTAGATATAAAATGAGACTGGCCTGGGCATTCTTTAGGAATCTCCTTATCCCATTTATTTATGTTTTCTTTAGTTTTTATTTTATATTCCATGACAAGGTTTTGGAGTTCAGTGATCTTAGCACTATATGCATCTCTCTGTTGTTCTATTTCCTTTAATTCTTTCTCCAACCCCTCGGTCATTTTGTTTGTTCTTAGGGCAGCTATTTTAAAACAATCTCTTTCATCAAGAGCATCTTCCATTTTATTAGTGGTTACTAAATTAGCTTGCTGCAATTCGAGTACCATGCTTGCCAAACCCCCTATTGCAGCAACAACCGCTTGTGCCACCAAGCTTTTCCTTTTCTTAATATGGCACTTTTTATTAGTAACAATCTGTGTCAAAACATCCATGAAACCTTCATATTTTCCACAATTGGGGCCTGCTGGTTCTGGAAGCTCATATGGTCCATCATGTTTGTCAATGTCATTCTTGAAGTACTCTAGTACTTCTGCAGAAAAATACTTGGTACCTAGATATGACATTTTAAAACCGAGCTCTCCCTGAGTCTTTAATCGAAATAGACCAGCAGACTAAGTAAAAAAAACAACAAGCTTTTAACAATGGGATTAATTTAAAAAAAACTGAAACTTGCTCCAAAGAGATTGAACCATTTGAGAAACTTAATTACATTAACCTATTCAAACAAACTCTTGTCTTTTGAGAAAAAAAACAAAAAAACTTCACAGTCTCAATACAACAAATGCCCACAGGCAGCAAAACACAAAACCACCCTTCTGTCTTTGTTTAAGTGCAGTGTGGGGGGTCTACAAATAAACAGAATGATTTAAAGGAAGGTATGGGAACTGGAAAATACCTGACTGTAACTTCAGCACAATGATAATTCCCAACCATATAACAATCTAACATAGGCACCTTTACCTCAAATACAAACTGTTCATTTTCTATTAAACACACTCCAGTGTAAAAATGTAGCCTGGCTAAACAATAGCCACCACACTGTATTAGCCCCAATACCTTTATCATGTAAACACAATGCTCCTACCCAGAATTCAATGGTTCAAACAGACAAAAGATAATCCCCCCCAAAAAAACAGTTTGCAATTTAAACTTAGAATGCAGTGAAGCCCCACAATTTAACACCTAAGAAAACAATTAAAAAGATTAAGTTTCATTCTAGTTAGTTGCAACAAGAGAGACAATACAGCACATGGGCAATTAAAAATGGCCAAAATCCAATGCTATTCAATTTTCCCCTTTTATCACCAATACTTTAAAAATACTAAGCCTGAGCTATGGTAGTCAAAACACAACAAACTCAGGTATTTGAAACACACAAAAAAACTAATATATTCAAAATTGAGGCCTGATGCCCAAGCTTGTATATTAAAATGTAGGCCCAAACTAGACTCCACACACAATCAGTCCTTGATTTCCCATGCAGAGGATAATTAAACAAAGTACTTTTTTTTTTTTTTTTTCAAAAAATAAATCTGACTATTACTGTGTTATTACCTCATAAATAACCTTTGTAGAAGTCTAAAATTCGTGGTCGCCAAATGTGGTGTATCACCAAATTAATATATATATATTACACAAGGTTCGTCTACATTAAAAGGTATTTATTAAAAGGCAACAACACAATATTATAAATGTATCACAAACACACAGCCCAGACCCACGGAGCAACAACCCTTTTAAATCTATCTATCTATATAGTAACCCCTTCCACACACGCTTGATCTCACCCACGGTTAGGCCTTCACATCTAATAATGGCTCACTGCTGCAAGTTCAACATCACATCCACCAAGGAAGAAAAGGAAGCAACAGAGAGTAACATGGTTCACCATGCTAGAACATGGCGTCTGTACATCTGCTCTGTAGCACAGCCAAGAAGGAACACAGAGAGGAAAGGAGAAAAAGGGGAAGTGGTTATCTCTTTCCTGACTTGTAAAGGTATTGAATTACCAATTAACATTTCAAAAGGGTAAAGCTTATCCCACTGTAACAAAAGCAAACATGAGCTTGGTCACATGACCCCTGGTCACCATATTAGTTTGATGACAGAATGTCACCACAGTATGTGTTGCAGATCCAAAACCCCCTTTTAAGGAAAAGAATAAGCAGTATAAGGCAAAGGCGACTAATAATAGAACCCCCTTTGAAAACACTCTACCAACCGCGGGGGAGTCGTAAAGGTACCCCACTCAATCATTTACCTTAAAGCTTCTTAATTTTTTGGACAAGGCTAGAAAAGAACGTCAAGGCCTTCAAATTGGAATATTCTCTCATAGACACTAATCCCATTTCCATCTCAACTTGGAATAAAAGTTGTGCTTTAAGTTGATCTCTCGTGGGAATATCAAAACTTTTCCAAAATCTAGCTATTAAAATTTTAGTAGCCATTAAGCAGTGTATGATCACAATATCAGAATTATCCTTTATCTCTGAGCCCAAAAGATGGAGTAAAGCAATTTCCGGTTTGAATTCCAAATAAGAGCCTCCCAATTTATTTATAAATTCATATGTAATCTTCCAGAGAGACTTGATTCGATGGCAAGACCACCATATATGAACCATTGATCCATCGAGATGAAAACATCGCCAACAATTAGACGGGTTAGTAACAGAAATTTTAGCAAGTCTGATAGGAACCAAGTACCATCTATACAACACCTTTATAAAGGTCTCTAAAATATTCAAACAGTGAATATTTTTTTTTGGTCCTCACGAAGGATTTACACCAGTTATTAAAAGGAATAGAAATTGCTAACTCGGTTTCCCATTTAGTTAAAGCTTTAGGAATGAGAGGAGTCCCCAATATCTTTATTAATTCGACTGCAATGGAGAAAACCCTTTTGACAGGATCCCCCGAAAAAAGTTTCCTGAAAATTATTCCAAGTCGGCCTTCTAAAACCAATATATTATCTTTCAGATAGCTCTTAATACGGAGGAAGTTAAATAGTTCTCTAGAGGGTAAATCTAGCCAGTTTTTCAAAACTTCAAAACTTTTTAGTTGATGGTCCTTGTAGAGATCTTTTATCTTGTAATTAAAATCTTTGTACCAATTTGACAGGTTTATCTCTAGCATAAAACTTTCCAACGACCTCAAACTCAAATTCTCATATATTTTCCTGTTAATATTCAACTTCTTTTTTATAGATGTCCATTCTTTTAAAGTCTGAAATAAGGACGAGGGACAATGAGAACCCATTTCACACAAATGCCTGTTCTGACTTGCCTCTCTCCATAAGAGAAATTCAAGGTTATCTAAACCAAGTCTGGCTGCTTCGATTTTATACCAGGCTTGGTCTAAAGAATCGGTAAATTGTAATTTACTGGCATGAACTAGTATATTAGCCTGATAAATTTGATTAACAAGGGGGTAACCCAACCCCCCCTGGAAGGCCTTCCTTGAAAGATGGTAAGTACTAATTCTTGGTCTCTTCCCTCTCCAGATATACGCTGTGATACTAGATTGCAACATATTCAGCCAATAACTCGAAATCGAGAGAGGGAGCATACTAAATAAATATGCCCATTTAGGTATTATATAAGCTTTGATAGTATTTATCCTTCCCCTCCAAGAAATTTCATGCACTCTCCATTCCTTTAACAACATATTAGTCTCTTTTAACAACTTAAAAAAATTGGATTCCATAGTCCGACTTATCTCTGCCGTTATAGTTACCCCCAAATATATAAACTCTTTTTTTGTCCATTTAAAATCAAAATCTCTCTTTAAAGAAAATAGATTATCTTTATGAATTTTGATCGACATGGCTATTGTTTTATTCGTATTCAATTTATAATTTGAAACACTACTATATTTATTAAATTCTTGCATTAAATACGGGAGAGAAACCAGAGGGTCCGTAATAGAAATTAAAATATCATCAGCATATAGACATATCTTCCATTCGTCAGATTGAGTTCCAATGCCTTTAATCCCAGGATTTTGTCTATTATTATTTGCTAATGGTTCAATTGACAAGATATATAGTAAAGGTGAGAGAGGGCACCCCTGTCTCGTCCCATTTTTAATATTAAACCACTCTGAACATAAATTGCGGGCTACTATACGAGCAGAAGGGTTTGAGTATATAGCTCCCACCGCATTCAGGAACCATCCATCAAAACCAAACTGTATCAAAGTCTTACTCAAATACCCCCATCCGACCCTGTTGAAGGCCTTTTCTGCATCCACCGACAGGGTCAGAAGGGGGGTTCCCTCAACTTGAGCCCATTCTATAATATCTAGAACCCTACGAGTATTATTAGAGGAATGTCTTCCCTGCATGAAACCTATCTGGTCCCTGTGTATGAGTGACGGCAAAACTATTTTCAAACGTTCCGCTAAGATTGCGGCATAAAGTTTCATATCCACATTCACCAGCGAAATAGGACGATAATTACTCACATCCTCTAGATTTTTACCCTGTTTCAAAATTGGAGTGATATGAGCCCTTAATAAATCTTGAGATGCATTCCCTTTAGTAGCCAGTTCGTTAAAGGTGTCAGATAACAACGGGATTAATTGTTTCTTAAAGACCTTAAAAAACAAATTTGTATACCCGTCCGGTCCAGGAGCTTTACTGTTAACAAGTTTATTAATTGCCAATTCCACTTCATGGGAAGATATATTTCCATTAATTTTCACCCTCTGGTCATTAGATAGTTTAAACAAATTAGAATTTTTCAAGTAACTGTCAAGCACATCCTGATCAGGATATTTATTCAGATTATAAAGTTTTTGATAAAACGCTCTAAATCTATTGGCAATTTCCTCCGGCTTATAAAAATAATCATTCCCTTCTCTTAGCCTAGATATCTTATGATCTGTCATCTTTTTCTTTAATTTATTTGTTAAGACTGAGTCTACCCGATTATTCTTATAATAATATTTAATATTTAACTTGTTTAAATTCCGTTCGACCCTAATCTTAATCTGTTCGTTTATCTTTGCTTGGTAGAATTTAATTGCCAAGGCTCTATCCTCAGAATAAACTTGTTTATTGGCTTTAGAGAGATTATAGAATTGGATATAAAGATCCGACAAAATTTTATCTACATTTCTATTTTGAAAACTTGAAAGTTTTATCCAATGTCCCCTTATGACTGCTTTACACGAGGACCATAGACATTATTTAGATACCTCCTCAGAGGAATTCTCCTTAATGAAGAAATCAATTATTTTCTCTATATGTTCTACATTTGCTTTATTTTTTAGCAGATAATCTGCTAATTTCCAAATCTGAGGAGGTCGCTTGTTATTTTCCATCAAGTCTGCAATTACCATATCATGGTCTGACCAGGTGTTTTCAACGATAGTAATTAAGGAAATTGCCTGAACTGATTTTAAATTACCCAAAATCATGTCTATCCGAGCAGCCGAATTATGGGGAATAGATCTATGCGTAAAATTTCTTTCATTAGGGTGGAACAGTCTCCAACAATCAAACAATTCTGCTTTCTTAATCACTCTAGTTAAAGATGCCGCTTGCCTTTTGAGAGATTTATCTATCCTCTGATTTTTGGCCAGTTGCTTGTCCCAAGAGGCATCAAAGATACAATTAAAGTCGCCTGCAAAAACAATTCTTCCTTTTTTAACCTGTTCTACCATACCCAAAATTTTCGTCAAAGTTTTGATTGGATCTTTATTAGGTAAATAGACGTTGACAAAAGTATAATCCAGCCCATTTAGTTGACCCACCAGAATAATAAATCTCCCTTCCGGGTCTAAATAGTTCTAATTACAATCAAAGGTAACTTCTCTAGAAAAAATTATAGATACACCACATTTCTTTTTTCCTTTTAGAGAAGCGGAATAAATCCCCGGGTATTTTTTGAAGAACCATAATTTTCTGGCTTCCGCTAACCAGTGGGTTTCCTGTATAAACCCTATTTGAATTTTCTGCTTCATCAGGGTATTATACAAAAATCCTCGTTTGTGAGGAGAATTCAGGCCTTGCGCATTGATAGACAAAATTGAAACCATCAGTTAATCTAGGTTTTTTCTTAGGGCTCCTTGCCCCCGTCTGCAACACATACGACCAGTTACACACACTACATATCCAACAATACACCATTAAAACAATTAAATCAACATAAACTTCTGGAATACCAAAGATAATATTCCACATACTGAGAATCTCTTAGACTCCCACAGGAATAAGCATGGGATCATGATACTACCTATGACATGAAAAAGAAAACAAAGGGGGAGGAGGAAAACGAGAGGAAAGAAAAAAAAAAAAAAAAACTTTTTTATAATTATCTGAGTAATACACCAAATCACATAGATATCTAAATTAGGATAATCCATATTACCATATAACACGCCCAGTAGTGTCTCTAATCCTCCAATTACCCAATAGGGGTGAATGTGAATGCACTTTCAAATTCCAAAGTGATTAAAAAGTAAATCTAAAAAATATGTTTACAGTAGTATCAAAGCCTTTAACCACTTAGTGCCAATATTTATAAATTCTCAAATTTTGCCAATATAGGACATTATAGATACCCCTTTATAAGTCGAAATAGTAATCACCCTAGTAATCGCTTAATTACTCACAACCTATTATTTTTCCCCCTATCCTAAATGTGTTCTATATTTCTTACACCAAACCTAATAATTTCCCCATGTTTATCTTTTCCAATTCTTTATCTCTTTTCATTTATTATCCATAATATCACCAATGTATTTGTCTATAGGTCATTACTCTAATTTTGCCGTTAAAAAAAAAGTGTTCACAATTACTATTTGTTCATTAGTATTCAGTCTTGTGCGCATTCGATATATTACCACACTATCACCATCTTACAATAACTTCTCAAATTATCCCTTTAGAGACAGTGTTAATATACATTGAACTTCCAAATCCTTTTCAGAAAAGAAAAAAAAAAAATTTTTTTTGACGGTTCTATTTGACTGTCAGATATGAAGTGCAGGCCGCAAATGTACTATTTAGCACCCCAAAAAAATTTGAATTGGTCAAACTGCGCTGTAACCACAGTATTTGACGGTTCTATTTGACTCTCAAATATGAAGTGCAGGCACCAAATTTACTTTATAGCACCGAAAGAATTAGAATTGTTACAACTGCAATGTATGCACAATAATTGACGGTTCTATTTGACTCTCAGATATGAAGAGCACACCCCAAATTTACTATTTAGCAGTTTAGCACTAAAACAATTAGAATTTTTACAACTGCACTGTAACCGCAATATTTGACGCTTCTGTTTGACTCTCAGATATGAAGAGCATGCCCCAAATTTACTATTTAGCTTTTTTGCACCCAGAAAATAAGAATGTTTACAATTGCGCTGTAACTGCAGTATTTGACGCTTCTATTTGAACTTCAGATATGAAGAGCATGCCCCAAATGTACTATTTAGCAGATTAGCACCAAGAAAATAAAAATGTTTACAATTGTGCTGTAACCGCAGTATTTGACGCTTCTATTTGACTCTCAGATATGAAGAGCACGCCCCAAATTTATTATTTAGCAGATTAGCAACCAGAAAATAAGAATGTTTATAATTGCGCTGTAACCACACTATTTGACGCTTTTATTTGACTTTCCTATATGAACTGCAGGGCCCAAGTTTACTATTTCGCAGATTAGCACCCAGAAAATAAGAATGTTTACAATTGTGCTGTAACCGCACTATTTGATGCTTCTATTTGACTCTCCGATATGAAGTGCACCCCTCTAATGTACTAGTTTGCAGAATTCTTTCCTAATCTGTCCCTGCAAGCGGCAGTATCCTCTCCCTACACTAATAAGAGCTCATGAAAAAAAGAAAAAAAAGCAGTACCCCCATAATTACCTTTGCCAGGTATATGTGGACATAGAAGGGGCACATTTGAGACAGTCAATCCAGTTTTTTTTTCAAACTTTGATTTTTTACGCTGTGTCCATGTCCCATTTTAGCAGCCTATATAATCCAACTACCCCATAAAGGCATACCATTTCTTAAAGAAGACATCCCAGGGTGTCAAAAGGTAAATTTTGAACCTCAGTGTGGTATCATTTTTCTGCCAGCTTGTACCAAGTGTAGTGGCAATAAGCGTTTTTTTCTGCCTTTTTGACACACAAAGTGAGTTTGCACAGTATATTTTGCAAACCTTATGTGTGTTACGACTGTATAATACTTTATATGTTGCTTAGCTATGTCGTCTGAGTACAGCAATACCCCGAATGTACCTTTGCCAGGTATATGTGGATGTTGAAGGGGCACATTTAAAACACAGCAAATTTTTTTTTTTCTAACTTTGAAGTTTTAGACTATGTCCATGTTCCATTTTGGAGTAGTTTAGATGGTTGGTTATTGAAACATCCCCACAAACACATACTAACACCCTGGGGTAATTCAAAAGGCATATTTTGAACCTTAGCGTGGCATAACTTTTTCTCTAGTTTGTTCCAGGTGTAGTGATAATGAGCATTTTTAAATGTATCTTTTTTACTTTTTAAAACTAGTTTTAAACTTTTTTTTGCTTATTAATTTTTTTAAACTTTCTTAAATTTTTTCTTTTTTTACCGTTAACCCCTAACTAGCAGTAAGCAGCACTAACTGTAAATTCCCCAATTTCCCATAACTCCCACCCATCCCAACTAGCAAAATATATAATTTTAAAATATTTAAATTAATTAAATAAATTGAACCCCTGAGGGTAAAAAAAAATTACCCTAAGGGGTTAAAAAAAATCGGATCACAACATAATACTGTGATCTGTATTTTGATCACTGTAGGTAGTGATCAACTGGAAGGGAAGGGGTTAATTTTTATTAGGACTGGGTAAAGGAGGGTGGGATTTTTTAAACTTGTTTTTAAAAACGTTATTAAAACATTTTTTTAAACTTTTTAAAACTTTTTTCCCCCCAATTCCCCACTAACTTCCACCCACCCCAGCTAGCTAAATATCATTTTAATATATTTAAATTAAATTAGAAAATAAAATTAACCCCTCAGGGTTACAAAAAAATCAGATCACAGTAAAATGTAGTCCCTGACAATTTATCACTGTAGTCAGTGATCAATTGGCAGGGAAGTGGTTAATTCTTCTTTAAAATGGGTAAATGGGGGTGGTATTTTAAACTAACTTAATTTTTTTACAGGGTAAGCAGATTATCACTGATCCGTGAACACGGAAGAGCAGGGAGGCGGATGGTGAGTCCCTGCAGGGGCAGCGCGATCGGGTGCTCCCGGTCTGTCTCTAATACAGAGGCAGACCGGAGGAGCGTTAAACCTGCGATCGCCGCAGTCTGAGGTTAAGTTTAACGCATGACGGACCCTGTCTGTCATTCAGGGATAACTGTTTCCTCGCCATGACGGACAGGGTCCGTCATTCGGCGGGATGGGGTTAATAAATGAAAATGTCTCAATGTCCCTTGAGCCTCCTCAGAGTGTGGCCATTTAAGATGGTGGCCAAGACACGCCCCTATTAAATAATTTTTTTAATATAGAAGTCTGGAAAAGGTTAGTGCTTTATTTACTTGTTTGTTATATTCTTTTTATTGAATCCTTTTACTCTTGTGGAAACACAATTTTTTGTGGCTGATGGGCCTAGGTGAGTATATAAAAAAAAAATAACATTATATTTATTCAGGAAACCTAAATATTTTGGGGTAAGCCTGCAGATTTATTTTGTAAAAGTGTCAATTTCAATTGTCCCTTTTATAAACCACCTTAGTAATGCCTTCCAGCTATCAAACAGCTTGGAGGGTTTCCTGCCTAACTTGTTTTGGATAGTAGTTCAAAGCAGAAGTAATCAAATGTAAGAAAGGCTGAACTTGATGGACCCATGTGCCTTTTCAGCTATGTAACTATGTTATATGTAATAATGTATGTAATTACTTTATTATAGAGGAATACTTGATTGTCACATGTGTATTGTGTTTCCCAATGCTCATCTGTGAGTAGCTGATAGGGCACACATCTTCAGTATTGATGATGTCATCGGCGGAGGAGTGAAGCTGCTGCATAGAGATTGTGCTGACATTGGAATAAAGTTTAATTGGTTTTTACCTTTTTTTAATGCTGACATAGCACATTTGGGAGAATTGCCAATAAAATAAAACATGTTCAATGCAACTCAGTGTACACATGAATCAAAAATATTGTATTATCAATGGTTACCTTATGAAATTACCAGCTCAGACAACCTCCCTCTACTAAACAGAACACCTGTAAAATCCACAGAAAAATGCACTACTAGCACTATGACAGTGCCCTATTTTATAGAAGAAAACACCGGTTTATATAGCTAAACACAAGAGAAAATAAAATTAACCCACTGATGGCAATAACATGTTTCATAAAAGAAAAACTATAGGGTCAAGAGCACAAACCTGTATTCCTGATCCTATAGTGTCAAAACCTCTATCTAGCCTCCCTGTCTATCCCCTTGCCTCCCTAAATATAGTAAAATCTTACTTTTATTCAAGTCTGTAGCTGCTGGCTCTGACCCTGATATGCCTGCTTGGATGACCTCATCAGACTTGTTGATCTGAGACAATCACAATACTTTCCCATAGTAAAGTATTGCATTGGCTAAGACTGTCAAGGAGGCAGATCAGGGGCAGAGCCAGCACAGCCCTGGCCAATGTGTCTCCTCATATAGATGCATTCAATTAATGCATTTCTATGAGAAAAGTTCAGTGTCACAGAGAAGAGTTTAGTACATAACATTTATACAGTATTTATCCAATCTATGCCTATTTAGTCTTTTAGTGTCACACATGTTATCCTCTTCTACGTACGTATGTTAGTGTCACAGTAGACTTATCGTCTTTAGGCGAGAGGCTGGCCTGCAAGCTAATCCACAACTCATATTGTCTCTTTAGATTATATGGTAGAGCATTTGATGATCTGGTAGAGCAGTTCCTTAGAACAGCCATTAAAAGTTGGGAAGCTTTTGTTATAGCCTCTCTTCCTAATTTCAGCCCATATTCTCCTCTACTACAGCTCCTAATCCCCTGTTTACAACCCTAATCACACAGCCCCTATTCCCTTACCAAAGTCCCTATCCCCCACTACAGTCCCTATCCTTCCCTCTACAGCCCCTCTCCACCAATTGCAGTCCATATCCCCCACTCTATAGCCCCTTTTCTTATTGCAGCCAGTTCATCCTTTAACCCCCTACTACAGTCCTTATCCCTGCACTACATTTCCGTACCCCCCAAATTACAGTCCATACCCTTCACTACAGCACCTAACCCTTCTACATTCCCTACCTCTCCACAGTAGCCCCTATACCCCCACTATGTAGCCCCCTACTATAACCCAAAGCCACCTACTACAGCCCATAACTCCTCAATTATACCCCCATCACCCAGCTACACTGCATGGATAAACTACAGGGAGTGCAGAATTATTAGGCAAGTTGTATTTTTGAGGATTAATTTTATTATTGAACAACAACCATGTTCTCAATGAACCCAAAAAACTCATTAATATCAAAGCTGAATATTTTTGGAAGTAGTTTTTAGTTTGTTTTTAGTTATAGCTATGTTAGGGGGATATCTGTGTGTGCAGGTGACTATTACTGTGCATAATTATTAGGCAACTTAACAAAAAACAAATATATACCCATTTCAATTATTTATTATTACCAGTGAAACCAATATAACATCTCAACATTCACAAATATACATTTCTGACATTCAAAAACAAAACAAAAACAAATCAGTGACCAATATAGCCACCTTTCTTTGCAAGGACACTCAAAAGCCTGCCATCCATGGATTCTGTCAGTGTTTTGATCTGTTCACCATCAACATTGCGTGCAGCAGCAACCACAGCCTCCCAGACACTGTTCAGAGAGGTGTACTGTTTTCCCTCCTTGTAAATCTCACATTTGATGATGGACCACAGGTTCTCAATGGGGTTCAGATCAGGTGAACAAGGAGGCCATGTCATTAGATTTTCTTCTTTTATACCCTTTCTTGCCAGCCACGCTGTGGAGTACTTGGACGCGTGTGATGGAGCATTGTCCTGCATGAAAATCATGTTTTTCTTGAAGGATGCAGACTTCTTCCTGTACCACTGCTTGAAGAAGGTGTCTTCCAGGAACTGGCAGTAGGACTGGGAGTTGAGCTTGACTCCATCCTCAACCCGAAAAGGCCCCACAAGCTCATCTTTGATGATACCAGCCCAAACCAGTACTCCACCTCCACCTTGCTGGCGTCTGAGTCGGACTGGAGCTCTCTGCCCTTTACCAATCCAGCCACGGGCCCATCCATCTGGCCCATCAAGACTCACTCTCATTTCATCAGTCCATAAAACCTTAGAAAAATCAGTCTTGAGATATTTCTTGGCCCAGTCTTGACGTTTCAGCTTGTGTGTCTTGTTCAGTGGTGGTCGTCTTTCAGCCTTTCTTACCTTGGCCATGTCTCTGAGTATTGCACACCTTGTGCTTTTGGGCACTCCAGTGATGTTGCAGCTCTGAAATATGGCCAAACTGGTGGCAAGTGGCATCGTGGCAGCTGCACGCTTGACTTTTCTCAGTTCATGGGCAGTTATTTTGCGCCTTGGTTTTTCCACACGCTTCTTGCGACCCTGTTGACTATTTTGAATGAAACGCTTGATTGTTCGATGATCACGCTTCAGAAGCTTTGCAATTTTAAGAGTGCTGCATCCCTCTGCAAGATATCTCACTATTTTTGACTTTTCTGAGCCTGTCAAGTCCTTCTTTTGACCCATTTTGCCAAAGGAAAGGAAGTTGCCTAATAATTATGCACACCTGATATAGGGTGTTGATGTCATTAGACCACACCCCTTCTCATTACAGAGATGCACATCACCTAATATGCTTAATTGGTAGTAGGCTTTCGAGCCTATACAGCTTGGAGTAAGACAACATGCATAAAGAGGATGATGTGGTCAAAATACTCATTTGCCTAATAATTCTGCACTCCCTGTATTTGTGCACAAAGATGGCACTGATTAGCTTTTTTTGGACAAAGATGGCATTGGGAAGCTGTGTGGGAGATGGCACTTGGAAGCTGAGCAGAAAGATGGCAATAGGAATTTTGGGGGCATAGCTGGCACTGTAAGAAGTGGTTGACATGTTACCTGGTGACGTTGAGGGTCCCAAAGAGGTGGTTTCCATAGAACATGGGTGTGGTTAGAAGTGTTATTTTTGTGAAATGGAGGGGTTAGTGATATAGACAAGCCCACCCAGGTGGCGCCAAATATTCTTGCACCCAGGTGTTGGTGATCCTAGAATATGCTCTGTGTACACCAATATGTGTAAATGTTGAAGTGTATTTTATGTCACTGTGAATGGGTATATTTGTGCAGTTTGCCTTTGTACATTAATGAAAGGTTATATTTGTAAATAAAAAGGAAAAAGGAGACCTGTACATACTTACAAGATGTATAATACCTGCCAAACAGGGGTAGTAGGGAACTATTAACTATAATATATTGCTTAAACTTAACAGTGGTCTTTCCTTCAAAATGAAAAGGAAATGCATTCTAACTATAAAAATAGTAAGATAATCAAAAGCAATAATATAGAATAGATGGCAGTACAATAGGACAAATGGCATAAATAGTGGAATAGTACTAAACCCAAATATATGTTAACAAAAAGTGTAAGAGTCCAAAATGAACAGTATTGCTCAAAGAAACTATAATAATAATAGCAGCTAAAAACACATAAAAATCTTTCCAAAGTTTTGCATAGATACGATTTTCCAAATTTAAGTGTCAGGGCTTAGTTGATATACCCCTAGTGCAGGGCTTGACAAATTTGCTTGGAACCTAGGAGCCAGGTTTTTCAATGTCAAAAATACCATTTCTTAAAAAGGGGCACTATAGTCACCAGAACCACTACAGCTTAATGTAGTTGTTCTCGTGTTTATAATCTGTCCCTGCACACTTTTCAATGCAAATCCTGCCTTTTCAGAGAAAAGGCTGTATTTACATTGCTGCCTTGCAACACTTTTAGTGACAGTCACTCAGACGGCCTCTGGAGTGCATCCTGGGTCAGTGCTGCACAGTACCTACGTATAGCGTCAAGATTGAAGATGGCATTCATGGAGGCAGGGCCAACTGCGCCGAGAACTGTACAGCGTGGTAGAAAAAGGTGAGTAAAAACCCCTTTCCCATGTGATTGGAGAAGGACTAGTCATCTAAAGACACACTCATGCGTGCACAGTCACCGATGCTGACATGCACGCACACACTCACTCGTACTGTGGGGATATTTATGGGATGATAATATTAAGCAGTCGAGAATTGCCCACTTTTTCAATTCTCTTAGATCTTAGAGATCGTTTATCATGTAAGTGAAAAGTATTCCATGCAATTAATGATCACAATGTGTTATAAAAATAGATTTATTTATTATGACCAATAATATTAGGCAGCATGCGTGATAATAATCAGTGAATATTTAGTATAACATAATATGCAATACAATGGAATGGCTAACACGTTTCAACGGCTACAGCACCAGCTGTCACTTAAGATTTATGAGGTATCCCTACAGACCCAGAAAGCAAACGTTTCACAGCGAAGAGCCATAAAACCCTGGCTAACAGTTAAATCAACTGAATAACCCTTTCAATGCTGGCTAGATCCTCCTAGGCATATAGTGTCCTATTCTCCTGTGATTTTCAATTGAAATAACATTTGTACCAACTCATTAGTCATTTCCTGGAACCATCCAATAAGAATAATCTACCAGATTCTATAAGCCGAATTTGTCTAAAAAGATATCTTATCTTATAGCAAATCAATACACCTGGATAAAAACAGCGGTATGCTAACACATGCAGAATGGAATGTTTACAACTATATATTCTTTAGTTAACTAAGATTTCTAAATATGAAATCTGACCGTGATTTATCCAGTCATATATCATGCTATTAGTAAAATTTAAATTAATTAAAATTAATTAAATAAAACCAGCATAATTACCAGTTATGTAAATATTCTCATCAGATGAATAGGTAGTCCCAGAAACTTGATTGGTTGTATATAGGTGCGTGAGTGATAGAAAAAGTATTAAAGAGTTTATGTCCAAGAGAGTTTAAGGGTAGAGTGTTAGTCCCAGATATTGTTTCTTGAGCCTCTCTCTCTGCATGTCCGACTTGGAATCCCCAAACTTCCAATTCGTCTCTCTCCAACTCCAACTCCAACTCCAAACACCCTGTCTTCCCTTTTTCCTAACTTTTAAAGGGCCAGACTCTCTGTACGTCATTAGTTGATAACCCAATAGGAAGCCGCAAGTGTGTCCAATCTATGGGTCGCAATTTAGGTATTTGATCCAAAGATGGCAGTCTTGTCTAACGAAACCTTCCTATCCAGGAAAGAGTTAACTTTTCCTGATGACGATTTTGACGTCATTTGGCTTATCTAAAATGACTACCGTAACTTAGATTTGCTGTCAGTTCAAAGTGTTTGTGCCAGTCTTTGTGGCTTTGATCGTAACTTGTAAAATTGACAATTCTAAACTCAATTTCACCCCTTTCTTACAATGGTACCTTATAAAACTTAGAAAGTAAAATCAATTACTTAGTCTTCTCTGTCACTAATGTCTGTGTTTAGATAATGCATCTATTCCATTAACATTTTAGACAGAGCGTTCCATCCCCCTTGCTTCATTGCTTATCTTGGTTTGTTTATATAATACATTCCTCAGCTCAAGCAAGTGGCTAGTTACAGAAGTAAGAATAAATCAAGGAAATTATGTGTTTTTGTTATCCTGAAGATAGCAAAATGGAGTCTGCTTTGTTCTGAATGGCTGTGGCAATATACACTTTTAATTTCTTTTTAGCACAAAATGTCTGTTGATATAAATATTCTGACAGTACTGTCACACACACTCACTGACACACACACACAAAACACACACACAGCCACTGCAATAATCATACACATTTATGTGACCACCCAGCCTCCCTACCCTTGTTCAGCTTTCCTTGTGGTCCAGCGAGCTTCAGTCATCTCCCTGCACTGCTCCATAGAGCGCTGTTTAGTGATGCCATAATGATGTCATATTCTGGCTCCTTGCATCACTGTAGAGCGCGTGAGGGAGCAGAGCAGGGCGGGAGGTTACAGCTCCCCCACGCGCCTTCCAGTATGCCTCAAACTTCCAGGAGTCTTCCGTCCGTGCGCACACCAACGCTCTCACCCACAAGTGCCCACGCACTTAGTGAGCTGGCCGCCCGCCCACATGCACGCACATACTCTTTATGAGCCTGCCGGCCGCCCGCCTCCACTAATAGACAGCCGGCCACCTCGGGGGTTGAATTGGCCAGCATATCCCAGACGCCAGGACAAAAATCCTAGTCGCCACAGCGACCTAGCACCTGGGATTTGTCGAGCCCTACCCTAGAGAAATGCTTTCTAGGGTATTACAAATAAACAAATCAAAGTTCCTATGTAGAGTATAGTTAGAGGATATCAGCTTGAAGGAAAAAGTTTTCACGCTGTGTGGGGAGTCCAAGTTCCACTTCTGAGTCAGCTCCTCCTGACGGTCATAGAACTTCAGTACATATGGAGCAATTAGGGTCCTGTTCTGGCTGATATTCCCTTCCCACTGCTTTCGGTTAAGGTCTAACGGCCTCCTCACCCGCCTCCCGAATCGTAGCTCGAATGGGGAGAACCCTGTGGATACCCGGGGCACCTCTCGGTACGCAGACAAAAGGTGCGGCAGGAATCTCTCCCAGTCTCGGCTGGTGGCCGCGGACATTCAGAGCATTTTTTTCAATGTCCCATTGAACCGTTCACATAGGTTATTAGTTTGGGGATGGTAGGGCGAGCTTATGAAAGGTTTGAAGCCACATAGCCTCCAGAGTTGGTGGGTGATCTTGGCGGTAAACTGGGAGCCCTTATTTGAAAATATCTCCCGGGGAAATCCCATGTGGGGGAAGATTCGAATCAGGGCTTCTGCGACCCTCTCTGCATGAATGTTGGTCAGCACCATCATCTCTGTATATCTGGTTACGTAGTACATCACCGTCCAGATTTATTTCTTGCCAGAGCGGCTAGGCTCAGCAAAGGGTCTGACTCTCTACATCTACCTTGCTAAACGGCTCCTCAATAATGGGGAGAGGGTGAAGTTTGACCTTGCAGCGATCTCCCCTCTTGCCTACTCTCTGGCAAGTATTGCACGTTTAGCAATACTGCCTAATGTCCTAGGAGATTCTTGGCCAAAATAAATTCTGGGTGAGCTGATATCTTGTTTGACTAAGCCTAAATGCCCGGCTAGCGGAATTTTATGAGCTATTCGGAGCTGCTCCTACCGGTACCACAAGTTGTATGGTGGGGATCGGTTCAGACCCGGCCACTACTCTTTCTGATTCTTGGTAGAGAAATCCCTTGACCCACAAGTACTGCTCTCCATCTAACCCAGCTTGACTGGAGGTGACCCGGTCTCTGTATACCTGCAGTGTGGGGTCAGTGGCCACTTTCCTCCCAAACTCAGTGAGGGCATCAGAGGGTGAAAATTTTTGGGTTGGGGAAGGGGCTCTTACCTGCGCCTCAGGGTGTGAGCTATGGTCCAGGGTGTGTAACCACTGGATATAGTTCCTGCGGCTGCGCTTGTGGCTCAAAAGCGGACGCGAGCTTGCCCAGATCGTTCCCCAAGAACACATCTGCCAGAAGCTCCTGCATCAGCCCAACCTCCACTATTTCAGACCCGCTCCCCAATGTAAATAGACCGCCCCGTGCTACCCGAACTGCCAAAGAGTTTCTGGTTCACGCCGCTACAGGGACACGAACCCTATGGTATGGGTGGCTCCCGTGGTTCGGAGCCCTTGGCCCATCTTGCCCTCTAGGTGCACGATCTGACGGTGGTGTTGTCGGCCGCGACTTGAACCGGGTCTGCTTCATAAAGAACATCCCACTTCTCCTCGGATTAACTGGTGGGGCCCTTGGTAGTAGTGTGCCGCTGCTCTGGCTGCTGGAGAGGGTCTGGGACGCATCCATTGTGCCCAGTCCCTGTTCTAGGGACATTCTCTCCTCATGTGCCCCATCTTTTTACACATATGGCACTTCACATTACTAGAGGTGCTGCACTGACATTTAGTACTGCATGAGACACTGAACTTTCCTCATAGAGATGCATTGATTCAATGCACAGGGCTGTGTTTGGTTTGTGCTGGCTCTGCCCCTGATCTGACTCCTTGTCAGTTTTCCTATGAGAAACTTTTGTGATTGGCTTTGATCACCATTTATGATGTCAGCCAAACAGGCAGATCAGGGCCTAGCCAGCAGCAGACTGGAGTACAATTAAGATTTTACTATATTTAGGAGGATGGGGGAGGGGGGTGAGGGGCAGATGGTGGTTAACACTATAGGGTCAGGAATACAGGTTAGTGTTCCTTTAAGAAGAAAAAGAAAACCAATATACTTTTACAAATAAATTGTATAGGTATATTGTATAAAGTATTAACATTTTTAGTATATTAAAAAGTAACAAAACGCAGCCCCATACTGAGAAGATGTGAACTTTGTATATATATACACAAAATGTCAATTTGTATACATTACTAGTTATTTTCTTTATACTAATTAACAAAAAACAAAAAAAAAAACACAAACTATACTATAAAAAAGATATGTTAACTACTAGGGACATAAAATCCATCTAATCATGGATGCTAAAGAGACATGTCATAGAAAAGCATTCCATTCAAAATCTATATTTAGACCAGTTGTTCCCAAACCAGTCTTCATAACTGAGCAACAATCTAGGATTTGTCAGTATCTCCACTGGGGAAGAAAAAAAACAAACAAACAAAAAAAAATATCATGGGTAAAAGAAAGTACACACTTGTTGAATTCTATGTTTTTACCAATCAATACATAAAACTGTCATTTGTTCCTTAGCAGGTCTTAAAATTAGGTAAATACAACTTCAGATGAACAGCAACACCGTGTCAGGATTTATTTACCAAAAATAAAGTCAAAATGGAGAAGCCATGTGTAGAAAAACATAGTACACCTTATCTTGTAGAACTACCTTTAGCAACAACAACTTGACTTAATAATTTTGTGTATGACTTTATCAGTCTCTCACATCGTTGTTGATGAATTTTAGCCCACTCTTCTTTACAACATTGCTTCAGTTCATTCGGGTTTGCTAGCTTTTGTTTATGCACAGTTCTTTTAAGGTCCAGCATTTCAATAGAGTTGAGTGCTGGACTTTGACTGGACCATTACAACACTTTTTTTTTTAAAGCCATTGTAGCAGACCACAAGTAACCTGACTGGTTACTACTGCCAATTCCTTCTCTCAACCAATCTGAAACCATTACAACAAGCAGACATCCATTCCCCCAGTAACCAGAGGAAACAATTCTGGGAGTGTCAGGGAAAAGACCTGAATAATATACTTCAAGGTTACCAGATTAGAGAATATCGAGTGCTCGACAAATCAGATACGCAGAAACAGGTTGTCAGTGTAAGTTGATTTTTACAGTTTAACCCCTTAAGGACCGAGGGTGTTTTATGCTGTATCTTTGGGGCGGTCCTAAACGCCGGCGGGCGGCATAGAACGTCCCCGCTGTCCTAACTACTTACCGGGTCCCTGCCGTTCCCACGCCGGCGGTAGCGATCCTGGGGTCTGCCCGAGAGCCTAGACAAGACCCCCTTTACCCGATCCGACCTCCCCCCAGCCATGTGATTGCGGGGTCCTCGCGATCACATGGCTGGAATAGGTGGCCTATGCAGTGCCTGCCTGAACTATCAGGCAGTCCCCCTCATGCCTGCAAAAAAAAGGGCTGCCAATCCACTCCCACATTACCGTTAATGGTCTGGCGAGTCACCCCACCCACCACTCCCTCTATTACAAACACCCTCTAAGGTGGGCCCACTTTTACAGGCCTACTCCAGGCACACCACAACCGACTAATTCCAACTAATTGTTATTCATGTTATTATATGCTATGTTTCCATATACGGCTATATTGCCACGACCACAAATATATATATATTGTGACAGTGTTGGAGATGGTGGTCAGGGGTGTATATCTGGCACCCAGACTTTTGTGCATCCACTATCCCGACATGTGGGTAAGCACAGGAAACCACAGGGAAAGTTAAGTTTACCCCTTAAGGACGGCAGGCGTGCTATGCCGTCCTTAGGGACCTGGCTCTAAACTCCAGGGGCAGCATAACAGGTCCCCGGCAATCGAGGTGTGGGGGACTCACCTGGGAGCCCATGGAGTCCCCCTCCATCCGTTTCGGCCCCCCTGGGCCATGTGATTGCGAGGTCCTTGCGATAACATGGATGGCATAGGCGTCCAAGGCAGTGCCAACAGGTACTCCTCTTGCTGCCTAAAAAAAAAAATATATAAAATTTGTTTTTTTTAAAGTGTAAAAATGTGTAATATATAATCAGAGCAAACAATTGTGAACCAGGAAATGTTGCCTTAGTTACCAGGCAACGCTAAAGCTAAGCGGCGAGCGGCGAGTAGAGAACCCGCCCACTGGAAACACATACAGTTACCCGGCGTCAGCACTATCTGACGTCATCACGCTGTACGTGCTCTGATTGCACAGGTATGCACATGGAGTTCATTGGGACGCCGGGCGGTCGTGGACATCAGCTGTGGTGAGTTTTTCAATTCCTTTTATGATATATAAGTAATTGTTTGTACCAAGATTCTAGTAGTGTTGTTTTTTTGATCCTGAAGAAAGCCCAGATAGGGGCTGAAACGTTGATCATTTTTTAATGGATTTACAATATAGTATTTTGATTTTTAAGAAGTCCGAGGAGTGCAGCCATCATCTTTCTGGTTTCTATAACAAGCTTGTCCGCTGCCTCATGCAACAGGCAATATTCAAGGAATAAGTGAGTGCAAGGATTATTTTGTTTATATATATATATATATATATATAAAAAATATAATATCACACATACACACACACACACACATATATATAATGAAAGAATGAGAGCACTCGCTGGATTTAACAAAACTGCTTATATTTAGAAAGTGAACATTCCAATCGACGTTTCGACCGTCTCGCGGTCTTTATCAAGATGTCCAGACAATGTAACAAACAATCAATATATACCTGAAGATCTTGTAAACTTACCCAATCATCAAAGTGAACCCCTTCTGATTCTGACCACCCTGTGTTAGACGCCGAATGGCGCCCGCCATTACGTGCGTGTTGATGTCATGTGATATAAACAAGCATGTTGCCTAGTGACGACCTCAGTGTCAGTGAAGTGAAAGTATCCATTAAAAACATGCACGGAGGATCTGCAAGAGTATAATTTGTAACGTTCTAATAGCAACTAAGTTTCTGAGGTTATGCAGACAGAAATCGATATTCTCCTATTTTCTTCAAATTTCTTGCTGACTGACTAACGGGCAACAAATATTAAATGTCTAATGTGAGATGGAAATAAATGAAGGTATATTACAGGTTATATAGATCCTAATGAATAAATGTCAATGTATAAACAACAATCTATATCCTACTGGCTTAGACAAATCTACTCTCTACGCTCTCAAAACGCCAGATTGTGGGAAAGAGGTACTGTGTATACAGTGTATTATGATAAATATACTATAATAAGAAAGGGTGAAATGTACTGTGCAAAGAGTGTTAAATGGAATATAGCAAATGTAAGTGACATAAAGCAACTATGTGATAGGAAGCATGGTGTATGATGCTCTGTGTGTGATATAAATAATCCAAAAACAACCAACAAGAAAAATCAAAAAACAAAAAAGCCAATAAACTATGTGTATATATTACAGCGCTAATATTGTGAACTATCCTGTCCGACACAGGTATTCTAAGCACATCATGATACAACACCTAGCAAACATGTGTCGGCACAAAGTGAAGCGGTGCCTAAATGGTGCTTGAGAATAAAACAAAGTGTATACCTCCATGTACCCTAAGTATGTATTACTGAAGATATGACTGTAGTCCCCAAATGAACAAATTATAATGAGCAACACACTATCTCTGAGAAACTCATATACTGAACGTTTAAACAGCAACCAAAACTGATGAATTTATCGAGCGTTCAAAAAACAGCTAAAGGAATTATATTCATTTAGTCCATTGGGTTGCACCGTATTCAGGAATTTAATCCAGAAAGTTTCTCTCTGAAATAACATTTTGGATATGTCTCCGCCCCTGACTAAGGGTGGAACTTGATCGATAGCAATAAATCTTAAAGTTGGTAACCGATGTTGAAATTCCAAAAAATGTTTCGCAACTGGTTTCTCCGTCTTGCCATCACGAAAAGCCGTCATAATCCCTGATCTGTGTCCTCGGATCCGATCGCGTACTGTCCTATCTGTTTTACCCACATAACATTTGCCACAACGGCATGAAATAAGGTAAATCACGTGATCACTCAAACAGGTGATTCAATGTTTAATCTGGATCCTCTTGCCTGTGTGTGGATGTGCAAATGAAGGTCCTGTAAGCATGTGTCCACAGGTAACACAGCCTGAGCACTTAAAGCAACCTTTCCGTATATTATCCATTGAAGGACTATGGGAACTTAATATGTCCGTTTTAACGAGGATATCCTTTAAATTTCTATTATGTTGGAAAGCGATCCTAGGATAATGAGCGAACATCTTGTTCAACGTTTTATCTGAAGAGAGGATGTCCCATCTTTTTCTAATGCTGTGTGAGAATTTCTGACTCTCAGAATGGTACTGTAATGATCGAGTCAATTTTTCTATCTGTTGTTCCTGTACCTTTAAAAAAAAATTTCAGCCTTTTCGAGACACCTCTGTAAGATGTTACGTTTGTATCCCCGTTCCAAAAAGGATCTAGTCATTTCCTCCAATTGAGAAAAGCAAATATCATTGTCAGAATTATTTCTGAGTACCCTTACAAATTGTGAAATGGAAAGGGAATTTTTCAAAGCTTGAGGGTGGAAACTAGTCGCATGTAACATGTTACGATCTGATGGTTTCCTGTACAATTTGTAACTTATTTTTGTGCCTTTACGCTATATTTGCACGTCTAGAAACTGAATTCTATCTGTGTTGTACGTTAAAGTTAATTTGATCGGTGAATCAAGATTATTCAATTCTGTGATCATAGTCTCCAATTCTGTTGCTGTTCCCTTCCATAGAATAAAGATGTCATCGACAAACCTGTGGTATTGAATGAGCTTCTCTGAATATTATGATAAAATATATGTATTTTCATACTCAAACATAAAGCTGTTGGCGTATGTTGGAGCTATTGCGGATCTCATCGCTGTCCCGGTTTCCTGAATATAAAAGAATTTTTCAAAAACGGAAATGTTTTGTAGCAAATGTTTTTGTGGCAAATGTTATGTGGGTAAAACTGATATGACAGTACGCGATCGGATCCGAGGACACAGATCAGGGATTATGACGGCTTTTCGTGATGGCAAGACTGAGAAACCAGTGGCGAACATTTTTGGGAATTTCAACATCGGTTACCAACTTTAAGATTTATTGCTATCGATCAAGTTCCACCCTTAGTCAGGGGCGGAGACAAATCCAAAATGTTATTGCAGAGAAACTTTCTGGATTAAATTCCTGGATACGGTGCAACCCAATGGACTAAATGAATATAATTCCTTTAGCTGTTTTTTGAATGCTCGATAAATGCATCAATTTTGTTGGTTGCTGTTTAAACGTTCAGTATATGAGTTTCTCAGAGATAGTGTGTTGCTCATTATAATTTGTTCATTTGGTGACTACAGTCATATCTTCAGTAATACATACTTAGGGTACATGGAGGTATACACTTTGTTTTATTCTCAAGCACCATTTAGGCACCGTTTCACTTTGTGCCGACACATGTTTGCTAGGTGTTGTATCATGATGTGCTTAGAATACCTGTGTCGGACAGGATAATTCACAATATTAGCGCTGTAATATATACACATAGTTTATTGGCTTTTTTTGTTTTTTGATTTTTCTTGTTGGTTGTTTTTGGATTATTTATATCACACACACAGAGCATCATACACCATGCTTCCTATCACATAGTTGCTTTATGTCATTTACATTTACTATATTCCATTTAACACTCTGCACAGTACATTTCACCCTCTCTTGTTATAGTTTATTTATCATAATACACTGTATACACAGTACCTCTTTCCTACAATCTGGCGTTTTGAGAGCGTAGAGAGTAGATTTGTCTAAGCCAGTAGGATATAGATTGTTGTTTATACACTGACATTTATTCATTAGGATCTATATAACCTGTAATATACCTTCATTTATTTCCATCTCACATTAGACATTTAATTTTTTTTGCTCGTTAGTCAGTCAGCAAGAAATTTATGTTTTATCTAGGAGAATATCGATTTCTGTCTGCATAACCTCATAAACGTAGTTGCTATTAGAACGTTACAAATGATACTCTTGCAGATCCTCCGTGCATGTTTTTAATGGATACTTTCACTTCACTGACACTGAGGTCGTCACTAGGCAACATGCTTGTTTATATCACATGACATCAACACGCACGTAATGGCGGGCGCCATTCGGCGTCTAACACAGGGTGGTCAGAATCAGAAGGGGTTCACTTTGATGATTGGGTAAGTTTACAAGATCTTCAGGTATATATTGATTGTTTGTTACATTGTCTGGACATCTTGATAAAGACCGCAAGACGGTCGAAACGTCGATTGGTATGTTCGCTTTCTATATATAAGCAGTTTTGTTGAATCCAGCGAGTGCTCTATATCTATACACACACACACACAGACACACACACACACACACACACACACACAAGCTGGTATTTGTAAATATCTAACATTTTTGGGTAGAGTGCCAGAATTTGGATGAACATACACACTATAAAATAATTTTACATAATTAGTTCATTTTATTAGTTACAATTTGCTGGACCTGCCTGACAACCCAGGCCAAAAGGCCAGGGAATTTAATTTGCTAGCACTATATGTAACCCTATAACTTTCCAAGACACCATGAAACCTGTACATGGGGGTGGGGGTACGGTTTTACTCAGAAGACTTTGCTGAACACAAATAGTGTTTCAAAACTGTAAAATGTATTACAACGATGATATCGTCCGTGAAAGTGACTTTTTTTGCGTTTTTCACACATATGGTACTTTCACTGACGATATTGTTGTGATACGTTTTACTATTTTTAAACACTAATATTTGTGTTCAGCGACGTCTTCAGAGTATAACAGTATTTGAATTTCCTTTTTTCACACTGAAATTTGCCAGATTGGTTATGTTGCCTTTGAGACCGTATGGCAGCCCAGGAATGAGAATAACCCCCATGATGGCATACCATTTGCAAAAGTAGACAACCCAAGGTATTGCAAATGGGGTATGTCCAGTCTTTTTTAGCAGCCACTTAGTCACAAACAATGGCCAAAATTAGCGTTTAATTTAGTTTTTTGCTTCCATTAGGGCACTCACAGCTTCCAAATTCTTGATCTGTGTACCTGCAGAAGTGAGAAAATACCTGGCCCTCCAAAGGGGCCCAAAATAGTGGGCAATACCAAAGGCATAGCGGGAGTCTGTATAAACATTAGCAGTTTTACATGAGGCCAGTTTATACGCTTCAGTGAGAGCCTTCAACTCCGCTTCCTGTGCAGAGGAGTGAGGAGCGAGTGGTTCTGCTTTAATTACCTTGTTTGCAGAGACTACAGCATATCCAGTGTGGAAGTTATTCTTCTCATCAGCAAACAGAGACCCATCTACAAAATATTCAAAATCTGGATTAGATAATGGCATATCAACAACATCCGAAAAACCTGCAGTTTCTTGTGCCATCAAAGTAGCAGTCATTTGATACCTGGGCATCTGTGAATTCAGAGGTTAAAGAGTTAAATAAGTCCGTTGCTCCACTCTTTTTTAAATCTAGAGGAAGTAATGTAGATGAATTTAAAACAGCACATCTTTATAAGGTGACATCAGAGGGCATTAGCAAAGCACATTGCATCCTAAAATGTTTAGCAGTGTGGATATGCTTTGGCCTTGCTTGTGACAAAATGCTATTAATGACATGAGTGGTGTAAATTGTGATAGGATTGTCTAACACAATATCCGTTGCCCTGTCCAAAAGAGCAGTGATATCCGCCACAGCTAACACATGAAAGGGCACCTTGTGCCACATAGGGATGCACCGAAATGAAAATTCTGGGCCGAAACCGAAAATTCAGGATACTGTTGGCCAAAAATCAAAACTGAAAATTGACTTTTCCCACCAAATGATTTGTGTAGGTTATGTAGTGTGTATGGAATATAGTGAGGTGTGGTAAAGGGATGTAGAGTGAGGGAGTGGGTGACTGATGGCAGAGTGAGGGGTGACATAGTAAGGTAAGGGGTGCCTAGTGGCAGAGTGTGGTAGGGAGGGGGTGACAGTGAGGGAGGGGGGGGCAGGGAGGATGGTCATAGAGTGACTGAGGGAGGATGACAGTTACTGGGGGGTGATAGTGTGACTAAGGGCTCCCTGGTAGTCTGGTGGTCTATTGCTCCAGTCTGCAGCTCCGCCCGGTGTGAACTGCAGAGCGTGTGAGGGAGGGGGTGACAGGGCGTAGGAGGGAGAGTGTGGCAGAGTGAGGGAGTTGTGATTCATTGCAGAGTGAGGGGGTGCCTTGTTGCAGAGTGTGGGAGGGAGTGGGTGACTAGTGACAGAGTGAGGGAGGGAGTGGGTGACAGTGAGGGCGTGACTGGTGACAGACTGAGGGAGGGGGTGGCTGGTGACAGGTGGCAGAGTGACTGAGGGTGGGGGTGACTGACTGAAGGAGAGGGTGACTGGTAACAATGACTGAGGGAGGGGGTGATTGGTGACAGTAAGGGTATTAGAAATGCTTTTTTGTTTTCATTCCCTGGTGGTCCAGTGTTCTGGCTCCCTGGTAGTCCAGTAATCTGTTTCTCCAGTCTGCAGCTCTGCCGGGTATGAGCTGCAGACTGTGCTGTA
This sequence comes from Pelobates cultripes, assembly GCA_933207985.1. Lineage (NCBI taxonomy): Eukaryota > Metazoa > Chordata > Amphibia > Anura > Pelobatidae > Pelobates > Pelobates cultripes. The sequence goes on along the minus strand of OW240915.1, from coordinate 127,357,956 downwards.
TCTTGCGATATCCAGAAGTCATAGCTTTTCTGTGGTAACCCACGGCAACGCTCTGACTGGCCAGAGATTGCGAGATACAGCACCGTCTGCAGCTCACACCCGGTGGAGCTGCAGACTGTACTGGCTCTCTCCCCAGGCACAGACATAGTAAGAGAGGGGGCGCCTGGTGGCAGAGTGAGGGAGGAAGGGTGTGACTGGTGACAGAGTGAGGGAGGGGGTGACTGGTGACAGAGTGAGGGAGGAAGGGGGTGACATAGTGAGTGGGAGAGCAGACATGGGGCAAGCCAAGGACCTGACAAGTCACTCTGCTACTAGCCCGCGGCAGGGCTGAAAAGATAAAATAACTACCTGCGTGGCGCAAGGAACGGCATGTCCCGGGCATCGGGCGATGGGAATTGCGCATCCTAAAATTTTGCTGCATCCCTAATGCCACAGGGTCCAGCTGGACTGATTTAGAAGGTCTTTGGCCGTGGTCCTCTGTGACCACAGCAGTGGCATAATCTGACTGTTCTTTACAGAACATGGAAAAAGGCTTGATATAGTTAGGAAGACCTAAAGCTGTAGCAGAAGTAACCAACAACTTTAAATTGTATAAAGCGTCTTCAACATCAGGGGTTAACAGTCATACAGAGGCTGCAGATAGATAGCAGCAGAGCGGAGCCATGGCCTGCAGTTGTCCCAGCTTACCTTAGTGGGAGTCCAGTATGCAGAGATATGTGCTCACCCTTGCAATTAAACACAGGCCAAGGTGGTCAGGTAAAAATGTACCTGGCCTGTGAGTCTGTGCACAGGGGCTGTGCAGGATAATGCTCCAAGTCGCAGCATATGTACACACAAGCAGGAGAATCGGGCATGGGTAAGCCAAAGGTCAGAGGGTGCCAGAAGTCAGGATAAACAAGGGTAAGCCAAAATCAGAGGATGCCAGAAGTCAGGATACACAAATAGAAAGCCACGGTCAGGAGCCAACTGGAGAACATGAACCAGAGTCAATGAACTGACACTGCCCTCGGGGAGAGGCAGTGTCTTATACCTGACTAATGAGGCATAAGCTACAGGTGGACCATAACTGACAGGAGCAGTCTCAGGTAAAGTCCAGCCCCGAGTGCTGGATACAAGGCAAGATCGGACTTCAGGCTATTATTTGAGCTGTATGGTGGCCCAGAGGAGAAACAGCAAGTCCAGGACCACAAAGTACTCAAGTACAAATCCCTTGTTGGGCACTTCTGGGGTGACTTTGTCTGGATGTCGCTGTGAGAACTGTGACAGCAGTATGATTCAAGGCCCAAAAAAAGTATATATTTTTCCTATTTTCTGTAAGGTGTTTTTTTAAAAAAAAAAAAAATGTTTTATTAAGAAAAACATCAGACAGGTATCGTCTCGGATTTTGTCTGGGGACCATGCCGCTCTCTGGGTTGGTATAGATACCATTATCAAATTGTATTTCTATATTTCTCCCTCATATATGCGAATGATGTCTCCTATCTCCTTATTCATAATCCTTCTTAATGCGCAATACTATTTCTAAATTTACCTATATCTCTACTTTTATTATTCGCTACCCCTGATAAAGTTCTATCCCTTTCCACCTCCCTCTATGCCTCCTTCCTATGATCCCCCACCTGTGATTCCCCTACCCCCGTTACATTGTTTGCTCATTTATTCCGGAGAGAGAGAAAGTCCGATTGTCCTTTACATCTTTATTTAGGACTAAATTAAACAGCTGGAGAAGGGAAGAACGGAGAAGAAAGGATAGGTGGGCAGCCATAAAAGGTGGCCTACTATAGTCTTATTGTCAGATTCCTGTCTTACTCCCCACTCCCATCTCCCACCATCTAAATTTATATAGGTATCCATATATGATTATCCAGGGTTCAAAGTTAGTCTCATATCGATTTGATTTTCCTAGGTTTGGGCTGTATTTTATTGTGGGGTACAGATGAGAGCCTCCTGCTCTCCACCCTTTCTATTTATAAAAGAAAATCAAGAAAAGGTGAAAGGGAGGATTAAAGCAGTGCATCAGTTACTCCCCTTATTGTTTCCCACAATATTTTTGTTTCCCACTATATTTATTTAAGGGATGCCCGAATCCCTTTTTTTTATTTTTTTTAACCCACCTCCCGACTCCACTACATCTAATTGACCCCTTAGTCACCCCAAATACTCCTAAGCACCCCACATTACCTAGCTTTTGAACTTTTTTTTGTTCCCAGGCCTAGGTTCAGGTCGCCGACATCTTTGTGTGGGTAGATGAAGTTCCTGTGGGACACATCATCTGCCCACACTAGATAGCGCTGTGAGATTCCCGCGCATGTCCAGTTAAACACTTGGGCATGCGAACGGGAATTTCACCTATTCATTCTTTCGTCAGAAAGATGAATGAATGAATAGTAATGTCAGACGAACAAACAAACACAGAATATCAGTGTTCGTTTGTTCGTTCAGTTTATTACAATGAGGGAAGTACCGGCACGCAGCTCCCTCACTGTAAAATGTAAAGATAGAAGCGGCAGGAAGTGGCCACTTCCTAAGCCCTCCATGACCTCCCTCACTCTATGAGGGTCAATATGACCCCCATAATAGCATAAGCGAGATTGAACTCACCAGAATGCCCCTATTCGCAGTCTGCTCACTGTTGGGGAAGGGGGGCTTTTTTCCTCCCCCTGACCCCCACCCCTGAGCGTCGGCTGGAGGCCATAAAAAAAATGAGGGCGGGGGGGACCTATTGTCCTCCCCCCACCACTGAGCTGTGGGTGGGGCCCCTAAATAGCAATGGGGCTATTTGGGGCCATTTTCCTCCCCCCTGAGCGGCGAGTGGTTGCCATAAATAACAATAGGGAGGGACCTATTGTCCTCCACTCCTGCCCCCACCCCTGAGCGGTGGGTGGGGGCCCTAAATGAAAGTGTCCCGCCCTGACCCCCCCAAGGTGACTTTGGGTCCCCTAGCCCCTAGTCACCCCCCACCCAAAACAAAAATTATTAAACCCCTACCTACCCCTTCACCCTAAAAATAGTGAGGGGGGAATAAAACAACAGTGCCTGTAAAAAAAAAAACAAACAAACAAAAAAACCTTACCATTTGATGTTTTTTTTTTCTCTAAAATCTTCATTTTTCAGCCCCAAAAAAGGCCAAATAAAAACCATCATACCCGTCAAAAAAATTAAATAAAAAAACCCAAACGCAAAAATAAAAATCTCCCAAAAAAGAAAAAAACTGATGCTAAAAAATAATCCATCTTCAACCGGCGAGGGCACGGTGCAGACTGAGCTCTGCAGGGCGGGGAAAGGCTTATAAAGTCTTCCCACGCCCTGCAATTTGACTCAGAACACTTGAAATTCAACTAATCAGATTGCTAGTCATTTTACACAGCGTGAGAAAGTTCTTTGGAACTTTCCCACGCTGTGTAAAATGACACAGAGCACTCTGGTTGAATTCCAAGTCAATAGGTGTCATCCCCCCTTTATTGTTATTTAGGGCCCCCACCTGCCGCTCAGAGGTGGGGGCGGGGGGAGAGTAATAGGTCCCCCCCTAATTCTCATTTAGGGCCCCCATCTGCTGCTCAGGGGTGGGGGCCGGGGGGAGAACAATAGGTCCCCCTCCATTGTTATTTAGGGCCCCCACCCCGGCCCCAACCCTGAGCGGCCGGGGTGAGGGGCCAGGGTGCTCACTGTTTAATAGACATACAAAGGTAAGTTCGGCATGACAGTGCCGCTTTAAGTTATATTTTGGAGACCCACTGGACTAATTTTTTCCCACCTCTGTTTCCAATATGACTAACCAGCTGTTTAAGAGTTCTATTTCATTGATTCTTTTCTATTTGGTCATCATGCGCAATAATCTCCTGGATATTGGGAGTGTTGGTTGTTTTCCAGTTACGTGCAATAAACATCTTGGCCGCTGTTATAATATGTAAAATTATTAAGGCTTTCTTTTTTAATTTTGGCCAATTCATATTTAAAAGAATTTATTCTGGTTCACATTTGAGTTTAATTTTTGTAACATAGTAGATTATTCTTATTATTTCTTTCTAGTAATTGGTAATCCTTCTGCACTGCCACCATATGTGGATTAAGCTTTCAGCGTCCCCATTACATCTCCAACAATTTATAGAAACATAACCACCTACTCGACCATTTAAAATAAACATCTGTCAAATTTAAGCATTGGATGTGTTCGTATAGGTTTTTTTTCTTCCAGTCCTCCTCTTTAGTTTGCAAATTTAAGTCTGTCTTCCATTTTCCTATTGCTCTTATAGGCTCATCGTATCTCAGATGGTATATTACATCCGCACATTTTGCTAATAGATTTTTACAGTTATTTAGCTCTAATAGTTGTAAGAATTTTTTTTTGATTTTTCCTTCTTATTCTTAACCCTTTGATATTCAAATTTATCTTTGGACGGTATGGCACATTTTTGTCTTCACTGAGGGAAGGGTTTCACTTTATGGTCTTAGAATAGATCCTAGATTTTCTTAATACCCAAATTTTGGCAAGCATTTAGATTTATGTTTTCTAAGTTGTCATCAATTAGCAAAATTGGCAGTAATTTGTTTAATGTGTTTTGGAGGCCCATCTCTTTTTTGTTTTTTTGTTTTTTTGTTTTCTGCCACCAGATTATTAGATCTCTTATACTTTTTAGGATTATATCTGCGATCCACTTTTTGTTTAAATCTAGGGCCCAGAAGATTGAAGCCAGATTTTTTACTCCAGTGCTATTTTTTTCTATTATGTTCCATTATTCATAAATCGTGGAGATATTTTGCATTAGTGTTATATGGAATAAGCGACTGGCTTTGTAGTGTTGCCGTATCTCTTGGCACCCCAAGCCTCCATCTTTCCTTGTTTTAGCTAATTGTTTAATCTTGACTTCTTGATTTTCTCCCTTCCCATGCAAATTTTATAAAGGCTGTGTGTAACATGTCTAACCAGCTTTCTGGAAAATTGAGTGGTATCATCCTCCATAAATAAAACCATTTTGGCATTGTATAGGCCTTGAGTATGTTGATTCTCCCTGACCATGAAAAGCCCATTCCTCTCCAGTCTAATACGTTTTGTCTGTTTTAGTGGAGGAAAGAAATTTGCTTCTACTAAATATTTTAATTCTGAGGTTAGGGCTACACCTAGGAAGTCCAGGCTCTTTCTCTCGTTTATTAACCCCTTAAGGACGCATGACGGAAATTTTCCATCATGATGGTCCTACCCTTAAGGACGCATGACGGCCAGTATTTTTCCAGCAGGGTCTATTACCTTGCTGGTAACTATGAATTAGTGGCCCCAGACTGACTAATGCTCAAAGTGAGCACTGCAAACAAGCATTTAAGTTTAGTGACCCCAGCCTTTTTGATAAGCCACATGCAGTGCTGAAAGTCAGCGCGGCATGTATCTGCTTAAATAGGCATTTAAATGCCCATATCTAGATTGTGGTGTAAGCAGGGTTAAATCCCTGCTCACACCAGGAAACCCAGGTATCATTAGAAACCTGGGTCTCCCCTCTGTCAGCTGGGGTTGTTTTTACTGGCCCCAGACAGACCGTTAAACTACATACAGAGCTCAAAGTGGGATTGGAATGCAGCTGTTTAAATGGGGATATAAATCCCCATAGAGCACAATGCAGTGTGAGCAGGGTTAAATCCCTGCTCACACCAGGAAACCCAGGTATCATTAGAAACCTGGGTCTCCCCTTTGTCAGCTGGGGCCATTTTTACTGGCCCCAGACAGACAGTTAAACTGCATACAGAGCTCAAAGTGAGATTGGCATGCAGCTGTTTAAATGGGGATTTAAATCCTCATAGACAGCAATGAAGTGTGAGCAGGGTTAAATCCCTGCTCACACTAGGAAACACAGGTATCATTAGAATACCTCTGTCAGTTGGGGCCATTTTTAGTTTCCCTAGACTTTTTGATGAGCTGCATGCAGTGCTGAAAGTCAGCACTGCATGTAGCCCTTTAAATCCACAAAGAACACTGCAGCTGAGCGATCAAGCTCAGCTACAGTCATTCTCTCAAGTGATCTGGTGCTTGGGAGACCCCAATCTGGTGCTTGGCCCCAATGCCATTCCGATCAGTGCTGGGCATTTTCAGTTGCCCAGCACAGATCGCATTGCATTGGGCATAATGTCTTCAATGTAAGAGATGGGAGGCGGCAATACAGAAAATAGCCAGTAGTTGGCAGCTACATACCACTGTTTTAGTTTAAAATCCCTTTACTAATATCAGTACTGATATTAGTATAGGGAAACCTTTGGGATTAAGATTAAATTAAGGATTACAATTAAGGATTATTATTCGGTTTAGAATAAGTACTAGATTTATTATCAGGTTTATTATTGGGTTTATTATTTAGTTTATGTTTAAGATTAGGTTTATAATTAATTGTAGTATTGGGATTATGTTCCAGATTAGGATTCAGATTTTGATTCAGATTAGGATTAGGGTCAGCACGGACATCCCTTGCTGAATATAGCAAGGGAATTCCTCTGCTGACTCCAGCAGGAGAAATCATTTTAACACTATTGCTAAAGGTTGGATTGAGATTAGGAGTAAGGTTAAAATTTTGGTTACACATGGGATTACGTTATGGGTTAGATTGTGGTAAGTGTTTATTAGATTGAGGGTTAGAATTGGGATTAGGATTTGGTTTAGAATTAGGGCTTGGTTTAGGATTAGGGATTTAGATTGGATCAAAGATATACATATGGGGTATATTTGTACTGAGAAGATGTTGCCGAGTACAAGATAATTTTATGATAGTGGGACACATGAGATTTAAAACAATAAGCATCAAAAATACTATACACATACTGTGTATGTAAAAATGTTAAAATAAAAATGAATACCACAAACTTTGAAACAAAATGGTAACAAAATGTCACTTCAATAAAGTTTATAATATTTTATGTGAGAGTCCCCATGGTGTCCACTTTTGTAAATGGTATGCATTGGTTGTGTAATTTAAATATGAGCGACTAAAATGCCCCAAAATGAAACAAAGACCCATCGTCAATTTGCCATTTAAAAAAACAAAAAAACTGTACTGGGCCGGGTATGATTTTAGCCCTGTATTTTTTTCACAAAAACCTGGCTAAGGTGTACAAAGGGAGTCATTTTGTACTCAGGAAATATAGATGAGAAAAATGTAGTGATTTAATTTACAGTAGCATATATCAAGTTTCCAAAATAACCACTAAAATTCAATATATGTGTATAAAAATGCAAAAATAAAACAAAATGATAAAATTTGAAAGAAATTGGTGCTAACATAATTGTATAATAAAGCTCAAAATATACTATATGACATAGACAGTGGTGTCTACTTTCACAAATGGTATGCATTTATGGGTTAATTTTAACTGTCAAACTGCTACAATGCTCTAAAATGTGATATAGACACATCAAATCCATTTATCAAAATTCTAATTATAAAAAACTGTAACGGTCAGGACTCTTAAGGCACTGTAGCTGTTACTGGAATAAGCCGCAGAAGCCACACACAGAGAGATGGAAGCAGGTCTGATTCAGGAAGTAAGTCTTTATTATCACCGATTGGGTCTCAGCTGAATTATCGTTCCGAAATGTCTGAGCCCAGAGCACATGGGGACAAAGCTTTTTATTAACAGCATATTCCCTCCCATACAGTATAACCCCTCCTATACTCCTCAGACCAATCAGTGAACAGATTATTCAGGATCACCTTATATGGACAGACCGCATGGCTCATTAAAACAAAGGAATGTGATTTCAGTTCCTGCACATGCTCAGTACACTGATGACTCACTTAACTATTTGTAATCTGAAACACTTAACATATGCCACATGGAGATTTCAGCCTACTAAATTTTGGGCCTTGCTGAAATCCCATCACATTCCCCCCTTTGATGCTTCTGATACAAAGTTATTCCAGATGCATCACTAATCATAATTTGCCGACACCACTCATGTAACCAGGACAGACCATGTGAGCATTCTAACTTACTAAGCTACCTCTCAACACTCATCGACCTGAGTATCAATAATCTCTCTCTGGACTAAAGGTTCATGTTTCCAGATGGCCATTACATGGGCGGCTGTCTTCCTCTCTATAGTGCTATCAATAATACTATGTACGTACTGGATTACTAATGGGATCAGGCAGGGCAGGAAGAAGCATAAGAAAATAATAAATACCACTCCTCCCACCAATGCTTTAATCCCACCTAGCTGCTCATACCAACTCGCAAGCCACCTATTTGGATTATACCCATTCCAAATATCAGTAGGTCCGTGCGCTAGTTTAACCATGTGGCTGGTAAGATCAACCACTGCCTGCCCCTCATTATCTATATGCAGACAACAATTACTGAGGTTAAACTTTCCACACGCACCTCCTTCTACTGCTAGTAAAAAATCAAGAGCCAGCCTATTTTGGTAGATGGCTGACCTTATACGGGTATTTTGTTTTGCCAAAGGGTTAAGTGCTTTAGCTGTCTCATTGTTTGTGATCTCAACCACTGCCTGTAATCTTATGATGCGGTTGAGCATATATATGAGGGTTCGGTAACTGTAAGTGCCATCTTCAGCCCAGGTAGCAGGCCCATAATAATTAATAATTCATTGAGGTGGCCACACATCATCTTCCCAACTACCTACGTTCAATGATGCTTGCTTCTTTTTATGATTTACATCATAAACCTTAACTCCCAAGGTCTCTCCTGTTTCAATTGGCAACAAGTAGGATGGTTTGAACATACTTAACACACATGCCCCCTCCCAATCTTGTGGTAATTCTGAGTATGCTTTCTTACCACAAATCCAGTATAAATTATCTTGGGCTTTCCAATTTGATGTAGCAGATAGATCAAACCAAACCTCTCTCAAATTGGTGTCATTGGCAAAAGGATCAGTAGGCTCTGAGACAGTTGAAGCTGACCACCAAGTAGTAGTCTGAGTACTAGCATTATAGGCCTTCTGTCCTAAACAAGTTAAAAGCAGTACAATTATTCAAACACAGTTTCAACAGTCACACCAATCTCCTTATCACCAGCATCACATGGCACAGTTACTAGGCCCAAACACACACGTGCACACACACACAGGATCCTCACACATTTTCACAAAATTATAACTGCGCCCACATGTAAAGCAAAATCAGAGCCCACCAAAAACTATACAATTATCAACGTAACTGTTAATCAATTCATACAATTATACACACAATTAATCAACAAAAACTAACCGATCACATAACATTTCAACTATTTTGTCTCTTCAGTCAGTGGTTATGGTACGGTTAGTAATTATTGTACAGTTAGACGATTATAGTATTATAGTTACAATATCAATTAGTAATGGTTATGGTGTTATAAATACAATATCAAACAGTAATTTTAGTATTGTCAATGTAAAGTCAGTGATTATAGTACCAGTCAGTGGTTATGGTATTTTGTGCTATTATACACTATACACACTTTTTACAAGTCCGCTAAACGGCAGAGCTCAAGCTTTCTAGCAGGACATTCATTTCACCAATTACAGCATATTTTACAACATTTACAGCAAATCCCAACTATTCTAACTGGCCAGCACCTTGAGGACTAGTGAACGGAATGTACAACAGAATTCAGCTAGCCTACGCTGCCCAGGCACCACGATCTAGTGAATGTAATGTACAACAGAATTCACTTAGTCTATATATTCTATCTATGATCTAGCGACCAAATTTACAACAGGATTACACTTAGTCAAGATAGTTTGAGAAGTAGCAGACGGAATATACAATAGAATCTGCTTAGTCTTGCCAGTATCCATGATCTAGTGACCAAATTTACAACAGGATTAAACTTAGTCAAGCCAGGATACAGGTGTCCAGCTGAACATATATACAACAGAAATCAGCCTGACTACAGTCCCTATGTTAAACGGGCTAGCCGCAGAGCGTTTATCTTCAGGCAGGCGGTGCGCCTTCGCTTCTTCCCTCCGTAGGGAGAAGTCAGTCAGATTACCGGATACAGATTCTACCCCTAGTGGGTTCACAGTCTTACCTTTAAGTTCCTGGACCAGGGTTCACACTCATCGATGGGACACCCTGGTACTCACTGCGCAGAAGCAGATGATCTCCTGGACAACAGGCCAGTGGCACCGAGACGAAAGGAGGTCCACACAGTAGAAGTCCAAGGGTGCTACCGTGAAAGACTTGGTAAAAGATTACCGTCTCAAATCTCTGCGCCGGCTTCCCGCGACGATGAGGTTCCCGGCCAATGCACCAGTTATGTTACCGGAGAAAGCTGCAGAAGCTACACACTGAGAGATGGAAGCAGGTCTGATTCAGAAAGTAAGTCTTTATCATCACCGATGGGTCTCAGCTGAACTATCGTTCCAAAATGTCTGAGCCCAGAGCACATGGGGACAAAGTTTTTTGTTAACAGCATATCCCCTCCCATACAGTATAACCCCTCCTACACTCCTCAGACCAATCAGTGAACAGGTTATTCAGGATCACCTTATATGGGCATACCGCATGGCTCATTAAGACAAAGGAATGTGATTTCAGTTCCTGAACATGCTCAGTATACTGATGACTCACTTAACTATTTGTAATCTGATACACTTAACATATGCCACATGGAGATTTCAGCCTACTAAATTTTGGGCCTTGCTGAAATCCCATCACATAGCTTCACAGGAAAGTGTCAAAGACATACATTGGGGGTATTGCTTTATTCAGAAGAGTTTGCTAAGCATAATTGTGGAGTTTTGATCACAGTGGCCCATACCAGAGTTGAAAAATGACTAAAAAAAAATGTAATGTGTATGTAAAAAATGCAAAAAAAAATTTTTACCACAAAGTTTGACATTAACTGGTGAAGATATGGCATCACGTTAAGGCACAATATACCCCATATGAAATACACTGTAGTGTCTACTTTCACCAATGGTAGGTCCTCGAGGGATAAATTCAACAGTTAAACAGCTACAATGCCCAAAAATGAGACTTGCGCCATCAAATTCATCTATCAAAATTATCACTGTGAAAATTGAAATGGTCAGGTCTCTTATATGGCACTGTAACGTCACAGGATAATGGCAAAGGCATAGATTGGGTGTATTGTTTTACTCAATTGATATGGCTGAAAACAATATGGAGTTTTCTACAGCAGTAGTATATATGAGCTTTATGAAATACACATTAAAAATCCTTGTTTTATGTGTATATGTTAGAAATCTGAAAAATCTGTAGTACATCATACAAATAAACAATTGATACAATATAGTAATTTTTTGTATGCTTTGTGGTGTTTGGTTCACTTTATTGGTGGAGGTGCTTCACTACCAATGGGTATTCTGGTTGGGAATTAAGTATCCCTATCTTTTATTTCTTTTCATTTATTTGGAGTAGAACTTTTATTTGAAATCAATTTGCCATTTTGCTTGATCTTTGTACTATTCTAGACTCCCGTTTGTTGTATTTTAATTTACAGCAATCTTGCATGCGCGCAATTTAATGCTTTACGTAATATACTATTTTGGGTTGTATCGGCATCCGTTCTTTGCAGCAATCACGCTTGTGCGTGATTTGATACTTTGTGAAAGATGGGTTGTACCGGCATCTGTTCTCTACACTATGCCTTGTGGGTATATTACCGATGCGGAGGTTAGTTAGTATTACTTGTTTAACCCTCTTTGAGGCGGAGGTTAGTTCCACCTACTTATTTAAAATTAATCGCGCAGGCATATTATGGAGTAATGGCAGATTGCTATTAAGCAATATGGTGGAGTGGTGAGTGTCGATTGCTCATGCGTGCGGGTACCGATTTCACTCACTTATTTATTTTCAATCATTTATTGTGTATGAACAATTTATAGAGGAGTTAATTTGGGATTATCTATGGGGTTTAGACAGGATCTTTATACTGTGGGATTTCTTGTACATTTATGTCTGGAATTATGGGAGTGAAACCAGGGTTGGATGTGATGATGTCACTTCCGGTCTCGGACTTTCACATTATTACTGATGGCCATCAGCTGTGGGTATAGCTTTATAAAAGGTTCCTTGGTAAGTGTTTGATATAGACACCCTTGATAAAGGCTGCCAGGTGGAGCCGAAACGTTGGAGGGTTTGTTTATTTGATTCATGTTTCTGCCCGATTGCGGTAAATATTTATTATTGTTTATTACTTGTAGTCTATATTGTGTCACTGACTGTTGTACTAGTATTGTATACTTATTAGTGATTTAATAAATGTAGATAGAGATTTATTATGGTTTTTTGGTGTGCATTCTTTTTTGACTTAACTAGAAATCTGAAAAAACCCTATTTTACTACACTATTTAGCAGAGACTGACGGCCAAATGGCTACGTAAAAAGTGTCAGAATACCCTTTGGTAAATAGCCTGTGATGTGTGCTTTATATAAATATATACTTTTGTGCGGCAATTTTGCTTTCTGTGATGGCTATTAAGCTTACAAGACAAACATGCCAAATTATAAAATAGCTCCACATTAAAATTTTATTTTACTCCTTGTATTTTGTGACCTGTAACTTTCAAAATAAGCTGAAATCCTAGACATATTATGTACTCTGAAAATCAGAACAACTAATTGAATATTTTTAAAATTACTTTCCTTAAGCTGCACTTATTATACACACGTTATTATTGCCTAAACTGTGAAAAAAATGTTTTTAATTTCTTTTATTTTTTTTTTAATAAATAAGAATTTATATATCCTGTCTAGTCCCATTTGTTATATTAAACCTATTAGAAGAGAATTCTGAGCCCATAACCTTGGCCCGTGGAGAGTCATACAGAGCTAAAATCACTTGCAGTTTAGGGCCCTCAATGCCATATTTTTTTAACGCTGTAATCCTAAAACCCTACCCGTCCCTGTCAAACGCCCTTTCTGCGTCTATTGACAGGAGTGCGACTGGGGTTTCACCCCTTTCAATGGCGTCTATTATTCTTCTTAAGCTGTTAACTGATGATCTTCCGGTAATAAAGCCGACTTGGTCAGAAGATATGAGAGTTGGAATGATATTTTTAATTCTTTCTGCTTGGATTGATGAAAACATTTTTATATCTGAATTGATTAGAGTGATTGGGCGATAATTGCTAATGTTTGCTTTTAAAAGCTCTCCTGAGCATTTACCTGAATTCATTATTTGGTTGACAACTTAAGTTTTTATTTTGAGTTTATCTATTGCTTTTGTTATTTCTGCTTTAGATATTTGTTTTTAATTTGCTCTGCTGCTCTGGTTTAATTTTCAGGACTTTGATGTTTTTAAAAAAGCTTTCCTCATCCTGCATATTCCCGAAGGTTTCGCTGGGCAGGTTGTATAGTTTGGTGTTGAATTGTTCAAAAGCTCTGCCTATCTGGTCTGGGGCTAATAAGTATGTATCTTTATCTTCTATTTTCACAATTACTCTCCTATTCTTTTCCTTTTTAATCTGTTTGTCATCATTTCTTCCGGTTTATTGCCCTTGTGATAACACTTAGACTGAAAAAATTCTAGGTTTCTGGTCGCTTTGTTAGCGAGTTGTTCGTTAATAGAATTTTCTATGTTCTTGTTTTTCTTTACTGTTTCATTTAAGGCTGTCCTTTTATTTTGGGCTTTAAGGTAAAAAATTATTGTATATAATTTTGCTAGTGAGGGAGCTTCTTTGTTTTTAGCTAAAGTTGACATTTTAATTAGGTGGCCTCACATTATGCTTTTATATGCACACCAGACTGTCGTCTGATACCTCTCTAATTACTGTTTTCCAGAAAAAAATAGCTTTGTTATATTAGTTATCTCTGCTAAATTTCACTTTTTTTTTTAAGTATATAATTGTTTAGCCTCCAGTCTCATGATATAAATTAAAAATATCTTTATATTCTACTAAGGTTGGACTATGGTCTGACCATGTGATATCTTTAATCTCTTAAGGACCAAACTTCTGGAATAAAAGGGAATCATGACATGTCACACCACATGTCATGTGTCCTTAAGGGGTTAATCTCCACGTTTTTGATCAAAGAAAGCATAGAAAAGTTGCAGAGAATTAAGTTGATTCTCAAATACAAATTTAATGCTTTAGAGTAACATGTAAAATCAATTTCGGCAGGGTGCCGCATGCGCCAAATGTCTCTGATGTTATACTGCTTCAATGCGTTTTGGAACCTTCTAGAAGTTCCATTTTTCATTTTTCTCCCCTACACATTGTTTCTGTCTCTATAGGGATCCAAGACGCAATTGAAGTCACCTATTATAAGTAGTCCTCCCTGTTTAATCTCGTCGATCTTTTTTAACACTTTTGTGGTAAATTTAATTGGGGCTTTGATTGGTGCATACAGGTTGACCAAAGAGAAGATTTTATTATTGATCTCACAAATCAAAATTATGTATCGTCCCTCATGATCCAATTCTTGATAATTAATTGTAGAGAACATAAAAGCCACTCCTCTTTTTTTTTTTTCCTTTTCAAAGTAGCGCCAGTAATTATTGGAACCATTTTTGTATTTATCTTCTTCCTAACTGCAGTCGTCCAATAGGTTTCCTGAATGGCGCAAATTTGCACCTGTTTTTTTTTTTCAGTAACTCTAGCAATAATGTTCTCTTCAAGGATGAATTAATTCCCCAGGCATTCAGTGATATTAAAGGGACACTATTGTCACCCAGACACCCCAGGTTTTAACCCTTCAGATGTAAACATCTCAGTTTCAGAGAAACTGCTATGTTTACATTGCAGGGTTAACCCAACCTCTAGTTGCTGTCTTCCTGACAGCTGCTAGAGGCGCTTCTGCGAAGCTGGATGCAAAATTTGCATTCAGAGTTCAGAACGTCCATAGCAAAGCATTGAGAAATGCTTTCCTATGGACTTTTTGAATGCGCGTGCGGCTGTTGCCGTGCATGCGCATTCCGCTCCACTCGGGAGCTGACGTCGGCGGGGAAGGAGAGGTCACCTGCGCCAAGGGAGCCCGGCGCTGGATTAAGGTAAGTAACTGAATGGGTTTTAACCCCTCCAGCGCCAAGGGAGGGGGACCCTGAGGGTGGGTGGGGGGGGGGTCCTAAGTATTATATAGTGCCAGGAAAACTAGTTTGTTTTCCTGACACTATAGTGATCCTTTAACCTAATTTAACTCCCTCCTATCATGTTCGGACCACACTCTCTCCGGCTCTGTCCAGATACTTGTTTGTAACAGTCCTAACAAAAAAAGTGCCCCAAAGAGAAAAAAAAAACAAAAAACTGGTTTCCCCATAATGTTGGGAAACACCTGTTGATAAGTTTGTGTGGCGTAACCACCACGTCACACAAAGACTCTAGTAAAGCAACCCCATAACTTGGGTAGGAAAAAAGGTTTCCACTTATCTTGTGGGTTGCTTGACTGAGTAAGAGTTCTCGCAATTCCCCATAGTCTTCAAGCCAAGGAGGGTGTTTAAAGCGAATCCTCGCTGCTCAGGAGTCTCCCTCTACCCTGCTCAGCCCGAACAGTACAGCAAGAGGTGGGAGCAGGAGAGGAGCCGACGGCCACCAATAGGAGAGTGGCATCAGAGAGGAAATATTTATAAGAATGGATGAGAAACAACTAAGAAAGAGGAAAAAAAAATGAGAAGAAAACCAGACCAATGAGAGCGGATCTTCATCTGGTCCTGTTTTTAAAAAAGTCTTTCTTTCATCTCTGTGGCTTATAAGTGCGTGCTTCTCTTTAAACTAAACTTAATCTCCCATTTACTCTTTAATTATTATTGTGTTCCTCGCTCTTATTAAACTTTCTTATTATTGTGTTCTTGCTAGTGTATTTTTAGTGGAAAAAACAAGCAAACAAAAAACATCTATTTGTTTCGATGTTTTCTATTTTTGTCCTTTAATTTGTGTATTGCCTCATTCTTTCCTTCCCCTTTCATATGTGTTTCCCAATTCTTCTTGTTATGTAATCGTCCCTAGTGCAATGGAATAGTGTTTTTAGTTGCTATTAATTATATTGGTATTATTAGTGTGCTTAATTTTATGTCCCCCGTCTGTGTATCGCTGTATCAACGTAAGGGAGAGGGAAACCCTTCCTCCTTCCCTTCTTTTTTAGTGAGCCATTAAATGAGTATCTGAATAAACCATTTGTTATCCCTGTTCCTGTTTTCCCTCTTCTTATCTTTCTATCTCACCAATGATACCTTTCCCTATTACCTTTTATAGATCTGAATTTACCTTCTCTCTCTCCTCTTTCTCCCCATTCCCTCCTGTCCTACTTGTTCGAATGAACCATTTGGTTGGGATATCTGGATATATAGTAATAAGACACTGGGGAGGAGGGAAACGCCATAGGGAAAACGATAGTAGGAAGCCAACAGAACCCCAAAAAATCAATAAGAAAGCAAGGAGAAAAAACAAACAAAAAACAGCAGTTTTCCTATCATCTGTAAAGTGTTTAGTACCGTGGGAGATGCAGTGACCCAGAAAAATAACACTTGATTTGCAAAACTGTAATTTAGCTTTGGCCGCGTTACACCCTGCCTGAGCCAGAAAAGTGAGTAAGAATAACAAGTGTTGTTAGCAGGAGGCTTCATCTGGGCATCAGAGAAGTAAATCATAAACATACTGCAATAAAACAACATCATTAGCTCGTGGCCAAGCCTCCAAAATCTGTGCCATAGCCGTGCTGTACATGGTGGGCGAATTCTGGGCATCCTGGTGTAAAACTGTCCATGTATATTGCTTATGTTTGTCTTGGAAAGCAAACAAGTACTGGCTGGCTGTCTTGGTGTAGGGAAACAGAGAAAAAAGCATTAGCCAAATCAATTACACTAAACACCTTAGAAGAAGGGGAGAGCTAGGAAGCAAGGAGTGTTGCTTTGGGACATTAGGGACAATGAGCTTTGTGACCGCATTTACAGCTCTAATGTCATGCACCATGCGGTAGACAACAGGTTGACCTTTCACTTGTTTCTTTTTGACTGGGTATGGGAGTACCGATATATTACATATAGACGATGTAGATATCACAATGCCAGCCTTGATTAATTCAAGTGACTAAAGCCGAGGAATGTTAGTAGATGGAACAGTCTACACCCACACAAGAGACAAACTCGTCTGATTTTTCAAAAGGTTAAACATATTTTTCCTGCACAACTGCTCTGGCTTCCCCAGTATCAGCTAGCAATGGAAGGGTCTTATTACCAGGTAAAGTAATCATTATAGTGGGATAGAGACCCATGTCATCTTGTACTTACAGATATCTTCCCACCAGACATTATTCCATTTGCACCGTGGGCAGATCCATAAGTACTTAGGACTGGGGATCATGGGGGAATCTGGTTGAGGGGGAGAGCTTTTAGTTAGATAGGATGGTAGTACTGGTCATTGCCCAGTAAAACCTCTGCAGGTAGGTGGTACATGAGCCCCACCTCGACCATTTTATTTCCAGTGCCTCAGTTTAGGTGGACCATGGAGTAGGCAAACGGTACACAGCTCCCCCTGCTACATGGATAGCTACTGTTCCTCCTGTCTTTTCTGCCTCCGTGATGAGCTTGTGCTGTACTAGGGTCAGTATGGCTCCTGGGTCCCGCAAGCTCTGAACTGTCCTCCCATTCAATTTGACAGATTGTTGATGGTGACTTCGGTTATCCGCTGCCGCTGGCCGGGTCGACCTCATGTAAGAACCCCCAGGCTTCCTCAGTGACAATTTGGGTAGGTGAGATGTCTCTGTGGTAGCAATGAGCAGCTGCCCTGGGTACTGGTGGTGGTCCAGCTCATACCCACTGTGAGCGTTCTCTGGATTGTGGGCAATCTCTTTGTCAGGGTTGGCGGTCTGATGACCGGGACCCAGTATGCCTGATCTTGATATTAGGAGTCACTGTGTGGAAATGGATAATCAGGGCCCGGTGCAGGGTAACCGCACGCCGCCTGGCGTTGAGCACCAGCGTTTGTGCGGCCACATACCAGGGCCCTGATGTAGCTTCTGCTGATCCCAGGTGCCAGATGATAATATGCAGACCTCCCAGGAATTGGATAGGGAGGCTCTGCAGCAGACATGTATCCAGTACAGAAACAAGGTAAAGACACCAAACAAGAAAACAAGACAAAACCAGGAGAACCCAGAACCAGAGCAGGACAGAAAGCAGAACCCAGAACATGTACACTGACATGACATGAGGAAAACAAGAACAGGGCAGGACAGGACTGTACATGAACTGGAAATACAAGACAAAATAAAACAAGACAAGAGATAGAAGGCAAAACAAGAGGAGACATAACTAAGTACTATATATGTAAAACATTGGAGATGTAGACATATATAAATGGACAAGATGTATGCAGCCCACCAACTGCGGCAAAGTACTCCAATTAAGGTGGGTAACTATCTACCTAGATATGCATGACTAAATAAACAATAATAAAACACACACAGCGCTTTCCTGCAAGAAAGGGCAAAGGACTTGGAACAACTGCCTGCAGGAACCAACTGAAACAAAATAATTCATGGAAAAGGAACGGGTGTGGCAGCATAAAAATCCTAGAGACTGGGAATTCCAGGAACGGAATACAGGAATGAACCCAGAAAACCCAGCATAAAGAAAACCAGACATGGAATAGAAAACCAGAAATAACAAGAAAAACTAAACAAGAATTGTAAATAGAGTACTGGATACCAGAATCCAAGACCAGACATCTCCGCAGAACAGAGCAGGATGTGACACTCTTCTCATTTACCCGTACTTGAAGAATTGATGGCACTCGGTGTTGGCCCGGTGGGGATCCCAGGGTGGTGCTATCGAGGTTGGTTGGCTCTGGGGTTGTGGTACCAGAGCAGGGACATAGAGTTGAATGATGCGTAGAGTGGGTCAGTAGCTGGATCGCTGTGGTCTCCGGGCATCCAGATATTCATCTGCCCGCTGACCTTCTTCATTGATGGTGGAGGGTTGTCTGTCCCTTACCCATTCTTGTACTTCTGCAGCTAGTCTGTAATAGAATTGCTCCAGTAAGATCACCTGCATGATTTCGTCTTTAGACTTTGCTTGCTGGAACTGCATCCAATTGAGAGCTGCCCTTATTAAAGGGCAGGCCCATTAGGTGTGTGAATCTTTGTCATGCTCTTTCAATTCACGGAACATCCATCGATACTCCTCTGGAGTGATCGCATATCTGGCCAACAGTACCTGTTTAACTCGGTCATAATTGCACAGGTCTGCGTCAGATAATGCTCTGTATGCTTCTGAAGTTTTCCTGCTAATAGTCGGACCCAGTCAATGAATTGAATGTTGTGAAGGTGACAAAAAAGCTCAAAATCTTGCAGAAACTCATCAATGTCCTCCTCTGACTCTACGAATGGTTTAAACGCATTACACTGCACTTTTCGCTTGCGTTTAGGAGCACATTCACCTTTTGTCAGGAGGTACGCTTGTACCTCGAATAGCATTTCGGCCATGATTTCATCAGACAGATTGCCCCCGGAGAATGCTAGGTATCCACAACTCCCTTTGTAATTCCATCTCACTGACCACCAGTACAGCTGGACCACTGCTGATTCCATCACCCTCCATGAGTGCTGCAATTAGGACATCCTTGGAATGGTTGCTGGCAACTTGTCCTCTGGCTTCCAGTAGATCCCTCAGGGTCTTTCGCTTCAATGCCATGTAGTTTATTAATCGGTTCGGCTTTTTGTTCAGTGGTTTGTTCGGCTAGTGAAGGCTGGTTCTGTTCCGTCGGAAGGTACCATCACACTGCTGCCACCAGACGTAGCAGACCACGGGTAGCCCGACTGGTTACCGTACGCTAATTCCTTCTCTCAGCCAATCTGGAATCATTAAAACAAGCAGAAATGCATTCCCACAGTAACCAGACAAAACCAAGCTCTGGGAGTCAACTAATTTATTTCAGTCCACTCATGGCTTTTATGCCCAGACCCCTACATGGGGTCTACAACACAATAACACAGGATTTTCATTCCCAGGATCCTTTGTGCCTGAAAGAAAATTGCATGAGAAAAACCTATAATTAAATTTTCTCTCAGGTACAAAGGACCCAGGGAATCTATACAAAATATAAAGTACCCCAAAAGTATCCCCACCATATTAGGAACCCCAACAAAGTTATATCCCCAGATAACTCTGATCTGAGTGTATAACATATACAGATCGGTTCGGTTAAACTTGAATGCCACTAAGGGAAAATTTTGACCAGGTAAATAGGTGTCCCGTGTCTCTGTTCGGGGGTTCCTGTGTAAACTGTGGGGATATTTATGGGATAATAATAGTAAACAGTGAGAATTGCCCACTAATTCATTTCTCAGACCCCAAAGATTGTTATCGTAAGTGAAAAGTATTTCATATAAATAAATCACAATGTTATAAAAATAGATTTTATTTTATAATAACAAATTAATTAATAATAATATGTAACATGCGTGACAATAATCAATGAATATCCAGTATAAAATGGTATGCAATACAAAGGAATGGCTATACACGTTTCAATGGCTAAACAGCATTTTCTGTCAAGACTTACACGATTTATGACTATCTTTCACAGAGAGAAAGTGAAGCTTTTCACAGCGCAGGGCCATAAAACTCTGGCTAACAGTTAGAATAACCCTTTCAATGCTGGCTAGATCTCCTAGGTAATTAAGATCTATTCTTATGTAATTTTAAATAAAATAACATTTAAACCAGTTCATTAGTCATTTCCTGGAACCATCCAATAAGAGAATCTACCATGATTTTTACAAAAGCAGAATTTAATTTGCCTAAAAAGATATCTTATCTTATTTTAGAGCAAATCAATACACCTGGATAAAAACAGCGGTTTGCTAAAATGTGATACTATCACATTAATATATAATTATTCTTAATTCTACCTGCAGAATGGAATGTTTAAAACTATATATTCTTTAGTTAACTAAGATTTCTTAATATGGAAATCTGACCGTGATTTATCCAGTCATATTTCAAGCTATTAGTAAATTTTAATTAATTTAATTAATTAAATGAAACCAGTACAATTACCAGTTGAGTACATATTTCCTCAGATTGGTAGGTAGTCTCAGGAACTTGTTTGGATGTCTCTCTGCATGGAGGTGTGTAGGAATTTCTGAGTGTCCTAGAGTGGATATCTGTCATAGGCCTCTCTGCATTGCTTCTGACTGCTCACTTCTTTGCTTTCTTTGCATACCCTCTCTCCTCTTTGTCTTAACTTTTAAGGGGAAAATTCACTAGTTGCTAAACCAATAGCAATACTGGGGGTGTGGTTATCTTCCAGATCGCAATTTAGTTATTTGATCTATAGATGGCAGTCTCGTCCCACTAAACATACCTATCCAGGAAAGAGTTAACTTTTCCTGGTGGCTATTTTGACGTCATTTTGGCTTTATCTATATAGTAGCCATAACTTACGTTTTCTTTCAGATCAAACAGTTTCTTTAAGTTTTGTCCAGACTATGTGTCTGGCAAATTCTGAGTTTTGACCCGTAACTTACAATGGGATCTTGTACATATAGAAAGTAACATTTTATTATTTAATCTCCTCTGTCACAAATGTCTGTGTTTAGATATGCATCTATTCCATTAGCATTTAGACAGTCTGTCCAACCCCCGTTCTCCTTATCACTTGGTTTGTATATACTATGCATTCCTTTAGCTCTGGGAAAGTGGTTAGTTTTACAGATAGGATAGAAATTTTGTGTCTCTTTGTTAACTTGAAATTAACAAAATGGAGTCTGGTCTGTTCAGAGTCACTCAGAATATACACTTTTAATTTCTATCATAGCACAAGATGTCTGCCGATATAAATACTCTGACAAAACACGATGCAAGGGATTCTCTTAATTTCAGGATATGAATGCTCCTCCTGTTCGGTAGTTCCCATCTCCCGGACGTCGTTCGCATAGTTGGTCGGGAAGTAGAGCGGGCAGCAGTCTAATCTTTACTGGGTTCGTGCAAGTACCTATCCGAAAAGAGTTACAGGCACTCTACGACCAAGTGCCGCTGCCCAAGTTCGGGAGACAAAATGGCCATCACTCTTTTGTCGACCACATGCATTCAGTTATATGAATTAGTGGCCACCCAGGGAAAGCATTCAAGAATTCCTTCCCTTGCGGTTTCGCACTTAGGTTACTAGGTGATAACATTCTAATTTGGTACCAGGGTGGTCCTCGTACTGGAGTTGAATGCAGAGTGTATATACTGTAAAATATAATACACACGAATCAATACGAATTTGATGGTAGATTCCGTGACAGCCATTCTGATGTAGATTTGCTGGTGTGCCTGGGATCGTTGTCTTGTTGCATTTCCATTGACTTTATATAATGTTGGCATTTTAATTGCAGGTGTGCGTTTGTGTGTAGTGTTGATGTCTTAACCCCTTAAAGGACCACTCTAGGCACCCAGACCACTTCAGCTTAATGAAGTGGTCTGGGTGTCAGGTCCCTCTAGGATTAACCCCTTTTTTTAAAAATTTTTTTTATGTTTATAAATAGGTTAATCCAGCCTCTAAAGCCTCTAGTGGCTGTCTCATTGACAGCCGCTTGAGGCGCTTGCGTACTTCTCACTGTGAAAATCACTGTGAGAACACGCAAGCGTCCATAGGTAAGCATTATGAATGGTTTCCTATGAGACCAGCTGAATGCGCGCGCAGCTCCTGCCGCGCATGCGCATTCAGCCCAGGAGGAGGATCGGAGGAGGAGAGCTCCCCGCCTGCACTGGAATAAAGGTAAGTTTAACCCCTTTCCTCGCCATCAAGCCCGACGGGAGGGGTTCCCTGAGGGTGGGAGGGTATGTTTTCCTGGCACTATAGTGGTCCTTTAAGGACGGCGGGTGTGCTATGGGGACCCGGCTCTAAACGCTGGCGGATGGCATAGCACGTCCCCGCCGGCCAGGTTACTTATCGCGATGGGGGTACTTACCTGGCATGCCAGGGAGTGCCCCTGCTGTTGATCCGACCCTCCTGGGCCATGTGATTGCATGGTCCTTATGAGGACCTCGTGATCACATGGACGGAATAGTCGTCTATAGCAGTGCCAGCAGAGGGAGTACCTGTAATGACAGTAGTCCCCCTGCTTCCTGTAAAAAGTTAAATAAAAGTTTAAAAACAGTTTAAAATAAAATAATATATACTTAGATCATATATTTATACACTTACATACATACACATATATTTTCTAAGTGCCTTTTAATATTAATTGTGACAGAGTCTATGGGAAGGTAATAGAAGGAAGGTATTTAGGACCCAGAATCCTTCATAGCCTGTACTCCTTCACCTGCCCAATTAGCAACTGCTGAGGCATTAATTAGCAGGTCTCAGAGCAGAAAGGAGAGAGATATAATCTGACCTGCAGAGAGAGCAGGTGTGTGCAGAGCAGCACCAGAAAAAGTGCTAAAGGTTGGTGAAACCAATGTTTATTTTGTTGATTTATGTAGATTATTACCCTGGTTTAGTAAGGGACATTCCTTTATGTTTAGTAAGTGCTCGAATTTGAGCTAGGATTTTGTTTGTAGACTTTCCTTTCTGTTTTGCTGCAGTTTTGATCAAACTGATTGCTGCATGGATTTTTGTGCACAATGTAAATAAACCACACCTTTTTTGCATAAGAGACTGTTGTTCTATACCTGTTACCCTAGTGGACTGTATACATATCATATCCCCTAAATTTTTTCACATTGAAATTTGCTAGATTGGTTATTATGGCAAACCTAGCCACTTCAGATTATTTTGTTTCACTTTAAGGGTTGCGCTAGAAGGACTGGTTTATATATTCAGTTTGATGTATCTGTTTAAAATGTGAAAGAGGGAATTCGTATGCTAGTGGCATATGGTAGTTAGTGATATCCCGAACGGTTCGCCGCGGACTCATCATTGAGTAAACTTTGACCCTGTACCTCACAGTCAGCAGACAAATTCCAGCCAATCAGCAGCAGACCCTCCCTCCTAGACCCTCCCACACAGCTCACTAAAAATGCAGCATCAAAATGGATGCTGTCCACTGTTCGTGAAACTAACAAAGTACCGAATGGGAGCCCACACTCAGGGGTCGTGTGGCTTCCATTAACCCATTGCAACATTGTATCTATCGGCTGTTAATTGATTCCCGGGTTGCCTTCGTTCGGCTACCGACCACGAGGAGGCGGCCATCTTGGATTTCCTTGGTGCCCAGCGGTGTTTGGTCGTCGAGTGCCTGTAACTAAAATCGGCTACTCGACTGCATGAACACCGCTGGACTTCCATTCGGGAGCGCCGGTCTTTCAGTAGTTTTTCCCCACTTATGTATTCGGGACTTTTATGATGAATGTATGTTAAAGTATATTTTGTGCGGCGTTCGGCTGATTGTTTGGGGATCTGAGCGGTACTTTCACGAAGTGTGCGCTCAGACCCCAGCTATCTGCCGACCGATCATTCGGTACCGTGACATGAATAAAATAAAAGTTATGGATTTTTATGTAAAAAGCCAGTTCTGCTGTACGGAGGAATAATCCACTTAACAGGATATTGGGATATTGCCTCATTTTCAGCGCTTTTCTTGGATTACCTTCTTTTACCAGTGAAGATATTGGGATTTAATATTGCAGCTCCGCTACAGTTATGTTGCCTTTGAAACCGCATGGTTTCACACACAAACTAATATTAATGCTAACTTTGGCCATTATTTGTGACCAAGTGGCTACTAAAAAAGACTGGACATTTGCAGTACCTTAGGTTGTCTATTATTGCAAATGGTATGAATCATGTGGGTAATTCTCATTCCTGTGCTTAACATACAGTCTCAAAGGCAACGTAACCAATCTGGCAAATTTCAATGTGAAAAATGTAACATGCTGTATTTGTCCCTGTAACTTCCTAAAACACTATAAAACCTGTACATAGGGGGTACTGTTTTACATGTGAGAAATCGCTGAATAGAAATGTGTATTTTATCGCAGTAAAAGCAAACAGTATTATGACATTCACAGTATTATGACATTAAAATGTCATGTAGAACTAAAAACAAAATTTCTTATTTTCTCCCAATTTTTTTTTAAATATTTTATTCATATTAAATAATGTTTCATAGCTAAATATTTGATGTTAAATTAAAGCCCTGTTTCCCCTAAATAAAATGATATATAATAAGTGTGGGTGCACTTTAACCGTAATTTACCTCTTTCATATAAACAGACATATAGTCACATTCCAGGTTTTGTTTACATTTTTTTTTACGTCTACATTTGGCTCAGTCCTTAAAGGACCACTGTAGGCACCCAGACCACTTCAGCTTAATGAGGTGGTCTGGGTGCCTGGTCCAGCTAGGGTTAACCCATTTTTTCATTAACATAGCAGTTTCTCTGAAACTTTTATTTAACTTTTTACAGGAAGCAGGGGGACTACTGTCATTACAGGTACTCCCTCTGCTGGGAGTGAAAACATTGACAGCCACTAGAGGCGCTTGCGTGCTTCTCACTGTGATTTTCAGTGAGAGCACGCCTGCGTCCATAGGAAAGCCTTATGAATGCTTTCCTATGTGACCGGCTGAATGCGCCCGCAGCTCTTGCCGCGCGTGCGCATTCAGCCGACGGGGAGGAGAAGAGGAGGATCGGAGGAGGAGAGCTCTCCGCCCAGCGCGGGAAAGATTTAAGTTTTAACCCCTTTCCCCCTTCCAGAGCTGGGCGGGAGTGGGACCCTGAGGGTGGGGGCACCCTCAGGGCACTATAGTGCCAGGAAAACAAGTATGTTTTCCTGGCACTATAGTAGTCCTTTAAGGGGTTAATTCAGGGATTTGTTTTCTACTTTTTTGGTTTTTGATTGCAACGGTGAGTGTGTAGTATTGGCATTTGAATGCAGAAGTGTGTTTGTGTGTAGAGTTTGTGATTGAATGCAGAGATTTGTTTTTTCACGGTTCCCATTACAGTTACACACAGGAAAAAGGATACCCACAAAGTAAGGACTAAAAGCTCTAGAGAGAATCTAAGTAAGAAATAGCCAAGGTCAGGAATACAGAGATAAGGATACGTGAAAAACAAGCCAGGTTGGGATATCAGAAATACACAGGTCAATATACATATTCAGGATACCAGAGGTTTACAGAGTCAAAACAAAGCCAAGGTCAATAACAGAATTTCACAAAAGAATTGCAGAAGTACTAAATGTGTTACTAAACCAAAACCACGATAGGGCAATGATTAAGGGCCTGAACAGGCTTTAATTAGGGTCACATACGCTTTAATTGGTTCGCGTCATCTTTGCGTCTCCAAACAAGGGTCGCCTACATGATGTGGTCCCTATATGGGTGGATGTGACGCCATCAATAACAAGTCTATTTCAGGACAAGCACTTATGCTGACTCCAGCGGATTTATACACATACACTGCCGCACACACATACTGACACAGATACACATACACACTGATACACACACATTCTGACACAGATACATATATACACCAACACACACACATTCTGACATAGATTCACATACACACTGACACACATTGATACATACATTCTGACACAGACACACACACACGATACACATTCTGCCACAAATACACATACAAACTCGCATGACACACACAGATACACATACATTCTGACACTGGCATACATACTCACCGACCCATGTTGTCGCAGGTACACAAACACACTATTGCATACACAGATCCACTATCATGGTGCTGCTGGGTTCTGACTTCGTGGCCGCACAGAAACACAGCGGTCACGCCAACAGAAATAAATACTTATCTGACTCGCGGCAGACCACTACCCCACCTCCTTTTATCCCGGTCCCCAGCGTGTGCAGCGTTCCTAGAGACTCCGGCCGCTGCGGTTCCGGTTTTAATGGGCATATAGCCTTTGCCCACATTAAAGATGGGCTTACGTGCATGTGACCACGCACGTTTTGAGGTCAGAGGCCACATACAGCCAATTAGAGCTTTAGGAGGGTTATTTAAACCCAAATTGCCCTTTGATTAGAACCTGTCATGGTTTCCCTTTACTTGTTATCCTTGTCTTCATTTTGACTTCCCTGATTTCTGGTATCCTTGACTTTTCCTCATCGTTGTGTCTCATTCTGTATCCCTGACCTCGGCAAGTATTTTGACTATTCATGGGTACGTTAAGTCCTGCTATTCTAAGGTCCGATTAGACGTTATCCTTAGCCCTAGATGTGATACTTTTTCAGCGTGCTGGATCAACTAGTAATCCTGACATTACGATATGGCCCTAGATCCTGCAGAATTGTGTCAGCACATAGTACAGCTTGCGAGAGAAAGCTAGAGGAAAATGATCACAGTATGGATCAATTTGCTCAGGCTTTCAGTATGCTTCTTAATCGGACGGCACATTTACAGCCTGATGTTCCTCCGACTATTTAACCTCCTCCTAATGTACCTCCACCTATAAGGCACCTCCCAATCTCCTCCTCCACATTATGATGGTAATATTCAAGAATGTTAGGGATTCCTCAATCAGATTGAGTACCACTTTGAGGCCTTACCTGGGTCTTTTCCCACGTATAGAGCTAAAATTGGGTACTTGATGAACCAACTTAAAGGTAAAGCCTTAGCTTGGGCCAATCCATTATGGGAAAGTAATAGGAGCATTGCTTTATAATTACCAGGAATATTTTGCAGAATTCAAATTAACGTTTGAACCACTAGGAAGGGAGGATAACGCTTCCACTGCCCTAATGTGTATCAAACAAGGGAACCCATCTGTTTCGGATTATGCCATAGAATTCCGCACCTTGGCTTCTAAGGTAGACTGGACCAATAGTGTATTAACCTCTGCATTTAAAGAGGTATTATACGAGACTATGAAATTGCTGCCAAAGATCTACATAAAAGGTTAAATGAATTTATCACATATGTGATGCAGATTGATAACCGAATTAGGAGCAGGTAAATTACTAGAAATAGAACCAGACGTATGACTGTCACAGGCATCTCGTTTTTCCAAATTTATTGTCCCTCTGTACAGTCTGAACCTGAACCTATGCAGTTAGGGGTTATGAGACTGTCAGAGGCAGAGAAACAGTATAGGAGAAAGGACATATGAGAGATGCTTGTCCTATACGTCCGGAAAACTTCCGCACCTAAGAACCTTAACGGGACAGGTCTAAGGTGTGATGGATATGTCCTCTGGTAATACCCAAAGTAGATTTCTCCTTGATATCACTGCCCTTTGCAACAAGAAAAGCTTTTCATGCAAAGTACTGATAGACTCAGGTGCGGCAGGAAACTTTATCGACATACATTTTGTTAAAAATAATTTCCTTCCTATCAAGGAGAGATCACCACCTCTGGCTCTTGAGGCTATTGATGGGAGACCTCTCTCTCACCTCTGATTACCCACAAAACCATGCCTATTAGCATTACTGTAGGAGCTTTACACAAGGAAGATATGACATTTCAGATTGCTTCCCCTTCTTGTCCCATCGTATTAGGATTTCCATGGCTCATCAAGCACAACCCTCATATTGACTGGCTAAAGGGGAAATACTGGCATGAGGTAAAGACTATATTGAAAGATGCATGTTACCCATTACTAAGAGAGTGGGCATCGTTACTTTGCCACTTCTCTTCTACACCTCAAACTTCAGAAATTCCTATGCAGTACTGGGAGGTTAGAGAGGCGTTCAGTAAGAGTCAGAGTAATACACTACCTCTTCACAGGCCTTATGATTGCTCCATAGATCTGCTACCTGGCACTATGCCCCCTAAGGGGGCAGTATATGCCTTATCCCTGCAGGAGATTAGAATCATGGAAGAGTACATCAAAGATTCTTTAATTAAAGGCCACATACGTAAGTCATCTTCACCTGCTGGAGCAGGGTTCTTTTTTGTATCCAATAAAGATGTAGAATTACGCCAAGGCATTGTTAATAGGGCATTAATCAAGATCACCATAAAAAATGCCTATCCCATTCCCCGTATCCCCGAGTTGTTTGACAGACTACAGGGTGCTAAGATATTTACTAAATTTGACCTTAGAAGTGCTTACAATTTGGTAAGAATTAAGGAGAATCATGAGTGGAGAACGACGTTTAACAATAGAAGTGGGCACTATGAGTACATTGTCATGCCCCTCGGCTTATGCAATGCTCCAGCCGTATTTCAGAACTTTATTAATGATGTGCTCATAGACTACATTTATTCTTTTGTACTAGTATACCTGGATGATATCCTTATTTATTCCCCCAACATCCAGACTCCTCACAGACATGTCAAACAAGTATTGCAAACTTTGCTTGAAAATGGACTTTATTGCAAACTTGAAAAGTGTATATTTGACCAAACGGAGGTACAGTTTTTGGGATATAATACTTCGGCCTCTGGTTTTCAGATGGACCCTCGTAAACTAGAAGCCGCTCTACACTGGCCATTACCTAATGGGTTTAAAATCATTCAAAAATTTATTTTATTTGCCAGTTATTATGGGAGATTCATCAAAGGTTTTTCTTCGGTGATTGCCCCCATCACCAATATGAAACGCAAGGGAGCTAATTGTACTATATGGTGTAAAGAAGCTAAAGAGGCCTTTGAGCTTCTTAAACAATTGTTTGCATCTGCTGACATATTGGTACATCCTGACACTAGCAAATCTTTTATACTTGAGGTTTAATTCCTCAGAGACAGGGGTGGGGGCTGTTCTGTACTAGAGGGAGTCAGGATACCGTTCTGCATCCTTGCGGGTACTTCTCCAGAAAGTTATCTCTAGTTGAGAGTAACTATGGAGAATTGTTAACCATTATACTAGAGCTTAAGGAATGGCGACATCTTTTGGAGGGTTCCAAGGACCCCTTTCTGATCATAACTATCACAATAATCTAGCATGTATTGATGAAGTCAAATGATTGTCTTCTAGGCAGGCTAGGGGGTCTTTGTTCTTGTCCCACTTTAACTTATCACGTACAGACCTGGTCCCAAAAATGTTAAAGCCGACGCCTTATGTATTCCACTTAAAAAATTGCAAGATCTGGTTCATATATTTATTAGCGACATTGTCAGACTGCATGGTATTCCTCAAAATATTGTATCTGACAGGAATTCTCATTTTGTGTCATGATTTTGGAGAGCATTTAATAAACAGTTGGTGTCACGAACGCACCCTACTCCTAGAGTATGCGTGACATAGTTGTGGTGGTGAAAGGGTTAAAGTTCACTATTTGTCTGCAGTAGACTGGAAATAACGACAAAATCCCCCTTTTAACACAACCCACACTTAAACATAATATAACTATTACTATTTCAACTGTACCATTACCAAGACAATTTGTAAATGGGGTGCCTTGGTCCCCCAGGTAAATCAACAATAAAACCCACCAAATATTACTTAGTACAATATTTAAGGAATTACAAAAATACTAACTAGTCTCTTCAGGTAACGTGATTCTTAACCAGACAAAGGCAGAACTTAATAAATGAATGTTTATTATGAGCAACAAATTGTCACAGTGCATATAACAATATATGATAAACAAATTATTTACACCAACAACAGATAAAAACAAAAAGGGTAAAATACAGAAGTCCTAGTTACTCACTTAGGTTTTCAAAGTACTACTTCTGTCCAGGGGGTCTCTGGCAAGGAAAGATGGTGACTCACTTAGAATTAGATTCTGACCCCCAAGCAAGTACACCCTTCAGGATCATTAGAGATATACCCTGTGGATTACCACGCCTCACCCAAAGGTTGAGTTAAGGCCTATCTATAGAGATACTAAGTGACCACCTCCTTGTGTCCAGACCCACATCAATCCAAATGGAAATGTTTGGTTTTATCGTCTCTTATGTACCCGCCAGAGAAATAATAATTGCCTCTATGAATTTATTATTTTCCCATCCCATAGACCTGTTGCACGCCCCACCTGCAATCCAAGAGGACAGACCTCACAATTCCTGCCACACGGTTTAAGTTGTGTAAATCATGTTTAGGCTTAATTAAAAGATTGGGCTTGTCCCATTCCAAATTTAATAAAAATTAGGCTTTATTATTATTTTGTGGGGTAAATATGAATGTTTTTGTCCTTCCTTTGGATATGATACTGGAACAAAGCTAATGGCATTTACATATCAAAGAGATTTACTCATCACTTACAAAGTACTTGCCAAATGGATGAAGAGACATTCAGACTTTTTCCAAGTGTAGAACCTCACACCTTGCAGAGCCTTGATTACTTCACATCATATGGTAAAATCCTTTTCACATTGCTATGCCATTCATACTACCCATTCTGTCATCTGACCTCTGTGGGGGTCCCAGCTTCAAAAGATGTAACCCCCTTTGACCTCAACAATACCATCTCTGTAATTTGTGCCATTTACTACACAAATTACATTAAAGGATAATATTCTATAGTGTAATAATAAATTATGCACCCTTGCCATGACAGTTGGGTATTGAATTACCATTTTCTTCTTCTTACCATCCACAAACCAATGGTGCGGCTCAGAGGGCTTACGAATCATTGGAACTGTATTTACGTTGTTTTGTGAATAGCACGCAGAATAACTGGTCTGATTTACTGCCCGGCGCAGTTCTCTCTGTTAGCTGGGATTAAGTAACCTGTACTCATTTCCTCCCATGACTGCTGATCTGGCAACAGCCTGGCCACACTGTTAAAGGGCTCTGGTGCCCGACTTGGCCACTGATCAAAAACTCCCATCACTTGTCTCTGTCCCTAAGTGTGAGGGACACCCAATGGGCCCAGTGCAGCTGAACCTGCTCCACTGCCAGTGGTTTCACCAATATCATATTGGAGATTAGTCTGCCTGATGTGCCTGTGTTCTATAGCTGCAATATGTACACTATATCGACAAAAGTACTGAGACACACCTCTTAATTATTGATTTCAGGGGTTTCAGACCCATTGCCATAAGTGTATAAAATCAAGCACCTATTCATGCATCTGCATTTACAAATATTTGTGAACAAATGGGTAATTCTGAAGAACTCAATAAATTCAAGCGTGGTACTGGTATAGGACGCCTCCTTTAATATTAGTTAGTGAAATTTCATCCCTGCTCGATGTTCCATGGTTAACTGTAAGTGGTATTATTGGGGTGTGATAGCTTTTAGAAACAATAGCAACTCATCCACGAAGCACCTGGCTTCCACCATCGAGCCTGACCTCACAAATGCTATATTGGATGAAAGGGCAAAAATCTCCACGGAAACTTCACAATAAACTTCACAATCTCCACGGAAAGTTTTCCCAGAAGAGTGGAAGCTGTTATAGCTGCAAAGTGGGGACCAACTACATATTAAAGGGACATTATAGTCACCAGAATAACTACAGCTTAATGTAGTTGTTCTGGTGGTGTCTACAGTGTGTCCCTCATAGAAAAGGCAGTTTTTACATTACTGCCCAGGAACACCTCTGTTGGCAGTCACTGTAGGAAATCATTGGATTGGCTGAGTTTGCCATTTTTTATTTTACATTTTTTATTGAGTTCTTTAATGTAACAGTGTAACAGTCATACAAACAATAAAATAATCCATTAGGTTGTTTTTTTTTTAAAAAAAAATGTCCTTTTAATTTAATAAGGTGACACTATTGAATTTGGATTAACCGTAAATAATTATTTAAATTGGGTTGATCTCAAAATGTTTATTTTAATATGTATTATGTTGATATCTGTTGTACTTGACATTTTTTTGTACCTTTATAAAAGGTTTATTAATTCTCTTTTTATCTCTTTTTCTCTACCCTCTCTTTTGGTTTGTTTTTTTACATTCTGTTTTTTTTTTCAATATCTTAATTTTTATTAGTTTTTCGTGGTGTCGCGCCGAGCGACAAAGTAGGGGGATACAGAAAGGAAGAAGGGGAGGGGGTAACATTGTATAGACACAATCAAATATTACATTACATATATAGTGTATGGCTAACATTGTAAAGTGGCTGATATTTAGCGAGGTAGTGACACTCTGATTTGGGTTTGATCCAAGTTAGGCTAGGCTCGACAAAGTATATCAGAGATTGTCGGACCTGTCTTGGGGGCCCTGATGATACTCGTTTGTTTAACCTGCATTACTAATGGGATGCGGTGGAGCGACCCTACGACCCTAGTCATTTGAGGACCCTTAGACTGCAGCGTTGGGTAGTAATCTGATGGAGGAGTTTAGATGTCTGCGAGTGATCACCTCGGGGGAGATTGGGTATCGTTCGTTGGATATTCATCTAGAGCCTGCCAAAAGCGATGACTCACCCTCCACCAT
This sequence comes from Pelobates cultripes, assembly GCA_933207985.1. Lineage (NCBI taxonomy): Eukaryota > Metazoa > Chordata > Amphibia > Anura > Pelobatidae > Pelobates > Pelobates cultripes. The sequence continues at coordinate 127,324,829 of OW240915.1, read as the reverse complement.
TCATCTCGCTACCTGCCTGAGTGTGCTGCACTCCAGCTGAGCCATAGTTTTGCGTGTTTATCCTCACTGGATTGCAATCGGAATGCTAGTCTTTCGTGGTCATAAGTCGAGTGGACTCTGTTTTTCACCTCCTGAATACTAGGGGGATCTGAACTTTTCCATCTGCTAGCTATGCTAGTTTTTGCAGCTAACAATATGTGATATATAACTGTCTTGTGGGGGGAGGCCAGTGTGCCGGTGTGAATATGTAGAAGATAGCATTCCGGGCGTAGTGGAATGGTAAGTTCTGTCACCTCCTTTATCAGTGACCTGACCTGTTGCCAAAATTGTATCAATTTAGTACATTCCCAGAAGACATGAAGCAATGTGCCCACTTCGTCACCACAACGCCAGCATACCCGCGGGACAGCTGGGTATAGCTGGGCTAGGCGAGATGGTACAAGGTACCATCTCATGAATAATTTACAAAAGCTCTCCCAGTGGGACATGTTATGTGAAGAGGCACGCATGTTTTGGATCACCTGTAGCCACATCGGTAGGGGGAATGTGTCGTTCAGATCTCGTTCCCACTTTAGCATGTATACATGTTTAGTGGTTCTGTCCACGTCATTAATTGCTGAATAGCTCAAGGAGAGGGTTTTGCCCATGGTTTGGGTGGAGATGCAGCGTCGCCCAAATGTAGTGAGGTGTTCTATCTCACTATGGTGTATGTTTAATGATGATAGGGCGTGCTTGATACGCAGATATGTGAATATCTCCCTGGGAGCTAACGCATACTCGGCTTGTAGTTCAGGGAACTGTTTTATGCCTTGTGGTGTTAACAGGGACTCTACTGAAGTGATCCCCTGTTTTCAGCGAGAGATTGCTAATTAGGTCTTGTAAGCAGGATATAGGGGCAAAGAAGATGGGGTGGGCTTGACCCATGAGATCTCTCGCCCATCTCCTCCAGCTAGCTAACATAAAGTTGGTGGTGTTCAGTCCCTGTGAGGTTGATTTCGTGGAGACACATGGAGACCATAATTTTTGAGTTATCGTGGCCGGGTGCAGGCATGCATTCTCCAAATGTAGCCACACCGGTGTGTTGACCCTAGTAAGGGCCTCTAATCCCTGGGCTAGTACTGATGCCTTATAGTAACCTTTTATGTCGGGGGTCCCTATTCCACCTTTGTTTGGAGATAGCCAGGTAAGTCTACGGGTGATTCTGGGAGGTTTCTTTTTCCAGATGTATGAGTTAAAAATGGATTGGAATTTTTTGAGGAGTGTATCTGGTAGTGCTATGGGGAGGGTGCGGAACAAATAAAGTACATGTGGTAGTGCCATCATTTTGATCGTCTGGATTCTCCCTAGCCAGGAAATGTCAAGGTGTTGCCATTTATCTAGCATTGTTTGCAGTTTACGTGTGAGGGGTATGTGATTTTCGTGTGTGAGTCTAGTGTGCGATACTGTTAAGTTGACCCCCAAGTATTTTAGGGATGTAGCCCTCCAATCAAAGGGGAATGTTGTCCTTAGACTACTTATCGTTGTGGGGGAAAGGCCGAATGGTAGCACCTGGGTTTTGGTGGTATTGTTCTTGTAATATGAGACCGCTCCATAAAGAGATAGCAGGGATGTCAAAGCCGGGATGGATTTATCGGGGCGTGTGAGGAAGAGTAAGATATCATCCGCGAATAGTGTTAGTGTTTGGGTACCCGCTGGTGTGGTAAGTCCCGAGATCTCTGTGTGTTGTTTAATGCGGTATATAAGTGGTTCTAGACAGAGGATAAAAAGCAGGGGTGACAGAGGACAACCTTGTCTCGTTCCGTTACTGATTGTGAAAGATTGTGACAAAAAACCAGTGTTAAAAACCTTAGCTGACGGTGCACTATATAATGCCATAATGCTCCCTAGGAAGGTATCTGTAAAACCCATTTTCAGTAGGGTAGCCTTCAGATACTTCCAATTAAGTCGGTCAAACGCTTTTTCAGCTTCGAGTCCCAAGATCAACCCAAGTTGGTTGCTTGTCCCCGCCCAATTGACCAGGTTCAAACAGTGACGTTTGTTGTCTCCCACTTGTCGTCCGGGAACAAACCCAGCTTGTTCTGCTGATACTAAGTCCGTGAGGAGGGGTTTCATGCGGGATGCGAGTAGTTTAGCGTAAAGCTTAGCATCCGCATTAAGGAGCGAGATTGGTCTTAAGTTCTCACACTTGGTGGGCGGTTTGCCCGGTTTGGGAAGTGTGATAATATGCGCTTCAAGCATTTCTTTTGGCATGATCCCTGTCGATTTAATGTTATTAAAAAGTATGGTTAGGAAAGGTGTTAGGGTCTTTGCTAGTTTGATGTAATAGTAGTTTGAGAATCTGTCTGGACCTGGGGCCTTATGTTTCGGGAGGGATGCAATAGTTTTTGAGACCTCGTCGTCTGTGAATGGTCGGTCGAGTGCTTCTTTTTGTGCTTGTGTCAAGTGAGGGAGTTCGACGTGGCTGAGGAATTCATCTATGGAAGCATGTGTCGGTTGGGGTGCCAGGGGATCGTCTTTTAAGCTATATAGATTGGAGTAGAAGGACGCCAGCGTGTTTACAATGTCATTAGGGTTATATAATTTGGAGGCTTGAGAAGTTTCGATAAAGGGGATTTTCAACTGGAGACGCTGGGCTTTAAACTTATTAGCCAATAGTTTACCTGCTTTGTTGCCTTGTATATAATGTTTCAATCTAAGGGCTCTCATGTTCCTTTCGATTGTCTGTAACGAAATAGCATTTAAGTTCCTCTTCAAGCGCGCTACAGTTTTAGCTAATTTAGTGGACGGGTTTTGTTTATTGAGTTTATCGGCCTCTGCCAGTTCGAGTGTTACCCGCCGTAACTCCTCTTCGTGTTTCCTTTTTTTACGGGACCCGATTTGGATTAGTACCCCCCTGACCACGGTTTTGTGTGCTGCCCATTGAGTTTGTATAGGGATTTCCTCGGACATGTTTTCCTTGAAATAATTGGTTGCGGATTCAAGGATCTTTTGCAGCGACGTGGGATCGTCCAGAAGACTTTCGTTAAGTCTCCATTTTCCTCTCCCACGGATTGGGTATAGGCTGCTAAGGGTAATCGTTACCGGGGCATGATCTGACCACGTCCGCAGCCCTATATCTACTTCAGTTATGTTTGTTAAGGTTAGTTTGTCTACCAGTGTTAGATCAATGCGTGAGTAGGTTGAGTGGATTGGTGAGAAATATGTATAGTCTCTGCCTGTTGGATAAATGTTACGCCAAACGTCATATAAGTCTAGTTCGAACATAATGTCGGACAAGGTTTTGCCATTATGATATGCGTAGGGGGACAATTTCTTATTATTCACCCGTTGTATGTCCAAATTGGGGTCAGGGCTGCAATTGAAGTCCCCACAGATTATGACCTGTCCTCGTTTCATTGAATCTATCTTGTTAAGTGCATTGCGTAAGAATGGGATTTGGCCGTCGTTAGGGGCATAAAGGGACGCTAGGGTTATTTCTACACCATTGAGTGAGCCCACCAATACCTGGAGGCGTCCTGCTGTATCTGCGTAAGTGTCACATGGTTGGAATGCCCAGTCCGCATGGAATAGAATGGAAACCCCCTTGGACTTGTTTGGGGAATATGCGTGGAAGGCTTGGGGGTAGCGCTAGGTTTGGAACTTGGGGGGGTTGTTAACGCACAGGTTAGTTTCTTGGAGACATATCACTGCAGCGTGTGATTTGTGCATATCCCTAATTGCTAGACTACGTTTGTGTGGGCTGTTCAGTCCTTTGACGTTCAAGGAGAGGATTTTAAATGTGGTTTGAGTCATTTGATGGTAAAAACTATATGCCTTTTGAGTATACTCGAAGCGGTGGTATTTATAGGAGTGGGAGACCTGGTCGTTTTAATGCACTGGGCTAGTCTCATAAGCAGAGTACTATATACGACCCATTTTGGTTTGTGTCTAAAAGGGGGGTGGGAAGGAAGTAAACCAGGGAAGAATTGGGGAACCAAGGGAAAAAACAAACCATCCCTGCTACCTGCAGGGTTTATCTCCGAATCCGCGTGAGGGAAAGCCTCACTCTTCATCGGCAAGGGGAACGTGGAGCAGTCTCCACCGTTGGTGGCCCTATGGAATATTAGTGAAAATGAACAACTTGTGGGTAACCAGTATTTGCTCTTCTGGGGTGGACCGAGGCATATTATCAAATGGGGTGTTATATATTTTTCTTTTTTCTTTTTTTTTTTTTTAAATGCTGAATTGATAATATTGGAACATTACTCAGATCTTAGTATTTGCTGTTTTGTGGCTTAAGCGTGGTTTGTGGTCCCTGCCTGTAGACCTCGTGGGGGGAGGAGATTGCAACCCGGGTGTGAGTCTAACATTACTTGCTTGGAGCTGTTGTGCTAGCTCACCTAGTGGAGTTTCCTGGGGGTGCACGAGGCTCCAGCAGGGTCTCTCATCACTTGAGGGATCTGGCTCCTTTCACTGGTCCCCGGGTGCTACAGCCTATATGGCTAGCATATGTTCCCCCCCTACCCACCGTCTAGTATATGCCTGGTCTTGAATGGATCTGATGTACTTTTACAGACTGGAGTATGAAATAGTAACATTGGCAGTTCAATGGATAGGGGTAATAAGACTAAATATTTGTTGTATGGTAAGTGGGTTGTTGCGCTCAGCGGAAACGAGGGAATGCTGGGGAATTGTGAATCCCCTCTCACAAAAGTAAAATGATTAATGCCCAACCAAGTGAGGGATTTAGTATAAGCTGTCTGTGATCTAACCAGTTGATCACACTAGCGTTAACCCACCCATGAAACTTAATAAAACATTGCGACTTGTAACATTTGATAATACTTATGTGCCAGGAGTGCCGACAATCTCCAATGAAGTGTTCATATTAGTCCCGGTTTTGCGAGGCAGCAGCAGCCCCGACCATCCTCCACTCTGGCAGGAACTTCTGCTGAGAGTTGTGGGTTGAAGCGGACCTCCCTTGCGCATGGTGTAGACCCCACTCTTTTAGCTTCTCCATACCTGCCTCCGGTTCTAGAATTGTGACGGATCTGTCCCGATACCAGACCAGCAGTTTCGTGGGGTATCCCCACCGATAAGGTATGTTGTGGTTCCGGAGAGTCTTGGTCACATTCACGAATTCCCGCCTCCTCGTCATCGTTGTCGCGGAAAGATCAGCGTATATTTGGACATTCTGATACGGTTCGGGGAATTTGGCAAGTTTTCTTGCTGCGTTTAACAGTTTCTCTTTGGCGGTGTAATAATGGAATCTGGCAATGGTATCTTTAGGGGTGTCATCTGTGAAGCGAGCTGGTCTCGGGAGTCTATGAACACGGTCCAGCTCCCATGCGGCATCGTCCACCTGCGGGGCCAATAGTTTGCAGAGGGTTTTGAGGTGGAGAGGGAGAGCCTCATTGGTGACAGCGTCGCTAATGCCCCTAAAACGCAAATTATTACGACGTGATCGGTCTTCAATGTCTGCCAGTTTGATCTTAAGGGACTTTTGTTCCTCTTCTAAGCTTTGCAGTTTGTCCACCAGATCATTGTGGGCTGCACATATCTCCTCCGTTTTCGTTTCTAGGTGGCTAGTGCGGCCTCCCAATTCAGTGATCTCCTTCCTCAGTTCGTTGGTGTATTGGCGGAGGTCAGCTCGGAGCGAGCCCTTTAATGCCTGCAGCATTGCATGGAGGCTCTTGTTAGTGACCAGTTCTTCATCAGGTGTTGGTGGGTCAGATTCCAGGGCCTCTTGGCTTTCTGGTGATGTCGGGCGGGCAGCATGGCCGTCGCCATCTTGCGCCAGCCTCGTTTTATCTTTTTTGTTTTGCCTCACCGGGTCTGTAATTTTTGTCTGCTTGGAGGGTGCCATAATGTTCTTGGGCACTGCACCCACTGTTGTTGCTCAGTTGTGTCCGGGTTACCATGGCTAAAATGTCGCTTTGGGCCTAGTGGAGCAACTGCTATGTTTATAAATGGGTTAATCCAGCCTCCAAATCCTCTAGTGGCTGTCTCATTGACAACCGCTAGAGGCGCTTGTGTGCTTCTCACTGTGAAAATCACAGTGAGAAGACACCAGCGTCCATAGGAAAGCATTATGAATACTTTCCTATGAGACTGGCTGAATGCGCGCACAGCTCCTGCCGCGCATGCGCATTCAGCCCAGGAGGAGGAGGAGAGCTCCCCGCCCGGCGCTGGAATAAAGGTAAGTTTAACCCCTTTCCTCGCCATCCAGCCTGGCGGGGGGAGGTGGAGGGGGGTTACCCTCAGGGTACTATAGTGCCAGGAAAACGAGTATGTTTTCCTGGCACTATAGTGGTCCTTTAAGGGTAAAGTCTTTTATTTTGTGTAGTGTGCTCTCACCATTTATTTATTGTTTATTATTCACTTGTTTGTGATTGAGTGACTCACCTAGGTGATTGTAGCACCTTCATTTCATTTTGTCTACTTTTTAACCTTAATTCTTTTATTTGTATTAGTAACAGTCATACAAGATAAACATCAAAGGGTTGGTCATCGTACACGTGCAGACATATATGTGTATCAACCAGGAGTCGCAGCAGAATGTGGGGTATCTTGTGTAATAATCAGACTGTACCAAAGTTGAGGTTGGGTGTTACTCTTGTGTCGGGGCCTAGTTTCTGTGTCTTTGTTTCGTGCGGCTTACCCATACCTTGCATTCAGAGAAGCCTGATAGTCTCGCTTTCTGGTGTTTAGTTCTTGGGGACAATTGTGTGTGTGGCCATGGGAAGTTCTACATTATCCCTGAAAGCCCTGCGTTGGTTCTTGAGAGTGTGGTTGGTGGGGGACTTTAGATCTCTACAAGCAGGGGAGTGAAGTGTAAGTGTTGGCAGCCATGTTTTTGCATTGTTCGTAGTAGGTACCCAAGGTTAATAGTAGTGTCGATGTCATGTTTTACCTCAATAATGCTCTAGAGTGAGGTGTTGAGGGCTGTGTTTCCCTACTCATGCAGTTGTTGCACTGCCCTGTAGGCCTGTAGATTGCTTGTAATTTGTCTTACAGTAGATCAGTAAAACATTGTTACTGTTAGTCAATGAAACATAGTAAAATAAAACATTACAGAGTTAGACATAACAGAGTCATAACATAATGGGTGGACAAGTGAAGGTACCTTTTTGTGTAGCTGGCGTGATGGCATATCGTGTCTCGTTAGAGACTCTAGGTCTCCGTGTGCTGGTGCATCACTGTTGTGTTAAGGTGGAGTTGTGGTTATGTTATCTAATGGTCTTTTACTTTCCCTCTTTCTTCTTGGTTGCTGGCAATACTGGCTGTCTTCTGTTCTGTTCTGTTTTTTTTTTGTTTTCTTTAAAGTTATTATTTTTACCCTGTGTGACGTAGCCAATATATTTCCTTTTTATGGTATTCATTATGTGTTCTTCCTTTATTAGGCAAGTAGCCTATTATTCCAGCTGTCTCTTGCAGCTATTTCTTAGGTGAGGCTGGGGAAGTATCATGGTTTCATAGTCTAGATTAGTAGAGATCTGGTGGTGGAGATCTGAAGGTGTTGTGACGGTGCATCTGTGGATTTCCATTAGGATACGGAAGAGGAGCAAGCTGTCTGGTTTGTAAAGTCCTCTAGAGTCAGGAATACTAAACTTAATTCAGGCGTCCGGGTGAGTGGGCGTTGCAGGGTGTTGAAGAGAGTTTTGTTCAACCATTTGCCAATACAGCCTAATTTTCGCACATGACCATCATACGTGGTACATTGTCCCTATTTTGGTCATGAACCTCCAGCACTTGTCTGACGTGTTGGGGTAGATTTGCGCTAGCCTGTCTGGGACCATGTACTACCTGCATTGTAGTTTTCAAATGAGTTCCATTTGGAATTCACACCTCGACCGGCTCCTATGAGCCAAAAAGGCCTTAGATCATTGAGTGTCATTAAAGGTGTGACCTAGGTCTTCGTGACATGCTGCAATATGTCTCTGTGACAGTCTCTATGTTCTTATTCAGTATATTGTAGCATAGGGAGAATGTTTTCCTGGGGGGTTTTGGGAATTGGCAGTGTAGCGGAGCTCCCTGTACCCCGGCTGGGTAAATCCACCAAGGATTGCATCCTAGCTTGAACCATTGGAAAACTGCCACTCTTCTGCCCCAGTCGCTGTGGGTTGACTGTGGTCCTTCTGGAGCTTTTCCACCAGACCAGGCTGCTGCTCTCCTTCCTGTCAGGTATCATCCCCTCTGCCTATTCCATTGCAGTTCTTCTTCCAGGCAGGTATAGTCGTTATGCCTATTCTGCTGCAGCCCTTCTTCCAGACAGGTATCCACTTCTGCCTTCAATGTGATTTCTACTGCCTTTACAAAGGCACTTGCGGCTCTCAGGCCTAACACTCTTGAGTTTTCTCAGGGCTAGAGAGATCATGCACCCACCAACAGGTACGAAAACTCTGGCTGTGATCCCTAAAAATCCACACAATCCAATGGAACTAACATACAATACTTTATTTTACCTGGGACTAGCCTTTTCGTTCATCACATTGCTGTGGCAAATATAATAAAATTCAAATAACCAAAACATGTCCCGAAATATACAGGAAATTATAATAGCATAATTACATACAGTTGCAAGAAAAAGTATGTGAACCCTTGGAATGATATGGATTTCTGCACAAATTGGTCATAAAATGTGATCTGATCATCATCTAAGTCACAACAATTGACAATCACAGGCTGCTTAAATTAATAACACACAAAGAATGAAATGTTGCCATGTTTTTATTGAACACACCATGTAAACATTCACAGTGCAGGTGGAAAAAGTATGTGAACCCCTAGACTAATGACATCTCCAAGAGCTAATTTGAGTTAGATGTCAGCCAACTGGGGTCCAAACAATGAGATGAGTTTGGAGGTGTTGGTTACAGCTGCCCCTTTAAAAAAACACACACCAATTCTGGGTTTGCTTTTCACAAGAAGCATTGCCTGATGTGAATGATGCCTCGCACAAGAGCTCTCAGAAGACCTACGATTAAGAATTGTTGACTTGCATAAAGCTGGAAAGGGTTATAAAAGTATCTCCAAAAGCCTTGCTGTTCATCAGTCCACGGTAAGACAAATTGTCTATAGAAACATAGAAACATAGAATGTGACGGCATATAAGAACCATTCGGCCCATCTAGTCTGCCCAATTTTCTCAATACTTTCATTAGTCCCTAGTCTTATCTTATAGTTAGGATAGCCTTATGCCTATCCCACGCATGCTTAAACTGTGTTAACCTCTACCACTTCAGCTGGAAGGCTATTCCATGCATCCACTACCCTCTCAGTAAAGCAATACTTCCTGATATTATTTTTAAACCTTTGTCCCTCTAATTTAAGACTATGTCCTCTTGTTGTGGTAGTTTTTCTTCTTTTAAATATAGTCTCCTCCTTTACTGTGTTGATTCCCTTATATATTTAAATGTTTCTATCATATCCCCCCTGTCTCGTCTTTCCTCCAAGCTATACATGTTAAGATCCTTTAACTTTTCCTGGTAAGTTTTATCCTGCAATCCATGAACCAGTTTAGTAGCCCTTCTCTGAACCCTCTCTAAGGTATCAATATCCTTCTGAAGATACTGTCTCCAGTACTGTGTACAATACTCCAAGTGAGGTCTTACCAGTGTTCTGTACAATGGCATGAGCACTTCCCTTTTTCTACTGCTAATACCTCTCCCTATACAACCAAGCATTCTGCTAGCATTTCCTGCTGCTCTATTACATTGTCTGCCTACCTTTAAGTCATCAGAAATAATCACCCTAAATCCCTTTCCTTTAGATGTTGAGGTTAGGACTCTATCAAATATTCTGTACTCTGCCCTTGGGTTTTTACGCCCAAGATGCATTATCTTGCACTTATCCACATTAAATGTCAGTTGCCACAATTCTGACCATTTTTCTAGTTTACCTAAATCATTTGCCATTTGGCTTATCCCTCCTGGAACATCAACCCTGTTACATATCTTAGTATCATCAGCAAAAAGACATACCTTACCATCAAGACCTTCTGTAATATCACTAATAAAAATATTAAAGAGAATGGGTCCAAGTACAGATCCCTGAGGTACCCTACTGGTGACAAGTCCAAGCTTCGAATATATTCCATTAACTACAACCCTCTGTTGCCTGTCACTCAGCCACTGCCTTACCCATTCAACAATATTTGAATCCAAACTTAAAGATTGCAGTTTATTGATAAGCCTTCTATGTGCAACAGTGTCAAAAGCCTTACTGAAATCTAGGTAAGCAATGTCTACTGCACCACCATGATCTATAATTTAGTTACCCAATCAAAAAAATCAATAAGATTAGTTTGGCATGATCTCCCTGAAGTAAACCCATTTTGTCTCTGATCTTGAAATCCATGTGTTTTTAGATGATCTCCCTGAAGTAAACCCATGTTGTCTCTGATCTTGAAATCCATGTGTTTTTAGATGTTCATCAATCCTATCCTTTAACATGGTTTCCATCACTTTCCCACTACTGAAGTAAGGCTTACTGGCCTATAGTTGCCCGACTCCTCCCTATTACCTTTCTTGTAAATGGGCACAACATTCGCTAACTTCCAATCTTCTGGGACTACTCCTGTTAACATGATTGGTTAAATAAATCTGTTAATGGTTTTGCTAGTACACCACTAAGCTCTTTTAATAGGTTTGGGTGTATTCCATCAGGTCCCATTGACTTATTTGTCTTTACTTTTGACAGTTGAAATAGAACCTCTTCCTCTGTAAACTCACATGTCATAAATGACTAATTTAACATTTTTCTCAACTGAGGTCCCTTTCCTTCATTTTCTTCTGTAAATACAGAACAAAAATATTAATTGAGGCAGTCAGCCTGACCTTTATCCTCTTCTACATACCTTCCTTCTTTTGTTTTTAATCTAACTAATCCTTGTTTTACTTTTCTTTTCTCATTTATGCATCTAAAAAATGTTTTATCCCCCTTTTTTACCGACTGTGCTATTTTCTCTTCTGTGTGTGATTTGGAAGCTCTTATAACTTGCTTAGCCTCTTTCTGCCTAATCTTATAGATCATTTTGTCTTCCTCACTCTGGTTTTTTTTATAATTCCTAAATGCTAACTTTTTGTTTTTAACTATTTTGGCCACATCTGCGGAGTACCACAGTGGTTTCTTGAATTTTTTGCTTTTACTGACAAGCCTAATGCAATTTTCTGTTGCCTTCAATAGTGCAACTTTTAAATAATCCCATTTCTCTTGGACTCCATTTAAATTGCTCCAGTCTGATAATGACTCCTCTACCCATATTCTAATTTTAGAAAAGTCTGTTTTTCTAAAGTCTAAAACTTTTGTTTTTGTGTGGTGTGACTCAGTCACTGTTCTTATATTAAACCACACTGACTGATGTCTGATACCAAATCTCCATTTGTTAACAATAAATCTAGTATGGCCTCTTTACGAGTTGGCTCCTCAACTACTTGTTTTAGAGACAATCCCAGTAGGGAGTTTAGAATATGTGTGCTCCTGGAACAAGTAGCTAATTTTGTTTTCCAATTTACATCAGGAAGATTAAAGTCACCCATGATGATAACTTCCCCCTTCATTGTCATTTTAGCTATTTCCTCAACTAGTAGATTATCTAACAATTTAGATTATCTATCTTCAATTTGTCCTGGGGGCCCATAAATCACACCTACACGAGTTACTGTGTGATTACCAAATTCTAACGTAGCCCAAACGGACTCTATGTTTGCCTCACTAACTTTTATTTGGCTAGATTTTATGCTATCCTTCACATACAAGGCCACTCCTCCCCCTTTCTTGCCTTCCCTATCTTTCCTATATAAAGAGTACCCTGGTATTGCTATGTCCCAGTCATTTTTCTCATTGTACCATGTCTCAGTAACAGCGACTAAATCTACACTATCAGTTGCCATTATTGCCACAAGTTCATGGATCTTATTCCCTAAACTGCGAGCATTTGTAGACATGACTCTAAGCTTAGCATTTTTTAACACACTTGCTGCAGGCACCTTCTGTCCTTGTTTTGGGGGACAATTGGATTGATGTTTTATCACCCTTTCCCCCCTCCCCCTTCTAGTTTAAATACATCCTAGCAAAACCTCTGAACTGCTCACTGAGATCATTTGTTCCCTTTTGAGAAAGATGCAAACCATCTTTTTTGTACAGCTTATCTCCATTCCAAACAGAGCTACCATGAGAAATAAAGCCAAATCCTTGCTCCCGACACCATTCACCAAGCCACAAATTGAAGTCCCTAATACGCATCCGCCTGTCGTTCTGAGTGTTATGCACAGGCAGAACTTCAGAGAATGACAGTGTGGAAGCAACCTGCCGTATATCATTGGCAAAAACACTAAAAACTTCCTTAACCTCTGAAACCTCATTGCAAGCCAAGTCATTTGTCTCTAGATGGACAAGTACATCAAATTCCCCTTCCTGCTTTGCTTGCTTAACAATATTACAGATACGTCTCCTGTCTCTGTGAGCAGTAGCTCCGGGAAGACATCTTACAAGACCACCATTGTCCATCTCCACACCTCTTATAATGGAATCACCCAACAACAACTGCTTTCTATTAGGCCTCACCATAGTCTCCAAGCCGGTCTCCACAACACCACTAGCCTCAGTGCCTCTCCACAACACCACTAGCCTCAGTGCCTCTCTCCACAACACCACTAGCCTCCGTGCCTCTCTCCACAACACCACTAGCCTCCGTGCCTCTCTCCACAACACCACTAGCCTCAGTGCCTCTCTCCACAACACCATTACACTCTGAAAGTGCAGAAAATGAATTATGAAGAGCAACAGACTGTGCAAAATGCCTTTTATCCACAACTCTAAGTCTACCAGATCCTACAGTAATCCATCTGCCTTTCCTAGCATGTCTCTGCGGCAGTGGCTTTGCAGCAGTTCCAGTCTGAGTTTCTTCACCAGATAATTTACAAATCTCAGACTTCAAAAAATACAATCTCCTGCCGCAAGATAGAGAACTGTCTACAGATTAGACAACAATCAAACCTCCAAAAAGTGGAACGTGAAACAAATGCATAGCAATTGTTACACTGAACTAAGTCTGCCATTCCAATTATGAGAATAATTTAAATCTAACAAATCTTAACTTTTTTCTTTATCCTCCTGAATACCTCAGATTACCTCCAGGTTACCTCCAGAATATCTCCAACTACACACTTAGAAACAGCACTTTGAAGTAGCACCAAGCTATATTAGACAAGCTAATGAAACCAAGCCTTATATAACTCCTAAAATCACCGCCCACTAGGAATGTTTAACACCTGGGTAGGCCTCTGCTTATTTGCAAACAATAGCTAATTAACCAGCAATCAACAGCAAGTAACTAGCTTAATCAAATCAAATGCCTTATAATTACCAACAGGAATTCAAACCTTGTGCAATCAGTAACCTTTTCCTACAGATGAATCTTACCTGTAACAGTAGAAAAGAAAGCTCTTAGCACAACTCTTAGACAGTTGATGCTTCTGTAAAACTCTCCAGAATATCTCCAACTACACACTTAGAAACAGCACTTTGAAGTAGCACCAAGTAGTTGCCAAACTGTAAACGTGCAGCAATGTTTTGTTTGGACAACAGTGGCTTCCTCTGTGGTATCCTCCCATGAAATCCATTCTTGTTTAGTGTTTTGCGTATTGTAGAGTCGCCAACAGGAATGTTAGCACTTGCCAGTGACTTTTGTAAGTCTTTAGCTGACACTCTAGGATTCTTCTTCACCTCATTGAGCAGTCTGCGCTGTGCTCTTGCAGTCATCTTTACAGGACGGCCACTCCTAGGGAGAGTAGCAGCAGTGCTGAACTTTCTCCATTTATATAAGTGAACAGTGCTCTTGAGGGCAGATTAAACTGAGCTTGAAGTTTTGTTAATTGCATCATTGTATACCCATCAAACAAAATGGGGGAACTAGAGGCAATAGCATACACTAAACAATATGATATAATAGGCATAACAGAAACATGGTGGGATGAGACACATGACTGGGCAGCTAACTTAAATGGGTGCACGTTATTTAGGAAGGATAGGAAAAACAAGAAGGGTGGTGGGGTATATTTCTATGTCAGCCATTTGTTAAAGTCAAATCTTAGGCATATGGAGTGTGACAAGGAAAATGTGGAAGCTTTATGGGTAGATTTCTGCTTGGGGGAAAAACAAAGGGAAATAAATTATTGGTTGGGATATGTTATAAACCACCAAATGTAAATATTAATGAGGAAGAACTGCTGTTAGAGCAAATTGGAAAAGCTGCAAATCGGGGCAACACGTTAATTATTGGAGATTTTAATTAGCCAGACATAAATTGGGATAGATGGACTAGTACTTCAGCAAGGGGAATACATTTTTTGAATGTGTTAAATGACACCTTTATGTCACAACTGGTACAAGCACCAACTAGAAAGGATGCTTGTCTGGATCTCGTTATAACAAACAATGTTGATCTTTTAACCAACATTCAAGTAGGGGAGCATTTGGGAAATCGTGATCACAATATGGTAACTTTTGAAATAAACTCAAAAAAGCAAAAGCATGTGGGGTATATTAAAACGTATAATTTTCAGAAAGCCAATTTTTTGATAAGATTAGGGCAGCTCTACAACATATCGACTGGTATAAACTCCTTAGTGATAAAAACACTGAGGAAAAATGTAAACTATTCAAACAAATATTAGAAATGTACATTTCACAGTATGTACCATTGGGTAATAAATACAAAAGAAACAAATTAAAACCAATGTGGCTTAGTAGAGAAGTAAAACAAGAGATTAAAATTAGGAAAAGGGCAATTAAAGCATTTAAATCGGACAAATCAGAGGCATCCTATATAAGATATATGGAAGCCAATAATACTTGCAAAAAGGCAATTAAAGTGGCTAAACTAGAAAATGAGAAATTGATTTTTTTTTTTCAAGGACATCAATTCTAAAAAAACAAAAAATGAAAGTGTAGGTACACTGAAAACAGAGATGGGTCTGTTAGTCAATGAAGACCAGGAAAGGCAGATATTTGAAATAACTATTTTTCTTCAGTATATGTTAATGAGGGTCCTATGGCAAGAGATAAGCAAATGATTGCTGCAAAAAAATTTGCAGATAACTTGTGATTGGATAACTCAAGACAAGGTGCTACAGCTATTAAAGAAAATTAATGTAAATAAAGCTCCGGGCCCTGACGGTATCCACCCACGCGTACTTTTGGAGCTAAGTGGGGAAATAAGTGAAATTCTGTATTTAATTTTTCAAGATTCTTTTGTTTCAGGTATTGTACCGGAGGATTGGAGAAAGGCAGATGTTGTTCCTATATTTAAAAAGGGTTCAAAATCCTTGCCTGGTAATTATAGACCTTTGAGCTTAACTTCTGTGACTGGGAAATTATTTGAAAGGCTATTAAGGGATAATATTCAGACATTCTTTGGGAAGAACTGTGTTATTAGCAATAATCAAGCATGGTTTTATGAAACATAGGTCATGTCAAACTAACCTAATTGCATTCTACAAAGAAGTAAGTAGAAGTATAGATCAGGGTTTTGCAAGTAATCTACTTGGATTTTGCCAAGGCATTTGATACGGTTCCTCACAATAGGTTAGTCTTCAAACTAAAAGAAATTGGTCTAGATGAATATTCTTGTTCTTGGGTAGAAAATTGGCTTAAGGATAGAGTACAACGAGTTGTCATTAATGGTAAATTTTCAAGCTGGACATAAGTGGTAAGTGGTGTCCCTCAGGGTTCTGTTTTGGGACCACTTCTATTTAATATATTTATAAATGATCTTGAAATGGGCATTGAAAGCCATGTATCAGTGTTTGGAGATGACACAAAACTTTGTAAAGTAATAAAATGTGAGCAGGATATTGCTTTGCTGAGAGGGATTTGGATAGATTGGGGGACTGGGCGCTAAAATGGCAGATGAAATTTAACATAGAGAAATGCAAAGTTATGCACTTTGGGGTTAAGAATGCACAAGCAATTTACACCCAAAATAGAAGTTAACTAGGGAAAACCACACACGAGATGGATTTGGGAATTGTTATAGACAATAAATTAGGCAGCAACATGCAATGTCAATCTGCCGTTGCTAAGGCCAGGAAGGTTTTGTCATGTATAAATAGGGGCATAAATTCTCGAGATGAAAATATAATTTTGCCTCTTTATAAATCGCTGGTAAGACCACACCTTGAATATGCTGTGCAATTTTGGGCACCTGTTCTAAAGAAAGATATCATGGCACTAGAAAAAGTGCAGAGACGAGCTACAAAATTGACAAAAGGAATGGAGCATTTTAGTTATGAAGAAAGGTTAAAAAAATTAGAATTTCTTTAGTTTGGAAAAATGGCGCCTAAGACGGGATATGATAACATTATACAAATATATTCGGGATCAGTACAAACCATTATCTGGAAATCTATTCATAAACAGGGCTATACATAGGACACGAGGTCACACATTTAGGCTTGAAGAAAGGAGATTTCATGGAGCGCAATAAGGATATAGAATTCTTTGCTTGAAGAGGTGGTTTTGTCAGAGTCAATAAAGATGTTTAAACTGCAATTGGATAAACACTTGCAAAAACATACAGGGATATAATTTCTAATTAGTGGGGTAATAGCTGCTTGATCCAAGGAGACATCTGACTGCTATTTTAGGGTCAAGAAGGAATTTTTTTCCTAGTTTGTTGCAAAATTGGAAGTGCTTCAGACTGGGTTTTTTGCCTTCTTTTGGATCAACATCAAAAACATATATGTTAGGAAGGCTGAACTTGATGGACGCAAGTCTCTTTTCAGCTATGTAACTATGTAAATAAGTGTATTACATTCATGCATCGTCCGTTTATCCACGGGCGATGGTTGAATGTAGGGTTTAGTGAGTGTATGCATTGGATTGGCATGGCCATCGACCAACAGGAAAAAAGTTGAACACAGCTTTTCCCTGTTGTCCCATGTTTTGTTTAGTAGGGCGGTGGAGGGTAGGCTTTGAAGGGCGTAAGTGCTGTGGTATCCAGAACAAGTTTTGCAGGCGACTGCACGCTGCCCAGTGTGTTTCGGTAGCCACCCATTGTGGTGGATTTACTTTGGCATAAGAGGTGATGATCGGGATATTAGTGTCGCTTTGTGGTAGTTGCGGATTTTGGGTACCCCCAGGCCTCCTCCCCCAGTGGTTTGTATAGTATTTTGGGCTCTACTCTAATCCTATCCTATCCTAGATAAATCGGATAATTATTCTTTGTAAGTGTCAAGATCAACTAATGCTCAACACACAGAACTTAAGTAAAAAATAAAGAAAACCCTAAGACGTATTTCCGTGCCTTAAAATGGCCGAATTTAACGTATAAAAGGAAAAAAAATACAAGACAGCCTGTGGACATGAACAAAGAAATCACGGAAACTAATAAGCCAAAGGGCGAGGAATATAGAAGTCAGAATAGTCAAGAGCCAAGTCAAAGGTCAAGAAATACAGAGATTCGATAGTCAGTAGGAAAGCCAAGGTCGTAATACACAGAGAAATGGACAAAAAAGGTTTAAATGGCTTAAGGTGCTCCCTGATTGGCTGCAAGGAAGCATGTGATAGTGACCGTGTGTGTGTGACATCACCCACACGTTACAAATGGTGTGGCATTATAAGGGTAAATATCAAAACCCTTAAAAGGTTCTAACTTGCAGCGGCCGACGTCTCTAATGATTACAGACCCCCCCGCACTGTGTGGGGGAGGAGTTCCTCTCAGTGAGGGCAGAGCCATCGCAGGAAGAGGTAAGTGATGGGCGGCATTTCCATTACCACGTTGGAATGCCGCCACAACGAGATGCATGCCTGCAGACCGGGTAAGTATTCGGCGGCATTCCCCTTGATGTGTGGGAATGCCGCTGCAACTACGCGCGCCCACCGGGACCATATCGCTCTCTGGCGGCATGACAGTAAGTTGTCGAGGTAGACCCTGGGAGCGTCCCTAGGAAATATTGAAGCTTAAGGTGTAGCATCATCTTGATGGCTGCTATTCTTACCACCCAGGAGAGGAATTTTCATTCCCATTGTTTCAATGTGTCCGTTATTTTCTGTGCTGCTTTGCTGTAGTTGTATTTTAAAAAGGTCCTCCAGATTCCTAGTGAGCCTAAGTCTTAGAAAGGTTATATAGTCCAGTCTCCAGTCTATTTGGAATATGGCTTTTAAGTTTGTTCGGAATTTTTTCCCTAATCCTATTTCAACTGCCTGTGATTTGGAAGTGTTTAGTTTGTAATAGGAGTGTTCCACGTGTGTTTTGATTTCAGCAAGGAACTTAGATATGGTATGGTTTGGGGTTGCGTCAGTGTTAGTAGAACATTGTCCGCAAACAAGTTTGTTTTATACTCCGTATCTCCCAGCCGCACTTTGTGTATATTATTATTATTATTGCTATTTTTATAGCGCCAACAGATTCCTTAGCGCTTTACAATATTATGAGAGGGGGGGATTTAACTATAAATAGGACAATTACAAGAAAACTTACTGGAACGATAGGTTGAAGAGGACCCTGTTCAAACGAACTTACATTCTATAGGAGGTGGGGTATAAAACAGGACAGGAATTTGCAATCAAATAAGGTGGGAGTGAGGCAGAGCTGGAGGAGAGAGTAGAGTGCTGCCCTTTAGAAGAGAGCAAGAGACCGGTATGTAAGGTAGAGGTTACTCTGGGAGGTCATAAGCTTTCCTAAAGAGATGGGTTTTAAGGCACTTCTTAAAAGATGCAAGACTAGGGGAGAGTCTGATGGTGTTAGGCAGGCTTTCCATCGGAATGGAGCCGCCCACGAGAAGTCCTGCAAGCGTGAGTTGGCCTTACAGGTGCGAGCGGACAGGAGGTCGTCACAGGCAGAGCATAGAGACCGAAAAGGGTCATACCTATGGATCTGTGAGGAGATATAAGGGGGGCTAGAATTGTTCAGTGCTTTATAGGTGTGAATTAGTACCTTGAATTGACTCCTAAAGGATACAGGAAGCCAATGTAAGGACTGACAGAGGGGTGAGGTGTGAGAGAACTGACTAGAGAGGAAAATCAGACTGGCGGCAACGTTCTTTATGTACTGTAGTGGTGCAGTACGGCTTTTGGGAAGGCCAATCAGGAGAGGGTTACAATAATCCATGCGGGAAATTACTAGAGCATGGACAAGCTCCTTGGTAGCATCTTGCGTAAGAAAGGGGTGGATGCGGGCTATGTTTTTAAGTTTGAATCTACAGGATTTGGCAACATAATGGATGTCAGGCTCAAAGGTGAGGCCAGAGTCAAGTATGACGCCAAGACAGCGTGCTTGCAAGGATGGACTTATGTGAATACCACTAACTTGAAGGGAGAGCGAAAGAGGAGGATCAGTATTAGGAGGAGGAAAGACAAGGAGCTCCATTTTAGAGAGATTGAGTTTCAGAAAGTGGGAGGACATCCAGTCAGAGATGGAAGAAAGGCAAGCAGTGACATGTTGCAGGACGTCAAGAGAGAGGTCAGGGGAGGAGAGCTATATCTGGGTGTAATCAGCGTACAGGTGGTAGTGTAATCCAAAAGAGGTAATAAGTTTGCCAAGAGAGGCAGTATAAAGAGAAAATAGAAGGGGACAAAGGACCTCTCTACTGCCCCCATCCAACCGAGACAGGATGAGGGGAGGAGGTGCCATTAGAAAAGGAGACACTGAATGAGCGTTGGGAGAGATAGGAGGAAAACCACGAGAGGACAGAGTCACAGAGACCGAGTGATTGAAGAGTTTGAAGAAGAAGAACATGATCAACAGTGTCAAAGGCAGCATAGAGGTCAAGCAGAATTAGTATGGAGTAGTGGCCTTTGGATCTAGCTGCGATAGGTCGTAAGTAACTTTGATAAGTGCAGTCTCAGTAGAGTGGAGAGGGCAGAAGCCAGACTGAAAAGGGTCCAGGAGAGAGTTGGAATTGAGGAATTGAGACACAAGGGTAAAGACAAGTCTTTCCAGAAGCTTTGAGGAAAAAGGGAGGAGAGATCTAGGACGATAATTAGAGGGGGAGGACGGGTCAAGAGATGTTTTTTTTCAAGATAGGTACTACAGTGACATGTTTAAGATCAGTAGGGACAACGCCAGAAGAGAGAGAGCAGTTGAAGATGTGTATTAAGGAAGGCTCGAGACAAGTGCAGAGAGATGAGATGGGACAGGGTCGAGCTGGCAAGTGGTGGGGCGATAGAAGTGTTACACATGATTCATTTAGCCAGTGCCATTACATAAAGTAGTGGGGATAAAGGACAGCCCTAACTTGTTCTGTTGGATATTGCAAATGGATCCGATACAAAGCCCCGCGTTAAGCACTTGGGTGAAGGTGAGCTGTACAGTACTCAGACCGGCGAAAGACAGTCTTCCGGTACTCCAAATTTCTGAAGCACCGCTTCTTAAAATTTCCAGTGTAATCGGTTGAAGTCTTTCTCCGTGTCTAGTGAGAGTAATAGGCCCCCTGGATTTTGTCATTTGAGGCTGTGCTTTACGTCCAGTACGAGTGTTATCGGACCCTTGTCAGCCAGTTACGAACTCTACTTGGTAGTTGTACATGTTAGACGGCAAAACTGCCCCTAATCTTGTAGCGAAGAGTTTGGCAAACAGTTTTGCGTCAGTGTTGAGTAGTGAGATGGGTCGGAAGTTTTGTGGATGTTTTTGCCTGGCTTTGGCAGTGTGACTGTGTGCCAGGAGTGTTTCTGGCCTAAGGGTCCCAGTTCTCACTGCCTCAGAGAATGCTTGAAGTGGGGAGCTAGTGTATTTTACTGTGTTTTATAGTGCGAGTTATTGAACCCGTCAGGTCATGGGGATTTGCCCTATGGGAGTGCTCTGGTGGCTAATAAAACTTCTGCCGTGTCTACTGGAGCGGTGAATTTGTTGTTGTGGAGTCAGCCTTGGTAGTGTAACAAAGTCCAGATAGGCGATATGGCTTCTGTCAATTGTTTTTTGAGGTTATCGAGATTTGCATAAATTCATTGCTAATTTCTCTGGGGATCATGCATTTCAATCCTTCTTGTTTTGTGATGTATACTATAATCATTTACTAGCTTTATTACCTTGAGTGTACGTGGTTGCTTTCAGGTTTGTGAGTTGCAGATTTGTTTTCTCCAGCGCATGCTGGTGGATTTTCCTAGTTAATGTTAGGATGTTATTTTTGAGTGTGCACGAGGGCGTTCGTTGGTTTTGGACTGTTAGGCGGTACAAGTTTCGTTGCCAGAGGGAGAGCTGAGCTAGGGATTTTGAAAAACACAATTTTTTTAAAGAAGGATGTCCGTTTTATAAAAAGGCCTCTGATCACCGGTTTGTGTGCTGCCTAAACCTTGCTAGGTTGTGTGTCCTGTTTGTCATTGTCATGAAAAATATAGTTGTAGGGCTGTGCCAATTTCATCTTTGAATTCAGTATTATGGAGCAGGGACGTGTTGAGTTGCCACAGGCTTTGGTGTTTCAGATCATATTGGTCCTTGAGGTCTAGAGTGATGGGGGCATGGTCTGACCAGGAGATGTTCCCTATGTCACATTTAATGAGTTGGTTGAGGGTGGCAGCATACATGAAGAACTAATTGAGTTGCGAATAGGTATTGTTAAGGATCTAAATCGGGGGCTTGATAATAGTTGTGTCAAGTTGTGGGTTGAAGACATGATTGAAATCTCCACAGTGAATGGTCATCCCTTGCTGAATATTAGTTAGTTTGTGTATAATTTAATGCAAGAAGTTTTGTTGGTTTGTGTTTGGGGCATTGATGTTAGCTATTGTATATTGTCTATGATAGTGTACCTGCCTAGTTGGTCTAGTTAGTTTTTGTGTACGGAGAAAGACACGTTAGAGCTAATTAGTATGGAAGAGCCTTTGGATTTGCTTGGTGAAGTGGCATGGATTTGGTAGGGATACATTGATGTTAGTAGAGGGGGATGATCATTTGTTCTGAAGTGGGTTTCCTGTAAACACACCACATCAGCTCTGCTAGTTTTCAGTTCCCGGTGTAGAATATGTCTCTTAACTGGCATGTTCAAACCTTTTACATTCAAAGAGATACATCTCATGGAGGGTTATATTGGTAAGTCTGTGACAACCAAGTGTATGGTAGTGGTACCACATGGTCCAACTCCCCTCCTAAATCGTTCGAGTAGGGTGCTGGAGTTCCCTGGCAGTATTTAGGTTGTATTTGTCTCTCTATAGTTGTAAAATATATGTTGGGGATTGAATGGTCATTGAGGCATATAGTAGTTTGTACTACGTGGTAGTTGGAACCCCAACTAGTAAAACATCGTGTTCATGGGAAACATTGCATGTGGCTGGACAATAAAATACATTTTAGCAAACAAGTTTTAATGTTCAAACTTAACATAACTATAAAAAAGAATGCCAGCATAGTGGCTGAACACTGTCTAGCACCGTCGTGGTTGTTGAAGCCTCTGGTGAGTAGTAGCGTTATGCCACACTGGCCTCTTGTGTGTTTTTATACATCAGTGTGACCCAGTAATTTAGTTTAGGGGAGAAGAGTGGTCACCAACCTCGCACATACGATTTATATTGAATTAAAGCATAGGATTAAACATTGCAATCCAAACTTTGTTGTTGTTTTTTTTTTGAATATATATATTTTGCTATTGGGAAATATTTCTGTAAGTGTTGGTATCTATAGGGTATATAACATTAGAAATATGACAATAGTGTCATTAGGAGATAGTTATGAAAGTACTTACTGTAATGGGTGGGTATACGACTTATGCCATTCGCAGGGTAACCTAAATGTTCAGCTCGCTTTCTTCCAATCTAGGTGAAGTCGCCGTGTCTCTCGTGATCCTCGTGTTGTGGTCAGTTGGCCTATCACCGAGTTTCTGAGGATATGGGTTCCTGCCTCGTGTGAGGGAATGACTGTAAGTTTGCCTCCTCTTTGGACCAGTAGTTTTACTGGATAGCGCCACTGGTATGCAATATGGTGAGCTCTTAATGCTTCAGTGATGGTGCAAAAGTCTCTTCGCTGCTTGAGAGTGACTGAGGAGATGTTTTTGAACATTTGGAGGCTGCAAATTTTTTGGGGTAATTCCTTTATGGATCTGCTGCTTTTCAGTATTGCCTCTTTGGCGTGATAATAGTGCATCCACACTAGTATGTCCCGCACTAGTACGTGTTTGTATTCCTGACACTATAATGTTTTCTTTAAGGTTTGTGTTTAGAATGTGATGTCATAAAAGTCCCGAAACCTTTGTGCAGTTAGTATATGATTATATCTATTTGTTAGATCATCAGAGCAGGGTGATTGCTGTGGTGGGATTTGTGAAATATCTCAGTTCTCTGCCATGTAGGAGTTAAATCCCTTTGTTTATACAGACCTAGTCACACCTCCCTGCATGTGACTTGTACAGCCTTCCTAAACAGTTCCTGTAAAGATAGATCTAATGTTTAAACTTTCTTTATTGCACATTCTGTTTAATTTAGGATCCCCTGCTCTATTAATTGCCTTCTAGACCCTGTAGGAGTCTCCTGTGGGTGACTAAGGTTCAATTTACAGAGCAGGAGATAAACACTTCTGAAGCAGGTTAATATCTGATTGAAAATTAAACCACTTGCAGGCTGTGTATGTCATAGCCAGGGGAGTTGTGGCTAGGTCTGCATGGACAGAAACAAAAGTGATTGAACTTTTAAATGGTACAGAATTGAGCAGTGAGACGGCCGGGGCATAATGATCTACACTTCAAAACTACTTAATTAAACAAAAATTGCTTTGATGCCTATAGTGTTTATCTACAGAAGTTACAATTAAAGTCTATGGGAAATTCTATGGTTAAATAATTTGAAACCTTTGTCTTATAGATTGTGATTACTTAAATGCTTATCTAAAAATGTTTAATCAATGCTTTAATTTTCCTACTGAAAACTTGATTAATTTGTTTCATTTTGATTTTAAGGCAGAAAACTCAGAGGAAAGGCATTTTACTTTGTAAATGGAAAGGTGTTCTGTGAAGAAGATTTTCTGGTGAGTGCAATTTTTATTTATATTCTTTAACTCCTATAGTTTCCATTGTAATTTTATGATATTGCAATACAATGGAATTAGATGTTTACTTGCAGTTAGGCAAAACATTTATTTCTCCAACTGTTTCAGATTTTGTTTATTTATTTTTTGTCCTATACTAGATTAGGTGTATATAAATTTGTACGTTGAACAAGTAGCATAGCCATTAGTCCCTAAGCTTAATTTAAAAACCAAAACAAAAAACAACCAACCTCTCTTTTTCCAGAGTATCTTGTTTTTACCTTACAGGTATTGTTAAGCTAAACATTGTGGAACTTTAAAATGGTGAAAGAATAGTTACTATTTAAAAGTAAATTTAAAATTTAAAGGGTTACTCAAACTACCATGATCACTATTGCTTTTAGAAGTGGTCATGGTGGTAAGAGTCTGTGAGTCTGTTTAATGCAGTGTTTGTGCTTGAAGCTCTTCACATACATAGATATATGCAACACACACACAAAAATGATGCGCTTAATGTCCTTGGGAAAATTATGAAAAGAGTCCAAATGACACAGTCTAAAATGCTGTTTTTTGACCAGGAGATATAGCTTTTTTTGGCAGTAGAGCAAGTTTCATCAAAGGCAAAAAGAAAGTGGAACTGATGGTGTA
Organism: Pelobates cultripes; assembly: GCA_933207985.1. Taxonomy (NCBI): domain Eukaryota; kingdom Metazoa; phylum Chordata; class Amphibia; order Anura; family Pelobatidae; genus Pelobates; species Pelobates cultripes. Next base: position 127,300,249 of record OW240915.1, on the reverse strand, counting down.
GTATTTTCAGGTGAGTATAAGGATAGGCATAAATACATGAGTTTTACACTCACATATGTAGGAGCTTTTAACCAGCTCCAAGTGTGATGGCGTGTAGTGGTACAATCCAGCGGCGTACAAACCGGTGTCGCAGGGGCCTGGCACTCCAGACGGACCCCTGCGACCGGGTACCAGGCCTGCTGCTTCATTTTGCTGCCCCGGCCCGCGTTGCAAACTGTGCTGTCAGGGCCACCCAATGGATATGGATTGTAAGGGGACCCGGTCTGCGCTGGGCGCTTTAAGAGCGCGACCGGGCCCCCTGTGATTACATCAGAGCTGGGAGGAAGTGATTCCCCGGTCACTCCTCCTAGTTATCAGAGCCCGCGCAGGAGGAAGGAGGAGGAGGAGGGAGTCAGAGTGGGAACTCTGACTCCCATCAGGCTGAGCCACCACTGGACCCCAGGGAAAGTAACAAGGTAGGAAACATTTTGTGTATGTGTTTCTCTGTATGTATGTGTGTGTGTGTCTCTGTATGTGTGTGTCTCTGTATGTGTGTGTGTCTGTATGTGTGTGTGTGTGTGTGTCTGTGTGTCTCTGTATGTGTCTGTGTCTCTATATGTATGTGTCTGTATGTATGTGTCTGTCGAGGGATGTATGTGTGTGTGTGTGTATGTATGTACGTATGGGTCAGTGGGTATGGGGGGGCACGGATCGGGGGAGAGAGGGGAGCACGGATCGGGGGGAGAGAGGGAAGGGAGGGGGGTGGGGTTTCACACCCGGGCCCCATGGATTGTGTGTACGCCACTGGTACAATCCCCACTTCAGGATATATCCAACACATGTAAGTTGCTAGGTGATCAGATACTGTTGAATGGTTGCATAGAAAAGAGGAAATAAGCCACAATAGTGTAGTATAGTAACTACTAATGTCAAGTCAAAATATAGGAAACATACTCAAATGTATGGTGGTTATACTGTAAGCTCAATATATATAGGGCGCGTGCAATGAATGTTAAAGGACCACTATAGGCCCCCAGATTACTTCAGCTCAATGAATTGGTCTGGATGCCAGGTCCCCCTAGTTTTAATCCTGCAGCTGAAAACATAGCAGTTTCAGAGAAACTGCTCTGTTTACACCACAGGATTAATCCAGCCTCTAGTGGCTCTCTTCCTGACAGCCACTAGAGTCCACTTCCGGGATTTACACTGAGTAAATCGTACTTATTTGACGCTGGATGTCCTCATGGAGTCCAGCATCAAATAAAATCTTAATAGGAAAGCATTAAATAATGCTTTCCAATGGGCGGGTTTAACTGCACGCACACCACTGGCCACGCATGCGCAATCGGCTCCACACGGGTGCTGACGTCAGCCGGGGAGGAGAGATCACCAGCGCTGAGGGAGTGTTCTATGTACACTCCTTGTTTTTTTTATTGCATTTAATATTCTAATTTACTGAGATTGTGAATTCGAGGTTTTCATGAGCTGTAAGCCATAATCATCGCACGTATGACAAATCACGGCTTGAACTATCTTGCTTTGCATGTAATGAGTCTATCTCATATATTAGTTTCCCCTTTTACGTTGCATTACTGAAATAAAGAAACTTTTGCACAATATTCAAATTTTTCGAGTATCACCTGTAAAAGTGATGGGGTATCCCATCAAGTTGTTTAAAGGGGCCACTATAGTGCCAGAAAAACATACTCTTTTTCCTGGCACTATAGTGCCCTGAGTGTGCCTCCACCCTCAGGGACCCTCTCCCGCCGGGCTCTGGGGAGAGGAAGGGGTTAAACTTACCTCTTTCTCCAGTGCCGGGATGGAGCTCTCCTCCTTTTCGGCTGAATGCGTATGCGCGGCAGGAGCTGCACGCGCATTCAGCCAGTCTCATAGGAAAGCATTCATAATGCTTTCCTATGGACGCTTGCGTCTTCTCACTGTGATTTTCACAGTGAGAAGCACGCAAGCGCCTCTAGCGGCTGTCAAGAGACAGCCACTAGAGGCTGGATTAACCTATTTATACACATAGCAGTTTCTCTGAAATGCTATGTTTATAAAAAAAGGGTTAACCCTAGCTGGACCAGGCACCCAGACCACTTCATTAAGCTGAAGTGGTCTGGGTACCTATAGTGGTCCTTTAACTTAGGGTAAACTTCCCTCCATGTTGCTTCGATAATAGGGCATTTCCACCACATGTGTAATAGGTCTGCCGCTTGTTCATCACATTTCCAGCAGTTTGATGATGATTGTGAATATATATTTTTTTATTGTTAATGGTGTGTAATACCATCTATTAAGAAGCTTGTAATGGAGTTAATTTAATCCCAAACAGTGAATATTTCTATTTAATAAAATCATTGGGTTATACCAGTCTCTGGGAGAGATCGTAATTCTAAAATCTTGTTCCCATTTATGTAATGCGATTGGGATAAATAGTTTTTCCATTGTTTTCTTTTTATTTAAATTCTGTTTGCAATGATGGACGTTGCGGTGCATCAGTGGTGGCTTGTGCAAAAGCCAAATCACATTTCTCATGTCTATGAAGTTGTGGTACAGAAAGCAAAGAATACTTGTTAATACTTGCAGTAGATTGTACATTGGTGTTTGACCTGTTTGCAATCCATCAAGGTTTTGTAGTGTTTACTCAATTTAAAGTAAACAATAACATAAACAATATAAAAGGAAAAAGGAGGCACTAAGAACATGTGTTGTGATTGGTACATTTTGCATGTGAGTTATGTAAGAAATCTAAGCATTTCAGTGAGCACACATTCTGCTTCGTCACTTCTCTTTCCCTTAAAGAGGCTGTCTGTCCGACTCGGTGACGGGTGCCCACAGCCATGCAGTGGTGTTCGTTATGGATGCTGTACAGAGGCCCAGGCAAACACCGGTTCTGTCTGCAGAAATTCCTGTTTGTTGCAATAAGGGGTTAAAAGACATGTTATGGAGTGGTGATTGGGATATGTACCATCTGTCTGTAGGGTAGGTTAAAAAAACATGTACTGAGAGGGGGAGGCAAGAGGCAACTGGGTTCCCCCTCCCCCCTCATGGTCCCACATCCCCGCCCTCCATCTCATACCCCTGTCTCGTCAGTGTACTGCTCCCACAGGTCCCACACTTTTTTTTTTGTGTGCACAAAGAATGACAAACAGCCTTGATTCGCCACAACAGTGCTGTCAAGGTATCAGTATGCAGTACATGTTGTGGTATTTGCTAGTCAGGCACATTTAAAAAATTTTATAGGAGCTAACATTCAATTGTTGATACAAATAAGACTGCTGTGCCTCCCTGTCGGGTAGGTGCTGGATTATTTGGGCTTAACGGCTTGGTAGGTAAATTCAAGCAGAAGTAACATTAGCTGGTTGGTTAGATGCCAGCCTACTGGTTATGTTAAAGGAATGCAGACGATATGCTATACCCATGGGCCCATCTCAGTGTCACGCTAGGGCTACAAACTATTCAACATAGAGTAGTGAGAGATACACAGTCCTGTATAGCAGCCTCCGGTCAGAGCTTTAAATGCACAAATTTGGTTAAGCGTCAGAGTTCAGTAGATGCTAAAACAGTTGCTTTACTGGATGAGTTACTATAGCTCCGTGTAGCATTGACTGTATAGTTAAACAAATATAGATAAGAGCTAAACAATACTTAAGCTATGCAAGCACAAAGTCACATATGCTGGATCATCAGTAACAAGCGCCCCTGTTTTCCGCTGGCTGTGAAGTGCTGTCCAACGAGCAGAGGAACAGGTCAGGGAGCATAGAATATGCAATATTCTACAACTTGTCAGTTGTGGGCTCAGGCAGCTCTCTCTCCAGAGTGCCTATCCAGTCTGCTTGTTGCTCGATTATCGTTTATTTTATGCGTTTTAGGCTTCAGGGATCAGGAGCTCAGGAAACCTGCGACTGATTAGTTCGGCGGCTTGACCCCGCCCCAGGTCCGACACCTTTTGAAAGGTCTTAGTGGTGTTCCGCACCCGTGAGCTCAACTTGGCAATAAGGTGGTTATCTTTAATCTTTGTGATGATTAGGGACAGGGGAGGGGGTTCTGGGCAGAGCCATTTCTGAGCCAATTCCCATCGAACCGCCAAATATAGCATTTTCAGCAGTTTCTGGTTGTGATGGGACTATCCCTCTGTGGGCCTAGATAGAAGACACGTCCATGGGGCCATGTCCAGGTGTCTTTTCTGGTGAGTTTGACATGATTAGAATGTCATCCAAGTATATAATCAAGCGTTCTCCTCTTGCTCTGAGGAATGCGACCACCGGTTTAATTAACTTGGTGAAGCACCAAGGAGCCGAAGAGAGTCCGAATTGTCGACAAGTAAATCTCCATCGCCGACTTTGCCATGTAGAGTGAAGTAGATCTGTGTTCATCCGCTATGGGGATAGTTAGGTAAGCATCCTTGAGGTCTAGCTTGACCTTCCAGTCCCAGGGCTGAAGCGGATCCAGGAGGCAATGTATGCCTTCCATATTGAAGAGCTGATAATGGAGGAAGGCGTTTAATTTTTGTAAGTTTGTAACTGGAGGAAACACCACTGCCTTTCTTGGGCACTAGAAACAGGTTGCTCATGAAACCTGGGTACAGGTACGGGACTTCTTGGATCACTCGTTTTGCTAGTAAATGTGCAATTTCTGGGACGCTCTGTGAGTAATGTCTCTGAAAGCCCTTGATGGGCCTCTATATCCTCGGCCGGTTGGATGGCTTCTAGATCTCCTGCCCCCAGGGAAAACCTTGTTGTTAAAGACCAGTTTAATATTAGACTGCGCTTTATCTAAAACCGTAAAGGTCTTGACAAAGGACCCAAGGTCTTTGACAAAAGAATCGCCGAACATCATGCCCTTCGCCAAAGGGCCTGGTTCTTTAATGGCCAAGTTCACTAACTTGGTTCAATTTTAAGCAAAATTGCCTTGCAACGTTCCACTGACAGGTCCGTGTTTGCATTACCAAGGAGGCATATAAGCCTGTGCACCCATCCTATAACCACGTCAAATCTAGATCAATATCACTCGCCTTAGTAGCTTCAAGGAGTTTGCATAACTTAGATGCTGGGCCCAGCATATCTAAAATTTATCTTAGCAGTTATGCAACGAGAGAACTCCAGTCCAAACCTGGGCTTCCAGCCCGTCATAGTGAGGAACTAAATAATTTGAGGGCTCACCTCTGGCTTTTTGCACGCCGCGTCAGGGACTGAGTGTCTAGGTCATTCTGCCCGCATTTTGCTGCGACCCTCCTTAGAAAGGGGTTTTCGCATACGGTGTGCCAAATATGTGCGCCGGTGGTTCCCACTCTTTAGAGCGTGGATTGCGCCGGTAATCTGGATTGAGCAGGGGGCAACCCTGCAGAACCCGAACACCCGCCTCCACCCCCGCTGCTAGAGCAGTAGCACCACAAGACAAGTGGTCGACAACCTGGGAAGGTGGCAAGTTAGATGATTACTCAGGTTCAGAATCAGCCTCCTCATACAAGGCTTAATCTGGTTCTTTAGACCCGCAATCTGACCCATCCTCCCGGGCACGCCCCTGTTTCCAATTTCTGGTCGATTTTTGCCCATCCAGTGGCTCTTTTGCTCGGTGGTAGCATGCCATCTTGGACCGCCTGAGGTGTGTCAGTCATATCAGGTACATCCTGAATCGAGGGGTGAGGTTCAGAATCAGCCTCCTCATACAAGGCTTAATTGGGTTATTCAGACCCAGTTACCCCAGTCGGAATCTGACCCATCCTCCTTGGCACGCGCCCGTTTCCAATTTCTGGCTGATTTTGCCTGGTCAGTGGCTCTTTTGCGCGTTGGTGGCGCGCCATCTTGGACCGCCTGAGGCGTGTCAGTCATAGCAGGTACAACCTGAATCGAGGGGTGAGAAAAAATGTTTTATTTTTGCACATGCCTTGCAGGCCGTAGAGGCCAACTTATCAGCACGAGACAGGTAGGGGGCCAGTGAATCCTGGGTATGCATGAGGGCTTGTGCTAGCGTCTGGAATATAGAGGAGGACATAGCTCCCATAGCCAAAGTTAATGCCCTATGGATATGACCCGGCATAGTGGAATCCAGAAAGGCCTGAAATTCCTCAGAAAGCATCAGCCCACCAACACGAGGTCACGCATTTATGTTTGAAGAAAGGAGATTTCATCTAAGGCAAAGAAAAGGTTTTTTTACAGTAAGAGTAATAAGGATAGAGAATTCTTTGCCTGTAGAGGTGGTTTTATCAGAGTCTATACAGATGTTTAAACTAAAATTTGATAAATACTTGCAAAAATATAACATACAGGGATATAATTTCTAATAAGTGGGATAATAGCTGCTTGATCCAAGGAGACATCTGACTGCTATTTTGGGGTCAAGAAGGAATTTTTTTCCTAGTTTGTTGAAAAATTGGAAGCACTACAGCCTAGGTTTTTTGCCTTCTTTTGGATCAACAGCAAAAACATATGTGAGGAAGGCTGAATTTGATGGACGCAAGTCTCTTTTCAGCTATGTAACTATGTAAAGAGGGAGCTTACAATTGGATCAGACTAATAAACTCGAATAAACCATCATGTGTTATGATTGGCTGCCCTGTTCCTAGGTAGATTGTTATTTTGTTTTTATACATAAAGTTTTTTTTTTCTCTCAATCTTTGCTGCTGAGGTAAATAAAAGGAAAAGGAAAGAGAATGCATATTAGGAGCCTCCGTGTCATTAATAAAATCAAAGATTTAATTTTATATTCTTTTTTTTGTAACAGATAAACTAAATACTGTTACATTTATATTTGATATATCTGTATTTTTACATGCATTGCACATACTACAGTGGAAAAAAACCTTGACTCTTTGACCAAATAGTTAAAAAGTTGTTGGTCAAATGATAAGAATCTTACTTTTTAGTCCCTTTTCTAAAAAGGCCTCATATCCTCTTTTATCTCTGTAGTGGGATCTTTTTAAAGATTTTTTTTTTTTTTTATATATATGTGTTTTCATCTCTGAGTTGTTTTTCAATCTCCTGTAGGTATTTATCCATTATTACCACTCCAGCCCCTTTACCCGCTGGTTTCACAACTATAGAGGGATCTCTCTTTAAATCCTCTCTAGTTCTTTTTTTCGTCATAAGATAAATTTAAACAATTTTTAGAATGGGGTTTTATCTTATAGATTTCCTTCAAACATGCTCATTTGAAAACTTTAATGTCAGATTTCAAAAATAGAGGATAAAAAGTTTATTTATTTTTAAAATGAGAATGTACAATATCTATGGTGTTATCATGTTGAATTGGCTTAAGTTCCAAGTTGGGTTCCAATTATTTTCTTTTAAAACATTTTTTGAAACATAGTTTCCAAGTATAACGATTTATGTCAACAAAAGTTAAATTTTTTTTTTTTGTAAATCTGTTTTATTAAAGAGTCAAGAAGTTAGATGTAGCAGTAATCAGTACAATTATTGGCAACAGTAAGGACTCGCAGGTCACAACCGACAAAGGACACACATATTCAGTATATTGATTAACATACAATGCCTCACCGGGCTGGGAGAGTCCAGATATTTCAAACATATGTACATGGGGCAACAAGCAGCACTTTATACTATGCATCACTACCTGTCTCCGTCTAGCGTCAATGTGCATAGCCATGGACTAATTCTTAGTGTATTGCGTGTCGTGGGTGTATCCTGCAAACCAAAGTGTTTCGCATGTGGCAGTCGTAGGGATGTCACGCACTAGCAGGGTCCGAGCCAGAGCCGACATGGCCATCTGTTCAGGAGCTCTGTGTGGCGACCAGACCCCCCATCAGATATATATATACGGGCCTGCGTGTGCTGCCACTGAGTACGGGGCTCTGTTGTTATTTATTATTTTTTATTTTTTGTTTCCCCTTCCTTCCTCCCCCTTTCGTCGATCCATCCACTCTAACTGTCCCACCCTCCAAGTGTGTGTATAGGTCCTCACGTCCTCAGTGGAGGCCAGAATAGATGTGAGAGAGGTGAGTATTGTGCCCAATGTCCGTGTGTTCTCTGACTGGTCCCAGCCAGGGTGTAGGCTCTCCACATGAACACGAGATTGTCTTGTCCGTAAGCTCGTTCGTGTGTAAAATGTGTAGGCGAATATCAGAGGTAGAGAAGAGAAAAGGATTAGAAGGATGAGAGGAATGTGAAGAATATGAAAAGGGAGAAGAGTTAGAAGGTTTAGAAGGAATAGAAGGTTTAGAAGGTTTGCCCCCTAGCCTAACAAGAGGCAGGGTAGGGTAGAGTGAGGCAAGCAGCCCTGGCCACGACCCGCGGGGCCCGCCTCCCCCCCATATGCTCTCCCGCTCGCTCTATCGTGTCCTATCTTTTACGGGACACGAACGTGAACCACGGCTGCCACAGCTCCGCATGCCTGTCCTCCCTGCAATGTAGCCTGAATCGCCTCCACACCCTGAATGTCCTCAACCCTACGAATCCATTCCTTCATTCCGGGCGCCTCCGTTTTCTTCCAATATAGCGGAATCAGGGCTTCGGCCGCGTTGAGTAGATGACATAGGATAGATTTTTTTATACATGGCAATCGACAGCTTCGAAATGTGCAGAAGGGTCAGAGCCGCAGACCATTCCGTCGTGTCTCCCACGATTTCGGTTATCATTTCCCTAATCATCTCCCAATACGGGACTATAAGACGACATTCCCACCATATGTGTATTAAAGTGCCCCTCTCCTCAAGGCATCTCCAGCATGTAGGGGGTGTCGCAGGGAAGATTCTATGGAGCAGTGCCGGGGTCCTATACCAGAATGCGATTAATTTGTAATTTGTTTCCTGGTATTGGGTGCTTATGGAGCTTTTATGTTGCCATATCAAGGCACCCTCCCATTGTTGGGGTGTGAAGGTGGTGTCCAGAAGTGTCTCCCATTGTCTGCGGAAGGTATCATTCTCCGACAGATGTCCCACCAACAGGTATTGGTAGAGGGTAGATACCGGTCTACCCAGTGAGGAGCCTCTGTCGCATCTTGTTTTGAACCACGTGAGGTCCCTGTGTAGTCGTTCCTTATTGCGCATGGTATCGAAGAAGTGCTGCACTTGCATGTATCGCAGCATGGTCAGGGGTGTCCGGGGCGCCTCTCCTAGTAGAGAGTCCAGCGATTGTAGGGCGCCATCTCGTAAGATCGTGGAGATGGGTACATATTCGCGACCCTCCGTAAAGGTCCACATTCGTAACGTGAATCCCCCACCTATCGCCGGATTGTGGGCAATAAGGAGCAACGGACTGGGCATAGGCGAAATATGGGGTTGGTCTCTCATGAGTTTCCAGCTGGTAAGCGTTTGAGCAATTATGCCTCCTGATTCCTACCTGCAACCAACTTTGGAGCCTCCCGCCCATATGGCAGATTTTAAACGGGCCTCTTGTCCGTCCATGATTAGTGCCAACCATTGTTTTCGGTGCGTGGCAGCATGCCATTCCAGAATGCATTGAAGGACAGTGGCTTGGTGGTAACGTCTGAAGTCAGGAAGTGCTAGCCCACCTCGGTGCCTCGGCAGGCAGAGCAGGTCTCTCGGTCTCTTCCCCCTCCAAACATAACGAATGACCGCCGACCTCAGTGTGGAGAAAAAAATGTGAGGGTATGGACAACGGGAGTGTCTGAAACGATTACAAAAGCCTGGGTAGGATGTTCATTTTAAGAACTGCGATTCTCCCGAACCACGATATATGTGGATATGCCCACCTCTCCATGTCCGCTAGGACCTTCTTCAACAGTGGGTCGAAATTGTGAGAGTAGAGTACCCCCGGATCTGTTGTGATCCAGATTCCAAGATATCTCATCTTGCAGTAGCATCATCGGAAGGGGAACTGAGAGTCCAGAGCCCGATATTCCGCGTCAGGGATAGTAATGTTAAGCACTTCGCATTTGGACAAGTTAAGCTTAAAACCCGATATCCTACAGAATTGTGTTATTGCATCTATCAAGCAGGGCATCGTGGTTCTCGGTGAGGCGATGAAAAATAAAAGATCATCCACGTATGCGGCTACCTTATGTTCCGCTCCTTGTCGGGGATATCCCCTGACGTCAGGATGTTGTCGGACAGTTTGGAGTAGGGGTTCCAGGGACATGGCAAATAGCAAGGGCGACAATGGGCATCCCTGTCTCGTGTCATTGGAGATGGCGAAGTCAGTGGTGAGTGCCCCATTCACACGCACCGCGGCTCGTGGTTTGTGGTACAATGCCCGAATCCATGTGAGGAGCCTCTGTCCGACCCCCATTTTATAGAGAGTGGCAAGCATATATCGCCATCTCACCCGGTCGAACGCCTTTCCGGCGTCCGTGGAGAGGAGGAGTGTTTGCCGCTTTTCCCTAGCTCCATGCTGTATCGCAAAGGCCCTCAGGGTACTATCTAGTGCCTCACGACCAGGTATGAATCCCGTTTGGTCCACATGTATGAGAGCCGGTAGGACTGATCGGAGCCTGGTCGCTAAAGCCTTAGTGAATAGTTTGGCGTCCACATTCAGCAAGGAGATCGGTGATAGTTGCCACACATCGTCGGGTCCTTCCCAGGTTTCGTTATAACAGTTATTATAGCCGCCTGAGATTCCGCCCCTAAATTCTCCCCAACAGCGACCGCGTTAAGAGCTTTCGTGAACCATGGCAGCAATATGGATGAGAACGATTTATAATATCCTACGGAGAGGCCGTCCGGGCCCGGAGATTTACCCTTCTTGGCCGATTTCAAGGCCGCCGAGAGTTCCTCCTCAGAGATTAGGGCATTCCGCTGTATCTCGATCGATCGTTCTCGTGATAGATTCCTGTAGATAGTCCCGCATTCTGACCTCCTCCGCTTCAGAGTCATCGTGTCCACCAGGTGGATGTATATTATAAAGCGAGTTGTAATATTTTCTAAATTCTCCCGCAATCTCATTCGGAAAAATCGTTGTGGCGCCTGACGAGAGGCGTAGGGCTCGGATCTGTGAGCGGGGTGCGTTTCCTTTCAAGAGATGCGCCAGTTATTTCCCTCCCTTGTTGGCATGGGTGTAGAAAAACCCCTTGGAGTGGTGCAGGGATCTGAGGTAACGTTTCGTGAGACGGTCTCTCAATTGTCGCCTGGCCTGCATGAGTTCCCCATACGTCTCAATTAGCTGGGATCTTTTATGTTGTTGCTCCAGTTCCAAAATGGATTTGTAGAGATCCGCCACATCCCGTGCGGCAGCTTTTTTTCTTTTTGGAGGCTAATTGGATAAACAAGCCCCTGATGACGCTTTTGTGGGCCTCCCATATTGAGATCGGGGATGTATCCGGTGTGTCATTATCCCGGAAGTAGTGTTCCAGCGCTTGGGTAATTTGTGTACGCGTCTCAGGATCAAGAAGGAGTGCTTCATTTAGCCTCCATGACCACATAAAGGGTGGAAAGAGGGGCGATTCCAGTTCCACGGTGACCGCTCCGTGATCCGACCAGGTGGCGGGATCGATTTTGTCAGAAATCAGTCGTTGGAGCCCTACTTGGCGGATAAAAATATAATCGATGCGGGAGTATCGATCATGTACTGCCGAATAATACGAAAAGTCTTTGGTGGAGGGATGCAGGGTCCTCCAGCAATCCACTAGTTCCATGTCCCCCAGTGATCTCTTCATAGAGCGTATGGTGAGTTGCGAGATGCTACTGTGCCCTGTTGATGAGTCTAAGATTGGGTCCAGCGGAGCATTAAGGTCTCCCCCCAGTACTAGTGTACCTTCGGAAAAGCCGCTTAGTTTGTTTAATGTCTCCCTAAGCAACTGGGCTTGTCGTTTGTTAGGCACGTAGGGAGTGGCAAACGTATACAGCATGCTCGCAATCGTACCTTTAAGAAAAAGAAAGTGGCCCTGCGGATCGGGTAGGCTATCTAACTTTTGGAACTCCAGGTCTGCTGCGATCAGGATGGCCATTCCCGCCTTCCGTGCTGTAGGGTGATCGCAAAAGTAATTGGTTGGGTAGGATTTGTTGTACAATTTGGGAGCGGCCCCCTTTCGAAAGCGTGTTTCCTGCAACAATGCCACCGATATGCGATTCCTTTTTAATTCTCGCAGTAAATGGGTCCGTCGTTCCGGTATATTGAGACCTCTACAGTTTAAGTTGAGGACAGACAGGGGAGCGGGGCGATAAGCACCAGAGGATTCAGGTGCTCTGCCGGCGTCCATGGTGGTATCACCTAACCCCCACCTCCCCCTCCACCCTCGGTAAAGTGACCCCCGAGGAGGGTCGCAGCCCCCGCGGTGTGGACCAAGGAGAAAACCAGAGGGGCAAGACAATTCAGGTCTAGAGACAGAGGAAAGGAGATCAAGTAAGGTAGGAGGTAGGGAGGCAACCCAAGATTGGGTAGAAAGGGAAGATTAGAAAGTCAAGTGCCTGTAGCAACAGGCTTTACAGCTGAGACCAGAAGTGTCTCAGAAGAACCACCTCCACTAGGGAGGTGACTCGTGCTACAGCTAGAAACTAAGAGGTCCCGCTCTAGCAACCAGGCCAGGTAACAGGAAACCTCCGGTTTCTGCTGTGCAGTATAAGCACGAGCGTGGGTTGGGGTGTGTGGTTCGGCACCAGCCACGTAGTTGATAGTGTGTAAGTGTTCAAGGGAGCCTCTACAGTCGGCCCCTTCTATTACGAAATATTAGAAACAGTTAAGAGTGATCCATTTCAATTAGTAGTATGCATAAGTAGCAGAACAACAGTAAGGGTGCAATTATATCTTATTAACCTTGCACGTATAACAGTACAACAAAACAGGTGTAATTACGTCATGTGAACAACCGTAGTGAGTCATATCATTCCTCCGTCTCCCCCAGTCTCGCCCCCTCACGTCATAGTGAACCGGCCCTCCCCCTCCAATGTTACCCCTCCCTCCCCCGACCAACCTCCTCGCCTATTCAATCACAGTCTGCCGTATTTTCTGGCCTTGACTCCTAATCCCTCACAACATGAGTGTCTATTAGGGTCTGTAAATTAACTGGGTTTGGCTGTCCTACCTTTAAAATGTTACCCCTGAAGGATAGCCATTATGGGGTAGGGTAACAACGGGCCTTCCAGTCGTCAGGAAGCTTAGTGTCTTAGGGCATAGCGTTAGTGACAACTAATACCGTAGAAGCATACTGTAGGGTAATTCGTGTGCGTCACTTATCCTATGTGTCTTACTACAGCATGTCTTGTCCCGAATTAAGTGGCAGTGTTACCTCCTGTACCTTCATAGGAATTAGGGAGTCCGCATATGCTTGGAAGGGGTCCCGGACGCCGGCTCGCTAAAGTCCCCAGCCCCCCACTAATCGCCATTAAATTATTTTTTCTTTTTAAAGTGTGGCGAATAACAGCCGTCCGCCCAGCGTTACCCTGCTTGCCTGGTGGGGATATTGTGAGATCTGTAGGTAGGTGTGCTAACCCGTCAACCTACACGACATGAGAAGTATAATTTCAGACAGAGTTTAGAGCATCAGGAATCTCAATAATACAGTCATCAAATCGCTGGTGGGTATCCCCGCACCCCCCAAGTTATTCGAGACCTCCCCAGGTCCGCTGTCCCACCCCAGGTATCTCCACCCCGGGCCTCTCGTTCTGAGGGCGCGTCGCGCCACCCCAAAGTCTCATCTCTCTCGTGATGACTCCGTCTTGGTGTAGCCATTCGCATCATCACACAGCGCAGGGTTCATACTTCGAGGCCCCAGGTTAATCCAGTAGGTCGGGCCCAGGTTGGTTCAGGAGAGGGGCAGAGTCTGTAAGATGCCTCGAAGAGCCGCCAGCATGACTCACGAGGGCCAGTCCCCAGTGTCTATAACAACCATACCCCTCCCAAAAAGAGTAGCGTCCATGCCCCCCCAAACTGTGTGGTGGCGTCCGGAGGTCGGTAGGGACATGCGTAGCCAGGGAGGGGGACGTCCTGACCCAGGGGCGTGAGAGGCTAAGGTTGGGCCCAGGTCAGTCCAGGAGAGGGGTCAAGTCTGTGGGGTACTCCGAAGAGCTGCTAGCATTCCTCACATGGGTCAGTCCTATGTGTTTATGGCAACCATACCCCCCCACAAAAAGAGCTCCATGCCCCCCCTAAGCTGTGTATAGATGTCTGGGTGGCGGTGGGGACACATGTGGCCCTATCCCGGGAGTGTGAGGGGCAAAGTCTAAGCAGGGAGGGGAGGTACTCACTCATCTCTGCCTCCAGGGCCCTGGCGGCGACGCTGAGGCGGTAGACCCAATGGGGATCTACCTCTACATCTACGGGCTCGCTGCTGGCGATGTTCTTGTTCTGTCGGGCCCAGAACCCAATTAGTCACCGGAGTGGGCGGTAAGTTGATCTCCTCAAGGAGCCGTGGGACTTCTTCGGGCTATCTAGCTGCTATCCAGGAGTCTTGATGTCTTGCCAACAGCGCAAACGGGAAACCCCATTTATAGGTAATGTTATGTTCGCGTAGCACTGCTGTCACCGGTCTGAGTGCTCGCCTGGCGTCCAGCATAAGTGGGGATAGGTCATTGTATAATGAGACCTGGGTACCTCTGAAGGGGGGCCATGTGGGTTGCTCCCTGGCCTTCCGCATGATAGCATGTTTGATGGGGAAAGAGTGGAGGCAGCAAATCATGTCTCTAGGGCCTTCTTCTAGTGCCCGTGGCCTCAAGGCTCTGTGTGCCCTTTCAAATTTGTAAGAGTGCGGGGCGTCAGCACGCAATATGGTGTTGAAGAGATCTGTGAGAATCTCTTCTGTGTTTTCCCCTCTCTCGGCCTCCGGGATCCCCCTTATCCGAATGTTACACCTCCGACCCCTATTATCAAGATCCTCCATGTGCCTGCGCATGTGGAGAATCAAGTCCCCCTGTCGGGCAATTGCGGTATCAGTAGCCGTGTGTCTCACAACCTGGGCTTCAACTGAGTGTTCCAAGGGAGAGAAAAGCCCAGCCATCTCCGCCCTCAGCGCATCTTGGATCGTGGTGGTAAGGGTGAGTAGATCAGCTTTAGTGGACATAGCAGCCGCCATGGTCCTCAGTTCGTCGCTAATCCGTTCCAGTGCCAGGGTGTCACCACCTGCCGTCGAGGCGGGGGACCGCGGGGCCGGACCAGGGCTCTCATTCCCGCCGGCGGCTACACGTGGGGGTTGCAGGAAACCATCCATCGGTCCCTGTTGAGAGTTCAGGTGTGAGTCCCTAGGGGTCTGCGGGTGGTCTGTTCGTCGGTTGCGACCCATTTGTGCTCTGCTGCAAATGTCGGATCACTTTGTCGGGGAATGGCTTAGCGGAGCTCAAGGATTAAGCGGCCATCTTGGTCGATGTCCTGGCCACCCCCCCCAGTTTTAATTTTATTTAACGAACAGCTAGGTGCAAATTTAAAACCTTTGGTTAAAACTTTGGTTTGTGTAGCCGTAAAAACTTTTTGGGATTAATTAAAAACCTCTATTTCGTTGGTATTTTTCTACTTACTTCTGTTACTATTTCTCCCTCCTTGTTTTCCTCTTCTAGTGTTCTGTGCTTTTTCCTTGGAGTGTCCTTGGCCCACCTTGGTCTTTGCTCTAAAAAAACACGTTTCCTCTCTATTCTCCCTTAGAGGTTCGAATCTATTTTCTAAAGGTATCTGGTAGGGTTTTACTTTTGAAAGGTAAGGTTTATATTGGGACTCCTTCTCCTATTCCCTGCATTTCTGAATCTTTCTGTGGAATGTGTACCATTTCTTGGGATAGTGGGATTGTACTCACCCTGGACTCTGGAGTTCCTGTGCTGTAGCAGTGCCGAGTTCCTGAGGGCGACTTTTGGAAATTCTACCATGCATCTCCCTGAGCCTACTTTTAATGGGCTCTGAAAATTGTGAGTTTGCAGAAATATTCTTCCGTATATATACTCTCACATATACAGATTACACTGTGTGATTTTTAACTCATTTAATATAGGTAAAATAACATCTCTTTGGTAATCAACATACAGAAATTTAAGTGTAAGATAAACCAAAGTATTTATTTTTGTGCTCAAATCACCTTATCTACTTTTTTACTTCATCACATTTTTTAAGTGTAAACAGTGACATTACATTTGGGTAATTTTCAGCTGCACAAGATTGTTTATTGTATTAAGGGCCACTTTGTCCTTTACCATTTATCTTGTTATCCTATTACATTGTCTGCCTACCTTTAAGTCATCTGAAACTATTACTCCTAAATACCTTTCCTCAGATGTGGTTAATATGGTATGAAATATTTACTACTCTGCCCTTGGGTTTTTACGCCAAAGATGCATTATTTTGCACTTATCTACATTTAAATGTCAGTTGCCACAGACCATTTTTAGAACTTACTAAATCATTTGCCATTTAACTTATCCCTGCTGGAACATAAACCCTGTTGCAAATTTTAGTATCAATAGCAATGAGAGATACCTTACTCGAGAAGCAAATTGCAACATTCAGGGAGATCGACAAACTTGAGAGGAGTCTGCTGCTCACTGAGTAGAGTTTATTGGTGACAGGTAGTAGGGAGGGAGGAGGTAAGATAAATGGAGAACAGACACGTAGCTGGGTGACAGTGGGGTGAGGAAGCAGGGGAGGAGGGAAGAGGAAAGGGCTAGCTAGTCCTGATTTGGTGCAACCTAGCAGATTTGCCTGTTTGAGTGAAGATGTCGGGAGCATCAGCTCAGGAGTAGCTGTATTAGAGGAAGCTGTTACTTCGAACAGCCCCTCTAGTACGGATGGGTATGAAAATGTAAGGAAGGTTAGACAGGTTGTGGTGGTATAAGACTCTATCATTAGGAGAGTAGATAGTTTAATCTGCCACTCTGATGGGCTCAACCAGACAGTTTGCTGTCTCCCAGGTGCTCGGATCCGACACGTTGCTGACAGAGTGGATGGATTATTGGGAGGGGCTGGTCCATGTTGGTACCAATGACAAAGTAAGAGGAAGATGAAAGGTCCTAAAGAATGATTTCAGGGAATTAGGTAGCAAACTTAAGAAAAGGACCTCCAAGGTGGTATTCTCTGTGATATTACCTGTGCCACTCGCTACAGTGGAAAGGCAGCGGGAGATTAGAGAGTTCAATGCATGGCTGAAGTCTTGGTGCAGGAAGGAGGGTTTTGGGTTTTTAGAGTACTGGGCCGACTTTGCGCTTGGGTACAACTAAGGATGCACCGAAATTTTCGGCCGAAAATTGGGCTATCCTATTTCGACCGATAATATGTTAAATCTGCTGAAAATTACACCTCCCTCCTTGCCCCGCCCACCCCCTTCCCCTGCGTGCGGTACCGCGATAGCACCCTACAGCTCACTGTCTATATAAACACTGTTACTATGGATATTATAATACCCACTCACTAGGTCTCCCAGCCCTGTATCCACTCACTCTCCTTGCTCCAGTGTCCTCAGTGAAGCCACTTCGGTCTGTCTCTGGAGCACAATGCTGGCACTCACTTCAGATGCGAACTCCTTCACTATTACAGAACAGAGATATGATGTCACCGGAAGTGGGTGTTTCCAGTGGCCATTTTGGATGGGGGCAGGAATAATGTTAAACTCTACAAAGAGTATGGGTAGAGTGTGAAATCTGTTTGGCAGTGTTATTGGTTAAAGAAAGCTGCAGAGCCAATGTGTAACATGAAGACATGCTTTGTAACACATGGACTGAATGGTGAGACTGGAAAGGTTCATTATACACAGGAAACTGAATTCTACACTCACATAGCTACATTATAAACTGACTGCAATACACAGACACTGGCTGCAAAACACAGACGCTGACTGCAAAACACAGACTCTGACTGACTGCAATACAAAAAAAATCTGATTGTTCCATAGAACTAAATGAAGAATGTATATTGATATTAAATTAATATCAACACTATATTATCCCTTAGTCCTATATAAAACAGATTTAACAGATTTTTATTTATATTGTTTTTTTAAGTTATTTTCTGTCCAATTTTGATGTGTTACTTTCAATAAAAGTGTGGTGATTTATTTTATTTGCTTGTAGTTATTCATGTCAGATTCATTAAATTCATTAAAAAGTCTAATATTAATAAAATTATAGAAAAACTATTATAAAATAATTTGGGGGAAAAAATCATTTTCCGTTTTCCGCCAAGTGCATCCTGAATTTTCAGTTTCGGCCCAGAATTTTCATTTCGGTGCATCCCTAGGTACAACCTCTATAGCGGTGATGGGTTGCACCTAAACAGGAGAGGGTGTGCAGTGCTGGGGGATAGGATGGCTAGAAGGTTGGAGGAGATTTTAAACTAGTAGTGGGGGGAGGGTCATAGCAATCTACAAAAGGGAGATAGGCTTTAGCTCAGTATAAGGGGGTGGAGACGGGGGAAGGGGCAAGCTCAGAACTGAGGTATGTAATGTTGATAATTCACAAAAAGTACAAGTGACTCATGATTTTAAATGTACTTACTAATGCAAGGAGCCTAAATAACAAAATGGGGGAACTAGAGGCAGTAGCATACACTAAACAATATGACATAATAGGCATAACTACAACATGGCTGGGATGAGACATGAATTAAAGCCAAATTTTAATCAAGTGGAATGTGATGAGAAAAATGTGGAAACTTTGTGGGTAAATATCTGCTTTGGGCAATAGAAGGGAAATCAACTATTGGTTGGGATATGTTATAAACCACCTAATGTTAATAATGACAAGGAACAACAGCTGTTTGAGCAAATTGAGAAAGCTGCACATCTGGGTAACACGTTTATTATTGGAGATTTCAATTACCTGGACATAAATTGGGGCAGAGCAAAGGGATTTGGGTTTTTGAACTTGTTAAATGACACCTTCATGTCACAACTTGTACAAGCACCAACTAGAAAGGACGCTTGTCTGGACCTGGTTTTGTAGTAGATGATTTACTGCAAACGAATTAGTTTGAATGACTATCTGTTCCTGTCCAAATTAAAGATAATAAAATTGCGTGCACGCAGAAGTAAATTCACACTGAGACACAGAGTTCAGGTTAATGAAAGAACTTCGGAGAAGTTTAATGGCTTCTGATTAAAAAGCAGGCTCGCAGGCCCTTTTAAAGGCATTATTACATCATTGAAGAAAATCAAGATATAGACAAATAGACATTGTTAATTGGCTTAGGTGCTAAGTAGTTAGTAAAATGCCCTCCCTACGGGGTGTACCATCTTAGGTCACTATCCTCGTCATGATTGTCTCCTCCAGGTTTTAGCGCCATTTTGTTAACATGAGGAGCTCACTCGACGGGAGGGGCCTTTTGGCAGCTATCCATTTAGAGTGTAGCCTGGCACTTAGTTTCTCAAGGTTAGGTTTCAAGGCTTTTAGTAAATACACATTTTATCAAAACTATCATTGTAAGTGGGATGCTACAGTGTTTCACACTACAGATGCATAATATTTCTTGCTGACATGCAAATTCTATATTCTATAGACAAAGCTTTCTTGTAAAACTATGGGGCCTCTTAGAGGTATAGCAAGAGGATTTAAAGGGGCCTTACAGATTTATAGAGGCCTAATAATTCTACAACAGTTTTAACAAAGAACGTTGATCTTTTGACCAACATTCAAGTAGGTGAGCACTTGGGAAATAGTGATCACAATATAGTGTCCTTTAAAATAAACTCAAAAAAACAAAGGCACATGGGGTATACTAAAACATATAATTTTTAAAAAGGCCAATTTCTATAAGTTAAGGGCAGCTTTAAAATATATTGACTGGCATAAACGCTTTTGTGAAAAGAACACTGAGGATAAATGGAACATATTCCAACAAACATTAGAAAGGTACATTTTTCAGTATGTACCAATTGGTAATAAATATAAAAGAAACACATTGAAACCAATGTGGCTTAGTAGAGAAGTAAAACAAGAGATTCAAAATAAGAAAAGGGCATTTAAACTATTTAAAAGATATAAGGAAGTCAATAATGCGTGCAAAAAGGTGATTTAGATTAGCTAAACTTCAAAATGAAAAAATGATAGCCAAAGAGAGCAAAACCAACACCAAAACATTCTTTAAAGGATCACTATAGTGTCAGGAAAACAAACCCGTTTTCCTGACATTATAGTACCCTAAGGTTTCCACCCTCAGGTTTCCCCTCCTGTGGCACTGAAGGAGTTAAAACCCCTTCAGCAGCTTACCTTAATCCAGCGCCGGGCTCCCTCAGCACTGGTGACCTCTCCTCCTCCACCGAAATCAGCTCCCGAGTGGAGCGGAATGCACATGCGCGGCAGTCGCCGCGTGCAAATTCAAACAGTCCATAGGAAAGCATTTCTCAATGCTTTCCTATGGACGCTCTGCACGTTGGCTGCGAATTTCGCATCCAGCGTCGCAGATGCGCCTCTAGCGGCTGTTTTGAAGACAGCCACTAGAGGTTGGATTAACCCTGCTATGTAAACATAGCAGTTTCTCTGAAACTGCTATGTTTACATCTGAAGGGTTATATCCTAAGGAACCTGGCGCCCAGACCACTTCATTGAGCTGAAGTGGTCTGGGTGACTGTAGTGTCTCTTCAAGTACATACATTCTAAAAAAAACAAAAAATGAAAGTGTAGGTACACTAAAAACTGGAATGGGGGTGTTAGTTAACGAAGACCAGGAAAAGGCTTACATTTTAAATAACTATTTCTCCTCCGTATAGACTAAGGAAGAACCCATGGCAATATATGTGCAAATGATTGCTGCTAAAAACTTGCAGAATAATTGTAATTGGTTAACCTAAGACAAGGTGCTGCAGCAACTAAAGAAAGTTAATACAAACAAAGCTCCTGGCCCTGACGGTATTCATGCAAGAGTACGTAAGGAACTAAGTGTAGAAATACGTGAACCTCTTTTAATCTTTCAAGATTCTTTTCTTTCAGGAAATGTTCCGGATGATTGGAGGAAGGAAGATTGGTTCCTATATTCAAAAAGGGTTCAAAATCCTTGCCTGGAAATTATAGACCTGTGAGCTGAACTATTGTGGCTGGGAAAATATTTGAAAAGTTATTAAGGGATAATATTCAAAAATTCCTTGAGAAGAACATGGTTATCAGCAAAAATCAGTATGGTTCTAACAAGCACAGGTTAAGTCAAACAAAATTGATTGTACGAAGAAGTAAGTAGAAGTATAGATCAGGGTGTTGTAGTGGATGTGATCTATTTAGATTTTGCCAAGGCATTTGATACAGTTCCGCACAATAGATTAGTGTTCAAACTCAAAGAAATTGGTCTAGCTGAAAATTGTTTTTCTTGGGTAGAACATTGACTTAAAAATAGAGTACAAAGAGATGTCATTAATGGTAAATTTTCAAGCTGGACAGAGGTGGCAAGTGGTGTCCCTCAGGGTTCTGTTCTGGGACCCCTTCTATTTAAGATGTTTGTAAATGATCTTGAAATAGGCATTGCAGATGACACAAAAGTCTGTAAAGTAATACAATGTGAGCAAGATATTACTTTGCTGCAGCGGGATTTAGACAGACTGTGGGACTGGGCATTCAAATGGCAGATGAAATTTCATGTTGAAAAATTCAAAGTTATGCAGTTCGGCATAAAGAATGCACAAGCATCCCTTAATGGAAGCGAATTAGGGATAACACACGAAAAGGACTCGGGAATTGTTATAGACAACAAATAATGCAACAATGTGCAATGTCAATCATCAGTGGCTAATGCCAGTAAGATATTGTCATGCATTTAAAGGGGCATTCATTCTCAGGATGAGAATATCATTTTTCTTCTTTATAAATCACTGGTAAGACCACATATTGAATATGCTGTGCAATTTTTGGCACCTGTTCTAAAGAAGGATATCATGGAACTAGAAAAAGTGCAGAGGTGGGCTACAAAATTAATAAAAGGAATGGAACATATCAGCTATGAAGAAAAGTTAACAAATGTAAACCTCTTTAGTTTAGAAAAACGTCTCCTGAGAGGGGATATGATAACATTATACAAATATATTCGGGGCCAATACAAACCATTGTGTGGAAATCTGTTCACAAACCGGACTTTACATAGGACACGGGGTCATGTATTTAGACTGGACGAACGAAGATTTCGTCTATGGCAAAGGAAATGTTTTTTTTTTTCACTGTAAGAACAATAAGGATGTGGCATTATTTGCCTGAAGAAGTGGTTTTATCACAGTCCATACAGACGTTCAAACAGAACATTCAAGGATATAATTTTTCAATGTAGGGTAATAGCTGCTTGATCCAAGGATAAATCTGCCATTCTGTGGTTAAGAAGGAATTTTTTTCCTAGTTTGTTGCAAAATTGGAAGTGCTTTTAAACTGTGTGTGTGGTTTTTTTTTTTTTGCCTTCTTTTGGATCAACAGCAAAAACAAATGTGAGGAAGGCTTAACTTGATGGACGCAAGTCTCTTTTTAGCTATGTAACTATATGTCTATGTAATATCACGACTAAAAATATTAAAGACAATGGGTCCAAATACAGTTCCCTCAGGTACCCCACTAGTAACTAGACCTTCCTTTGAATATACTCCATTGGCTACAACTTCTTTCTATCAGCCCTCACCTTGTCCTTTTTGTCATAGGCTGCACTCTTACACACCTTTGGCATAGAGGATGGTGGTTCCACAATCTCGGTGACTGAATCTTTCTCTGTAACACCACTACAGTCTGAAAGTGCAGAAAATGAATTATGTAAAGACGCAGACTGTGCAGTATGCATTTTATCCACATCTCTAAGTCTACCAGATCCTATAGGAATCCATCTGCCATTCCTAGGGCATCTCTGCAGCAGTGGATTTGCAACAGTCCCAGCCTAAGTTTGTTTAACAGATGATTTACAAATCTCACACTGCAAAACTACAATCGCCTGCCGCAATATGGAGAACTGTCTACAGATTAGACAACACCCAAACCTCCAAAAAGTGGCACGTGAAACAAATGCACAATAGCTATTACACTGAACTGATAAACTCCACTGATGATGAATTAAAAAGTAAGATTTGTTTAATTTAGTTTCTTTTTTCCACCTTCTGTGTACCTCAAATTATCTCAAGTTGATCTCCAGAATATCTCCAAATACACTTCGTAGCAGCACTTAGAAGCAGCAACCAAGCTACTTTCAGCCTTCCTCGTATGGCAAAAAAACCAGTTTATAGCACTTCCAATTTTGCAACAAACTAGGAAACAAAATCCTTATTGATCTCAGAATGGCAGTCAGATTTACCCTTGGATCTAGAAGCTAATACCCTAGAATTTAAACATTATATCACTAAATGTTGTTGTTTTTTTTGCTAGTATGCATCTAGTTGCTGTTTAAACATTTGAACAGACATTTGTTTTTGTTTTTTTTGTAAATCTCTTTTTATTGAAGTAGAATAAGATATAGTGATAGGCACGCAGGCCTCAACAAGTACATACAAAGTTATATTGCACATTTTTACATCCTATCTAGGTCCAGACAGGTTAATTGCATTTTACATGTTTGCTGATGTTTTCTTTTTCTTTTTTTTCTTTTTTTTCACCAATACATTACAATTATGGTATTATAACATTTCCTATCAGTTACTTGTGTCTTTGTTTTCCTTCATTACCATGAGTTGCGTTATGTTGTTTGTGGGGTTTAAGCTTTCCCACACTTTTATCTTAGAAATAAGGCCTGCGAAGTAAGGACATCGTAAGGAAAAAGGAGTGTGTAAGTGTTTGTCTCCGTGTGTCTGGTCCCTCTTCCTGTTAGGTAAGCCTGTAGCGTCTTTACCGCCTGAATGTCCTTACATCCGTTTTGATCTTGTCCCAGTTTGAGGCAATGGCCCGGCACTCCCACCAGCGGTGTATTAGTGTCCCCTTGTCCTCCTGGCACCTTGAGCAAGTAGGGGAGATTGTTGGTAAGATTCTATGTAATAGGACTCGTGTCCTATACCAGAGGGATATCACTTTGTAGTTAACTTCTTGATAGTGTGAGCTGGAAGAGCTTTTATGCTGCCATAGAAGTACCATTTCCAATGGCGAGAAAGATTTACCTAGAAGCCTCTCCCATTGTCTTTGAAATGTGTTATTTATTAGGTTGACACCTACTAGAAGGTGTTGATATAGAGTTGAGACTTTCTTGTCAAGTGTGGCACCCTGTAAGCAGAGGTCCTCGAACCATGTAAGGTCTCTGTGCAATCGATCTTTATGGGTAAGCGAGTTGTAATAGTGTGTCAATACCGGAGAGATATCATGGGCATCCTTGGCCTATCTCCCAGCAACGAGTCCAGTCTCATTAAAGACTCCTCTTGCAGGGCTTTGCGTATCGGGATGTATTCCCTCTCCCCTAGGAATGTCCAGGCACTTGAGGGAGGTCCTCCCTCCCTATTTTGGGATTGTGTGTTATTGAGAGTAAGGGGCTAGGAGTAGGTGAGACATGTGGCATTTCTCTAGTCAACTCCCATGTTCTCAACATTTGTGCCACTGGGTCTCCGCTATCCCTGCATCCGCCCCATCCCGGTACTCCCAGCCTCACCATCGATTTCAATTTCGCCTCAGCGCCCCCTCTATCTAGGGTCACCTGTTGTTTTTGTGAGTTGGTTGTGTGCCATTCAAGGATTTGCTGCAAAATTGCGGCTTGGTAACGCCTTGTAAGTCTTGTAACGCCAGTTCTCCACTATGCCGAGGCATGCATAGCAGCTCGTGGTGCAACCTGGATCTCTCCCCTCTCCAGACGTATCGGGTGATCGACGTTTTTCATGTGGAAAAGAAAGACGACGGCAACACCAGCGGGATGGTCTGAAAAAAATAAAGGACTCTCGGTAGCACGTAAGCACTGCTATTCGGCCATGCCATGTGACGTGCGGATATTCCCATTTATCCAGGTCCACGACTATCCTCTTCGGTACGGTTGCAAAATTATGTTGATAAACGTCCCGTGGGTCAATGGTCACTCATATGCCAAGGTATTTCATTTTACCAGAGCACCAGTGGAATGGGAATATAGTGCTTAGGGTGGTGCATTCCTCCGCCGGGAGTGTGACATTTAACACCTCGCATTTCGTTAAATTAAGTTTAAATCCTGAGATCCTACCGAAACGCTCAAATTCCGAAAGCAAGCAGGGCACTGTGATCCGTGGTTTAGAGATAAAGAAGAGGAGTTTGTCCGTGTACGCAGCCACCCTGTGTCCTACTCCATGCCATGGATAGCTGCTGACGTCTGGGTTTTGACGAATTGCATGGAGTAGGGGTACCAGGGTCATAGCGAACAGAAGAAGACATCCCTGCCTGGTTCCGTTGTTAATGCCCCGTTAACTCTTACTGCTGCATGTGGCATAGCTAAAATGTTATATTCCTTTTTTTTTTTTTTTTTAAAGAACTTTTTCGAATGCCATAATATCCTTCTTTAGAACAGGTGCCCAAAATTGCACAGCACGGTCTTACCAATGATTCATAAAGAGGCACAATTATATTCTCATCACGATAATTAATGCCCGTTTCTACGCTTGACAATACCTTACTGGTAGAAATGAGCAAACCCGAACTGTAAAGTTCAGGTTTGTACCGAACATTACGATTTTTTGACCCCGAACCCGTACATTTCAGTAACAGTTTGGGTTCGAGTTCGGTGTTCGGCGATTTAATGTCGCGTTTGGTTCCCCTGCAGCTTTTCAAATCAACAAGCATTTGACTCGTGTGCCCTTTGAAGCCATCACAGCCATGCCTGCTAATGGCATGGCTGTTATTGGCCAGTGCAGCATGTGACCCAGCCTCTGTATAAGCTGGAGTCACATGAGCTCTTATTAGTGTAGGGAGAGGATGCTGCAGCTGTGAGGGACAGATTAGGAAAGAATTCTGGTGTTGAATCTGCAAACTACAGAGATTATTTTTATGGATTCTACATTTTTGTACCCTGCCCTGAGCCCAGTGCCACAGAGAAATTTTCAGTCAGTCTGTTTGTTAGGTGGGCACTTGTAACTGCATGTGTGCCAGGCACATTACTTTAATCTGGTTTTGGTAGCTCAGTGGGCAACATTTAGGCATTTTTAAATACTGCTGTGACATTGCAGTTTGACAAATTCACATTTTTTTTGGTGCTAAAAAGTAGATTTGGGGCGTGCACTTCATATCTAAGATTCAAATAGAACCGTCAAATACTGTGGTTACATCGCACTTTGAAAAATTCTAATTTTTTTGGTGCTAAATAGTACATTTGCGGCCTGCGGTGCATTTCTTGCAGTCCAATAAAACCCTTAAATACTACTCTTACATTGTTGGTTTAAAAAAAATCACACTTTTTTGAGACCGTGAAGTAACTGTATTAATTACGTCTGTCACAATGTTGTGTGACCTCTAGAAATGTTTTCTCTTTAGGACACCGGCACTGCCTTGCTGTCAGTGAAATTAATTGTTGATTATTGGCGGTTACATTGTCGCCTGACATAAACCATCTGTTAGTTTGGGCCTGAGGTGAATAGCAGTTTGGCGCATGTCCTTCCGCCACCGAGGATTGCAGGGCATTTCTCTTTGCCTCCTGTTACCTCCTCCTCCTACTCCGCTACTCCTCCTCCTCTACCACCTCCTCATCCAGTCAGCGTAACACCTTCACCATCAACTTCAGCACAGTCAGGGGGAAACGACAGCAGGCTGTTTTAAAACTCATATGTTTGGGGGGAAAACCCCACACTGCGCAGGAGCTTTGGACGGGCATGGAACAACAGACCCATGAGTGGTTGTTGCCACTGAGCCTCAAGCCCGGCCTGGTGTTGTGCGATAATGGGCGAAATCTTGTAGCAGCTCTGGGCCTAGCCAGTTTGACGCACATCTCTTGCCTGGCACATGTGCTGAATTTGGTGGTGCAGAAATTCCTGAAAAACTACCCAGATATATCAGAGCTGCTGCAGAAAGTGCGGGCTGTCTATGCATGCTTTTGGTGTTCTCACCCTGCTGCTCGCCTGTCTGCGCTGCAGCGTAACTTCGGCCTTCCCGCTCACTGCCTCATATGCAACGTGTCCACCAGGTGCAACTCCACCTTGCACATGCTGGAGAGACTGTGCGAGCAGCAGGTGATAGTGGAGTTTCAGCTGCAGCACGCACAGGTCAGTCGCTCTGCACCAGACTTGCCCACCAATAGATCCTCGTTAAAGGATTTAAAATGTACTTATTCCAATTACAGGGCCTTAAAAGAGTCCTGTATTGTTATTTTTCGTCACTATCCCCCAGCGTCGAGAGTAGGTAATTTGCATGCCTGCTGCCTTCCTTGGATGTGGTAGCCGTTTCTCAGGCTCCCTCTCCGGAATCGAACCCTGATACCCCGTTACCCGTGGTCACCATAGCAGGTGCAGAAAGTACCTCTGAATGAGTCGTCGCCGTCACGTGGACGTGCGATCGGCCCAAGGTTATCTAGAGTCACCAAAGTGCCTGTGCAACGACTGCTGAGTTGCCCACATTCTAACTTGTGCTGATTACTGTGTGGCCACCCTGCTGGATCCCCGTTACAAGGACAACGTGCTGTCCTTAATTCCCTCACTGGAGCGTGATCAGAAGATGTGCGACTACAAGCGCACGCTGGTAGACGCGTTGCTGAGGTCATTCCCAACTGACACTGGGGGCTCAGTGGAAGCACAAGGCAAAGGCAGAGGAGGAAGAAGAGGTCGACAACGCAGCTGGGGCACAGCCAGCACCTCAGAAGGCAGGATTAGCATGACCGAAATGTGGAAAAGCAGCATTTCAGCAACATGATGGGACAGTACGTGTGCACACGCCTACACGTACTGACTGATGGGTCTGCCCCATTCAACTTCTGGGTCTCCAAATTAGGCACATGACCTGAGCTTGCTCTTTATGCATTGGAGGTGCTGGCCTGCCCTGCAGCCAGTGTATTGTTTGAACGTGTGTTTAGCACGGCAGGGAGCGTTATCACAGACAAGCGCAGCCGCCTGTCCACAGCCAACGTGGACAAGCTCACGTTTATTAAAATGAACCAGGCATGGATCCCACCAGACTTGTCTGTACCTTGTGCAGAATAGACATTTATACCGGCCTCACCCAGCCATTGTTTTACTCAAGTGCACTTATTCTTTGTTTTCTTTTTTTATATGTCCCAATAGTTTGGGGACTACACCGATTGTTTGCAGGGCACTAGTCCTACTCTTACCCCCATTTTACTTCCTTTTGCAGCCCTTTAGCCCTTTCCAGGACTTTTTAAAAGCCATTTAGTGCCCAAAAGTTCGGGTCCCCATTGACTTCATTGGGGTTCGGGGTCAAGTTCGAGGCTGAACTCTAACTTTTTGCCGATGTCCAGCCGTACCCGGCGAACCCAAACATCCAGGTGTCCGCTAAACTCTACTTACTGGCCTTGGCCACTGCTGATTAGCATTGCACATTGTTGCCTAGTTTGCTTTTTACAATAATTCCCAAATCCTTTTAGTGTGTTGTTATCCCTAATTCACTACCATTTAGGGTATACGTTGCTTGTGCATTCTTTATCCCAAACTGCATAACTTTGCATTTTTCTACATTAAATTCCATCATCCATTTGAGTGCCTAGTCCCACAGTCTATCTAAATCCCTCTACAGCAAAGTAATATCTTGCTCACATTGTATTACTTTACAGAGTTTTGTGTCATCTGCAAACACTAAAAACATGACTTTCAATGCTTACTTCGAGATCATTTATAAACATGTTAAATAGAAGGGGTCCCAGAACAGAACAATGAGGGACACTACTTAACACTTTTGTCCAGCTTGAAAGTTTATCATTAATGACAACTCTCTGTACTCTATTTTTAAGCCAATGTTCTACCGAAGAACAATAATTTTCATCTCTAGACCAATTTATTTTAGTTTGAACACTAACCTTTTGTGTGGAACTGTATCAAATGCTTTGGTAAAATCCAGCTAGATCACATCCACTGCAACACACTGATCTATACTTCTATTCACCTCTTCGTAGAATGCAATTAAGTTAATTTGACATGACCTATGTTTCATAAAACCATGCTGATTTTTTTCGGATAACCACATTCTACTCAATAAATTCCTTGAATATGATCCCTTAATAACCTTTCACATACTTTATCAACCACCGAAGTTAAGCACAAAGGTCTATTATTTTCTATATTCTTTTGAATATAGGTACCACATGTGACTTCCTCCTATCCTCTGGTACAATTCCTGAAATAATTTTTTTTTTTGAAAGATTATTCAGCGGTCTGTGTGTATTTTCAGCGATCTCTATATGTATTTAGCAGTCTCTGCATACAGTTGTGGTCAAAAAGTTAGGATTCATATTCAACTGTAGGTTATAATAGTTTGGCACTATCATAAAACAAAACATGACAACAAAGAAAACAATTAAATGACCCCTGTTCAAAAGTCTGCATAGCCGTAGTTCTTAATACTGTGTATTGTCTCCATAAGTATAAATTTTGAATAGTTGTGTATAAGGCCCCTAATTCTTGCAAATGGTATAGCTGCCCTTTTGCTTGGCAAAATGCCTCCAGGTCATGCAAAGACAGAGACATACTGGATACCGCACTCTCCAAGTAACCCAGGTGCTCTGAAACCAGGGCTGGTCAGGTCTCTCTACCAAGATATGCAAAATAAATAACGGTTCAGGGACTCTGGGATAACAAAAAATAGCAGCTTTATTGGGGCAAAAATGGAAACGTTACAACGATACCAAGTCTTTTCAAGCTTGATATACACCTGGTAGGGTTTAAACGTTGCTATTTTTCCCCAATAAAGCTGCTATTCTCTTTTTATAAGTTTCTACTTGATGAAGCCTATTGTGGTGAAACGCGTATAGGAACTTTTTATATAATCTAAGTGCTAATAAAGGAATATTTGGCTATTATACATTTGGTTGCCACATTCCTCTTTCCACCTTAGTATTATATTACTTTCTTTTAGTATAATTTTATTATTTTACTATTTGCAAGTTTATTTTATTCAGACCTGACCACTACTACCTTTTTGTCCATATTGGAGTACCAAGAATCCTAAGGTGGGGATTATACCACCCATACGCCATCCACCGAGCAGTACGTCTGCTCTATATACCGTGAGTATATTTTATTCTGTTTTTACATTTTATCAACTATACAGTGAGCACTATATTTTATTTTTTTACCTCGAGCTGGACTACTCCACCAAAGTACTCTGCTAAAGAACAAAAGAGGAGCACCATATATCCTTGAGTGGGGATTATTCCACTACGTGCCATTTACACCAGAGCCGGATTTAAGCTCTGAATATTGTGAGTAGTTCTACTATTCTATATACAATATTATTTACCGTTCATACAATACCATTGGAGTTTCCCTAGTCTTCTGTTTTCTTCACATATCCATTTTGAAGCTGCGGATATACATCTGGGACTTCGCATACCATTTTATGTAGCACTAGGACTACCTCCTGCAAATGTGGATTATTTATATCCGGACTTTCTAGGTATCGCTGCTTGGACTCTCTGATACATATTTTTATACATTCACTCTACTTGTCTTAGGCGCACCCTTATTTGTGTTTTTCTCTCCATGGCTTACATCACTACTGACATCTACCTTAAGGTTGCCCAGTTCCTGGATAAGTCAGGGTTGAAGGCCAAGAAAGGCCTAGATTTTTTTACTCTGCCACTGCTGGGACAAAATCCTTGACGATCTGAGACCAAATGCCAGGATTTTAGACATGGTCGAAATTGCTTTGGCTGAGGGAACCTCTGTGGATGGAAATGCAATACAGTGTTGGCTACTGAAAGGCTTAGGCGATTTTGATTAAGATCGAACCAAAGCTAGTAACCTATCCATCTCTGAGCCTGGCCACAGGCAAAAGGCCTTTTCTTCTGAGACAATTTTGATAATTATGTCAGCACATTTACAAGACTGGATAAGGCCCTGTCCAATATGAGGAGAGTGTGGCGGGGCTATCTGCCCTTCCGTTTCTCCAAGGGATCAGATTGGGGTTATCAAGGCTATGCTCCAACTAGTCACACTGCTTGGACTAAAATGCCTTCACTGTTCTTCTCAGTATGGGGCAGACCTTGGCAATCTCCAGTTGCCAGAGAATACTCCTATGGCCGATGGCCATATGGTGAGTACTTTACTATCCGATCATACTTCCCTATCAAATGTGGGGGGCATACTGTAACATTTTTACAATGCATGGCACATATTAACTTCAAATGCTTGGGTCCTCCAAACCATCCTAGGTTATCAGATCGATTTTGTGCAACATCCAGTTCTGACCTCCTTGCCTAACAGGATTTCTTTTTTTTTTTCTGGCATCAGCAGAGATCTGGACATTGTCAATGAAGGCGCAATTTCAAAAGTTCCGTTTTCAGCTCCAGGATATACTCCTGTTAGGAGATTGGATGGTCAAACGCGACCTGCAGAATGGATAGTTTACTGTCCCAATTGCTGAAGAAGAATACCAATATTTCCTCCAATTTCTGTGGAAAGGAACCCTGTGGCACTTCACATGTTTTCTGTTCGGCCTGTCCTCAGCCCCTTTCTTTTTCTCCAAATTGCTGATACCTGTCTGCTTGATAATCTATCTGGACGATATGCTCATTATGACTCAGGACTCCTAACTCCTTCATCACCACCTTTCCTGGACAGTGACCCTGCTTCAAAATGTATGTTTTCTGGTCAATTGGGACAAGTATGTTCTCACTCTTTCCCAGTCCATGGAATTTCTGTGTTTCAACATAGATTCAGTGCACAGGAGGCTTTCTTCTTCAGTCCTATTAAAAAGGAAGTTTGTCAAAACTTGTTTCGTCCTGTTCTTATCCCACAGCAACTTGCCAGGATGATTGGTCTCCTCTCAGCTTCAATGCAAGCAATTTTCCCAGGACCTCTTCATTACAGGGCCCATCAGCACTTAAAGGCCAAACATTTACGCTTTGGTCACTATTATTCTGATTTTGTTCAGCTAAACTGCTTTGCCATAGAAACAAAAATGGAAGCATGGAACAGCAGGGCAATCTTCGTGCAGCACCGGACTGCGTTGTTGAATATGACACACGGACCTATCTCCACAGGAGAAAATGGTTCCCAGCAGAAAAGAAGCATCACATCAAATTCTGGCAGGATCGTTTGCCCTACGCAGTCTCATAGGGGTTTTTGACTAACAGCTCCATCCTATTGCACATGGACAACTTTTCAGAGGTACGCTACATCAATGGTAATGGTGGACCTAGCAATTTGTTACTGCAAGCGGTATACATCATGGGCATGTCCAATATAGTGACAGATTGGAATTCCAGACATCTTCGAGATACCAGCGATTGGTGACCGAACCGTACTGTTTTCTTTCGTTTGCGGTCATACTAGGGTCCCATGGATATAAATCTTTTTGCGTCTTGCTTGAACTCTCAGCTTCCATATTTCTTCCGTTGGAAACAGGACCCGGAAGCTTGTGCATCTGATGCTTTCCTACAAACGTGGCTGAACATCCACCACTACACTTTTCCTTGATAGCTCAGACATTACTGCATCTTCAATGTTATCACACTTCTTTGATCCTCGTATTACCATTCTGGACCACCCAATCACGGTTTCCGACATTCACAGAGATGTGCATAGAACTTTTGTGATTACTCCATGTATCCGCAAACCTGTTACTGGATCCTGACTGGAACTCTCATTCCCTTCTGGTTCAAGGACATTGTTTGCATAACCACTGTGACGTAGATACACTAACTTGTGGGATGTGAATCTTGTTCTTTGCTTTTTCAGACTCGGCCGAGTAATGAGGAACTATCACTCAAACAACTTGCACCAAGGCTAGTTACGCTCTTCTGAATGGGAGTGTAACTGAAATGGGTGTCAAATGTTCAGGCTTGGGATATTGATTCACGTTCCTTTTTCCTGTCAATGTTTCTCTTGACATTTCTAGGCAGGAAAAACATCCGTTTCATCAGTTTTTCTAACCTTCCTTCGCTCACAGCGTGAAACTTTGTCCAGTAACCTGTCTTAAGCAGTATGAATCCAGGACTTTACCTTTCCAGAATCCAACATTTCCTGATTTGTTTTTGGGCCTATGGAATCCTCATCGTCCTATATCTACGACCACCCTGATCCGTTGGGTGAAATGGATTGTGACATCAGCTTCCATAGTCACTTCAGTTTACGTAGTGCATTCCACGAGATGTGCCACATCTTCCAAGGTATTTCCTTGGGTTGCAGTCTGGTAGACCTCCTCCGAGTTGCTGCTTGGTCTCAATCGAAACTGCATTTTTATGTTACAGTTATTGCACAGCTTTAAACTAGCATAATATGAGCCTTTGTGTCCTTTAATAAAATTACCAGATTTTACTATTTGCAAGATGTAAAGTCATGATTTCATTAAGGACACTGAAGCAAATATTAGCCCACCCGATGACAGGTTTGTTTATTCCCTCCCTGTTTATCTTATACTGTTGCAGTGTCTTGTGAGTATGATGGTTCTGATGTTTTTCATTATGTGATTACCTAGATTATCTGCTAATTATAAGTGCACTGTTCGGACTATTGGGGTTGACTGTCTCTAGTTATCATACTGCTAGTCTCGTGAATTTGATTTGTCATAGCCATGATCATATTTTACCACTCAATTTCTCTGTTCTTTTCAACTTGAAGATTTAATTCACCTCGTAATGCTTCGGTTATGCTCCTGTTCAGAAGGACAAGTTTAGATAAAATTAACTTCGTTGAATTATCTCTCTTCATCGCTGGAGTTTTATTTTCTTGTTTTTCTTGTTTATTGTATGTTTTTACTTTTATTGGTTTATGGCATTATCAAGAAAGAGGAGTGGCTTAGGGTCACATGGGAGTTTATAAGCTGGGGGCATTCTCATTGGCTGTATAATATGATGGTTAACCCTTACTAAGGGTATTTGGTTTTTATTGATATTTACACATTTCTGAGGAAATAAAGACAGAGATAAAAATAATATTCACCTCTGTGTCCTTAATGAAATCATGACTTTACGTCATGTAAATAGTAAAATCTGTTAATTTTTTTTTCAAGTATCATCGTATTGTGCTCCTTGAAACAATCAGTTTCAGCCTGTATTTCTCCTGAGGTTACCTCTGGGTTTCTTTGTATTCCGAACAATTCTTCTGGCAATTGTCACTGAAATCTTTCTTGGCTTTTTTCTGTTGTTTTTATAGTATTTTGAGTTTCTCAAAGGAAACATTTATTTCCGTAAGGGTTCATCTATATTTAGAGCTTATAGTGATTTTTCTGTTTTTGTACACTTTCTTGGTCTACCTGACCTTGACTTGGTGTCAAGAGATCCCTTAAATTTTTCACTTCTTTACCCCTTAAGGACGGCGGGCATTCTATGCTGTCCTTTTTGGGCTGGCTCTAAACGTCCCTGCCGTCCAGGGCACATACCGGGTCCCCGCCAATCCCACGCCAGCGGTCGCGACCCTGCAGTAAACCCCATGCTGAGAAACTATAACAGCTGGGAAACCAACAATTGAATATGAAATTGCCCTTAGTATAATATGCCTTATAGTCAAGTGATCAGAGCCAATATTATAATGTATAGATGATAGCCAAGTATTTTATGCAGACCTAAACTGGTCCGCTCATAAGTTAAGGAACAAATAGTCCGATATAGGAGACACCTGAAGATTCAGAGGTTAGCCAATATTATAGAAAAGATAGGTAAAACATCTATAAATGAACAAAGAGAAAAAGGAAACCGCGCCCTTATTGTGATACGAATATACGTACTCAAGTCCTTATGGTCATATACTTTCGATAGTGTACCGCAAAAAAAAGGAAAGAAATATACAAATAGTGTAACACTGTAAAATCAATAAAAACAAATATAAAATCCACTTTACCTATGGAGGCTTCCCACACTTCTGAAGAAGCCTCCATAGGTGAAACGCGTAAAGTGTATTTTTATGGACTTTCTCAGAGTGCTTTCTATATATTTGTTTTTATTGATTTTTATGTATAATAAACAGTTACAATTTATATATTTTTTATCACTCTGAGCTATCCATTATTATTTTATATTTTTTCCTGATTACCATCTTATTCCTTGGTGGGGATTATACCACCTACACCTTATTAACTAGAGCGAGGCACGCTCTAGTAAATGTGAGTACGATACTTTATATTTATTTATCATCCCAAAAGATATTAGTACCTACTGCACTATGTGGATTCTTCTGTCTATCTATGTGTTCTTTGTTTGAGACCATCAAGACGTGGACCACTTTACGTTTATCCTAAAACGGGGATTATTCCGTCTATGCACAAGAACAGCAGAGCTCTGTATTTAGCTCTGTTACATGTGAGTGTACATCTACTTACTCCTCGTTTACTTACGTAATATTAACAGTGTTACACTATTATTTGTATATTTCTTTCCTTTTTTTGAGGTACACTATCGAAAGTATATGACCATAAGGACTTGAGTACGTATATTCGTATCACAATAAGGGCGCGGTTTCCTTTTTCTCTTTGTTCACTATTGTTTTATCACAAGGTAGGGAATCCTTGTGTTGGTCACTGCTGCCCACTACCTATTGTATCTACTATTATAGTGAGCGCCTAATTCTATTTGTTTTCTAAAACATCTATAAATAACTGCTTCAGGGTAACCCCTCATACTTTAGATATAGCCAGTGTGAAATAAGCTAAAAATTGCAGCTTCAAGACAGCCCTATCATCTACCTAAAATAGAGCCAATACGAACTTATCTACTATTGCCTAAAAACAGAAATTGTCTATTTACCCAGGGAGATCGTTTAGATTTGTAGTAATAGCAAGTTGCGAAGGCATGCAAAAGCAACTTGTAATAATACATTTGTTACTTTTATGCAATCTGCACCATCCCCTTTTTTCTTTATATTTTGAGCATTCTAAGAATATACATCTATACCAAGATTGCAGTGTTTGGAAGATTCCTCCTATCCGTGCAATTACCCCATTATTGAGGGAGACATGCCTGAATTTGCTACTTTCTAGTGAGTTTTATACCATCTCCAAGCCCTTTAATTTGTGCTTATTGTATTGCACTATATTTTTCTTTTGTTCCCCTAGACATAGTTTTTATGGTAGATTACACCGATTACTGAACAGGTTGTATTTTGTTATCACTTGTGGTGATTTATACACACACTTTTTTTTTTCTCTGTATCTCATGTATTAAAAACGACTAGTGAGCAGTTATGCTCCTTTGTCAAGAGCGAAGATCAGACTGAACTTGTGCCTTCTTTTAAAGGGAAAATGGAGCCGTCCCTTTTTGTGATGTCAGTAACAGCTGCATATCCAATTGGAAGGGGGTGGACTGCCATTAAGCAGAGAGAGAGAGGATGACGGTCATTAGGACCAACAAATTAACCCCATCAAATGCCAGAGGATCATGAACGCAAACAAAATTAACTCCTCCAATGCTAAAAAGCATGTAGAGAGTTCAGTCAGTCTTAAAGTATATATCCTTAATAGTGAGAGGGAAGATACTAAGAAAGTATTTCAAAATTGGATGTCTGGTGTAAGCATCAGATGAAATATAGAAGTGTTAGGCATGAAAATAAGATGTTAATGTACATGTAGCCTGTCTGAGATTCATATTCAGATGTGACAAGTGACAGGAACAAAATTAACGTCCATGTTGGGTAGAAAATAATCCAATAATAAAATGTATTTATAAATGTATTGCCAATTAAACCCTTAGAGACCAGACCGTTTTTTTAAATAAAACACACTTTTTCAAACTTTGACCCCCAAAATCTGTTCTGCATCTACAACCGCCAAAAAAACACCCATGCTAATATTTTCTAAATTTTGTCCTGAGTTTAGAAATACGCAATGTTAACATGTTCTTAGCTTTTTCTTTGGAAAGTTATAGGGCTATAAGTACAAGTAGCACTATGCTATTTCCAAACCAATTAACGCAAGTTACATTGTAACACTGATATCTGTCAGGAATCCCTGAATAACCCTTCACATGTATATATTTTTTTAAAGAAGACAGCCTAATTTATTAAACTTGGGGTATTTTGACTCTTTTCATGCAACCATTTTACCACCCATACAACAATTTAAGAATACATGTATTGAAAACTTGAAGGGTTACTGCCAAAGAACACCCCCAATATGTGTTCATCAACATCTCCTTTTAAAACAAAACTTGTTAATTAGTTCAGACAACTGCACAAGTTGTTTTTTCTAAACTTAAACCTCAGCATTCAGGTTTAATTGCCATGTTGGCATTTTGAGGGAAAGAAAAGTTGGCATGTATTGGGGTTTGGGCACTCGGGCTCAAAAAGGTTCACCATCAGTGCCCTAGGGTATTTCAAATGGTGGTATTTTAACACATTTCATGCACTATGTAGCGGATGGCATTGGGCTGTCCTCAGAATTATGTATATTCTTATGTTTTTGGTTTAATTTTGCTATGTGTATGTCAACTGTATGTAGCATTCTGATTGTTCGGTAAAATCACTCCAGTTATTATGCGAGTGAAACTACCGAACAATCAGACCACCCCAGGAATAAGTGTGCCTCCAATTACCGTTCGCAACAATGTTACAAACGGGTAATTGACAATTCATGCAGTGTGTACTTGGTCCTCTGGGTGGCCGCCATTCGGGAGACGAACACGTGGTGGCGGCCATCTTAAACTCCTGAACAGCGGTGTTTTGCCGTGGAGTGTCTGGAACCCAAATCGGACACTCGGTTAGGCAAACACCGCTGAGACCTCCACACTGCCGCCAATTCGTGTAAAAACTACCAAACGGCTCCCCGTTCGGTAGAAAGAACCCCACGAACAAGTGGATTTACCCGAACCCTCCCCAGTTCTCATAACCCAAGTCATTTGTGTGTTTCATTCCCTTTTCTGTGACCGACCGCAGGGTCAAAATGTATGGAACCCTTTTCGGCTGTTAACTCCAGCGCGGTCGGTCTTTTTAATACCTCCAGGAATTTCCCGAACCCCTATTCCGATCTGGGTGATTTTTGGATATGTGTCTCATCCAGATCAGGGCTACCAGGATGTATTATTTAAGGGGGGTACCCCTATGTTTAGAGGTGCATCCAGAAAACAAGGGGAACTGTGTCCTGCATAATGGGATTATGTGTCATACTAAGGACTAAGGGGAGGGGATGTGTGGGTGGCAACTTGTGTATGACTGGTGTATTGTGTAATTACTGTAAATCCCTCCCTTGCATGGGAGAAAGCTTTAAAAGAAGGTCGTGTGATGTTCAGTTCTGCTCCTGATGCTGTCGTCCAGGCATTAGGATTGATGTTGGGATATTATTGGATTGTTTTGCCTGCTGGAATTATTGCCTTATGTATTTTTAATACTTGTTCCTGAGCCTCACTGGGATCTTGAGTAGAGATAACCTGTGGAATATCATTTCTCCGCTACACACTAATTCTACCACCAGTCTTTGTCAACCTTTTGGGTAGTCATTTTTTTGTGTTATGTTTCACACACACATTGTACTTTAGGCATGGACTCTCAGTTCCTGTTATGCATTACTGACAATGAACACTCCAATATGTGTTCAGCAACATTTCCTGAGTACAGTGATACCACCCATGTATAGGTGTGTCGGGTTCTCTGTGGGCTAAAAGACCTTATTTGGAGGGTGCACATTCCAGTTTTCCAACTGTTGGCCCATCTAGTCTGCACACATTTTCACAGCTGGTCATCATGCACCCATGTCCTATTTGGTACTTTTTTGGACATTGTAATTTACACCCATCAGACCATATATTTTTGAAAAGAAAACACCCTAGGGCAGTGATGGCGAACCTATGGCAGGCCGGACCCTCTCTGTGGGCATGCGGCCATAGGTCGCCGTGGGAGGGGGCCGCTGGCTGTCTGCAGCAATAAAGAGTAGGCACCTGCTTACCCAAAAGAGCAGACTCCTACTCTGCTTTCTTGTTGGCGGGACACGGAAGCAGGGAGAGGGATCTAGGAAGCAGCTCTCCTATCCTCCTGTGACTGGAGTACTGCTTCGCAGACATATACACACATCACACCTGCCCCCCACTCACCCAGCACCCCTAATCCCCCCACACACAGCACCCTTAACCCCCCCACTTACAGCACCTCTAACCCCATACACACACACACAGCACCCCAACCCCCCCACACCCTTGCACACAAACACTGCACCCCTCAATGCAGTCTGTATGTATTCAGCAGTCTGTATGTATTCAGCAGTCTGTCTGTGTATGTATTCAGCAGTCTGTGTGTACTCAGCAGTATGTATATTCAGTAGACTGTATGTTTGTATTCAGCTGTCTGTGTGTGTGTGTATTCAGCAGACTGTTTGTACTCAACAGTGTGTGTATTCAGCAGACTGGGTGTGTTTTCAGCATTCTGTGTGTGTGTGTATTCAGCAGTCTGTCTGTATGTGTATTCAGCAATGTGTGTATTAAGCGGACTGTGTATGTGTATTCAACAGTCTGTGTATGTGTATTCAGCGGTCCGTGTATGTGTATGTATTAAGCAGTCGGTGTGTAAATGTGTTCAGCAGTCTGTGTGTATGTATTGCATTTGTTGGAGATACTAATAAACATAAGCTTAAGTTTATCTATTTATATCATTATGTAAAATTTGTGTCATTGAACTCTGTTGTTGTGTTCCTCTTTTAAAACAAAAGTTGTTAATTAGTTCAGACAACTGTACGAGTAGTTTTTTTTAAACTTAAACCTCTGCATTCAGGTTTAATTGCTGTGTTGGCATTTTGAGTAAAAACAAGTTGGCATGTATTTGCAGTTTGGGCACTGGGGCTCAAAAAGGTTTGCCATCACTGCCCTAGGGTATTTCAATACTTGCCCTGCACTAATTCTACCAACAGTCTTTGTCAAACCTTTGCGTAGTCATTTTTTTCGTGTAACTTTTCTCTCACATTGTACTTTAGACATGGATTCCCAGTTTCTGTTATGTGTTACTGACAAAAAACACCCCAATTTGTGTTCAGCAACATCTCCCGAGTACAACAGTGCCCCCAATGTACAGGTTTTATGGGGTTTTGCAAACATACAGGGATTAAATGTAGGGCTTTCCCCTTTTCCATGTTTGCACATTGAAATTTGCCAGCTTGGTTTGAAGGCCTAAGTTTTTCTGTTGTAAACACTCCTATTTGTGTTCAGCAAAGTCTCCAGATGTAGCAAACTCGCCCCTTTAAAGGAGTTTGCCATGAGTTTTTGGAGGGGGCTGCTTGCCCGCCTCCTGCCCTGTGACTACTGCCCCTGGGTTGTAATGCCTTTTAAGAACATATTTGGGCATAATGGATTTTTATTATGCGGCTACTGGCCCTTTCAGCACAGTGTATGGACTTCTATTAGACTGTGTATAGGAAGGTGCACACTGCCAGACTAGTTGGAACAGGTTTGGGCTGGAAAGTTTGGGCTGGAAAGCCATGCTTCAATGGTCCTAAAAGGACCTCCACCTAACTTTTTAACCCCTGATTGACCTAATTTTTGAGTGTTTATATTTCAAGTATGCTGATTCTGAAAATGTATGTTTTATTATTAGATTGGATGTATATTTTTAAAGTTACAGCATGTGTGTAAAAACTGTATATTTTCTTGCCTGTGATAATTAAGTTAGTCTATTGTGTTGAGATAATTGTATCACAGGCAGAGGGGAGGAGATGTGTGGGAGGTAACCTGTATCTGATTGGTGACTGTACTAATTATGGTGGGTGTCTCCCTTGCAGTGGGAGAGACGCATAAAAGCAGGGGTTGTGGAATAAAAGTTTAGTTTTGCTCCTGATACTGTGTGTCGTCCAGTTATTGGAAAAGGTGGTGGGATATTATTGGATTGGATTGCTGATTGTGCTTTCTACGCTGTTGGATTATTCTATTATTCTATTATTGTGGATGTTTCTCCTGGGGTTACTACTTGTTCCTGAGCCACACCTGGACTACCAGCGGAAATAGTCTGTGAGAGACCAGCGTTCCACTACACCAGAGTACAGGTTGGTGTTTTGGAAAGTTACAGGGTCAATATAGGCTTGCCCAATTCAGTTTGCCAGATTGGTTTGCTGGGTCTGTGTTGCCTTTTGAAACCATATGGTAGCCCAGGAATGACGTCCTGGGGAGATAGCGCAGCTAAGTGGACAAGTTCACATGTATGAGTGGGTGGATAGATGCGTGTGATTGGTTGTGTATGAATATGTGGGTCGGATTATGTGTTGTGTGAGTTAGAGGGTTGGTCTTACCTCAGTGCCACTTGGGATTCGGGCCAGCAAACAGCTTCCTGTCCTCCTGCTCCTGTTTGTTTGCCCTGGGCCTGTCGCTTTTAACAGCTT
Organism: Pelobates cultripes; assembly: GCA_933207985.1. Lineage (NCBI taxonomy): Eukaryota > Metazoa > Chordata > Amphibia > Anura > Pelobatidae > Pelobates > Pelobates cultripes. Next base: position 127,259,190 of record OW240915.1, on the reverse strand, counting down.
GAGGGATGGATGTTGAGGCAACGTTGGCTTTCCTCAGAGCTGCTGCAGTTTTAAAAAGGACAGTGGGAGCTGAAATGTAAAATGGTCTCCCACTGGCCCATGTCATTCCACATTCCCTATACACTCACGTTTTGGGGGCTTGGATATGACGGGCCAATCAAATTAAACTCTGTGGTATTTATAAATACAAAAAGAGAAGTCCTGTGCTCACTCCCATCACTACTGGGCCGGCAGCAATGACTACAGTACACATCAACCCCAATATTTAGTAAAAACCAAAGAAAAGAAAAAGTTACCTACGCTCTCTCCTTAATCCCTATGTATATTTAGACAAATGGAGGTCATTTAGTTGCTCCAATGGCTATTGCAGGGAATGCATGCCTGCCAACGTCCTTAAATCAAGTGGAATTCCACTTTGAAATGTATCCACATTCATTTCCCACTGATAGGTCTAAGGTGGGTTTCCTTATGCACCAACTTACAGATAAAGAACTTGCGTGTGCAAATCCTTTTTGGGAGGCTAATGGACCTATGGTGCATGATTTCAATAGGTTCCTTACGGCTTTTTTTTTGAACGTTTGACACAACTTAAAGGTCGAAGAATGCCGCCAGGGTGTTAATGAGAATTAAGCAGCGATCTAAGTCTGTTGCGGATTATGCTATTCAGTTCCATACCCTTGCTTCACTGGTAGATTGGACCAACAATGGGCTGACTACTGCGTTCATGGAAGGTCTGTCTGAAACTATATTGGATGAGGTAGCGGCTAGGGATCTTCCTGATGGATTGCTCTCTTGTCAGCAATCCATCCAGACGAATTGCAAAAACACAAGTAACACGTGCACTTTCATAACCAGTGGAGGGAACGTAGATTGAGGAGGCTCCCCTCTGATCAATTGTCGTTTGAGATCCTTGGCCCATATACACTGCAGTTTCATCCATCGCAATCATGTTGGAGAGTTGGTATTTAGAAAAGTCTATGCCATCAATAAAGAACTTGAATGCAAGTGCACGTTTAACAACTTCATTATCTTCCAGCTTGAACAGTGTTGTCGATCTTCTTAGAGACAGTTCATATCGCTTAAGGAAGCCATCCAGCCAGTGGTGTGATGCTTTGAAATCTTCTGTGGATATGTCAAATTGTGGTGCTATTTCAAGGGCAAATGCTTGAATATCAGCCCTGCACACAACCAAAGCCTTTGCTCTCTTGTCAGCAATCCATTCACAGATGACATCTTCCAGCTCAAGATATAATGGCTGGCGACCTGATCCACACTTGCGCTTCTTAGCATTTCCCTCGTCCACCTTTTGACTGAGGTTACCATACTCTGCTCCCCATTTTCGGACCATTCGGAGATCTAACTTCATCTCTTTGCAGAAAGTGGTCAGATTCTTGCCGTGGGAGTCCTCCACGATTCCTTTCTTGTACTCGAAAGAATAGCTCTTTCTCTTTGCACTCATCTTGTCTGGGGATCAAAATACCGTACTGTCTAATTAATCCACTCCCCTTTAATTAATCCAGCCCACCCTTTAATTAATCCAGCCCCTTTAATTAATCCACCCCCTTTATTTAATCCACCCCCCTTTAATAAATCCACCCCCCTTTAATTAATCCACCCCCTTTAATTAATCCAGCCCCCTTTAATTAATCCAGCCCCCTTTAATTAATCCACCCCCCTAATCCACCCCCTTTATCCCCCCCTAATTATCCATTAATTCACCCCCCTAATTAATCCACCCCCAATCCACCCTTTAATTTAACCCCTTAATCCATCCACCCCCCTTTAATTAATCCACCCCTTAATTAATCCACCCCCCTCTAATTAATCCACCCCTCTAATTAATCCACCCCCTTTAATTAATCACCCCCCTTTAATTAATCCATTAATTAATCACCCCCTTTAATTAATCCACCCCCCCTTTAATTAATTCACCCCCCTCTAATTAATCCAGCCCACCCTTTAATTAATTCACCACCCCTTTAATTAATTCACCCCCTCTAATTAATCCAGCCCACCCTTTAATTAATTCATCCAGCCCCCCTTTAATTAATTCACCCCCCGCCCCCTTTAATTAATTCAGTCCCAGACATAAAATATCTACCGGTACTCACATTTCAAAGATTCCTTGCCGAGTCCGACCACTGGGTGCCTCACCGCCCTGAAATGGATCCTTCCGCTGAAGATCTGTGAAGGCAGACTGACGGCGCTGCAAAATGTCGTCATCTCTTTGCGCGATGCCGCGGCCCACAACGCTCCTCCTACAGTAGAAGAAGGAAGTCTCGCTGCAAAGGTGCAATGCCTAGGTTTTATTTTCGGGGTAGGGTTTATTTTCGGGGAAACACGGTAGAGACATAATTTGGAGGGCACTAAGGATCCCATCCTCATACGTACCGATCATAAAAACCTTTCCTACCTTAGTGAAGCCAATAGATTGTCTTCTAGGCAGGCCAGGTGGTCTCTGTTTTTATCTCGCTTTAATTATATCATCACCTACAGACCGGGTGATCGTAACACTAAAGCTGACGCTCTGCCCAGACAATTCGAGACAACTGACAAACAGGAGCATGATGATACCCCTGTTATTCCCCCAGACAGAATAATAGCTACTACTGTTCTCGCTATTTCTTCGTCCATCTTGCAAGTCATAGAGGCTAAACAAAACAAGGCACCTAGAGAGAAACCTGCTAATAAATTGTTCGTCGATGTTCCTGAAAGACAGGAAATCATGTCACTCTATCATGACACCAGAACCGCTGGGCACCCTGGTATCGCTAAAATCTTAACAGCAGTTTCTAGATATTTCTGGTGGGCCTCCTTGAGCAAGGTTGTCACCGATTACGTACGGGCATGTGTTACTTGTGCCAGTATGAAGTCTTTGCATAGAGTTCCTTCTGGGTTGTTGCACCTGTTACCCATACCCGAGAGGCCTTGGTCTAATCTGTCCATGGATTTTATTGTTGAGTTGCCTCCTTCAAATGGTAAAACGGTCATCCTGATGATCGTGGATAGATTTTCTAAGATGGCTCATTTTGTGTCTCTTGTCAAATTGTCCTCATCCTAGGAACTCACTTCTATCTTCGCCAGGGAGGTGTTTAGGTTACACAGTCTCTAGTGTCCGATAGGGGTAGCCAGTTTATTTCTAGGTTCTGGAGAGCCTTTTGTTCAGAGATGGGTATTTCTCTCTCGTTTTCCTCCGCTTACCACCCCCAGTCTAATGGAGCTGCTGAACATGCCAACCAATCCCTAGAGCAGTATCTTTGTTGTTTTGTATCCCACCATCAGAACAATTGGGCTCACCTGCTTCCTTGGGCTCAGTTTGCTCGTAATAACGCTGCTCATTAATCTTCCGGTAATAGCCCTTTCTACGTTGTTTATGGCCGGCATCCTGTTGTTCTTCCATCTGCATTCTCCTTGCAGGGCATGCCAGTTCTGGATGAGCATTTGGCTGGTTTACGTACTACCTGGGAGCAGGTTCAGCGTTCTTTGGTAGATTCTGCTGCTCGTCAAAAGGTTCAGGCTGACAAACATCGCAGGGCAGCTCCATCCTATGTTGTGGGGGATAAGGTTTGGCTTTCCACTCTCAACTTCCGCCTTCGTGTGCCTTCTATGAAGCTGGCTTCCCGTTTTATCGGTCCTTTTCGTATCTTGCATAAAGTTTCTTATGCCCTGAATCTTCCCAGAAACCTGCGTATTCCTAACGTCTTTCACACCTCCTTGTTGAAGCTCCTGTGTAACTGTTATACCCGGCATATTCCTCCTCCTGTTTCTGTGGAGGGTCATGAGGAATTTGAGGTGGCTGCCGTACTTGACTCTCATTTTCTCCGGGGTCGCCTCCAGTACCTGGTGCATTATAAGACATATGGGCCGGAGGAATGCAGTTGGATTTCAGCTGACGCTGTTCACGTTCCTCGCCTTCTGCGCTCCTTCCATTGTCTTTTTACTGCCAGGCCTGGTCCTCCCCGCCCGGTGGGTGTGTCTTTGGGGGGGGTATTGTAGCGGTACTTACCCTCTCCAGGGGCCGGGCGAGGTCCTATGTCCCCGCCGCGCGTGGTCCTGCATCTGCGCGAGCCACACACGGCTCGTCCGACGGGGAGATCTGGAAGGCGTGCACTGACTGCGAGACGCGACCACGTAACTCTCCTTGCTCTGGGAGCGCGCTGCGCGTCTCGGGCGCGCTTTTAAAGAGACAGTGGAAGCCGAAATGTAAAACTGTTTCCCATTGGCCCATGTCATTTCACATTCCCCATACACTCACGTTTTAGGGGAGTGGATATGACAGGGGCCAATCAAATTAAACTCTTTGGTATTTATACTCACCTTTCCCTTAGCTCCCTGCCCTATCGTGGTTTCTGTCTCAGTTCCCTTTAGTGCTTGTTTCGTCCAGTAGTGTTTTTTTCGTGCTTGACCTTGGCTTTGTATCTGAGTCCGTTTTTCTCTTTATCCCTGCTTTGTCTTTTTTGCCGTTTTCCTGACTCCTGTGTACCAGTCCTTGGCTAAGTTCTTGTTTTCGCTGTCTCTCTGTTCCCTTGACCTCGGCTCGTTACGGTCTCTGTACTACATTGAGTCCGGCCACTTTAAGGCCCGGTAAGACAAATCTTTTTTTATATTGTCTCTCGTTGGACTAAATCTTGCGCGTTGGGTTACACTACCATGACAAGAACATGTACACAAGACATGAGGAAAACAAGAACAGGGCAGGACAGGACTGTACATGAACTGGGAATACAAGACAAAATAAAACAAGACAAGAGATCCAAGGCAAAAGAAGAGGAGACATACCTAAGTACTATATATGCAAAACATTGGAGATTTAGACATAGATAAATGGCCAAGATGTATGCAGCCCACCACTGCGCCAAAGTACTCCAATTACGGTGGGTTCCTATCTGCCTAGATATGCATGACTAAATAAACAATAATAAAACACACAGAGCACTTACCTGCAAGAAAGGTGCAGAGGACTTGGAACAACTGCCTGCAGACACAAACTGAAATAAAAGGATTAATGGAAAAGGAACAGGTGTAGCAACATAAAACAAACATTAAAAGGAATCCAAGAGACTGGGAATTCCAGGAACGGAATACAAGAATGAACCCAGAAATCCCAGCATAAAGAAAACCAGACATGAAATAGAAAACCAGAAAAACCAAGAAAAACTAAACAAGAATTGTAAAAAAAATAAACTAAAAAAATACTGGATAGCAGAAGCCATTGCCAGAATGATCTGCAGCTAGGAACAGGATATGACACTACGTGAGCAATTTGCTCACCTTAATCCAGGTTTGGCTGCCGGTGTCGGTCCTTCCTGCGGCCTACCTCCTCCTTGAGTCCCCCCCTGCGGCCCCTCCGACCAGGCTCTCACCTAACACTACCTCTTGTGCCCGTGCTCGAGACACGCGCCCTACTGCTTCAAGGAGGGATGTGCAGTCTACCCGACGGACTCCAGCCTCATGGCCGACATCCCCAGCTCAGCTCGCCCCGCCCTCCGGTGGTGGATCGTTGGCCAGGGCAGAGGACGGCACCTTCCCAATTTTGGGGGCCGCCCCGCGGCCTTCCATGTCTCCATGGGGCCGGGTCCAGGGCCCCTGTAGTAAGTAGGCCTGTACCGCCATTGGGGGGGTCCCGAGTGTGTCGAGAGCTTCTTCTGCCGGTGAGGAAGGCTCCCGTGAGTCTGTCTCCCCCTTTTTTTTCCCTCCCCCCTCTGGTCTCTGAGCTCCCCTTTTCTTCTGGGGGGTCCAGCCGGCCTCTGTTCTCCTTTCTTCTCCCTCTGGCAAGTCTGCCCCTTTCCCCGTCTCTGCTGTGCCCCCCTCTGCCCTGCTCTCTTCTTTTCAAGGGTCCCTCTGTTTTCTCCATCCCTCTACTCTCCCTGAGCCCCCTCTGTCCTTTCCCCATCCCTCTACTCTCCCTGAGCCCCCTCTGTCCTTTCTCCCCCCCACTCTTCCTGGGCCCCCTCTCCCCCTGCTGGTCACTTACCTCGGCCACCTCTTGTCGGGCGTGGGCTCACCTCCTCTCCACTGCTGTTTTCTCAGGACCCAGCTGCTGTTGCTGGAGCTGACCACCAGGTGACGCCTGGAACAACTTTGTGGACCTCAATGAATACTGAAATTCCTATCTCTTTGCCTCAACCTTCTGTGAGTGCAGTGCAGAGGTCGGAACGCCAGGCTGTAGCCGGTAAGTGCGGTTTTCCCTCCTCTTCTAGTCCTTCAGGTCCCGCTCTTGGTGGGTTCCTCTCAGGTCTGCGTAGGTTTTTAAATCAGTGGGAGCGGGGTGCAGCGGTTAGCAGGAACACCTCTATCGATAGTCAGCTGCGATCGGTTTGGTCCCAGCCCTGCTCCCTCTCGTGGTTCAGTCCTCGCCCACCCCTGGGTCCTTGTCCTTGGTGGGTAGTTGTCCATTGCCCGGGGTGTCTTGCGCTGTTGCCAGCGCGGGCAATGCTTCTCTGGAGGCGGTTGTTTCAGAAGTGGTGCAGCTTACATGTGCTGGTCTGGCCCCCTGGGCTTGCACTTGAAACAAGAAATGAGGGGAATTCGGGGAAATATTTTGCCTCCTGCCATTGGAGGAAGTTCCTCCGGTGGTGGAAAAGGACAGTAAGTACTCTGAAATAGATAGGGAAAAGTACCGCTATCAGAAAATTCCCAAGACATTTGGGAATTGGTTTCAGGCTTTTTCTATTTTGGCCAGCGTTGTGGGGAAGAAGTCTCCCCAGAAGTGCTCTGCATTTTTCTGCTATCAGGACACTATTTGAAACACTTGTCGCACCAATTGGGGGTTGGGTTGGTGGAGTTACGATGAACAGTTTTGCCAACGGCTGGCAGTGCGTCCTTCGCTGTCCTGGGACCAGATGGGTATAGGCCTCGGGCTCTCAATTATGACCCGTCTAGCCCCCCAGTAGGGCGCTTTTTCTTAGGGGGGCGGTGGGGGAACTTCCTCCTCCTCCTCATTGGCACCAAACCAAAGGCCGGGCTGTTGTTGGAAGTTCAACGACAGTCATTGTAAGTGGGTGTCCTCATGCTGGTTTAAGCACGAGGGCTGCGGTGGCGCCCATCCCATCTCCCGCCATTTCAAATGCAAAAATAGCGAGATAGAGGACATGAGGTTTAAGGGCGACGACTCCGTTAGGCGTAAACGCTATGTGCCCGTGGCTCGACCTTTTATAGGAATCAAAAAAAGCGGCACAAATCTTATTGGAGGGGTTTGAGCAGAGTTTTTGATTCCTCTTCTCGTTGCGCCCTCCCTCGCTCTCAGTTCGGAACCTGCGGTCCGGGAAAAGCTGGATAAGGAAGCCTCCTTGGGCTGGATGGCCGGCCTTTTTTCTACTCCAGCTATGTCTAATTTGCAGGTTTCTCCTTTAGGAGTGGTGCCTAAGAAGGACCCCGGTAAATATCGTCTGATTCACCATTTATCGTACCCTCCCAGGGGTTCGGTGAATGATGACATTTTAGGCTAACTCTGCCAGATTTCCTACGCATCTTTCGATGTGGCAGTTCACAAGGTGCGGGATGCGGGCCCCGGGGCATTGCTGGTGAAGGCGAATGTGAAATCTGCTTTCCAGCTGCTTCCGGTGCACCCAGAATGTCATCATCTCCTGGGCTGTACCTTTGACGGACAGAGGTTCGGTGTTCCGTTGGCCCATAACAAAACAGTGGGTCTGGTTACGCGCCTTAGTTTCCTGGGCATCAAGATCAATTCGGTGGTCGGAGAGTGTCGGTTGCCCCAAGCTAAGGTTCTAGACCTCCGTCAAGTGGTGTCAATAGCGATGGAGCGGCGTAAGATCCAGCTGCACTGCCTGCAATCGCTTCTGGGGAAGCTGAATTTTGCCTGTCGGATTTTGCCCATGGGTCATATCTTTAACAGGCGCTTGGCGACGGCTGGGGTCACTCGGCCTCAGCACTTTATTCGGCTTACGCGACCATTGCGAAATGACTTGACTGTCTGTGATTCCTTCTTGGCTTCTTGAAACGGTAGGACTTACTGGCAGGCCCCGGAGGTCTCTAACGGTGCCCTCCATCTGTTTACTGATGCGGCTGGCTCGGTGGGTTTTGGGGCCATCCTGGGCTCGAAATGGTGCGCTAACTCATAGCCAGTGGACTGGCATGCGGCAGGGCTCACGTGAAACATGGCTTTTCTGGAGCCCCATTCTGGTGGATTTGGAGGTGTGGTGTTCCTAACTCGAGGACAGATGGGTGGTTTTTCATTGCGATAATTTGGGGGTGGTGCAGGCTATTAATTAATTAACTGCTTCTTTTCCCCCGGTGGAACGCTTGCTGCGGGGCTTGATCCTGCGCTGTTAATGTGTCTTGTAGGGCTGTACATATACTGGGGGTTCGCAGTGTGATGGCCGATGCTCTCTCTCGTTTGCAGTGGGACGTGTTTTTGGCGATGGCTACGCAAGCCAAAGTGGAGGTCATCCCCCAGTGGAGATGTGGTTGCTAGGTCTGGCAGACTGATGGAGTTGGTCCGTTGGTCGGTCTCAGTGGCCACATGGGCCTGCTATAACAAGGTGTGGAGGGAATGGGACAGGTGGGAGCAGTCCCTTGGGGATTTCCAGGACTCGCCGGCAAGGTCTGGTACGTCTCTTTAGGGCGTGGGAGGCAGTGAGGTTGTCCCCCTCTGCGATTTCTTTGCGGGGCTCAGCTTCATGTTCAAGTTGCGGGGTTGGTAAAACGCTACCAAAGCGTTTATAGTCCGTCAGGCCCTTAAGGATTTGTGGCGGTGGGTGTCCTCACGGGACTCGAGGCGTCCCGTTTCCTGCTCTCATTTCATTGGCTAGACTGTGGGATTCCTTACATAGGGTTTGCCATTCAGAGTTTGAGGCCCGATCTTTCGGCTGGCTTTTTCCCTGGCGTGCTTTGGAGCCATGCGGATTGGGGAGCTGGTGTGCCCCAGTCGTAAGCAGGTGGTGGGGGTGCTATTTGGCGATGTTACTTCAAATTTCCTTCAGGATTCGCCGCTCGAAGACTAATGTCTT
>OW240915.1:127242721-127245221 GCA_933207985.1 Pelobates cultripes | reverse complement strand
AGTTATTCTAGCCCCTACTCCAAAATATAGAAGTATGAATCATAGATGCATAGCCAGTCATTTCAGCAACACTATATAAGTGTAGATATGTGTATGTATATATGTGTATTTTGGCTTTATTGAGAGGATGCTTATGGATTTGCACATTTTGACACTTATTTGTGTACACATCTAATTTTATCATTATTATTCACAGCACCTGGCACTTTAATAGTTAATATTATATTCCAAATGGCACTTTAAATTATGTCATATTGGAGTTCACTAAAATAACATAGCTATAAGATCAGTGTATTCAAGCACTTAGCACTTTGTAGTACATTCATACACTTAGCACTTTAAAATATTATTGAGAATATATACTTATAGATTTACTATTTATGTTACATATTCTTCCTATTCTCACATTGTTTTGATCACAGGTTATAAGAATGGTGGCTACCTGCTGCCATGGAGATCGCATTTGTTTTCAAGCGTCACCGTGGCAGCGACGGTAGCGTCACGTGGTGACGTCACATAGGGAGGTGTGGTTCGTCCGCGCATGCGGACTTTCACAACGGAATGACTTCAGTATGATAGACATCTGGGGCTGTGAGAACGGTAGCTACCTGCTGCCATGTGAACCGCATTTGTTTTCAAACGTCACCATGGCAGCGACGGTAGCGTCACGTGGTGACGTCACGTAGAGAGGCGTGGTTTGTCCGCGCATGCGCACTTTCACGGCTAGAACGCCGGCACCACCATGACAGACACCTGGGGTGAGTTTTCACTAAATTTTACAATCATTGTATCCTTTATATAAGACTGTTAATGTGATATGTTGGTAATCCTGATGAAAGTCCACATGTTGGACTGAAACGTCGATTTTATGGAAACTGAATAAAAGTTATTTTTTAAATGGAAATCCGTGAGTGCAGCCACCTTATCTGCTTATCTATATATATATATATATATATATATATATATATATAATCTTGGAAAGTCCCGCACTCAATTTGCCGGTCTTGTACTTGCCTCGGTGCTGCCTCAGCCGTAATAAATATCCATGAAAAACTGGAGTGCACTCGTTTTTCATGGAGATTATATATATATATATATATATATATATATATATATATATATATATATATATATATATATATATATACACACACACACACGTAGAATGAAATATATATTTATATACATAAGTATATGTATACACACACACAGCTATATATAAAAAAAAAATAATTTTAAAAAAATTACACACACACGCGCATACATACACACATATGTATTTTGTGTTAAAGTGAAGGTAGAGAGGCCTTTAACATTTGACCCCAGGGAAAGTACGTGTTGTATGTGTGGTGTACAACACAAAGCTAGGTTTAGTTATGGGCCCCTGGGGTGGAGCATTTGGAGAGCAGGGTGGGCACATTTGGAGCAGTTTATAAACAACTGGGAGAAATCAGGTCCAGACAAGAGTTTTTTTGGAACTGTCTCCAACCCACTGCTCAGCTGCAGATAATCAGCTGTAGCAGTGGGAATAAACCCCTCCCTGCTATGCAGGTAAAAGGGGGGATTGCTGGCTGCCTCCATGGAAGCAGGTTGGAGAGAGGCAGTCAAGGAGACTGAGCACTGGGAGTGCAAAAGGAAAGCAGTCAATGCTGGCTTAGAGCACTGGGAGTGCAGAAAAGAGAGAGAATTCTGTTTATTTCTAGAAGGAATGGAAGCCACATGCTAACCGAGTGTGGAGTGCAGAGATCTGACAAAGACACTAGGTTGGTGAACCCAAATATTATTTTGTTCTAGTTTAACCCCTTAGAGAGAGGGAATGTGATGTTAGTTAGCGCTCAGACGAGCTAGGCTTTTGTTTATAGGGATTTGTGTTATTGTTGTTGTTTTTTTTATTTTATTTATTTTTTTTTTGCTGCCGTATTACATGAAAACCAAAGAACTGTGCCTGTTGTTTACCCTAGAGGACCGTGCTACCTGCAGACAAGGAGATTATATATATATATATATATATACACACATACACACACACACACACACACACACACACACGAGATGTCGCGAACTCATAATTGAGTAAACTTTGACCCTGTACCTCAGAGTCAGCAGACACATTCCAGCCAATCAGCAGCAGACCCTCCCTCCCACCTCCTGGACAGCTCACTAAGAATGCAGCTTCACAATGAATGTAAAATGGATGCTGTCCAGGAGGTGGGAGGGTCTGCTGCTGATTGGCTGGAATGAGTCTGCCGACTGAGGTACAGGGTCACAGTTTACTTAATGATGAGTCAGCGGCGAACCTTTCGGGACATCACTAATATTAATATACTGAAAGGAAGTGTGCACACTTAGTGCACACTTCCTTTCAGTCCCGCCGGAAACCGGAACCTGAAATTGAAGTTCCTGTACCACAGAGCGCGCTGTGAAGCCGGCCCACGCTACAAGACAGGTAAGTAATTATGGGACAAGGGGAGGGGGGACACTATAGGACAAGGGAAGGGGG
>OW240915.1:127227850-127242318 GCA_933207985.1 Pelobates cultripes | reverse complement strand
TATTTGATATGTGATTTCTGGTATCCAGACTTCGGCATCGTATCGTATTTGACTCGTTATTTCTGGTATCCTGACATCGACTTCATATTTGACACGTGATTTCTGGTATCCTGACCTCAGCTTCGTATTTGACTCATGATTTCTGGTATGCTGACCTCGGCTTCGTATTTGACTCGTGATTTCTGGTATTCTGACCTGGCTTTGTATTGACTAAGTATCGGAATATTCCTGTCCTTGATTTATTCTTGATCTTGTTACTTTTTGTATTGTTACATTAAATCTGGCCATGCTAAGGCTTGGTACTTCGCCTTTTGGATCCACCTTTTGTGGTTTCCTCTTTCCTGCATGTTGGATTCCGACTCCCGTGACATTACGAAAGGGCCTTATCTACCCTCCAGGAATGGGAGTTCCACAGAATCCTTTTTTGAGGAAATGGACCAATACGCTCAGGCCTTCTCCTGAGAACCTTCCACTAATGCCTACCCAGCCTGTGCCTGTGGTGATTGAAGCTTCTGGTCAGAACTGTATGACCACCAGCCTGACACCACCTCCTAGATATGGTGGCGTTTCTAAGACCTGTCAAGGGTTCATAAACCAGATAGAGTTCCATTTTGAAACGTCTCCCAGTTCTCTTCCCACTGAAAGATTGATGGTCGGAATCTTTATGCACCAGTTAACCAACAAGGCCTTGGAATGGGCTAATCTGTTATAGGAGGCAAACAAGGACTTGGTTTGTAATTACAAGACCTTTTAAAAGAGCCTTCCGTAAAGTGTTTGATCCACCTGGCAGAGAGAAGAGTGCAGCTAAATCTCTTACGAGGATTAAGCAGGGAAACAGATCCATATCGGATTATGCGATTATATTTCGCACTCTTGCCTCTAAAGTGGATTGGACCAATAGTGGTTTAACGTCTGTCTTCATGGATGGGGTTAATGATAATGTCCTGGATGAGGTGGCAGCCAGAGATCTTTCAGTAATTCTAGAAGACCTTATTGATTATCTAATCAACATCAATAATCGACTAAGGAAAAGAACCCAGAGGACTTGAGCTAGACATCCTATTGCTACCATGACCCCTAGAGCCTCAATTCATGATATTCCTCCTCCTACAGATACTTAGCCCATGCCACTAGAGGTGAGAAATAGTATAGGAGAAAGAAGGGACTCTAATTATATTGTGGTCAGAAGGGGCATCTCAAGTTGACATGTCTGGTGAATCCGGAAAACAGTTGCACCTAAGCTAGCTCAGGGGACTGGCCTTGGGTGTGAAATGAGAATCCCCTTTACTGCCTCATAATAGACTACTTCTCACGATCACCTTAACTTGGGGTGAGACGTCTATAGAGGTTTTAGCGCTCGTAGATTCTGAAGCAGCTGACAATTTCATAGACAGGGGTTTTGTCAGGACCCACTTACAACCCTTAAGAAAGGAGACACCCTTGGCCATTGAGGCCAAAGATGGGAGACCTTTATAATCACCCATGAGACAGAACAGCTGAGTATGCGTTCTGGTCTGTTACACACAAAGGATTTGAGTTATCATTGGCATTTCTCTGGCCTTTGTCTGGCTTTAACGTTAGACCGGCGGTTTGAATTCTTTTGTGCACTACAGACATGTGCTCCAGGTGATCTTCCCATGTGCATCCCTCAAAGAGAAGATCAGCCATCCTCTGAAATGAAGCTGTGGGATTCTTCATCCCAAATGGAATGACTTTAAACTGGTACAAGCCAAATGGGGTGACAAATGCAGATTTAGGGATAGCCTCAGGCTCCAAGGGGATTTGCCAACATTCTTTGCACAGATCTATAGTGGTCAAATAATTCCCTCTTGCCATCCAGTCCAACATTTCGTCCACCCTGGGCATGGGGTAGGCATCTGTAACTGATCGGTCGTTGAGGCTCCGGTAGTCAACGCAAAAGCGGGTCATACCGTCCCGCTTATGTATCAGTACTACCGGGGACGCTCAAGGACTTTGGGATGGTTCTATCACTCCTAAGGCTAGCTTGTCCAAAATGTATTTGTGCATGCTCTCCCTAACAGCCTCAGGGATGCGATATGGCTGGTGCCGGAGGGGTACCTTTCCTAGGGTCTCCACTCTGTGGACTGCCGGCGTTGTGTACCCTGGAAGGGCAGAGAACATATCTCTAAATTCCCCTAGCAATTGGGAGGCCTGCTGTCTTTCCTAGGGGCTTAAGTTGTCCCCCAAACTAACTTGCTCTACTTCGGCTTGGCTGGCGGGTAGCATATTGGGCAATGGGATACCCTTGCTATCTTCGAAGGCAGGAGTGTAAGTACGGCTTGAGCATGTTCACGTGAAAGGATCTTCTAAAATGTTCATTGGAACAGCTCACTACTATGTAAGTTGTATCGCTAATTCTTGCTGCTACCTTGTAGGGGCCCTGCCAGGAGGCTTGTAATTTATCGGTTTTAGTGGGTCTCTTGCCTAAGGAGCTGGGCTTACTAAGGGGCCCTACTAGGTCCACCTATTACACCCTGTTCCAAATTATATGCAAATTATATTTTTCTCATTTACCTAAAAAATTGATGTAAATAACAGTCAGTATAATTCTCATAGAAACATAGAATGTGACGGCAGAGAAGAACCATTCGGCCCATCTAGTCTGCCCAATTTTCTAAATACTTTCATTAGTCCCTAGCCTTATCTTATAGTTAGGATAGCCTTATGCCTATCCCACGCATGCTTAAACTCCTTTACTGTGTTAACCTATACCACTTCAGCTGGAAGGCTATTCCATGCATCCACTACCCTCTCAGTAAAGTAATACTTCCTGATATTATTTTTAAACCTTTGTCCCTCTAATTTAAGACTATGTCCTCTTGTAGTGGTAGTTTTTCTTCTTTTAAATATAGTCTCCTCCTTTACTGTGTTGATTCCCTTTATATATTTAAATGTTTCTATCATACCCCCCCTGTCTCGTCTTTCCTCCAAGCTATACATGTTAAGATCATTTAACCTTTCCTGGTAAGTTTTATCCCGCAATCCATGAACCAGTTTAGTAGCCCTTCTCTGAACCCTCTCTAAGGTATCAATATCCTTCTGAAGATACGGTCTCCAGTACTGTGTACAATACTCCAAGTGAGGTCTCACCAGTGTTCTGTATAATGGCATGAGCACTTCCCTCTTTCTACTGCTAATACCTCTTCCTATACAACCAAGCATTCTGCTAGCATTTCCTGCTGCTCTATTACATTGACTGCCTACCTTTAAGTCATCAGAAATAATCACCCCTAAATCCCTTTCCTCATATGTTGAGGTTAGAACTCTATCAAATATTCTGTACTCTGCCCTTGGGTTTTTACGTCCAAGATGCATTATCTTGCACTTATCCACATTAAATGTCAGTTGCCACAATTCTGACCATTTTTCTAGTTTACCTAAATCATTTGTCATTTGGCTTATCCCTCCTGGAACATCAACCCTGTTACATATCTTAGTATCATCAGCAAAAAGACATACCTTACCATCAAGACCTTCTGCAATATCACTAATAAAATATTAAAGAGAATGGGTCCAAGTACAGATCCCTGAGGTACCCCACTGGTGACAAGTCCAAGCTTCAAATATATTCCATTAACTACAACCCTCTGTTGCCTGTTACTGAGCCACTGCCTTACCCATTCAACAATATTTGAATCCAAACTTAAAGATTGCAGTTTATTGATAAGCCTTCTATGTGCAACAGTGTCAAAGTTGATGTTATCAACTATTAAGAGTACAATTCAAATTTTATTGAACAAACCCTTCTAATGATAACAGTATTTTTTTAAACATAAAAAATTTACAATGCACTGTTCTAAATTATTATGCACAGTAAGCTTTACAACCTATAGTGTTTTGAAAAACTGAAAATTGTCATTTGTTGTGTTTGCAGCATATTTACTGAAATCAAAAGCTATTTCAATCAAACTTATACAATCATTTTAACTTTTTAAACATTTTAACAGGTCACGTTACATTTTAACATAGGACCCTTATTTGATATCAGCTTCACAAGTCTTGCATCCATTGAACTTGTGAGTTTTTGGACAGTTTCTGCTTGAATTTGTTTGTAAGATGTCAGAATAGCCTCCCAGAGCTGCAGTTTGGATGTAAACTGCCTCCCACCCTCATAGATCTTTTCATTGAGGATGATCCAAAGGTTCTCAATTGGATTGAGGTCAGGGGAGGATGGAGGCCACACCATGACTTTCTCTCCTTTTATCCCCATAGCAGCCATTGATGCAGAGGTATTCTTTGCAGCATGAGATGGTGCATTGTCAAGCATGAAGATTATTTTATTACGGAAACCATAGTTCTTCCTTCTGTACCAGGGAAGAAAGTGGTCAGTCAGAAACTCTACATACTTTGCAGAGGTCATCTTTACACCTTCGGGGACCCTAAAGGGGCCGCCCAGCTCTCTTCCCATGATTCCAGCCCAAAACATGACCCCACCGCCGCCTTGAAGATGTAGCAGCCTTGTTGGAACAGGGTGGCTGTCCACTAACCATCCACTACTCCATCCATCTGGACCATCCAGGGTTGCACGGCACACATCAGTGAACAGGATTGTTTGAAAATTAGTCTTCATGTATTTTTCTGCCCAATGCAGCCGTTTCTGCTTGTGAGCACTGGTTAGTGGTGGCCGAATAGAAGGTTTATGCACAGTTGCAAGACTCTGAAGGACTCTACATCTTGATGTCCGTGGGACTCCAGAGGCACCAGCAGCTTCAAATATCTGTTTGCTGCTATGTAATGGTATTTTAGCAGCTGCTCTCTTGATCCCTTGCATAGATCTGGCAGAAATTTTCCTCAATGTGCCGTTATCTGCACAAACCCGTCTGTGCTCTGAATCAGCCCCAAATCTCTTAATAGTGCGATGATCACAAGTTTTCGTGAAATATCTAATGTTTTCATACCTCGTCCAAGGCACTGAACTAATTCACTCTTTTCGGCAGCAGAGAGATCCTTTTTCTTCCCCAGATTGCATGAAAATGGTGCTCTGCTTAATAATGTGGAATACCCTCCTTTAGTAGTTTTTCCTTAAATTGGGCTCACTTGGCAATCTAATTATCACAGTTGTCCGAGATTGTTTTCAGTGATCAAAAGAGCCCTGAGACACAATGCCATCCATGAGTTAAACTGAAAAACTAAATATTTAATCTTTGTGACACTTAAATAGAATTTGCATAATAATTTGGAACAGGTTGTATGGGGAGAGATCGGAGTTTGGCCTTGGGGTGATCACCTCTTTTCCCTATGCGTTGGCACACCTCACAGGTTCTACAGTAATCATATAAGTCCTGCGTAACTCCGGGCAAAAAAAAATGTCTGTCAATCTATCTCTAGTCTTTTTCATCCCTAAATGACCTGCTAAGGGGATGTAGTGGCTAATTCGAAGTAATTCAGCCCAGTACTTGCGGCGTACTATCAACTGTCTCTTGGTCACCCGACTGGCCCCCTGTCCGGTCCCTTATGTCAACCGGTACAAAAATCTCTTTTCCAACTGAAACCGTGCCTGACCTACGTCTTCCTGGGGCTGCTCGCCTGTAACCAGCTAAAGTGGGATCTTCCCTTTGTTCCCTTTCAAAATCTTGGGGGGTGTCCCGGTAGGGAGTGGGATTTATGGCCAGGGTCGGGTATCAGTTCCTACATGAGGCTCCTGAGAGTGTGTGGTCTCCATTGCTCGAGTCTGCTGGCGGGTCGTCACAAGCAAAGCTCCCTCCTGGGCTGGTGGGACAAACTGGGAGGTCAAACATCCTAAGTCATTCCCCAGGAGTACCTCTGCTGGCAAGTCTGGCATAATCCCTATTTCGACGGATTTAGCTCCGGTACCCCAGTCAATATGGACCTGGGCTGTGGGTTGCTTGTGGGTAGCTTGTGGATGCCCCCCCCCCCCCGGCTACGCGGACCGCTACGTCCGGTGTGTTGGGATGGCTTGACCCGGTGTGGTTGTAACAGGGTGATGGTAGCTCTGCTGTCTCTCAGGCCTCTTGTCCATTTAGGCAGACCGTCTGATGATGATGCATCCTGTTGTCACCCTGGGCCTTCCCAGCCGACACGGGGCCGGTCGCGGCGCCACTGCCTGTACTGGGTTTACTTCATGCAGTACAGACCATTGTTCAGTAGTGTCCGGAGTTGAATAGAATAAATAACCCCATTGTGTTTCTTTACTAGAGTCCTCCTGGACGCAATGTGCTGCTGCTCTGGTTGGTGGTGCTGGTTGTTGCCCCCACTGAGCAGAGGTGTGAAGCGGGCAGTTGAGCTTGATGTGCCCGATTTGGTTGCACCCGAAGCACATAGAAGCTGGTTTCCAATATCCCGGATTGCTTGGTGCAGCGTTGGAGGTAGTAGGTCTCGATGGTGCCGTGGGTGTTTGAGGGTAGGTAGAAGGATGAGGTACTATGGGCGTCCAGTTGCTCTCCGTCCGTCTGCCTGTCGTGGAATTTGTCGGCTAATCGGGCAGCCTCTTCCACTGTCTGAGGCTTGTGGTCTCAAACCTAGTCTCTAACCTCTGGTGGAATGTATAAAGATGCTCCAGTAGCAATAACTGTAGGGCATCTACCAACATGATCGCATGGCACCCCTGCATCCAGTTGGGGGCAGTACAGTGCATATGAAATGCCCATTCGACATAGGAGTCTCTGCCAGTTTTTCTGAGACCCCTGAATTTCTTTCTATATGCCTCTGGCGTGACGGCATAGCGGGCCAGCAATATTTATTTCACTTTATCATAGTTCTTTACCTCTTAGTCTGGCACAGCTCTGTAGGCTTCCACTGCTCGTCCTGACAGCTTGCTGCTCAGTATCGCAGCCCAGCTTTCCTTCTCGAGGTTCTTCAATGCACACTGCCGCTCAAAGTGCTGCAAATAACTGTCGATATCCATTTCGCCATCTGTAAATGTTTTAAATGCAGCATAGTTGATCTTTCGTCTCTGTCAATTAGCAGATCTCTGCAGCTCTATTAAAACCCCTGGTTGCATTCCTGTTGTTTGAACTCGGGTATCCTGCACTTGTGTTGCGTGTGCCAATATCTGCATAATAATATCCTGCAATGGATTGGGCCCCAAAAGGCTGAGTATCCATCTTACATCCTTTTGGAACTCTGTTTCCACTGTAATCTCCATTGTAGCATTACTGGTTCTGTAACTCTCCATTAATTTGGCTATTATCGTGGCTTTCGGCTTGTTGCTTGCCACTATGCCTCGAGCTTCCAGTAAATCCTTTAGTGTTGTTCGTTTGAGCCGTTCGTATCTGTTGGCCATTCACTTCTTCTTTCAGTTCAATATATGCATTAAGGTGAAAATCCTGCCGCTTGCCACCAGTGTAACGTATCCCCTATAGTCTAGCTGAGTATATCTGTGCAGAATCTCCCGAAATCCAAGTGTAGCAGAAGGTGTAGTGAATTATAGCTCCCAATCCCCCAAACATGAGCCCAGACTTCATTAAGGGATAAAACAAACTGTTTAATGGTGGCCACAGCTTGGCCTTTCATGCAGGTCCTCCAGGAAGGGATACTCCCACATGGAGCTTGTGGAGGACTGGGACACAATTTACAGTAACCAATCAACATACAGTACACTGTGAAACACTCCCACATAAACAGTAAAATCACTCCTTTCTATCCTGGAGATAATTGGGTTAAGTGGCTGTAGTAAGCTCAATTAACTCCAGGTAGAGAAAATATTTCCAAGTTATAAATGTAACAAAACACATTAAAATCCATAACTCATATTTCACATTACTGAACATATTTGACATATCCCCAGATAGCTTGGATCTGAGCGCTCAATATATCCGAAAAGCGCTCAGATCCCATGAATACAGTTGAATCGCCATAGAGTTAGAAGGTTTTCACCAACCGTTCGGCAGAAATCTGTCCAGAATTAGTTCCATGGCTGTTAGCTATCAGGGTCGGTCTAGTTTCTGACTTTTTAATGTACCTAACAACGCGTTCGTATGAACAGAAAGAAAGGGATGGAAGTACCAGCGGTGTTTGTGTGAAACAGTGACCGAAAACAGTTCCATGCGGTCGGCGACAAAACACCTCTGGGCGTTCAACAGTTTAATATGGCCGCCACCACGTGTTCGTTCATACGAATGGCGATCACCCAGTCGTTCGTCAATTAGCTGCGGTTAACCACAGCTTCAGGAAGGTTAACAGGCTGCATACTCCCCCTGCGTGTGGTCCAGCTGTTCGTTAGTTTGTTCGGCAGACGAATAAAAGGGAATAAATAGGGCTAAATACACAAACGGCATACGAACAGGGCACTGATATTCATAAAACAGGGGTTTTGTCACACTCTGTAATACGTCTTTTGAATACACCTTTTGTGGTTTCCTCTTTCCTGCGAGTTGGGTTACGACTACCGTGAAAGTCCCCATTCCCTTTAACAACCAGGCAGTCCCCAATCCCTTTAACAACCAGACTAATGTTACCAATCATACTGTATGTCAATACAACACCATATCTACCACCACCTTGGTTGATTCAGGGGCTGCAGATAACATAATGGAACAGATTTTTGCTGATTCTGCAGCTTTTCATCTTATCAAAAAGGCAAAACACTTAACCGTTGAGGTCCTAGATGGTAGACCATTCAACAAACCACTTGTTACACATGTAACCCAGGAAATGCTTATGTCTGTTTGAGAAAAAGATAACATTTGATATTGAAATATACGTACACAATCCAAGGCTGCATTAGTTTGGAGCCTCTTATTTCCCTGCTAATCTCCTCTTTAATGGAATGTGTCCATTCCGCAGTAAATTATCAAAATAAAACATATTCTTTTTTTCTACAAATATGACTGTCATGCAGAAGCATAAATTGGCATTTGATATGTAATGAGTTGTTTTTGTACATGTTGGGATAACCTTTATTGTAGGCTTTGATCAAACACCAGGCATAAGCCATTAAACTACTAAGCTAACCATCACCAGAGCTAGACATAGGGCATCTTATAAGGTATTGGTGCGTATCCTCTGACTTTGGGTTCTTCAAAGGACAACATAATTTAAGAAAATATGGAGTGGGCAATAAACTACCAGGCCAAACCCCTCTGATCCCAGGGGTCTGCCCACTGAGAACTAGTTTTAAGGAATATATTGAGGATGTTGGACAATCCAAGGGGGATTTCTTTTTTTCAACAACTACTTGGAGACCTGTAGCATCTGAATCTCCCACAAGAATTATATATAAGCGGTAAATATATGCAAGGATTTCTTGTGTTTTATCCTACTTTATGGACTGTTTTGTAATTTTTTATCTGTTTCTGTATGTAATTTATTTCTGTATGTTTGTACACAGCACTGTGAATCCTTTTTTGTTAGATTAAATGTTCTCTTTTTTTTATTTATTTATTTATTCTTTATTCATTTTTTTCTATTATTATTGACAAAA
Organism: Pelobates cultripes; assembly: GCA_933207985.1. Taxonomy (NCBI): domain Eukaryota; kingdom Metazoa; phylum Chordata; class Amphibia; order Anura; family Pelobatidae; genus Pelobates; species Pelobates cultripes. The sequence continues at coordinate 127,232,915 of OW240915.1, read as the reverse complement.
AATACAAAAACAGACATAAAATCCATAAAAGACATATGGGTCATGTTAATCTGTCAATTATAAAACACACCTCCCTTCCAGTAAAATCACACATTTCCAATTTACTCCATGCCTTTTCACTGAGAGGGAGTACATATAGGACTACATACATGTCCGGCAGGACAGCTCATAGAGAGGTTAAATATTATCTCATCTTATATTAGGGTTTTTAATTTAAACATGCTCACTCAGGGATCGATTTTATCCATAGATCCCATTTATTATCTATCTAAAATTTTGGTACCTCTCTACTCCTTTTTCCATAATTAGTTGGAAGAGTAGTTGTTTTTTTACCTCGATACATAATGGCGGCATGCCAGATTTCCATTTCCTGGCTATACTGATATTTGCTGCCAGCAAAATATGTACTACAATGTCATATTCTGCTTTAAAGGACCACTATAGTGCCAGGAAAACATACTCGTTTTCCTGGCACTATAGTGCCATGAGGGTGCCCCTACCCTTAGGGACCCCCTCCCACCGGGCTCTGGGGAGAGGAAAAGGGTTAAACTTACCTTTTTTCCAGCGCCAGACGGGGAGCTGTCCTCCTCCTCGTCGGCTGAATGCGCATGCGCGGCAGAAGCTGCGCGTGCATTCAGCCGGTCTCATAGAAAAGCATTTACAATGCTTTCCGATGGACGCTTGCATCTTCTCACTGTGATTTTCACAGTGAGATGCACGCAAGCGCCTCTAGCGGCTGTCAATGAGACAGCCACTAGAGGCTTTGGAGGCTGGATTAACCCATTTATAAACATAGCAGTTTCTCTGAAACTATGTTTATAAAAAAAAAAGGGTTAATCCTAGATGGACGCTTGCATCTTCTCACTGTGATTTTCACAGTGAGATGCACGCAAGCGCCTCTAGCGGCTGTCAATGAGACAGCCACTAGAGGCTTTGGAGGCTGGATTAACCCATTTATAAACATAGCAGTTTCTCTGAAACTATGTTTATAAAAAAAAAAGGGTTAATCCTAGAGGGACCTGGCACCCAGACCACTTCATTAAGCTGAAGTGGTCTGGGTACCTAGAGTGGTCCTTTAAGTATTTTTGGAAAATTTGCATGTAATTAAAAGGATTCTGGCTTCAATGAAAGCTTGATCTAACTACTTGAATGTTATCCTTTATCTGTCCCCAAAACCTCTGAATCAGTTCATAATTCCACCATATATGTAATAAATTACCTTTTTGCGATTCACATCTCCAACACCTATCAGTGTGGCCAGAACACATCCTGTTTAGACGACTCTGAACCAGGTAAATACGATTATTGAGTTTAAATTGCATCTTTGTTAAATTCAGGCATCTTACTGATTTACACACTTTTTAAAAAGCTCTTATTAATTCTTTTTTAGTAATTTTAACTTGTATGTCCCTTTCCCATTTCTCTGCGGCCTTGGTTGGGCTTATTTCCCCCCTCAATCTTAGCAGATGTTTACATAGAGCTAGTGTACCTTTTGATTCAGTTTTTCTTTGGATTATTTGTATCTTTGTAATTATTTCTGTAGATTCTTGACATAAATGTTTTTTAACCCCTTAAAGGTCAATCCTCAGGGAAACAAACCCTCAGGGCTCCAGGGGGAGGAAGGGGCTAAATTCTTACCTTTCTCAAGCGCCGGGCTCCCTCGGCGCTGGGGACTCTCCTCCCTCTTCTGACGTCATCCACCAAAGTGCATGCGCAGCAAGAGCCGCGCGTGCATTCAATCAGACCATAGGAAAGCATTTTCCAATGCTTTCCTATGGACGCTGGCGTCTTATCACTGTGAAAATCACAGAAGCACCTCTAGCAGCTGTCAATGAGAAAGCCACTAGAGGCTGGATTAACCTTATTGTTATGGGGTTTTATGGGGTTTTGGGAAGTTACAAGGTCAAATAAACGGCTTGTTCATTATCTGGGCCTAGGTTGCCTTTGAGACCGTATAGTAGCCCAGAAATGAAAATTATCCCCATCATGGCATACCATGTGAAAAAAAATTGCATCCCAGGGTATTCAAAATGGGGTATGCCCAGTCTTTTGTAGTACCCACTTGGGCACAAACCCTAGCCAAAGTTAGTATTCGTTTTTTGTTGTTGTTGCATTTTTCACATAAAAACTGTACTTTTACTGATAATATTATTGTCAGTATATAGTTTACTACCTAGAAACACTCCTAGTTTTGTTCAGTGATGTCTCATGAGTGCCACGGTACCTCCCATGTATAGTTTTTATGGGGTTTAGGAAAGTTACAGGGTGAAATATACTCTTGTACATTTTTGCTTTTACACATAGAAATTTGGCAAAGTGATTTTCTGGGCCTATCTCGCCTTTGAGAGAGCATAGAAGCATGGGTAATAACACTTCCTCTATAATGGCATACCATTTTCCAAAGTAGGCAACACAGAGTATTCCAAATGATGCATTTTAAAATGTTTGGTCTAACCACTTTATCAGAAATGAAGGGCCCACATAGCGGCTATAGTTTTATTTGTGCTTTTTCACACACATGAACTCACTTTTCACAGGACATTTCATATTCCTGATATGAATTATTGCAACAAAGCCTCACTATTTTTATTTAACATTGTCTCCTGAATATAACAGTACACCCATGTATCAGATTTTCTGTTTTTTGGGGGAAGTCATGGGGACAAAAAGATTAGATGCCTTTTCAACTTGTAAGTTTGTCAAAGTGATTTTCTGGGCCTATGTGGCTTTACAGAGAGTATGTCAGGCTGGGTAATAACTTTTACACCATTATGGCATAACATTTTCAAAAGTAGGCAACCCAGAGTATAACATATGGCATAATTTGAGATGTTTGGTCTTGCCATTTTAACAGAAATGCTGGGCCCATGTAGCGATTTCTACTTTTATTTTTGTCTTTTTAATCAGATAAATTGCATTTTCACTGGACATGTCATAATCCTGATATAATGCCTCAGTATTTTGATTCAACACGGTCTTCTGAATATAACAGTACCCACATGTACCATGGTTCCAAGTTTTTATTATATCACAGGAATAGAACAGTATCCCCCCATACACTTTGATCTGAAGGCAGAGAGACGCACAGAGATATTTGATCTCACATAGAGAGTTACTGTGTGAAAAGTTTGAGAAGTTAAAAAGAATTTAAAAAATAGCAAGTTTATTAACCCTGTAAAGGATCCTTCTATTCGTGCAGTGCTGATCCTTGTAGCTTCTCCCGAAATCCAGCTGAAACAAAGTGATTATAGCTCCCAATCCCCCAAACATGAGTCGAGACTTTATGAAGGGGTAAAATGATCTGCTTTAATGAGGGCTACCTGCCCGGTATTTATGCAGGTCTCCCACCTGGTGGACACTCCCCTAGGGGACCAGATGGAAGACTGGGACAAAAGAATTACAGTAGCCAATCGCAGTGGCTCAAACATAAGCACTCCCCTTTGCATAGGTAAATCCCTCCTCTCTATCCTGGAGATAATTAACTTAAGTGGTGGAAGAAACCCTAATTATCTTCAGGTAGAGAAAAACATGTCTTTTTTTATATTTTCCTAAAACAGTATTCAAATCTATACTTTGTATTTCACCGAACATAAACTTTAAGTCCCACATACCCCCAGATAGCTTGGATCTGAGCGCACATTCTAGTCGTCATATAGACGTCATATTCCGGCCCCGGTCTCATTAAACGCCGTGCTGGGGAGGGGGAGCAGAGACAGAACAGCCAGCTATCCCTGCGGCCGCCAGAACAGCCAGCTTCCCCTGCGGCCGCCAAAAGAGCTCCCTCTGCGGCCGCAGGTGAGCCTGCTGTCTGCCTGATCTCAGGTGCCAATGGCCCACCGGGAAATTTCTTAGTATCCCGGTGGGCCAGTCCGGCCCTGTCCAGAAGTCAGTAAAAGAAGCCAAAAGGTCGGTACAGGCAGCTAACAAAGCTTAATCAGGACAAGCCGAGCTCAGAAATCCAGGGAAATCAAGCAAACAAACTGTCAAAGTCCCATACAGAGTGATTCAGAAGTTCCGCTCTGTATGGTAGACGTTGAAACAGTCTGTTATGCAGAGGCCGGGTTGAGATGGGCAGGTTGGGCAATAATAACTGCAGTCCTTTTGGACTCCTTTCTTGTAGCAAACACGGCACTTTCTTTGGGGAGTTTTTTTACTGACGGTGGCGGGGATTCGGGAAGGGAAGTGTTTGCCACAAAGACTTTGGAAATCTCCTGATTCCAAAGAAGCTTAGCGTGAATTTTAGGAAAGGGCAGGGCTTACCTATGACCTCTTTTTTACAGAGGACTTTGGCATTGAAAATTGCAATCTGGCTCACATAGATTGCAATTTTCTTGTACCAGGTCCTAGTTTTTCGGTTCACCAGATAGGGTTGTATGCATTGGTCAGCCAAGTCTACTCCCCCCCAAAAACTTGCTGCAGTCTACAATGCACTCCAGCTTTTCCAGATGCTCAGTGCTACCTCTTACAGACACTGGCACTGTATTTTTGTTGTGCATCATAGAGAGCATGTTTACATCCTTCCTATCTGTGAAGCACAGGGCAAGCAACTCATCCTGGCGAAGAGCTGAAGAGGAACAAGAGGAACCTCTACTGCTTCTGCCTTTTGCCTGGGTCTGGGGGAAACCCCTGCAAATCTCCCTCACTGTGCCACAGGATAAGGTTACAAAGCAATATCAATTTTTAAATAATTGTATACTGGTATCATAAATCTCAACCCATAGCCTATATCCATTATTTAATAAGGGAAGGATTAGATCCCAAACAATCTTGCCACCTGTACCCACAAAATCAGGGCATCCTGGTGGGTCAAGATGGCTATCCTTCCCCTGGTAAATGCGAAACGACCATGTGTAACCAGTACAGGATTTGCATAATTTATCAAATTTAACGCCATATCGGGACCGCTTAGATGGAATATATTGCTTAATTACCTTAAAATTTCATAAGGGACTTGTCAATTGAAATATCTTTATCGGGGACATAATTTTCAGAAACGTTGTCTGACAGGAGTTAGATAAATGGCCGAATTTTATAGAGCCTGTCAAACAGTAGGTCGTTTTTAAGG
>OW240915.1:127206355-127219280 GCA_933207985.1 Pelobates cultripes | reverse complement strand
TTTCTGCTGTGAGGGGAGGAGCTAACCCATGAGTAAATGCTGCCATGAATAATGATCAGAAAAAGAAAATTACGGTAAGTATGAAGCAAATTTTCCTTTTTTTTGTACAGCTTATCTCCATTCCAAACAGAGCTACCATGAGAAATAAAGCCAAATCCTTGCTCCCGACACCATTCACCAAGCCACAAATTAAAGTCCCTAATACGCATCCACCTGTCGTTCTGAGTGTTATGCACAGGCAGAACTTCAGAGAATGACAGTGTGGAAGCAACCTGCCGTATATCATTGGCAAAAACACTAAAAACTTCCTTAACCTCTGAAACCTCATTGCAAGCCAAGTCATTTGTCCCTAGATGGACAAGTACATCCAATTCCCCTTCCTGCTTTGCTTGCTTAACAATATTACAGATACGTCTCCTGTCTCTGTGAGCAGTAGCTCCGGGAAGACACCTCACAAGACCACCATTGTCCATCTCCACACCTCTTATAATAGAATCACCCAACAACAACTGCTTTCTATTAGGCCTCACCATAGTCTCCAAGCCGGTCTCCACAACACCACTAGTCTCAGTGCCTCTCTCCACAACACCACTAGCCTCAGTGCCTCTCTCCACAACACCACTATCCTCAGTGTCAGTGCCTCTCTCCACAACACCACTAGCCTCAGTGCCTCTCTCCATCTCACCACAACACCACTAGCCTCAGTGCCTCTCTCCACAACACCACTAGCCTCAGTGCCTCTCTCCACAACACCATTAGCCTCAGTGCCTCTCTCCACAACACCACTAGCCTCAGTGCCTCTCTCCACAACACCACTAGCCTCAGTGCCTCTCTCCACAACACCACTAGCCTCAGTGCCTCTCTCCACAACACCACTAGCCTCAGTGCCTCTCTCACAACACCACTAGCTTACTGCCTCTCTCCACAACACCACTAGCCTCAGTGCCTCTCTCCACAACACCGCTAGCCTCAGTGCCTCTCTCCACAACACCACTAGTCTTAGTGCCTCTCTCCACAACACCACTAGCCTCAGTGCCTCTCTCCACAACACCACTAGCCTCAGTGCCTCTCTCTACAACACCACTAGCCTCAGTGCCTCTCTCCACAACACCACTAGCATCAGTGCCTCTCTCCACAACACCACTAGCCTCGGTGCCTCTCTCCACAACACCACTAGCCTCGGTGCCTCTCTCCACAACACCACTAGCCTCGGTGCCTCTCTCCACAACACCATTACACTCAAGCACCCGGTGTGTAATTTTTGAGTCTGAGTGCAAGGATTTCATGTATCTATCTATCTATCATATATATATATATATATATATATATATATATATATATATATATATATATATATATATATACACACACACACTATATATATACACACACACACACACACACAGTATATATATATATATATTGTGACAAACTTACTTTTCTGTGTGTGTTTGTCCAGGATCTTTTGGCAACCGCACAGCCCTCTAGGGTAAGAAAACCAGGTCAAGACAAAGTCCAGTTTCAAAAAGGCCTCTGGCCTGTTTATTTTCTGTTGTTGTGAAGTAACAGGATACAATGTACAGCAAATCTTCTTTCTCTTCTTTCTCCACAAAACACCTTCTTTCTCCTCCAAAACACTTCCCTCACTTCACCCTGCTTTAACTGCAGTTATATAGCTGCTCACAGCCCCTACAGGTGAGGCTAATGACCTCGTTAGGCAGTGAGCCAGAACTCTATGGGAAACCTGGGCTGGACTCATGCACAACCACTCTGACAGTGGGTGGAGAATCGGCCCACCCTGCTCTTCCGAATACTCCACCCCAGGGACCCAAATAACAACAGAGGAAAAAAAACTACATTTAAACTTAACTTTCCCTGGGGCTGCATGTGCTTACCCACATGTCAGGATAGTGGCTGTGCAAAAGTCTGGGTGCCAGATATACACCCCTGACCACCATCCCCAACACTCTGTTACATATCCTCCCCCCCAGCTCAGACCTAGTGGGGTGAGCGACCACAGAAAACAAATTTTCTCGCGACAAACTGTCAGCATTTCCATGTTTAGACCCCGGCCTATGTTCAACTGTAAAATGAAATGGTTGTAAACTGAGGAACCACCTTGTCACCCTGGCATTATTATCTTTGTTTTGACTCATCCAGGTTAAGGGGCATGGTCTGTGACCAACCTAAATTTTCTACCCAGCAGATAATATTTCAATGAGTCTAAGGCCCATTTTATGGCAAGGCATTCCTTTTCCACTATAGAATAATTTTTCTCAGCGGGAGTCAGCTTCCTACTTAAATAAAACACTGGGTGTTCTTCACCCTGAATTTCCTGAGACAGAACTGCCCCTAACCCAAGCTCTGATGCATCGGTTTGGACAATAAACTCTTTAGTGAAATCCGGGGTTACCAGAACCGGTTGGGTGCACAAAGCCTCTTTCAAAGTTACAAACGATTTTTCTGCCTCTACTGACCACTTAACCACTAGTGGGGCTTTACCTTTTGTGAGATCCGTTAAAGGAGCTGCTAATGTAGCAAAACTAGGAATAAATCGCCTGTAATACCCAATAAGTCCTAAAAAAGTCCTAACTTGCTTTTTAGTGAGGGGGCGTGGCCAATTTTGTATGGCCTCCACTTTTGCTGTTTGGGGCTTAACTAGTCCTCTCCCAATCGAATAACCCAGATATTTTGCCTCTTCCAAACCTATAGTACACTTAGATGGGTTAGCAGTTAAACCAGCTAGGCGGATAGAGTCCAGTACTGCCTGCACTTTGGGAAGATGTGAAGCCCAGTCAGGACTGTGAATGACTATGTCATCTAAGTATGCGGCTGCATAACGGCTGTGAGGCTTCAAAATCCTATCAATCAGTCTTTGAAAAGTGGCAGGGGCCCCATGTAACCCAAATGATAGCACCTTGTATTGGAATAATCCCCCTGATGTCGAAAAAGCTGTCTTTTCTTTTGCTCTGTCTGTAAGAGGTACTTGCCAATAACCCTTCGTCAGGTCTAAAGTAGTCAGGTACCGAGCCTTACCCAGTCTCTCTATCAGTTCATCAACCCTAGGCATTGGATAAGCATCAAACTTTGACACACTATTTAATTTACGAAAATCATTACAAAATCTTAACGAACCATCAGGTTTTGGAACCAGTACTATAGGGCTGTTCCACTCACTTTGTGATTCCTCAATAATATCAAGAGCTAACATTTTCTTAATTTCTGCAGCTACCGCCTCTTTCTGTGCTTCTGGGATTCTGTACGGTTTAAGACTTATCTTCACCCCTGGTTCTGTAACAATATCATGCTTGATAACGTTAGTCCTGCCTGGAACTACAGAAAATACATCCCGGTTTCTACCAATAAAGTCCCTTACTTCCTGTTTCTGGTGTGGGGACAGGGTGTCTGGTATATTTACTTCTAGTTCACTACCAGTCTTATTAGTGATAATTGAAGTAGTTAAGACCTCTCTGTCCTTCCAGGGTTTTAGTAAATTTATATGATATATTTGCTCGGGTTTTCTCCTATTGGGTTGTCTCACTTTATAATTAACTTCCCCAACCTGTTCAATAACCTCATATGGGCCATGCCAAGATGCTAGAAATTTATTTTCTACTGTAGGGACCAAAACAAGCACCCTGTCTCCTGGGTGAAAAACTCTCAGTCTGGCATTTTTATTATAACTGTTTTTCTGGGCCTCTTGGGCTTTCTGCATATGTTCTTTAACTATTGGCATGACAGCCGCCATCCTATCTTGCATTTGAGCTATGTGCTCAATTACACTACGGTACGGATTGGACTCCTGTTCCCAGGTTTCTTTTGCTATATCTAGCAGACCTCTGGGATGATGGGCATATAGAAGCTCAAAAGGAGAGAAGCCCGTAGAAGCTTGTGGCACCTCCCTTATGGAGAACATTAGATAGGGAAGTAAGCAGTCCCAATTCTTACCATCTTTGTCAATTACTTTCCGTAACATACTTTTTAAGGTCTTGTTAAACCGTTCTACCAGTCCGTCTGTCTGGGGATGGTAAACAGAGGTCCTAAGATGTTTAATTTGAAGTAGTTTGCATAACTCCTTTGTAACTTTAGACATAAATGGTGTACCCTGATCTGTCAAAATTTCTTTTGGTATGCCCACCCGGCTAAACATGAGCATGAGTTCTCTCGCTATTGTCTTTGCAGACGTGTTACGTAGGGGTACTGCTTCCGGGTACTTGGTAGCATAATCCAGGATCACCAATATATATTGATGCCCCCTTGCAGACTTTACCAGAGGACCTACCAAGTCCATTGCAATCCTTTCAAAAGGTATTTCTATTATAGGCAATGGTACCAGAGGACTGCGGTATGCCTTAAAAGGGGCAGTGTGTTGGCATTCAGGACAAGAAGAACAATAATTCGCAACTGAAGCAAATACCCCAGGCCAATAAAACCTCTGTAAGACTCTTTCTTTTGTTTTTTCTATGCCTAAATGTCCCCCCAGTATATGGCTGTGTGCAAGATTTAGGACTGTATGTCTGAAAGGCTTAGGAACAAGCAGTTGTTTTACAACATCCATCCCCTTTTTCTCTACTCTATATATCAAATCATTCTGTACCTCAAAGTAAGGAAAAGAAGGGTCTCTATCTAGTTGTACTGGATCATCAGTTGAAACCTGGATATTTTTACGGGCCTCTGCAAGAGTGGGGTCTTCCCATTGCGCTTTCCTGAAGTTAACAGGACTGACTTCTAATTCAGGGAAGTTAATGCCTTGATCCTGATCGTTATCGGACTCCTGACTATCGTGGCCCTGATCATCTCCTACTAAAGCTGGCCTGTGACTTGAGGCTTCAGCCTTCTCTGGTCTTATGCCTAGTCCTTCCCATTCTATGTCAGAAAAAGGGAACACATTTCCAGAATCATCATCATTTGCTATGCAATCATGAGCTACTTTTCCTGGAGACCCCCACAAGTCTAAAAATTGGGGGAAATCCCTTCCCAACACCACATCATGAGCCAATTTGTCCACTACCCCCACTCTATGATTCACAGTCCCAAAAAGGCTTTCAAATTTTAGCAAAACTGTAGGATATTCACGTTTGTCACCATGAACACAAATTATACCAATTTTCTGCAATGCATCAACATTGGCTTCAGGTACAAGGCATTTTGCTATCAATGTCGCCATACTTCCGGAGTCTAATAGAGCTCTAACCTCTTTCCCATTCACCCTTATGGAACATATCTGTGGATTGTGACAACAGTTGGCAACAGCAGATTCCATACAATTCAGCAAACAAGACAATTGTACATCCTGATTAATCATATTGCATTGCATAGGTTCATCAATCAAGGGACAGTCTCTAGCTTTATGTCCAGGTTCATTACACCGGAAGCATTTAATATCGTCAACTGTCCCCCACCTAGACCCTTTTCCAGGATTAACATTTCTAGGCAAAAGCATATGGGGTCTCTGAGAATATGTCTCTTGTTCCTCTGTGTCTCTGAAACCTTGAAAATTCTTACCAGGTCTTTCAGCATCTGGAGTCTTAACTCTCTGCTTAGCCTTTGTGTTGTTGAGCCACTGTCTGTCATCTGCAGCAACATATCTTTCCACCAAACCAATTAACTCATCAGCTGTTTGTGGATCGCTCTGACTGACCCATCGACGCAGTGAAGCAGGCAAGCCCCGCAGGAATCTGTCCATCACAAGAAGTTCCATGATATGGCTTGCCGTATTTATTTCTGGTTGTAACCACTTTCTAGCAAGATGTATCAGGTCAAACATCTGGGAGCGGATAGGTTTCTCTTGGTTGAAAGACCAGGCATGAAATCTTTGGGCACGAACTGCCCTAGTCACACCAAGTCGTGCAAGGATCTCAGCCTTCAGTTTGGAGTAGACCCCTGCCTGTGCTGGTTCCAGGTCATAGAAAGCCTTCTGGGGTTCTCCAATAAGAAAAGGTGCCAGTATGCTTGCCCACTCACTCACCGGCCACTCTTCTCTCTCAGCTGTCCTCTCAAAAGCTAGCAGGTATGCTTCCACATCATCTGTAGGTGTCATCTTCTGCAGGTAACGGCTGGCTCTGATCATTTTAACCTCGGACTGCGTCCCATCCGAGACTCTGGTCAGTCCCTTGGTCAAAGCCTGTATCTCCTTCTGTATCATACTGGTGGCCTGATGTTGGTCCTCTCTGAGCAGGCGGTTTGCCTCAGCTTGGGCTGCCATAACCTGCTGGATCAAAGCATCTGTGTTGGCCTTTTGCGCAATTACCAGTTGCTGTAGGGCTGTAATATTTTCCTGTTGTGCGGCTGTAGCCTCCTGCTGTACGGCTGTAGCCTTTTGCTGTGCAGCTGTAGTTTGCAACAAGACTTTCACAACTTCCTCCATATTTCTACAGGCTTGTTTGGCTTTCAGTTAACACCCACAGGCTTCTTTAGTGCAGTGCCCGCATTCTCCACCATATGTGACAAACTTACTTTCCTGTGTGTGTTTGTCCAGGATCTTTTGGCAACCGCACAGCCCTCTAGGGTAAGAAAACCAGGTCAAGACAAAGTCCAGTTTCAAAAAGGCCTCTGGCCTGTTTATTTTCTGTTGTTGTGAAGTAACAGGATACAATGAACAGCAAATCTTCTTTCTCCACAAAACACCTTCTTTCTCCTCCAAAACACTTCCCTCACTTCACCCTGCTTTAACTGCAGTTATATAGCTGCTCACAGCCCCTACAGGTGAGGCTAATGACCTCGTTAGGCAGTGAGCCAGAACTCTATGGGAAACCTGGGCTGGACTCATGCACAACCACTCTGACAGTGGGTGGAGAATCGGCCCACCCTGCTCTTCCGAATACTCCACCCCAGGGACCCAAATAACAACAGAGGAAAAAAAACTACATTTAAACTTAACTTTCCCTGGGGCTGCATGTGCTTACCCACATGTCAGGATAGTGGCTGTGCAAAAGTCTGGGTGCCAGATATACACCCCTGACCACCATCCCCAACACTCTGTTACAATATATATATATATACACACAAACACACACACTATGTGTGTGTGTATATATATATATATACACACACACACACACTGCCAACAGGAACAGGAAGTAAAGAACCAAAAGAAAGAAAGTGCATCATTCACAGCCAACAACTGCCCAATGCCCATACATCACAATACATACACTCATACACTCATACACAGCCCAACCGCCCATACATCACATCTCATTCCTTTCTCAACCAAAGAAAGAAAACAAAATAGTAAAAAGTCAACAATAAAATAACTATTTAAAAATGTGTCCTTAATCTGCATCATTCTGTCCATCATCTTCAAGATCTACAATCTTTTTTTCAGGACAGCTTATTCTACTCGTACTAGGATACCATTTCCTTCTCACCGTGGAGTTTCTCCGACTATAGTCCCTTAATGGATCTTCTGGTTGCCAGCGGTTTGTGGCCCTTCTCTCTCTTGTTGAATGGCCAGTATTTTCATGACCACAGCCTTCATGGTTACTTGAACTGTGGCTTGGCAGTTCTTGTTCCTGAATTTCATGGGGTATTTCCTCCAAATCATCCCCTATTACATCATGAGCCTCTGTACCAGGTGTATTGCAGACTTCAGAAATGTCATCATGCCAAACTCCATGCCAGATATCAGTGTCTGGTTGCATGAGTGGCCCTACCCACTTTGATAGGTTGTCTGTTATACGTGGTCAAAGTTGATTTGTATGTCTCTGTGTGCAACATCCATCAGAGGTTAAAACTTTATAGTGCGCCGGCCCCAGAACTTCCTTTATCACGGCTTCTTTCCAACGATTCTCTTGATGATACACACATCCAAACAGAATCCCCTGTCTGGTAACAACGGCCTGCTTTTCCGACTTGCATCTTCGATTGTTGCTGGATGACCCTTTGTTGAATCTCTGGTTTTAGCAGATCCAACTTTGTCCTGAGTTCACGGCCTAACATAAGGCAGTGGTTGGATCGAAATACACCTCATCCAACCACTGGACAACCTCCAGCATGGAGGTTGTCCAGTGGTTGGATAAGGTGTATTTCGATACTGTAGAAGGAACTCAGACAAATGATGTTCAGGTCTCTTTCCTTCTGCTTTCAGTCTTCTCAGAAAACCCTTTAACATTTGAACAAAACATTCTACTTGACCATTAGTAGCAGGATAATACGGTGCTGTACGATGATGCCGAGTACCGTTTTCCTTGAGAAAAGCCTGAAATTGTCCAGAAACAAACTGCGGTCCATTATCTGAAACAAGCACTCTGGGAAAGCCAAATGTTGCAAATAGTTTCTGTAATGCTTTAACAGTAGCTTCTGCAGTGGTCTGCGACATGAATAGAACTTCTGGCCATTTAGAATGTGCATTTACCACAATCAGATACATTTTATTTTCCACTGGTCCAGCAAAGTCTATGTGAATTCTCTGTCATGGTGATAGAGGCCAGGTCCAAGGTTGTACGGCACCATGTGGTAAGTCATGCTGTGCTTGTGCACAACCTGTGCAACCTGAAACATAACGGGCAATATCCTCATCAATGGTTGTCCACCATACATGACCTCTTGACTTCTGCTTCATGCGGACTATGCCAGGATGACTTGCATGTCAGATTTCAAGAATCTGCTGTTGTAACACAAAAGGAATAACCACCCTTTCTCCCCAGACTAAGCAGCCATCTTGAATTGATAACTCCTGAGCTCTTGTTTGGAATGACTTGAGATGTATTGGAGTCTTTAGTGGCCAACCCTTGCATACAAAAATAGGTATTTCCCTCAGCAAAGAGTCCTTGGTTGTCTCCTGTGTAATTTCTCTAGCTGTTATCACCTCACTAAAATATATTGTAGATCTTTCTGTGGTAGTTAATTGTGAATCCATTTTCAATGGAAGTCTAGAGAATACATCCGCATGCAGAGCGTTTGGACGATATTCTATCTGATACCGATAAGCCCCCAGAGTTAAGGCATACCTCTGAAGTCTTGCTGCTGTCATGATTGAAATACCTTTCTGTGGGTTAAAAATTGTCAATAAAGGTTTATGGTCCGTAAGCAGTGTGAAGGGTCGACTATATATATATATATATATATATATATATATATATATATATATATATATATATATATATATAAAGATGGAATTTCTTTACTGCCCATACTATTGCCAGAGCCTCTTTATCTATTTGAGAATAGTTTTTTTCTGCAGCTGTGAGCGATCTAGAGGCAAAAGCCACTGGCCTGTCTGTCCCATCAGCCATGGAATGAGACAGGACTGCTCCCAGTCCGTAAGGTGATGCATCACAAGCAATGGAAACAGGCTTTTCCAAGTCGTAGTGTACTAAAAGACGTGAACTACGAACTAGTTTTGACTTATGGAAAGCTGAAGCACATTCTACTGTCCAGCGCCATTGTCGTTTACTCTCTAGATGATGTAAATGGTACAGGACATGAGCTAAATTTGGCACAAAACGCTTGTAATAATTTAATGGACCAAGATAGGACCTTAGTTGTGTCACATTTTGTGGAGTTGGAGCATCCTGTAATGCCTCGACCTTCTCCTCTGTTGTATGCAGCCCATGTTTGTCAATTACATGAGCACAAAATTCAAGACAATTCTGCATGAATTGGCATTTATCCAAATTTACCTTCAATCCATATTCCATAAGTCTTTGCAAAACTGCCTCTACATTCTGTTTATGTTCATCCTCTGATTTACCCGTCACCAGCATGTCATCTAACAGGCACTGTGTCCCAGGAATTCCAGCTAACAGCTTGTCCATTGTTCGCTGCCAGACAGCTGGTGCAGGTGAAATGCCAAAAACCATACGGTTAAACCTGAATAGCCCCCGATGGGTATTAATCGTAATTTTTTTTTCTCACTGGAACAATGGGCAAAGCCCACTCACTATCGTGAACCTGGGAGATGATATTCAGCTCCTCTAATCTCCTGAATTCTGCCTCCACTCCAGCCCTTAGAGTAAAAGGCACACTTCTTGCTTTAAAAAATTTCAGTGTTGCTCTTTCCTTTAATTCTAAGGAAACTTGTTGTCCCTTTACAGTCCGTAATTGGCCATTAAACACTTGTGCATACCTTTCCTGTAATTCCCTAATCCAGTCAAGTCTGGTCTGATTTTCATTCAACACATGACATGGAAACTTATGCACTTGAGGCATCCCGAGAGCCCTTATCCACTCCCTACCAAAAGGTGGAGGTCCTCCATTCTCTAAGAGATAGAGAGGTAGTTTCTTCTTACACTTGTTGAATGTAACTGTCACACAACCCACTGGTATTAACAGCCTTTTAGAATATGTATGCAGTCTCGCTGCTGTTTGAATTATTGGCCTATGTATTTTAAGCCTTCCAGTCTGTCAAAGAAATCACTGATACAGCTGCACCTGTGTCCAAATCCATAGTAAGTTTCTTTCCATTTACAACAACCTGAACTGTGAATGCAGCCAGATTAGAATTTTATACATTTTTAAATTTCGGACAGGAAATTGTTCATCCGAATCCTCAGAAGACTCCTGCGTCTTCTGAGGCATTCTTGCTCTGTTTCTCAAGCGATTACTACCTCTATCTGCTGTGGATTTACACACTTTTTGTAGGTGGCCCATTTTACCACAAGCATGACACTTGGCATCCTTGAATCTGCATGTAGTTGCAACATGTGTAGCAGCTCCGCAGCGATAACATTTGTAATGTGAATGTTCTTGTGTTGAAAGTCTCTTTCCCTGTGGTACACTGTGCTCTAGCATCTAATTTTAAAACTTCTAACTCTGCCTCCTGTGTGTTGTCCAGTCTGCTGTGTAATAGATTAGCATCCTTAGAGGCTTGTTCCATAATGCTTGCCATGTTCATTGCCTTTTTAAATGTTAAATCTTCTTCTGTAAGTAGTCTCCTTAGCACTGCATCACTTGCAATGCCCATTACAAACTGGTCTTGCAGAGCAGTGGGCAGGTAGTCCCCAAAACAGCAGGTGCTGGCGAGTTTCCGTAATGCAATGGCATATGCTGAAACTGATTCACCAAGCTCTTATCTTCTTTTATAGAATTTAAATCTCTCTGCTATCTCTAGTGGTTTTGGTTGGAAATAGCTAGTTAACAGAGTAATCAGGCTTGCCAATGGATTGCTGGCAGGTTTCTCTGGGTGTAAAAGGCTCCTTAGCGTATCATACGTTCTGGCTCCTATAACTGTTAGAAAAACAGCGACCTGTTTATTGTCAGGAATGTCATTAGCTGTGAAATATTGTTCAAGCCTTCCAACCCAAGAGGCCCATAAAATATATGCACTTTAAGTTAAATATCATAACTTGGTAGTATTACCAGTGTTAATCACTATACTGTCACTTTAAATGACGCTCTTCTGGAATGAGTTTCCATGATTAAGCACTAAGGCAACTAAGAATTATAGCTCTATTTATTTATTCTTTAGCACATTGCACTTTGTATTTAAAAAACTACACATCCTCTTTTAACATCATTTATTAAAGCCTCAGAATGAGTATTATATCGCACACACTCATGCAATCACTCAATGCTGTTGTTCCCTCATCTCCATAGTGATGCTGCGTGTGCCGCGTTGCCATGGTAACGGACGTGATGACGGCACACCGCAACGTCATTTGGGCGCGAAGCTTCACTCCACATGCACACTGGGACCACTAGAATGCCGTTCTGAGATTCACTTCACCTGTGGGTAAGCTAATTTAGTTAATATATTTACCTATATAAGTCTGTATTGTTGGTTCTGTATTTGTATTGATCCTGAAGAAAGTCCCATACAGAGGGCTGAAACGTTGATCGTGATTTTAAAGATTATTCATTAAAGATTAGATTTCTTAACTCAGTGAGTGCTGCTACCTCTTTGGATATTTATATATATATACTTTAAATATATATATATATATATATATATATATATACACACACACACACACACACACACACACACACACGTTTGCAGCACCGTTAAAGGAACACTATAGTCACCTAAATTACTTAAGCTAAATAAAGATTTTTTAGTGTATAGATCATTCCTCTGCAATTTCACTGCTCAAATCACTGTCATTTAGGAGTTAAATCACTTTGTTTCTGTTTATACAGCCTTAGCCACACCTGCCCTGGCTATGACTGACAGAGCCTGCATTTAAAAAAAAAAACTGGTTTCACTTTCAAACAGATGTAATTTACCTTAAATAATTGTATCTCAATCTCTAAATTGAACTTTAATCACATACAGGAGTCTATTGCAGGGTCTAGCAAGCTATTAACCTAGCAGGGGATACGAAAATCTTAATTAAACAGAACTTGCAATAAAGTAAGCCTAAATAGGGCTCTCTTTACAGGAAGTGTTTATAGAAGGCTGTGCAAGTCACATGCAGGGAGGTGTGACTAGGGTTCATAAACAAAGGGATCTAACTCCTAAATGGCAGAGGATGGAGCAGTGAGCCTGCAGGGGCATGTTCTATACACCAAAACTTCTTCATTAAGCTAAAGTTGTTCAGGTGACTATAGTGTCCCTTTAAATCAACTTCCATCCATTACCTTTTTATCTCACACTCCCTAAACCTACTTGCACTATCAGAAACATGGTTCTCTCCCTCTGATACTGCTACCCCTGCCTCACTATCCTTTTGTGGCCTTCATTTTACACACAATCCAAGACAAGCAGAGAGTAAAGGTGATGATGTAGGTTTTCTCCTTTCACCCCACTGCTCCTTTAAAACTCTGCCCACCCCTCCTTCCCTCTCTTTCCCATCATTTGAAATTCATTCAATTCGCCTTTTCAAACCATTCTCTGCTAACATTGACGTTATCTATCGTCCCCCTGGTTCCCCTCTCCTATTCCTTGACCACTTTGCCTACTTCCTCTCTTCTAATATTCCATCCCTAATACTTGGAGACTTCAATATTCCCATTAACCTACCTTTGACCTCAGCAACCTCTA
>OW240915.1:127159435-127203047 GCA_933207985.1 Pelobates cultripes | reverse complement strand
ATGTCTCAGTTATTGCTGCGTTGTCAGGGCAACTGCTGATGCTAGTCAGCAATTGGCTGCCCTTACGCCTGCTGATGTAGGGAGATTCCTGCTCCACACGGCACTCAGGAGGCTCCGCCCATCTGTTGCGTATGTCGGACGGCGTCTCCATAGCTACCGCATCATGCCGACCCCACTAGACGATTTTAAGCAGCTTTCGACTACCAGTGGCAAAAGGCTTCGAAATTATAAACATGCTGTCATTTACTCAAACGCTTACGCAATCAGTAATAGTTCAAATGGATCTATAGATTAAAAAACATGTCACAGACGATTTACCCATACAAGTTCAGAAAGAATTGTGCATAGATCATTGTCAAATATTGTAGTCTAACATCAAAAGGTATAAAAATATACATTCATACAAATGATAAAGTGAATAAAAACCCAAAAGTTAAAGAAACGCTATCGTCATCTGAATTAATTTAGCTAAATAAAGCAGTTTTAGTGTATAGATCATTCCCCTGCAATTTCATTGCTCTATTCACTGTCATTTAGGAATTAAATCACTTTGTTTCTGTTTATGCAGCCCTAGCCACACCTCTCCTGGCTATGACTGACAGAGCCTGCATGAAAAAAAACAACTGGTTTCACTTTCAAACAGATGTAATTTACCTTAAATAATTGTATCTCAATCTTTAAATTGAACTTTAATCACATACAGGAGGCTCTGGCAGGGTCTAGCAAGCTATTAACATAGCAGGGGATAAGAAAATCTTAATTTTATGACAAGACACGGAGGCGAGTATTGCATATCCCTTTCTTTACTGTCCACCAATAGCAGCAAAGAATACAAACAGAGTGAAAAAATAATGAACATACGGTAACATAGGCCCCTCCCCGCTCTGGTCCCAGTATAGTAGGCAGCACTTCCCTTCCATTTCCCTCTTTCTTTGCTGCTCCGACACAAAGTAAGTACATGTCACATTTTGTCCTGTTTCCTATTGATATTATTTAATACTATTGTTTCTTATTGATTTTATTATTATTGATATTTTATTGTAACTGGTATTATACTGTATAGCTTTATTTTATTAGTAACTAGTATTATACTAGTATAACTTTTTTCTATTTTATTTAGAGTTTGCTTAATTACCCTCTCTATTTGCTTTATGCTTCCGAGTGTTTTCTCATGTGCCCAGGGTCCAGACCTCCCCTGTCATGCTGTTCTGTTTATTACTGCTTTTACCCTGAATCCTTCTTCTCCTTTGTCCTCTCTGTCCCTCAGCACCATTTGCGCACATTTTCCCCCTATATTCGGCTGTGTGCGCTCACGATTTAAGCCCATTCGGCTGATTCGTCACGCATACATACTGCTCACCATTCGGCAGATAGCGCCATTCGCCTGTTTGCCGCTTTCGACTACCTTACGCGAACGGCTCGTTCGCCTGTTTTACATTCTTCCTTATACTTGCCTATCTATTTCCACGAATTCGCTTCCTTTATGTGCCGAACGTTCGTTTTTTCCCTTACATTAACGAACTTCGATTTTTGCCGTGAATCTCGCGAGATTACCGGCGGCCATTTTCTGACCTCCTCTCTTCTTCCCTACCCTGTGTCTGAGTGTGCCACTAGTCTGGGCCCTGGTGAGATCGTTTTTTCCTGTTGCTTCTGTTTTGGGTGACTAACCCATACATTCCTGCTATCCTTTATCATGCCTAAACCCAGACTTACTTCTGGTTCCCCACCCTCTGGGGAGTCTGATACCCCACTGAGTATGGGTGAGGCCCCTTTCACCTCGGTCAATTCACCCACTCTGACAGATAGAACCACCCACCCTGATGGGGTACAGTTCTTAGCGTTACAGCGCTCGGTGACAGACGCCATTATGGCGGCAATGGGGTCCATGTCATCTACCCTCTCCCATACTATTTCACAGGCCCCCTTGCAACGTCCTTCGGACGAGCATTATTCAGGCTCCACGACGCCTCTATTGCGTCCTGCTGTGGACCCATAGGGAGAAACACCAAAAAAGACCAAAAACATCCCTCTGCCTCCAGAAACACTATGTCTGGCGTACTTACGGTCGCCCCAGAAAGCGTGTCCCACCCACGCAAAAGAGCCTTTGGAAATGTGCCAGAGCACAGTTAGAGAGCGACTCCGACTCAGAAATCGGGTCAAATGAGGAGGCTAAGATTGAGTCGGGCAGTGACTCTGATGTGGTTGCCGCTGATACAGGCTTTGACTTCCTTTCCTCTGCTCAGGTAGAGACGTCCGGAGGTGATCCGGGGACTAGGCACTCCGCGACTGCGGGGTCCACCCTCGTGGATCCGTCGGGTGTCCCACTCTTCGACCCGGATGACCTACACCATCCGAGATCGTTGGAGTGGCTCCCGGCCCACCACGTTGACACGTATGTAGAGAATTGGGTACGGCGCCCCCTTAGCAAATCGGCCCGCAACAAACTGAGGGCGGAGTGTCCAAGGCTTTGTGACACTCCTGAGGTAGACCCCAAGATGACACAGTTCCTAACTAAATTGGAATAAAACCAAAGCAATGAGTAAGCGCTAAATAACACAATTGAGCAGCAACCCTATAAGGGATTCCCTCAAAAACCCCTAGACGTAACACCAAGAAAAGATAAATAAAAGTAAGGGCTGCGCTGAATAAAACTCAGTGTAAAACAAATAGTCCAGATAAAATAAATGGATAAAAAGAGAAAGTCTTATCTTGAGGCGTCTGTTGCGGTCGTATGTTGTAATAATACTTGGTCCAAGGTAATTGTCTTTATTGATATCTTCCTTATGGATCCACTCGTATGCAAGAGATAAGGGATGAATAGAGAGCCAAATAGTTTAGTATATTCAACAATGGAGAAGATAAAAATATAAAAATCTAGAATGCAAACTCACATTTAAAAGAGCTGTGACCCGCTCTGGTGTAGAAGGCGTACAGCGGTTTAATCCCTGCTTATGAGATATAAATAGAGTTTCCTTTGTCTGTTTTCTCCGTCCTTGGTATGGTAAGCACTTGGTATAAAAAAAAACAGCCAATAGTTTTCTCTGGATAAAAAACTTTAGAATAAAATAATAAAAATGGGTACTCACAAGATAGGAGCAGATCAACTGCTCCTTATAGTTAGCGCTGGTGGTATAATCCCCACCTAGGATTACTTGGAATCCAGGTACGATAAAAGAATGCCAGGTAAATAGTGAATGTGTGTTAAAAGATAAATGGTACAATAAAAGTTACCAAATATACTTTAATATTAAAATTACACAATATAATATTACACAATTTTATATTGTGTAATTTTAATATTAAAGTATATTTGGTTTTGGTTTGCCTACTCTGCCTTGTCTCATGCAAGAGGGTCTCGGACGTCAGAGCTCTGGACTTTGACGCCAGGTCATACACCCCTGACGAGGTGACGTTCAACATCAGTCGGCGGACTAAGACCTCTATCAAATCGGTATCCTACCCGAGCTTTCCTGCCTCTCCGGCATTGTGTCCAGTGGCTTGCCTACGCGAATACGGAAATCGCACCAAACTTCACCGTACCGCTTTCTCTCCACAGCTGATTTTATCCTTTCGTCCTCCTTTCCACCCGGTCTCCAGCACCACATTATCACGCTGGGTGAAGTGGTTATTGACCCAGGCGGGCACTGATACCGCGGTCTTTGGCACTCATTCTTCGATGATGACTGCAGGTGCGCGTCTGGAGGACCTTATGAGGACGGCCGATTGGTCAAGGGAGTCTACTTTTTGGGAGTTTTACTTTCGAACGGCCCCGCATACATTCGCTGCAGTAGTGGACCAGCTTTAAACTTGCAATACGAGCCTCCGTGTCTTGTCATAAAATTGCATGATTTTGCTATTACATGACGAAAAGTCATGATTTTATTAAAGACACGGCGGCGAGTATTGTCCCACCCATGTTATACTCTCTTATGTTATATAATTTTTTCCCACCCGATATGCTGAATGTTGCAACGAGTCACATCGAATGTTTTGGTACGGTAAGTGGGGCCGTGTAGTGATGGTGGTGTCTATGTACATTGATTTGTTAATCACTGTGAATTGTGGGACTGTATATATGTGGGATTTTTTCCTCAGTTTGGCCTTGAAATTGGTTGCAAGTCTAGACTTTAACCTGTGGGCTCCTGTTCCTTTATATCTTCACAGCCTGACCCGACAAGATGGCATGCCATGCTTCATCTTCTGAGGATTCCACAGCTGATGACCTTTGGTCCTATGGTGCATCCGGTCGTGCTTCCTTGTTGTTGAAGTGTTATCTTCTTCAGTTCTAAATTTCTCTATTGTTGGACATTATCACTGTTCTTGGTTTGGACAGTAATTTTCTACGGTCGCATCTTCAGAAAGAGGGAAATGGAAGGGAAGTGCTGCCTATTATACTGGGACCAGAGCAGGGAGGGGCCTATGTTACTGTATGTTCCTTATTTTTTCACTCTGTTTGTATTCTTTGCTGCTATTGGTGGACAGTAAAGAAAGGGATATGCAATACTCGCCTCCGTGTCTTTAATAAAATCATGACTTTTCATCATATAATAGCAAAATGATGCAATTAAACAGAACTAAATAGGGCTCTCTTTACAGGAAGTGTTTATGGAAGGCTGTGCAAGTCACATGCAGGGAGGTGTGACTAGGGTTAATAAACAAAGGGATTTAACTCCTAAATGGCAGAGGATTGAGCAGTGAGGCTGCAGGGGCATGTTTTATACACCAAAACTGCTTCATTAAGCTAAAGTTGTTCAGGTGACTATAGTGTCCCTTTAAAGTGGTAGTGTTAAAGGTGCTGAAATCGATAAACAGTGAATCTGAAGTGCAAAAAAAACGTGATCGAAAAAAATCATGACGAATCCATAATTTTAAAACATGATGAGTAGTGTAAAGGGAGACAACAAAATGTCTAAAATATTCATAGAACAACAGATATCTGGCACATTTATGGAGGCGGCAATGGCTCCTATGTATGCTGACAGCTACATGTTTGTTTTTGAAACCCAACATACCTTGCAACCATTTGCCAGAAATGTTTTATTCTACCATAGATTTATCGATGATGTGTTCATTATATGGAGGGGTGACATCAATTGCATATAAAGTGCTTTGAGTAAGGTGTGCAATATAAAGTGCATTAAGTATGTTGTGCAGAAAATTATGAATATGATTAATGATCTAGATAGCTAGAATCCAATAAAATATGCATAAGGGCCTAGTGGACAAATACCATGGAATAAATAGCAAATAAACTTATGGGATACAAAAAAAGTTAATAGCAATTTAATGCATCAGATAGAATGAGCCACTTAGTAGGGGTAGTAAGGGAAATAAAAAAATGAAGTAAACAATAGCAGATGTAAATAAATCAATAGAGCAAACACATAAAATACAGTTAGTAATAAAAATAAAAATGCCTATATATACACACAATGATTTCAGTGTGCAAGGTAAATAAATGTCAACACACAATAATATAATCATTGAAGGAATGGTAAAAAGAAACACTTTTCATTAAGTCCATTGGGGGACACTGTATTCAACACAAGGATCCACAATTTTTTGTGATCAATTGCAACACATCTAAGTGTCGAGAGATGGTGATGGGCCACAGGTTTGTCCGACTTGCCATCTCTATAGGCAAGCCAGATACTTGACCTGTGTCCCCTAATTCTCCCACAGAGTGCGTATTTTCAAACATAGATGAGACCACAAGGGCAAGTGAACTTGTAAATCACATGATCTGCATGGCAGTGTATTCTATATTTAATTTTATAGTGCTCCTATCTCAACTACAAGACACCAATACCTATACGAAATTGTCTGGTGACCCAACAACTTTAATCATGCAACAAGTTGTTTCTATAATACAGAGAGGCTTTGAAGCCAATTATCTTTCTGAGGATCTACAGAAATTTTTAATCCAATCTACACCAAAAACACCAATCATCTAAAACCTACCTAAGGTCCATAAGAATATGGACCACCCACCGGGTAGGCCTATAGTCTAATAGGTGGGGGTCTTAGAGCCTCTTGCTAAATGGCTTGACTTTTTTTGAAAGTATGGTTGAGAAGCTAACAACATGCATTAAAGATACACCTGATTTACTGAAACTTGGACCAAATTACTCTACCAGACGACACCACTCATCTAGTGAAAAGTCTGTACACAATAATTACACACGATGCAGGCATTGAAGCAATGCAGTAAGTGCTACAAAACTCTTCAGTCTACCATGGCCCCCCCATAGAGTATGTACTAGAGATATTGGAGATAGTCCTAACATCTAACTATTTTAGAACACTCTTGGTACCAACAGATTTCAAGCACATCTATGAGGGCGGCAATGGCTCCTATGTATGCTAATAGCTACATGTTTGCATTTGAAACCCAACATATCTTGCAACCATTTGCCAGAAATATTGTATTCTACCGTTGATTTATCGATGATTTTTTGGCATTTGGCCATGCTCTTCATAGAGGTGGAGACTGGAAAATATTACTACTTCAACGTGAAGCATATTGGATTAAAACACTTAATACTGTTTACCCTAAGGGCTTGAATGAGAAATGTGCCATGTCTGTATTTCTATAAGTTCAGTGTTTATTGCATGATTTGTTACATGAACATTTAAAGCGCTTAGTGAATCTAGTATGTATCAATGTATTTCCTATATAGATTACAAATTTTTATCTAACGGCACACTTTGAAGCATATAGAAGTACCTGTATCTGTTTTCTTACTGCATGTACTTAATCAACATACCCCATACTTTTCCGTCTAAATCTTTGCTACAATATAGCTTTAGTATGCATAATCATTCCTTTTCCACTAGATTCTTTGTATCCTTTACAGAATTTGCAGCCTACTTTGCTAATGGTTATTATCCTAAAACAATTTAGACTTGTGTCATCCCTTGTTTATATTGGAATTACTAGTGCTTGTAGAGCCCTACTTCTTTGTCTCCGCATACATATAATTTTTGACCTGACCATGCTGTTCACCACGCTACTGCAGCAGCTACAATAGGCTAGAGCTCGAACAGGGCAGAAGTGGTAGAAAAACCTGGTACATTGTATACTTCAATAGGCCAAACCCCCCAAAGTCAATTATCACCAAAAATAGCCTCAAAGCCCGAGGTGGCAGCTGCGTCTGTAAAAATAGTAAGGGAGTCAGAGGCAAGTAAAGGGATAAACATGCTTTTCCCATTCCCTCTCATGAGAAATTCCTGCTACATGCATAAATCTGAGGTAGCCGGAACCTCTAGTGAAATGCGTGAAATTTCAGACTGAAAGCGGGGAAATAGATTGAGCAGTCTAGATATAAAATTTTCATGGCAAAGTTGAGGGAGCCTAGTAGAGACTGTAATTCTATACGATTTACAAGATCCCACAGAGAGATATATATTGTTGCTGGATAGGATGCACTCAATCTTATCTCTAGGCAAACTGGCAAGGATATTAACCAAATCTAGCGTGATACCCATCAAATTAATGAACGTGTCGGGTCCTTCTGTTTTTTTAGGGGAGACGGGGACCCCCAGGTATTGGAATAGCTGGACTGTCGTTCTCAGGCTACTGGGTGGAAATAAGTTACTCTCAATAGTCAAGAAGTCATCTAAATAGTGAATAACTGTGGGGCATCTACAGACATTGAGCAGTAACCAACATAAAGTCTCAGCAAAGGTATCGAAAATCCTGGGGCTACTTTTTGCACCAAAAGTGAGACGAGTGAAAAAAATAGTAAGAACCCTGCCACTTAACATCGTGTAGATGCCACAAAGAAGGATGGATTAGGAGGAGCTCGAAGGCATTAATGATGTCAGTCTGCTGAGCCATGCCCCCTTCCCTGCTGTTATAATTGCGTCAATGGAGTTATTAATGGTAGCATACTGAAGGAAAAATTCCTCTGAAGGAATGAGAGTTCAGACTGGGGGTCATGGAAGAGTGGGGAGCAGAGAGGTCAACAATCAACCTTTGCTTTGCTGAACTTTTACCAGAGACCACCCCTATAGGGTTAGTTCTCCATACTGAGAAAAGGCCCAAGTAGGAAACCTTGATCCAATTCAATCTGTAACAGATTGTTAACCACTATTGGATTGGCAAGGGGGGACAGTAGGGTCTTACATTCTACAATGCCGAATGGCATGTAAATAATTCCCATATGGAACCCTTCTGTGAATCCAGTTACCAAAAACTCCACCAAGTGGTGGGAGGGATGGTTCTGTAATAAGTTGGCGAAACAAGTCACATTGATTGAGGCCATGTGCGGTTTGGGAAAAAATTTATTTGGACACATTGTCTTGGCATGTGACCTAAAACAAAGAGAACACACATGCAATAACCGTCAAGCGCTAAATCCACAGGAACCTGCATTAAAGTTATTGCAAATCTGAGATTTACCCAGAAAAAGAATATTACGACCAAGCTAGTCTTTAATCACCTTCTCAGGTTTAGCTGAGTAGGTCGGGAAAGGAAAGTTAGCACCCAGCTCCGGGGTATTAGGACATACGTTTGTGGTATGTGAGGATGAAGAGCAAATACCACAAGCTAGGGACCTGAGGCCCGCGAAGTGCCTGCAAAACAGATCCGTGTCCAACTGGCTCCAGTCCGTCTGAAAATTGAACTGAGCCAGAGCTGCAGACGCCTTCGCAGAGAATGATCTGTGATAATCATAAAATGATGTACCTCCATACTTATGCCCCAGGTCCACCAGCTTGTGTAAATACAAATCGAATTCCTCTCTGTGCTCGGGATAAACTGAGCACACCACGTCCCTATAAATACCAAAGGCCAGGACGAACTCAGGAATTGACAACTTCCTATTCAACCTAGCCTTCAGTACAACCGAGACATCGCCATAGGAATATGTCTTGTTCTCCAGAATATCTTGGGAGGCAATCAGCGGCGAAACTAGATTGACATCCTTGCCTTCCAAGATAGCCTTCTCAATATTAGCTGTACCATGTGACCTGGGTTGATAATATTAGGGTTCTGTAGTGGACCAATGAATTTACCAGTCAGGGTGCCTGAGAGACCTGTAGGTTGTGGAGTAACCAATCCAGATGGTGCCACTGGCCTATCATTAGCATCCAAAACGGTCCAACCTATCAGTAACCCGTCCCAATGAGGACAAGACCGATGACAGGACGGCCTGGAGGTCTGATGACTGGGCACCACTGGAGCCCTCGCCAGCCCCGGTGTTATCCGTGTTGGTATTGAGAAGTCTATAAAGTTCAGCCTTCCTGGCAGTGGCAGGGTAGGGAGTATGGTCCAAGACCTGAGGGAAAACAGGCTGGCGTTGTCCCCTCCATGAGATAGAGAGATGGACCTTGCAAGAGTGCTGGGAATTGACAAATCCTCAATAGCTTATGGTAGTTCAGACATGCTAGGATAGGACAAAAAAATTAATGAGTAATCAAAGTGATAATATCGTACTGGCTAGCTTATCTAATGCCAAGTGGCAATGAAATTATCTAAAAATTGAGAGGGGAGCCACACTAATTGCCAAGTGGCATAAGTGGCTCTAGCTATGCGTTGGCCCGAGGGGATTTTGTGGCCACTGAAAATGTGGCAGGGTGGTGGCCTCTCGATGACCAGTAAAGCAAAAGATAGCACGGGAGTAACAGGGGGAGACCCTCTCTATACCACCATGCAAATCAACTAACTATGAGGTGGCTGTTGGGTGTGAGTACCTCAGAGTATGAGGATGGGTGTTGGCCTCGCGGGACCACTAAGACAAGGCAAGAAGGCCAAAAAAAACAAATAAGTGGACTCTGAAACCTATCAGCCAGTAGACAAAGTCTTACCCTAGTGTCAGTTGCAGGATGGGGAGGGGAGGAAGGTGTAAATAGCAAAAAAACTAAACAAAATAATGTGGAATACCTACCAGCCAATAGACTAGGCCTAAAATGAACCAGGCAAATCATAAGAGGTAGTATAACCAGTAGGGCCTAGCAGTGAGGGTCAGATCGTGGATCTCCAAGACAAATCTAAACCACTAACCGATGTGAAATTGTAGAAATCGAAAGAGAGGAGATTATGGCAGAGGGACTTCAATCTGTAATATATAATACCGCCAATATTAGAACCTTCACGAGAGCATAACTGACTACTAATTGACAAAAAAATGACCCACCCAAAATTGAAACTGAGTCAACCAAAACCTACGAGACTTGAAAGATCCTCAGAGGCACAGCCAAAAAGAAGGTTCAAGCCTGGCAACATATAAAACAGCTTGTTATAACATATCTAATAGGCTGAACAAAATCTAGCAACAATGCACTGCTCAATTTAAACAGAAGGTATTAGATCAGAAATTTAAAATGTGCAGTACTCCCCTATGGCCTCTAGGGGCCAGCAGGCTAGCAAGCATATACATACAATTATACAAATGTCCCAATGGACTTAAGGAATACCTATTACTATAATCGGACATTCGGCTGTAATTATATGAACAGCCCCAAAGAGGAGCAAATATCCGCATAACAACCAAACTCTCCAGTACAAACACTAGAACAGACATGTCGTACAAATCGTAAGTAACGTTTGTGCGTATGAACTAAGGGCCGAATGGGTGAGAGCAACCTCACGAAAGCCAATATATACAAACCGACAAGTAGTAACATAGTTAAACTACCGAACCGTACGTTCGTATGGAAGTGAACGAAAGACTATGCGAAAGGCATACGAAATAGAGGTAAGTATGAGAATAGAGTTGGCCCATGATGACGCTGTGCGCCTGTGACAGCAGCCTTGAGACAGTTAGTGGTAGCGACCGGAGGAGAGGGAAAATATACCGGAGGCATTGGACAGCTGAAAAACTTGAACCAGGAACAGACACTGTAAAAGCAGGTAAGGTATCCGCGAGGAAAGGTAAGCAAAATGGCGATCTGCTGCAGCCAGAAGACCAGGTATGCAAATCGCTAGACCACCAACGGTAATGAGGAGGGGTCTGGCGATCCTTGAGTAGGGAAGACATGCTCCTCCCACAACTACAGGCCCAGCCTTCCATATAAATATATAGGGAGACAAGTGCACCTTGGGGTCTGAAACACACACACTACCCTCCCCCCCCCCTCCATATTGAGCTGCATTGTGAAGGGAAATCTATAACTGAACAGCCCCAGAAAGTTTGTCTGGATTAATAGGGGAGGCCTAGCAAAGGCTTCAGACAAGAGATTTGCCTGATTTTTAGATATCCCCCAATTATAAAATGCACATTTAAATATATGCAGGTTTTTAATATGGTATATCTACTAAAAAGTGATTTGTTTTTATTTGGGTAGTTGAATGTCCCTTCATAGAATCAATGGGGTAAAATATGAAGAAACCCGCTGTTACTAGAGTTCTCTTACCTGACAATGATAACATTCTATATGGTAATCTTTATCCATGGACACTACTCGAATAGTTTCATCTTTACCCTGTGCAAAAGAAAACAACTGTTCACTGGAATTCAATGGTCTTCTTTAAATAATAAATTTAGTGTGGAGTGGAAATATATATGCCAAATAACAGTTTAATGTTAACTGAATCACAAATATTATATAACCACAGTAAAATGGGCACAAACAAAATACTAAAATTACTACAATAAAATACATGTCACTTTTATGTAGTCTTGTCATGCTTCTGAGCAAGTCAAACAGGAGACTTATGCCGGGGTTTAATATGTGAAAGTTTTATTGAAGTCTTATGT
Source organism: Pelobates cultripes (assembly GCA_933207985.1). Taxonomy (NCBI): domain Eukaryota; kingdom Metazoa; phylum Chordata; class Amphibia; order Anura; family Pelobatidae; genus Pelobates; species Pelobates cultripes. Next base: position 127,191,345 of record OW240915.1, on the reverse strand, counting down.
CATCATATTTTCATAGTATACGTAAGACTTGCAGGTCTGGATATTAGAAAATAACTGTATGGCTACGCAGGGACATCAACACAACCTGTTTGATAATGCATACGACTACATTTACCTAAGCGTTAACAGTATTACATGAAACCTTACGTGTTACATGGGGTGAAGGTGTGTACTATCTGTGTTTTTCTTTGGTAGATAGTATTGTAGATGAGAAAGAGTTACTGTGATAAAAGGAGGGTAGGGAGTTTATTTTATGTTGTGGTAGCCCTATATATTGGCATTTTTGTCGTAAAGGTCCCTCGGGTGATGAGGCCTTGCTTGTGCCGTGGTTTCATGCCTCTAGCGTTGTTGCCCCATGTTTTCTAGGTAATTCAAAGCTTGTGTTTAGTGTGTTAGTTTGCAGTGCCGTGGTTTTTTTTTTTGGGGGGGTGCCATAGTTTTTGGGGTGTGTGTTCGACTTAGGTAATTTCCGTATTATGCCGGAGTTTACTTCAGGTGCCTTATTTGAATTATTATCAAAGCTGGAAATGCACTCAGCTCCTCACTAGGAAATCTAGGGTGCTCTTGAAAAAGTCCCAGTACCCAAAAGGACCAAGCAGATAAATTTGTAGAAAATGATCAAGGCACTCCAATAGTTTCCAATTTTTAAGGCAATTTATTTGGACCAGGAACTACAAAGCTATTGGAGTGCCTTGATCATTTTCTACAAATTTATTTGAATTATTAGGCATGGTTCAGACAGTGGAAACAATATGAAATAAGATAAACAGAGAAAAGGAATAAAAAGGCGGGAAACAGAATTACAGTTGAGTTCATAGAAGGTGAAATAATAGAGGTTTAGGCAATATGCCCCAAAACAGGAATACAGGAAATAGGAAAACAATTAGTAAAAAAAAACTTAAAAGGAATATAAAAGGGATAAAGTATAACAGGTTGAAGGAAAGCAATGGAGGTGATCAGCCTCTTTAGATTATAAACAGAACTGTAGATTCAGGGTGTTTGTGGATACTTGCAAATAATAATGTCCGTAATATCCAGGAAGGTTGGGAGGAAAAACAATATGAAACCAAAGTCCAGTTTAGATATAAAGCAGGGTTGAATCAGATGAATCAAAATGGTTGCAGGTACGTAAGGTTGGAGAAAGTTGTCAGGATTCAGTTGAGTTAGGAACAGGTCTTTATCAGATTATAACAAATCTCAGTAAGAGCTAGGAGCAGAGCACAACTTCTCTCTCTCTCTCTCTCTCTCAATGTAAAGGTCCTGTTGTGAGCAGGGTGTAGCCTTATGAAGCCTCTTCATTAGTCTAGGCAGGTGAAGATGATACAGTGACTGAGGAGACTAGTGGCTAGGGAGGCCACTAGAGACTAGAATCAAGTATTGCATGGAATAAACAGAATAAATTGGTTGTCAGGATAGGATTATGACAATTCTTCTTAAAGGACCACTATAGTGCCAGAAAAACAAACTTGTTTCCTGGCACCATGTAGTCCTTAAGTCCCCACCACCCTCATGGCCCCCCTCACGCTGGGCTGAAGGGGTTAAAACCCATTCAGCCACTTACCTTTCTCCAGCGCCGGGCTCCCTCGGCGCTGGTGACCTTTCCTCCTCCTGCCAACGTCAGCGCCGAATGCGCTCAATGCTTTCCTATGGACGTCAGCGTCTTCTCACTGTGATGTTCACAGTGAGAATCGCGGAAGCGGACTCTAGTGGCTGTCAGTGAAACCGCCACTAGAGGCTGGACTAACCCTCAGTGTAAACATAGCAGTTTTTCTGACACTGTTATGTTTTCAGCTGCAGGGTTAAAACTAGAGGGACCTGACACCCAGACCACTTCATTGAGCTGAAGTGGTCTGGGTGCCTATAGTGGTCCTTTAACAAAACAAACGGTAAGACAATGGTGGCTCAATGTGGCTTAATGTGGCTCAATATCCAGAAAGTGTTTATTTTTTTTGTTTTTTTTTATGTCAACCTTGATTTAAGATTTTTCTGATCAGTTTCCAAACAAAGATAAACAAGTACATGAGGAGAAAATATCCCATGCTAGTGAGGCAAAGAAAACAGAAATATAGTAGCCAAGAGGTAGAAATCACAGAAATGAGACTTCGAGAAAAGAACTCAAAAAAATGACAAACAAGTGGCACACATCATTCAAGTTTATGTGACTCAGGTAGAGCTGAGAAAGCACTAGACTAAATCCAGAGGCTGATGTGTTTCGCTAGGTTACTATGAATAAAGGACAAAAGAGAGCAAGGTAAAGGGCAGATTCACTACATGGGAAAGAGCAGGGGAAAGAGAAAAATAGCAGGGTGGAGAAAACAGAAAAGGCAAAGAGCAAAGAATAAGAGGGATCACGGGACAGGACTACTCCCTCCATGGCTTCAGAACATGTCCCACTATTTCCCACGTTTCCCCCATGCAGGAAATCCAGCCATGGGGTAACACTCATGTCTCTAGTATAGGAAGACAATCAAATGCTCAATGGTTGAAATTTCCTCGACCTTACCAACCAGTTGTTAGAACACTGAAAAATAAGTGCTCTTCTAGATGACTGGGATCAAAGTCTTTGCAGCATTTAGGAGGAGTTTTCCTAGAGATTTGTTATAGATGGAGATGGGCAAATTAGTATAATGCTGTATGTATTCTGCAGGGTGGAAGAGTGAAAACTCTCCAGTAAGCAACACAAGGTAGAGTGGGTGATTCTCCAGTACAGCACTATCTCCGAACACTTCCACCAGATTTGCAGCAGAGTACCCTCTTCTGTCAACAAGAGCAAGGCTGATTTCTGAAAATGGAGTGTAAAAGCTTGGGGGTCCAATGCCACACCAAGGGGAACTTCTAGTTTGTCTCCTGTATTTTTTTGAAGATGGAGCTCTAAAGATTCAAAATAAATTTTTGGACACTGTTCCTTGCTGAAAACTTGCTCCAGCACATCCTCATAGTGGCACATGTACCTGGGTAGCAGAAGAGTGCCAGTTGCCAGGGGCAATTGGTATTGCTAAGAAATGCCTTTATGAAGGCAATCCCCTAGTCTGCATCATTGCTCAAAAGGTATCAGAGGCATGCAAAGGTTTTCCTGACAGTGGAGAAAGCAAATGAAATTACTGTAAAATCTTGTTTGGATCGTTAATGTAATATATTCTTAATTTCTTCTTGTCGTCAGTTGATTGATATATATGTCTTTTGTATATATAGAGCCAATAAAGTCCATACCTTTATATACTTATATCAAATATAATTGTGTACTATACTCTTTCAATTCCTCTTGGATCTCTGAACTCTTATATCCAAGGCATTCTTAATGTATACCATTACTTAAAGGACCACTCTAGGCACCCAGACCACTTCAGCTTAATGAAGTGGTCTGGGTGCCAGGTCCTTCTAGGGTTAACCCATTTTTTCATAATTATAGCAGTTTCAGAGAAACTGCTATAATTATGAATGGGTTAAGCCTTCCCCCTAATCCTCTAGTGGCTGTCTCATTGAGAGCCACTAGAGGCGCTTGCGTGCTTCTCACTGTGATTTTCACAGTGAGAGCACGCAAGCGTCCATAGGAAAGCATTGCAAATGCTTTCCTATGCGACGGGCTGAATGCGCGCGCAGCTCTTGCCGCGCGTGCGCATTCAGCCCAGGAGGAGGAACGGAGGAGGAGAGAAGGAGGAGAGCTCTCCGCCCAGCGCTGGAAAAAGGTAAGTTTTTAACCCTTTCCCCCTTCCAGAGCCGGGCGGGAGGGGGTCCCTGAGGGTGGGGGCACCCTCAGGGCACTATAGTGCCAGGAAAACGAGGATGTTTTCCTGGCACTATAGTGGTCCTTTAATATTAATCAATATAAATTATCCTTCCTTAGTTTTTTTTCCTTATGTTACCATTGTTTGTTTCACTTCACCTCGATTATAAACAAAATATTTATTCTAGTGAATCTATGAAATTGCACTCAATCTTTGTAGTATTAAGTAACCATTATCCTATTTTATCAACTTCCTATTTTATCTACCTCTGATACTTCTTATCCTATGTATAGGTCATAATATAATAGTTCTTTTCATAATACTATCCTATCATAATTTTACTCCATGTGTTATATAGTTATAAGTACTCTCTTTTGTTATTAATACACTCATAACTGTTAAATAACTTGTCTGTTTTCTTCTTCGTTAATATTTAGGAATATAGATGTATGTTAGTGTCAATCTTTTATTTCTTTGTAAGTCTGTTAATCTTCTGTATCGAATGAACTCTGTAGAATCTTCCATCACAGTTTGCAGATCAGATAAAAAGTCTCTTTCCAACAGTTGATGTCCAGTTGACTAAAGGAATGCTTTCCTGATTTATTGCCACAAGGATCTGTCACGCTTTACCAGATCAGTTATTTCTGTCTATTTCGTTGCTTCATCCACACAGCTGCACAGTTCTGGGCTTGATTCTGGACGCTTGCCAATCTCGGCCACGTGCTTGCTTCTAGAATTCACGTTGTACCTTGTGCTTTTTGTCTCAGTTGTAGAAAATAGTCTTGTACAGTCTTTGTGATTTGAAAACTTTCTTTTTCTTACAAACCACAGTTCTTCTGTGACAGTCTAGATTCTTTTTTTTTCCTCTTCAAGTTTGTTTTCCTAGTTCCAAAATAGCGTTGTAACTCGATTCTTCTCTCTCCCCCCTTGAAGTGGGAACAAAACTTGAATAGAAGACTAGCTGGCTGGCCAATGTAAAATCTTGTTTGGATCGTTAATGTAATATCTTCTTAATTTCTTCTTGTCGTCAGTTGATTGATATATATGTCTTTTGTATATATAGTCTTGGGACAAATGCTCGCCATATTAATATATGTCTATATTAATAAAAAATACTAATACGCAATCTGACTTATGGTTTCTTCAGGTTTATTCTTAGTTACGGATACATAATAAAACAACAAATGATGTTACAGGATAATGGACATTCAACAGCAGATGGTAATTACTGGACTTCTGACGGGAGAGTTACATCCTTACATCTTTACATAAAGAGAGAGCCAGAGAGAGAGCCAAGAGCCAAGAGTCCTCGTGTCTCTTTGTTCAGTTACTGTATAGAAGTGCCCATACTGACGTCAGAGCATAACTCTTGCCATATAAGGACAAGACCCCCAAATCCACATTCCAGAGCTCTCGGACAAAGAAAGCCTTGTGACTTATTGATACCATCTGTTATTTATGTCAATCCACACATCCATATATATAATCAATAGAAAAACATAGAATATACAATATTCTACAATTACTAAACGGCAAGTAGTAGAACTGGGACATAACCGTCGGGGTAAAATAGTCAGTGAGAGAAGACAACCTCTTTAACTTGACCCTGAGTAGGAGCTTCAAGGTGGGAAGGGAATGGGGCACCACTCAGATGGAAATAGGGAATGAAGAAAGCCTCCCCCCTCACAGGCCAGTTTAGCGGTTGCTGGACCACCTCCCCGTGAGCTGGCCTCCTTGGTTTCCTATTTTTTATTTATTATAAGGGTACTACATTAAACAAATGAAAAAATACAAATGGAAAATACAAATGTGAAAACAAAGTTCTGCTAAAATTCACAGTGAAATTAACCACAAAAATTCCATTAAATAAACAAAATAGACATAAAAAAGTGAATAGCGCACTTAGTGTAAAATAATAGTGAATCAATAATCCCACCGTGTAAATCAACAGTGATTAGGTGATAACACACATATATAAAAATCTAGTTGTTACACAAAAATATAGTTTGAGCACAGTAGACAAATAAATAGCAACAGAGAATTTCCCTTATAGTATCACACTTTCAGTGCATCACTGGCTCAAATATGTCTACAAGGGTGTAATAAGAGTTATCTTGGAATGAAGCCTCTATGGATAGACCCTCCCAAAATATAGTTGAATCAAAGGCACGAAATTAGAGTAAAACAGCCAATATTTATTACAATAAAGTAAATAAAATGTCTCAGAAGTCAGTCCTTTAGACCAGCTGCCAAGCAAAGGGTGCTTAATTCATTGTTGCACTATAGTATATTGCTATTTAATTTGTGTAGGGTCAAAAGGACTGATGTCCGTAGGGATTAATTTACATTACAATTTACATTAATTTATAAGTGTCGGGATCCCGCGGGCGGCTGCGAGGGGAGGCTGCACTCCGCTCGCGGTACTCACCCTCCAGCCGTCCGCGGTCCCCTCCTCCTCGTGGGCTCGGCGGGCGGCATCGTTCCAGCCTCAGATGCCGCCCGCGTTTTCCTCCACGTCCCCCAGCGCCAGCATGCATGACGCTGCGCGCTGGGAGACCGCCCAAATTATTACACGCCGGGGTCAGTCACCTGACCCGGCGTTAAAGGCACAGTGTTTAGATATCTCCCACGTGTGATTGTTAATTCTGATTGGAAATTATCCAATCAGAATTAACCTTATGGTTTAAATACTTACCTTTCCTGTTCCTCCCTGCCCTGTCTTTGCTTACTAGTATTGCTACTTACCTTGTGGTTCTGGTTACGTACTCTCTGGCTTGTTTATCTGACGCTGTGACTTTCTTTGACCTCGGCTTGTTTCACGTTATTCTGTCTTCTGGTTCCCCTTACTCGGCTTGTCTCCTGACTATTCTGTGTGTGCTTAGCCCGGCCACTCTAACGTCCGGTACGGCACCTTTTCTGTGTGTGTGTGTGTGTGTGTGTGTGCCAGCGTGTTGGGTTCCCCGAATCATGACAATAAGAATGTGACAGATGTCAGAAGGTTTAAAAGTTGTCCACAAGTTATCTGTAAATGTAAATAACTGACTTCTACCATATGCCTCTCTTTCCCCTCTTTGATAGTAGTTTCTTTTGATATGCCAATGGCCATTGGCATACAAGAGAACCCTTGTGTCCCAGTGTTGTATCAAAAAGAAACATAAATAAATAAGACATAGATAAATCATCTTGCCTCATTTTGTGCATATTTAGAATGTGACACGTGCAATTACATAGTCACATAGCTGAAAAGAGACTTGCGGCCATCAAGTTCAGCCTTTCTCACATATGTTTTTGCTGTTGATCCAAAAGAAGGCAAAAACACAGTCTGAAGCCCTTCCAATATTGCAACAAACTATGAAAAAATTCCTTCTTCACCCCAAAATATCTCCTTGGATCAAGAAGCTAACCACTAATTAGAAATGATTTCTCTGTTTGGACTCTGATAAAACCACCTCTTCAGCACAGAATTCTACATCCTTAGTGTTCTTACTGTAACAAAAAACAAGTGTTCTTTGCCTTAGACTAAATCTCCTTTCTTCCAGCCTAAATGCTCGACCTTGTGTCCGATGTATAGCCCCTTTTATGAATAGATTTCCAGATAATGGCTTGTACTGGCCCTGAATATATTTGTATAATGTTATTATATCCCCTCTAAGGCACCGTTTTTCCAAACTAAAGAGATTTAAATTTTTTTAACCTTTCTTCGTAACTAAAATGCTCCATTCCTTTTGTCAATTTTGTAGCCCATCTTTGTACTTTTTCTAGTGCCATAATATCCTTCTTTAGCACATGTGCTAAAAACTGCACAGCATATTCAAGGTGTGGTCTTACCAGCAATTTATAAAAAGCCAAAATTATATTTTCATACTGAGAATTTATGCCTCTATTTATACATGACAAAACCTTACTAGCCTTAGCAATTGCAGATTGACATTGCATATTGCTGCCTAATTTGTTGTCTATAACAATTCCCAAATCCTTCTCGCGTTTTGTTATCCCTCATTCAGTTGCTTGTGCACAGGGCCAGCCTTAGGCAATTAGGCACTCTGTGCGAAAAGTCTTTACGGCACCCCCCCACCAAGTTGCCTGTATACAGTCAAACACACAGGCACACAGTCACACAAACAGTTACAAGCAGACAGTCAGACACGCTCAGTTTCAGGCAAACAGTCACACACACACACAGTTACAGGCAGACAGTCACACATGCTCAGTTACAAGCAGACAGTCACAGAGCCAAACACACAGTTAAAGGCAGACAGTCACACACAGTTACAGGCACACAGTCACAAGCAGACAGTCACACATACTCCATTACAAGCAGACAGTCATACACACTCGGTTACAGGCATGTGCAGACACACACACTCAGTTAAAGGCAGTCACACATACAGGCACAGGCACACACAACGGCACAGCTACAGTGACACACAATTGGAGTCACACACAGTCAGGCAGTCACACACACACAGACAGTCACACACACACAAATAGACAGTCACACACACAGGCAGACAGTCACAAACGCAGGCAGGAAGTCACACACACACACACACTCGAAGGCAGTCAGACAGACAGTCACACACACAGACAGGCAGTCATACAGACAGACAGTCACACAGACAGGCAGGCACACGAACAGGCAAACAGTCACAGTCCCACACACACACACACAGGGAGGCAATCACACACACTGACACAGTCACACACACACATAGGCAGTCATACAGACACACACAGACAGACAGTCACACACAGGCAGGCAGTCACACAGTCACACATACAGGCAGGTAGACAGTCACACATGCAGACAGGCAGGCCGAAAGACAGACAGTCACACACACACACAGGCAAGCAGACACACAGGCAGGCAGTAACATAGACAGACAGTCACACACACACACACACACACACACAAACTGGCAAACAGTCACACACACATACACTTACCTCTTTCCAGTGGATGCAGTTGGTTGTTGGGGAAGCAGGGACTCCTTCCCTCTTCCTGTGCAGCAGTTACCAGGGGCTTTGGGAAGGTATTAGCCCCGCCTCCCGATAAACTCCGCCCACCGCTCATTAAGCCACACCCCCGCTGCCTCGATTTATTTTTTTAATAGACCCGGGTGGAGAATAATGAAATCCTTCACCCGGGTACCTGTTTTTACTGCCTGTCACCCAGCCATGTGCGAGCTGTGTCGGCCACATGGCGCCCCCTGGTCCATGGCGCCCTGTGCGGCCGCACAGCTCACACACTAAGGCTGGCCCTGCTTGTGCATTCTTGACCCTGAAGTGCATAACTTTGCAAATCCCTCTGCAGCAAAGCAATATCCTGCTCACATTTTATTACTTTACAAAGTTTTATGTCATCTGCAAACACTAAAACATGTATTTCAATGCCTATTTCAAGATCATTTATAAATATAGTAAGAATAGTAAGAATGCTATAAATATGTCTATCTTTATGGGCAATCTGTGAAACAAGTTTAAACATGGTTAGCAGAGCTCACGCCATTTGAAAATAATTGTGATGTCCATTGTATCAGGTCCTAGTAGGGCATGTAAACAAAGAGGGGATCGCACTCTCATCACCTTTACACTTCGGTGCACTGTGCCTAGGGCTGGAAAGCCCCTAATCCATATAGTGAGAACAAAGTAGTCCAGGTACTCAAGGTCTTCATAAATCAGCAGTTTTATTGGTAAAAAAATTACGAATACAGCAACGTTTCGATCCCTTATGGGATCTTTATCAAGCTAGATATAGCTTGCTCAAGTTATATAAAGATCCCATAAGGGATCGAAACGTTTCTGTATTCGTCATGTTTTACCAATAAATCTGCTGATTTATAAAGACCTTGAGTGCTTGGACTACTTTTTTCTCACTAGTAAGGTATGTGACATATCTATGGAATGATAAAATGACAACAAAGTCATAGTCAAAGTCATGCAATTTTTATTTCTGTGGCAAGCACAAAAGAGTAGATAAAATCAAGTTTCTATTTGGATTGATGTTGGCCTGAAACACAAGGGGGTGGCCTTCCCTCCATCTCTGGGCCAGGCCTGGTAACTGTAGATGAATCCAGATGGTATATATCCAATGAGATGTCTAGTGTACTTGCTTGGGGCCCAATATCTGATTTTGAGTGAGCCAGCAGGTTTCCTTTCAGAGACCCCTGGGCACAAGAGACTGTTACTTTTAGAATCTAAGTAGGGGCATAAATTCTTGGGATGAAAATATAATTTGCCTCTTTATAAATCGCTGTTTATACCACACCTTGAATATGCTGTGCAATTTTGGGTAGATGTTCTAAAGTAGGATATCACGGCACTAGAAAAAGTACAGAGACGACCCACAAAATTGATAAAAGGAATGACGCATTTTAGTTACGAAGAAAGGTTAAAAAAATGTAAATCTCTTTAGTTTGGAAAAATGGCGACTCAGAGGGGATATGATAACATTATACAAATATATTCGGGGCCAGTACAAGCCATTATCTGGAAATCTATTCATAAACAGGGCTATACATAGGACACGAGGTCACGCATTTAGGCTGGAAGAAAGTAGATTTAATCTAATGCAAAGAAAAGGGTTTTTTTTACAGTAAGAGCAATAAGGATATGGAATTCTCTGCATGAAGAGGTGGTTTTATCAGAGCAATTGGATAAACAGTAATTGGATAAATACTTCCAAAAATAAAACATACAGGGATATAATTTCTAATTAGTGCGATACTAGCTGCTTGATCCAAGGAGATATCTGACTGCCATTTTGGGGTAAGGAATATATTTTCTTTCCTAGTTTTTGGAAAATTGTAAGTGCTTCAGGCTGGGTTTTTTTTCCTTCTTTTGGATCAACAGCAAAAACATTTGTGAGGAAGGCTGAACTTGATGGCCGCAAGTTTCTTTTCAGCTATGTAACTATATGCAAGTGTGAATAATTAGGACTTTTTCTCCTTTTCATTTTTTATCTGTTGTTGGTGTAAATAATTTGTCATCTATTTTTGTATGTACTGTGGCTGTTTTTGTTCATAATAAATATTCCTTTATTAAGTTCTGTTTTTGTCTGTTACAGAATCACTTTACACGTTACCCGATTAGATCAATGTATTAGTAATTTTTTTAAGTGGCATAGATATTGTGCTAAATTGCACTTCATTCTTATTCTAATTTACTTGGGGGACCAAGGCACCCCATTTATAAATTGTCTTGGTGGTGGCAGCTTTAAAAATAGTAATATTTATATTATAATTAGGTGTGGGTAGTGTTAAGAGGGATTTGTATCCTAGTGCAGACACATAGTGCATTTTAACCCTTTCATCACCAGAACCGAGTCACGCACACTCTAGTAGTAGGGTGCATTTGTGACACCAGCTGCACCAGCTCTTCGATAAAGAGACGCACTGAAAAAGTCTATGGTGAACTCTACCTTAGTTGCAATGATATTAAGTCCACTGGTTTCACCAATTCCACCAAAATTCTATTGTACAATGAGCTGCAGTGAAAGAGACCAGTCGAAATAGCAGTACAAGTTACCGGAGCATGGAAAAGCTGAAAAACATGCATTTACCATCTCCTTGGTGCTTTAGCAGTATCTCTATGAACAGACCACACGCATTTAGGGGACATTCAAACTGAAACAACAATAAGGAACCCCAGACACTGCTTTTGTGATTTTGGCACTTGGTCTGTCACTTTAATACATGGTTACAATAATGTATTTATTATTTCCAATGGAAGCATTTACAAGACTGGGGAACTAATGTATCTGCATTGAGTAATTTAATGTGTTTGATTATCCTTGTCCTGACAGTAGGGGACATAGTTAACCTATAAGAGAGGGTTAGCAACGAAAAATAAAACGTTTAAATAGGTTTTAAACATTTAATCATAATATGATAAACCTAACTTACCTCCTCAGGTAAAATTGGAAGGCCACAAACCGCACATTTTGGAGCTAGAACCCTAGGGGAGGAAAAAAGATAAGATATGTTATGTAAATCCAGTGTGAAAAAAATAAATAAAAAATCAGAACACAAATTCCATCATGTGTAATCTTTCTATGAATCTGGATTTGAAGAACACCAAGTTACATTAACAAGCATAAAATTAAGAAAACAATAAGACATTCCTTACATTTTCATAAAGGATTTATTTCAAACCTAATGTTCCCTGGTTAATATTACTAAAACTAAACTTTTAGAAACAAATAATTATGTAATGATTAGAATTTACATAATAGACCAAAGCAGTAGAATTTGTATTTTAAAAGGGGAATTCTTTGCTTGAGCTAACCCATGATGTATACAAAAAATCGGAAAGCAATAGCAATACTCACATGCAGCAGGGGCATGCAGCACTGATTGGAACACTTTTAAGCAAATATACAAAGCACATAAAAGCAAAAAAACAACTTTGAAAAGTATGTAATAAACATTTATAAACTTACTATAAACTTGGTCAGTTTGTAATGTTGGGCACGCCTCTCAGCTAGAGGAGTTTCTTCAGCCTCCCTCCCCATTTTACCCAGCTCTTTTCCATCAACTAATCTACCTTATCTCAATTTCATGTGCACTAGCCATTACAAGCCATACTCCATTTTCCTGCAACCAAAAGCCATGTTTAGGCAGTGAATAAAAGGTTGGCTTTTACAACCAAGCATAGAAAATAAGAAAATGCATTTAAGATGCATTCAAGCAGATTCACTTCCAGGGTGTGAGTGTGGGAGTAGCTGCAGGTAACTTATTAGGTTGCATGTGTCCTATTATTCAAGAAAGATCAGGGACAGGATAAAGAATAAGGGACAGGCTAAGAGCAGAAGGGGAACAGGCAAAACAGCATAAGTAGAGAAAGAAACCCAGAGTCAAAAGGTAAACATGGGTCACGTATGAGCAATACAAATCTCCTGATTCCTAGAGCTAGGATATGATTTCCCTAGGAGGGGGGATTAAAAACACGAGGCAAAAGAAGAAGGTAATTATGAAAAAAAATTTTTTTTTAAAAAATAATAATAATATTAATAATAATAATAATAATATATATATATATATATATATATGTACCTGCTTTTTCAGCCTGCAGAATGAGATAACTGTTTACCGTTTAGTTTGTAAATGAACAACGGTTTCTGAAGTTTCTCTTTAAATATCTTTAAGTGACAGTTTAAATATAGGGGTGTGGCCAGGGACAGTGCAATTCTGAGAAATTGTAGGTGATTTACTAATAATATATGAAACTAAAAATACATTTTAGAACACAAATAATGCATCTGATATACACAGACTAGTATTCTATATTGCTGTGGTGCTCTGTCAAAACACTCAGACACACCTACAATATGGAGATCCTAGACAAGAGGAAAGAGTGAACCCTGCTCAGGCCAGAAAGTGGCTCAGACAGCCATGATGATAACTTTGCTTTCAAAAGCAGAACTATGAGTTGGTATTGTCAACTTTCTAACATAGCAACATAGTCTCAAATGTACATGATACATTGATCAGCAACAACATCCCTTACTGCTTCTAAAATCGCTTTGATGCTTCAAGTTGTGGACCTCTGAATGTGTATTGTGGCGGGACCGCTGCCTGTTCGTAAATTGCTGTGTGTCATTTCCTGTATTTTTCCCCTATAGAGTGCAGTATTCTTGTATTTTACCTACTCCCTGTTCAGGATGCCCCATACGAACGGGTTCTGTTCGCCTCCTGAATGGGAACTACCTCGATACTCCATTTAGAACGTTCACACCTCATTAGAAAGTTCGCACTTCGTTAACGAGGTTTGAAAACCACAAACTGCAAGGGAAGTCTCGGCACGTGCCGACCCTGGGTGATGGCCCGTTCATTATAGTCAGGGGGAGCATTAGCAGATTGCTTCCCACCTTGTTCGGTTCCTGAACGAGGACCTCCCAAGTGCTCTTTGGAGTGTTCACACCAATCCATTAGAACAACATAAGTGTGAAACTGCAAGGGAAGTGATTACTGAGCGCTTCCCTGAGTGGCCGGCGTTCGTCTCCCGAAAGGAGACACATCCCTTGCCTGGTTGCTGGGGACACTCTTTGGGGACAATGGTGGTTTGGCGGGCTTTCTGTGCCTGGGAACCCAGGAGGTCCTGGGAAGAAGACCCCCCTGCCACGGGAAGTAAGACACCCTGTATTTGGGTGGCGGGAACTGGTGACAAAGGGACTTCCCTTCACATGCAAGAGGCCCTGGGAAGGAGAGGACCCTGGGAGGGGACACTGAGTGGCGGGAACAAGGGACGGGGGTGAGAACCCTAGGAGGGGACATTGTCTGTATGAGTGAACCACCCCTTGCATGTGGAAAAGTATAAAGCCACGTGTAGCCAATAAAGCTGTTGTTGTACCCTGGAACTGTGTGTTGTCCAGTTACTAGGGGAAAATGGGTATCTTACTTCATTAATAGCAGGGGTAACCAGGCGGGTTGCCCAGGATCCGCTACATGTACTAAGTCCCGCAACTTGCGAGGTGGGGCCTCCGTGGATCAGATTTCTTGTTCCATCACATCCCAAAGATGCTCAATCGGATTGAGATCTGTGGAATTTGGAGGTCAAAGCAGCACTCTGAATGTTTTGTCATGTTAATCTAACCATTACTGAATACTTTTTGCAATGTGGCAAGAGGCATTATTCTGCTGAAAGAGGCCACTGTCATGAGGGAACAGCATTCTATAAAATTTCGACAATCTCTAGGAAGGTGGAACATGTCAGAAAAACATTCACATGAATGCCAAGACCCAAGCAGAATTTTGCCCAGAACATGGCTTCCGTCTGCCTGTCTTGTTCATATAGTGCATCCTGCTGTCATTTCTCCCCCAGGTAAACAACATGCATCCAGCCATCCTCCTGATGTAAAAGAAAATGTGATTCATCAGGCCTGGCAACCTTCCATTGCTCCATGGTCCAGTTGTGATGCTCACATCCCCACTGAAGAAGCTTTCGGTAGAGGACAAAGAACAGGCGCCCAGACTGGTCTGCAGGAACACTATGGTTCTAAAACCTTCATGGCGAACATTACGTTTTTCAGCAATTTCAGCTACACTAGCTGTTCTGTGTGATCGGACCAGATGGGATAGCCTTCATACCCCAATTGCATCTATGAGCCTTGGGCGCAAATGACCCCGACGCTGGTTCACCAGTTGTCCTTCCTTGCACCACTTTTGGTAGGTACTAACCAATGCATACTTGGAACACCCTACAAGACTTGCTGTTTTATAGATGCTCTAACGCAGTTGTCTAGCCATCACTATTTGTCAAAGTCACTCAGATCTGTTTGCTTGCTCATTTTTCCTGCTTTCAACACATGAAAATCAAGAACTGAATATTCACTTGCCGTCCAATGTATTCCATATTTGCCACATGTGTATTTTACATTTCCACATTACAGTTGCCATTGTAACAATAAAAATCAATGTTATTCACTCCACCTTTCTGTAGTTTTAACGTTGTGGCTGATCAAAGTAGTTGGAGTAATTGGAAAAAAGGAAAATGACAGGACGGGCGGAAGAAACAGATGAAGAAAAGCCGATACATGTCTTTATATAACAGTGTTAAAGGACCACTAAGCTTAATGAAGTGGTCTGGGTGCCAGGTCCATTAAGGGTTAACCCTGCCTGCTGTAAATATAGCAGTTTCAGAGAAACTGCTATGTTTACATTAGGGTTAATTCAGCCTCTAGTGGCTGTCTCACTGTGAGAAGACGCTGCTGTCCATAGGAAAGCATTGAGAAATGCTTTCCTATGGACTAAATGAATGCGTGTGGCTCTTGCCACGCATGCGCATTCAGCCGATGAAGTCGGAAGAAGGAGGAGAGTCCCCAGCGCTGGAGAACGGTAAGAATTTAACCCCTTCTTCCCCCTAGAACACGGCGGGAGTGGGACCCTGAGGGTGGGGGAGACCTATTAACACTATAGTGCCAGGAAAACGAGTTTGTTTTCCTGGCACTACAGTGGTCCTTTAAGCAAAGTCAGTTTGCTTAACAGGGGTCTCATCATCTCTTTACACTTCTAGCATTCTTCCTTTCTTGACACTTCTTGCATACTACAATAAATGCCACTCTAATGCACTCCTAACTTACTCCACTCACCCTCTTCAGTTTTTAACACACATTTTCATAGTGAACAGTGACTCCCAGCAGAGGAAAACTCTTTTATGGCTATGATGTACTGTCCCAAGTTTTGAAGGGGTATATCATTTGCAGAGAGTCACCTCACCTCCACACCTCGAGATACCATTGTAATGATATCTTTTTCCAACAAAACAACAACTTGTCAGGTATTTTATTGTCAGACATTTTGTGAAAAGATTGAAATTAAAAATGTATCTACTCCATTTAGTAACAAAATGCAAAGACAGACACATTTTCTTGTTTCTCTCTAGCTCTATTTACTGACCAGAGATAAGGTTTCTCCTTTCAGTGTGTGCAACACGAGGGGTAAAACGAGCCCAGCACAGACACACATATATCAGAGATATATCCAACTAATTAATTTTACTTTTTAAAATAAATGGATGCCACAAAGATCCATTGTAAAAGAAAGTTGAACCAAAGTCCAGATGTGTCAAAATCATACTTTATGGCCCAAAAAGTAGATGAAAAGTCTAGGAAAATTCCTTTGAAGTCTGACAGTTTTCTATGAAAGGTACCCATAAAGAAACGATTTGTCACGTCAAATGCATCACAAAATTCAATTAACCCCTTATACAAAGTGGTAATTGAAATTCATAATGAGAAATTCCTGTGGTGTTACAACGCCATCTATTGATCAAAATTTATAAGACAATCAGTAGAAGAAGGTACATCGACCTAATCCCATTGGTCACTTTAAATTAGTGATGTAAATAAATTTAAGATAAGGTTTTCTTTGAGCCGTGAGGAGGGACAAAAAAAAAAAAAAGCAAAGAAGAATTAGACGGGCAAAGGAAACACTCTGAAAATCTAACACTCTGTCTTTTCCAACTGAATTTCTGGGACTTAGTTCAAATTATTTACTAGTTAGAACTTTGAAAACTTTCTAAAATACTCAATCTCCATTTAAACATACTCTCACATTCACCATTCATGGATTATATATCCAGGCCTAAAGAATTTCTACCAAGAGAACTGGTAATTATGCTGGTTTAATTTAATTAAATACATTTTACTAAAAAAGAGAAAAAAAAGGAGGCATGTAGACTAAATGTCTATTTACCATAACTACTGGAGCCTAGAAAAAATAAAATAAAAGCAGCAAACAAGCATAACGTATAAAAGTATATAAGCTAGCTATTATCCCTGATTACCTTGGCACCGCACAAATCTAGTGTCTACCTAAACCAAAGACCCTCAGAGTTCTAAATTACAATTAATACAATTAATTACAATTAAAATAATAAGAATAAAGGTGCATAGTGCTACCCTAAAAAGGTATAGTCAAAAATAATGTAAAGTGAAAGAAATGTGGGTGGTGGCGAGGTAATCAGAGACAGTAGCTAGCGTATATACTTTATGCTTGCTTGCTGCATTTATTTTTTTTTTTTATAGACTCCAGTGGTTATGGTAGATAGATAGTCCATGTGCCCAATTTTTATTTTTTTACGTACCTAGGCTTTGGTTCTAACTTATGCTTATATGTGGGAAGCGTGGACTTTTTGATTCCAATTCTCCTTACTTGTATTTAGGTTATTTCTATAGGGAATTATTCTCTCTCGATAATCCAGCTCTGTCATGTACATAATTGTTTGGTGGATACCATCTACCTCCATATCTTTTCCTGTACCTTTACTTCTACTCTCGAGGGACAAAAAAAAAAGCAGAAGAATTAGACGGGACAAAGGACACACTGAAAATCTAAAACTATGTCTTTTCCAACTGAATTTCTGGGACTTAGTTCAAATTATTTACTAGTTACAACTTTCTAAAATACTCAATCTCCATTTAAAAATACTCTCGCATTCACTATTCATGAAGTATATCTCCAAGCCTAAAGAATTTCTATCAAGAAAGCTGGTGAATATGCTGGTTTAATTAAATTCAATTTACTATAAGCAGAAATATAATGCTGATCGAATTTCAAACCTTTGAAAACATAATTAGCTGAGGAAATATATGGTTTCACATTCCACATACCTGCAGGTGGAATAAATGAATAATATATTTACTGGTAATTTGACAAGTATAGCATTTTAAGCCATTGTCCAGAGATATTGACCTATTTGAATTTTAGGTTAATTAATCTTTAATCAGAGCAGTTAATCATCTGCAGTGTTAATATGGTTAGAATTATTCTGGTTGGTTTACTGGATGGACGGAATAGTTTGATGACTATTAGTGTGAGAAATATTGTATCTTTTAGTTGCAATATTAAAGTGTTAATCCGTGAGAATTGTAGCCAGCAGTGAGTGTGTTAACTCAGTGTGATGAACTTACAGCACCCAAGATTTTTACGACTTGAAGCTGTGCTGCGTGTTCTGTGTTAAAGAATCACTATAGTGTCAAGAAAACAAAGGGGTTTTCCTGACACTATAGTGCCCTGAGGGTGTCCCCACCCTCAAGGTCCCCCTCCCGTGGCGCTGAAGGGGTTAAAACCCCTTCAGTTACCTCCCTCGGCACTGGTGACCTCTCCTTCCCCCACCGACGTCAGCTCCCGACTGGAGCGGAATGTGCATGCGCGTCAAGAAGCCACGCACGCATTCAAACAGTCCATAGGAAAGCATTTTTCAATGTTTTCCTATGGACGAACTGCGTGATGGATGCGAAATTCGCATCCAGCGTCGCAGATTCTCCTCTAGCAGCCACTAGAGGTTGGCTTAACCCCTAATGTAAACATAGCAGTTTCTATGAAACTATGTTTACAGCTACAGGGTTAAAACCTGAGGGACATGGCACCCAGACCACTTAATTGAGCTGAAGTGGTCTGGGTGACTATAGTGTCCCTTTAAGTTCTGTGTAAAGGAATTATAGCTGAATTCTGAATTCTTCTTTGTTAAAAATGCATCTATGTTGGATATAACTGTTAATTAAATTCTAGAGGAATTATTTCTAATTTTGCATGTAACTCCTTTAGAAGTTAATTTAACTTATGTTGCTGGATATGTTACTTTTTTAGCTATCTTTAATTGTGTCATAACTGATGCCATAGTGTATACTTATTGTTATATCTAAATATTCACTGATAAATTCATGCATGTTACATACTATTATTATTAATTTGTCAATAAATTATATTTTTTATAATCGGTTGTGATTAATGTGTGAAATACAAATACTCTAAACGTACTCCAGGGTCTATTAAGAGTTACAATAGTGGGTAAATCTTTGCTTTAAATCAAGAAAGGAGAAACAGTGCCAATATATCAATTGTTGATATAAATAAAAATTAAATACATTTTTGATAGTTTTTAATAAATATTTTTAACGTTTATCACCCCATAAATATCCTCACTAATTCCTCTCAGAACTGCATAAAGGTGTATCATTACCTGAAAACTATTTGCATTCAGGATTTGCCAACCCCTCACTTGGATTTCTACACAGAAAACAACAGCACATTCTTCCCTGAAAGGGTTTTTTTTTTTTATTCTTTATTTTTCGTTGTGCATGAAATAACAGTAATAACAGTGAAATACCTGCTCTGCCCCAGTCGCAAGTAGTATGGTGACAGGCATAACAAGTATGGCTTTTCATAACAATAGACAGCACATTTTTTTTTTTTTTTTTTTTAAAGTAAGGTAAGAGATGATTAAAACAGTGGATTTGGTATAACATTTGAAATGTGAGAAACATGCGTGTATTTTAAGGTGGTAATACACCTCATTTACAATCAACCGATGGTCTTTGTGTACTAAGTGTGCCCTATGTTTAATGACAGTTAGATTAGCAAGAAGTTATGCAACCGGCTAGGATACAATAGTGATCTATAGTATTATCCTATAATAAAACATAGTCCTAATAAACATCAGATTAATAATATTAAGAATACCAGCGATAAATTAAAATAATGTGCTATAGCCTTATGGTTCCGTTGTGCTAGAGGTAGGTGCAAAGTCCATGTCCGAAGTGTCAGCCGATGCCCTAATCCCGGCTCAGCATTACTCCGGCACCGCTGTTGAAAGAATGTGGTCTTACGTGTCTTGCGGGGATATGGTTGCTTAAGTGCGAGAGTCCCGTTCTGGGCCTGTAAGTGGCAGTCCCGTTTTTGGGTCTGGTTTTGTCTCTGGTGGATGCACCCGATGTAGCCTGTCTGGGCACAAATTTCGTAGATGTCCCTGGGTTCCAGCTGTGGGTCTGGTTATGTGTTGTGTTCTGGGAGTCCCTGTTAAGGGAGTGTTGGCTAATTCCTAGGTGCTGCAGGGTCGTGGCGGCGTCTTGGAAGTATCGAACGACGTGAGTTGTATCCCCATGGGTGATGGACAGTGATCGAGAGGGGCGCCAGCGATAGCTTATCTTGTGCTGATGGAGAAGAGAGGTGAGCGGCAAGCCCGGACTGGCCATTGGGCATACCGGGCAAATGCCCGGTGGGCCACGATGGCCGTGGGAACGAGGCCGGCAGGGGATCTCCCCGGCCGGCCCCTGCAGGGCCAGCGCTATCCGAGCGCCGGCCCTGCTATGTGCCTCCGTGGGCCGGTGGGGAGATCAAAGATCTCCCTCACCAGCCCAGAGGCATGGAGATGCGGCCGCAGGCTGGGGAGGGAGGGAGGGAGGAGAGGACCGGCGGAGCTCTAACCAGCAGCTCCGCCGGGTCCTCTCGCAGGATTCTGAGGTAAGGTAAGAAGGAGGGGGGGGGGATCTCTTTTTTTTTTTTATTAATAAAAAAATATATTTAAATTTAAATAAAAAAATACATTCACTTACACACACAGCACCCAGACACACACAGCGCACCCAGACACAGCATCCAAACTCACACTGCACCCCCAGACCAACACAGCACCCCCAGACACACACAGCACCCTCACTCCCACTCCCACACACACATATATATATATATATATATATATATATATAAATAACCCTCAGTGAGTTAACAGAAAAAGAAAATTAGAAACCTAGAATGTGACAGCAGATAAAAACACCCTCACACATACACACACTGCGCCCTTCACACATACAATAAGTCCAAATATATATATATATACACATATATATATATATATATATATATATTACACAAGATCCAGCCCACTCACCTATCCACTAAACAGCAACTTCAATGTTGAAAGATTTTATTCGTTTTTTTAAAAACACCTAATCTAGGCAAAAATAATGGGGGTTTAGTTACATTATATGATCATACATTGCATAAGCCTGCCACAACGTAAATGTACCCCATCTTTGGCAGGTCCTACACTAACAGCCTAATGTCTGCTCTTATGAGATTAACCACTTACTTAAGGAAAAAAATTCCATCTGAGGTTCTCTGGCTCAGATAGGGCCCTGGGATGAGGCACCTGTGACAGGGAGGGGTGCAAAACCAGGGAGTTGGCTAGACTCCAATATATATATATATATATATATGAAACAAGGGGGGGTTGGCTGCACTCACCTGAACATGCATATATGGGGGTGCTTCTGGGGGCCAAATAATACAATACATAAGATCCAGCACACTCACCTATCCACTAAACAGCAACTTCAATGTTGAAAGATTTTATTAGTTTGAAAGCATGTTAACAACCATACTACCACCCAAACAAGCCAAAGCAATAGTGGTAGAGGGCAAATTAGGGTGCCCAAACCAGCAAAAGCACCACCAACAACATCCAGGGACCTGATAATCCAATTCCAAAATGGAAAAGACAAAACAGCTGTAACGAACGCGCTAAAGGGCAACTCACCATCCGCTTTCGAAGACATATCACTAACATTTGTTTTTCACAGACCTAAGCGGCAACACTCTTGCATGGAACTGACACCGCTCACCAGGGCCGGACTGGGAAAAAAGTTGGGCCCGGGCATTTTTCAATCAAATCTCTGCTGGTAGACAGAATCAAGCAGGTACAAATCCAGGTAGCGTAGTTACAATCCCTTCCTCCCAAGAACTAGACGACACATGGCTTGGAGGTCAACTGAGGTTTTAATTACAGGCACAGTATTTATGGGATTCCCCATGCAAGGGGTTTCCCTACTGACATTCCAGGGGTGGCACAGTAGGGGACTACATGGGGAACTGAACAATACATACATTTTTCCCACCATGCACTGCTGCACGAGAGGGATACTCCCACGAGAATATACCGTTAAGTGGATTATCCCTCCGTGCAGCAGAACTTACATTTCACATTAAAATACATATCTCCCATAATATTCCCTTAATTTAAACGAATGGACATTCGGTAGATAGCTGGGGTCTGAATGCACAGTTTGTGATAATACCGCTCAGATCCCAGCCTAACTAACCGAATGCCGCACGGAACACACATTAAATTCAAGTTCTACTCAAAGTACCGATTGACATCAGGGGAACAACCTACCGAACGGCCGGGAAGTCCAGCGGGGTTCACGCCGTCGAGTAGCCGATTTTGGTTCCAGGCACTCGACGACCAAACCCCGCTGGGCTAACAAAGGAACCAAGATGGCCGACCGATGCGTGGTCGGTAGCCGAACGACAGCCACCTAGGAACACACTTAACTACCGATGTTGCAATCGGTTAATGGGCGCCACACGACCACACGTGTTGTAACCGCGGCTGGTTCCCTTATTTACCACTATACTGTCTTAAAGCATAGAACTAATGTCTTAAAGCAGAGAGCATAGAGCTAACCATACAGATATCTTAGCCATAATTTTATATAGTTAGTTTAAGAGATCCTCTATTTAACATATATAAATAATTGAGAATACAATATAAAATAAGGATTGTCTTGGAAGCAATAAAGTTTTGTCTTTTTGATATTTATTATATAAAAATATAAATATAGACATAAAATCCATTATAGCAGAGTTTATAACATTAAACTAAATGCTTGCAAATATCATTAATAGGTTAACATACCCTTCTGAACATGTCATCATGTCAGCCTCTCTGTCATTTTAAGATGGAGCAGCGTCTGTCTCCAAGTCTCTTTGTGTCTTAAAATTTAAAAGTACACCTATTTATACCATAGGTGTCTCCATTTTAGGGTTACCGTAGTTCATATATGAAAAAGTAACACTTCTTTTACTTTATTCATTTTAGGATCTCCCTTAATTTGGCAAACATACAAGGCCATAACTAAAGGGTGCATACATCATGGAAATTTTCCTGACTTAGTTCAAGATGGCATCTTAAAGTCTGAACATTCTTATCTACTTAAAGTTACCACAGTATATTGTGTACTAAAAGAGTCATCGGATAGCATTGAAGCTTGTTTATGCATTATTGTAATTTGTCTGGGACAAGATGGTGCAAACATATTAGGCACTGAAGATAGGTAAGAGGTTACTGCTTAAAGAAACAGTTATGAAAAACAATATGTTCCATTTCTAACACCTTGTCAGTTTGCAATATCTCTTAAAGACAAAGTACACAGTTTAAGAAATACAACATTTCATTCTAAAACTTGTATTATTTGCATTTGCCCATAACACCTTCTCCATTAAACTGTGGGCATTGTAGAGCATTTCTTCCTTAAATTAGTGAACCAAAGTTCTCCAACAGACTTTAGGTTTTTTGTGCTCCCAGCATCTTTTATCATTGTTGTAACAGTAAAACATCCGTAGTGTGATCTTTGCATGTAAAGGTGGTTGATTAAAATGAGCAAAGATTTTGTCTGGGAAAGAATTGAAAAGAACACCAAGTTCCAGAGTAAGATATTCTTGAAAGGATCCGGATACAAATTGTATTCCAAAGTTAAAAGTAGTAATTGTATTTGTAATCCAAAGTCTTTAAAGACCTGTAGATTACATTCCTTAGATTCATTGCTGGAGGTTGTGTTTGTAGAATACCCGGGTATTTGTTGTAGAGTATAGGTTGTAGAGTCCAGCTTTCCAAATATTTGGTAAGAATTGGTTGCAGATATTGAATCAGCATCTTCTGTTATCACCGTGGTGATGGTGTTGGTATTTGACTTTGTCTTTGCTGTTTTATTCTGTTTTTTCCACGAAACATTTTTACACCATGATGTGTATAGACTGGATACTCTCCGATATTCTTTTATGGAATAAATTAATTTACAGCATTTCCAAGACATTATCTTAAGTGACATGGATCCCATTATAGTAAATGTTATGTTGATACAGCAATCGAAGTGGATTCTCAAGAACGCCTCTTTTTGCTGTATTGGAATCTTTGTAACCTCTCAATGATAGACATCTCAATGACATCAGGTGCTGTTGTGCTAAAAATGTTAACAGGTAAAATCTGTGGAAAAATCTTTACATTTGTTATACTTTGTATAATAATGATAGATGAAATAGTAACATAGTTAATCTTTCTAGTGTTTTGTATTAAAGATAAACACCCTTGTATATAATGTAGAAATATAAGGATAATTTGAAGCAGCAAAGTATTTACCGCCTTTGTTCACAATGGTATGTAAAATTACATTCTCTTTAAATGTTAAAAATACTCCTTTATTCAAAATCTCTCAATCTATTTAGAATAGTTGCTAATTGGAAATATGACGTTAATTATCTTTCTTTGACCTGTAAGGGAGACAACTTATTCCCTAATAATAATTACAGTTATTAGTGGCTTAAAATACCAGAAACACCCAAAAATTGTCTTCAAAATAGATGAAAATGTATCCATACTTACCGTAATTTTCCTTTCCTGGTCATAGGCCATGGCAGCACAACAATGGGTTAGCTCCTCCCTATCCCTAATTAGACAGGAACAGAATTAAAATCAGGGGTATAAACACCCCCTCCCACCAATAGTCCCTTAGTCTTGTTAACAGCAATATCCCAGGGCGGGATCTAAGTGCTGCCATGGCCTATGACCAGGAAAGGAAAATTACGGTGAGTATGGATACATTTTCATCTTTCCTGGCCATATCCATGGCAGCACAACGATGGGTAATACCCAAGCAATAACCAAGGGAGGGAATAAAGAAAAACCACAGACTCAAGAATTTTTAGATGCTGGTGTATTAGAAATCACATGTGCAATAGAATTATTCAAGAAGAGTTGACTGCGGATAAAACTGATTTGCCAAAAGAGTCTGACTGACTGGCTTTGATGTCAATCTGATAATGCTTTATAAACGTGTTTGGAGAAGACCAAGTGGCTGCTTTGCAAATCAGTTCTGGTGATAAATTAGCCGCTGCTGCCCAAGATAAGGAAAGGGACCTCGTAGAGTGAGCCTTGAGTCCATCAGGAATTTTCATCTTCGATGCTTAGTAAGCCTGAATGATGGCGGCAACAATCCATCTACTGATGGCTATCTTAGAAGCCTGAAGCCCTCTTCTGGGACCGTTGGGGATGACGAATAGCCTTTGAGAGATCCGCCAAGCTGAAGATCTTTGTAGATAGACAGACATACATCTAACAAGATCTAACGGAGAAGGCAGAGGTTCAGCATCTTCAGTAGAAGACTCCGATAGAAGAGCTGGGAGTACTATTTGTTCGTTGATGTGAAAGGCTGACACCCCTTTAGGACGAAATTCGGGAACAGTCCGCAAAATAACTCTATCCTTATGAAAAACTGTAAAGGGCTCCTTAGTTGATAAGGCATGGAGTTCAGACACTCGTCTACCTGAGGCTAAGGCCACCAATAGAACAGTCTTAATGGTGAGTAACTGAGGAGAGATGGATTCAAGAGGCTCGAGAGGAGAATTGCTCAGAGCCTTTAACACCAAGGGAAGATCCCATGGTGGGGCGAAGGGCTTGATAGGAGGCTTGATTTTCAAAACTGCTGCCATAAATCTGATCACATCCGTGTCCAAGGCCCATCTTTGATCCGTAAGGGCCGAAAGAGCCGAAATATGCACTTTCAGGGTATTGTAGCTTAAACCTTTGTCAAGACCGGATTGTAGAAATTCCAGGATCTCTTTGGTGGAGATAGACTGAATATTCCTGTGGTTGGATGCCGCCCAGGAAGAAAAAACGTCCCAGATTCTGTAGTAAGTGGAAGATGTAGAGCGTTTCCTTGCTTGCAGTAGAGTCTCAATGACAGAATGAGAAAACCTCTTGCAGTTCAACCTTTCCCTTTCAATTTCCATGCCATCAGCTTGAGGGAGGCAGGGTCTGGGTGGAGGACAGGACCCTGATGTAGAAGGGAAGGAATGTTTGGAAGCTGCCAGGGGTCTGCACTGCAAAATAACAGA
The DNA here is from genome assembly GCA_933207985.1 of Pelobates cultripes. Lineage (NCBI taxonomy): Eukaryota > Metazoa > Chordata > Amphibia > Anura > Pelobatidae > Pelobates > Pelobates cultripes. The sequence continues at coordinate 127,165,391 of OW240915.1, read as the reverse complement.
GGAAACCATGGCCTGCGAGGCCAAAAGGGGCTATGAGGATGATGGATACCCTCTCCTGTCTCAATCGTCTCAGAAGAGGAAAGATGAGGGGTGTAGGAGGGAATGCGTAACCTAGGTGAAATTTCCAATCGATTGAAAGAGCATCTCTTCCCGATGCCTGGGGATCAATGTTTTTTTGAAAAGAAGTGCTTCACCTTCCTGTTCTTGTGTGTTGCCATAAGGTCGACTTGTGGCACGCCCCATACCTGTGAGATGTCCTCGAACACCTTGTTTGACAGACTCCATTCCCCTGGATCTAATTCCACTCTGCTCAGGAAATCCGCTATGGAATTCTGGACTCCTGGAAGATGAATAGCCGATAGGCCCGCTAGATGTTTCTGGGAGAAGGACATTAGAGGCTTCATAATAGACATCATTTTCTGACTCCTTGTTCCCCATTGATGGTTTATGTAGGCAACTACAGTGGCATTGTCGATCTGATCTTGATCCACTTGAAGCGTATGAGGGGAAGGAGAACTTCTAGAGCTTTTAAAACTGCCAAAAGCTCTAATTGGTTGGAGGGAGTCCCTGTTGTTGGAAAGGACCATTTCACCTGGATAAACTGATCTTGTAGGTGAGCGCCCCATCCCCACTGGCTTGCGTCCGTGGTAATAACCGTCCATGTGACGTTCCCCAATGGAAACCCTCTGAACAGGGATTTCTTCTGTAACCACCTAATCAGAGATTGATGGACCTGAGGGGGAATCTTGATAGGCTGAAGTGGATTTCTCTTTCTGAATTGAAGGATGAAATTCTTCTGAAAAATCCTCATCCTCCATTGCGCCCATCTCGTCAGTCCGATGGTGGAGGACATCGAGCCTAACAGGCTCATGCATTTTTCTGCTGAGGTCACATTGGATGCCAACATGTCTTTGACTTTGTTCATCAACTTCGTACCTCTTTCTGGAGACAGTTGTACTGTGCCTGCTAGTGTGTTGAATATGGCCCCCAAATATTTCATCTTCTGAGCCGGCTGTAATTGGCTCTTGGTCTCGTTTATCTTCCAACCATGACGGTGTAGGAAACGTAGACAAACATGCCCATGGTTCTGAAGGGTATCTGTGTCTTCTGCCAAGATGAGGATGTCATCTAGGTAATGGTAAATGGCTATGCCCTTTTTCCTGAGCTCCGCAACTAAAACAACCAAGACCTTGGAGAATGTTCTTGGAGCTGTGCTGAGACCGAACGGTAGGGCACGGAATTGGAAATGCCCTTGTTCCACCGCAAACCGAAGGAATTTCTGATATTCTGGTGCAATGGGGATGTGGAAATAAGCGTCTGCCAAGTCTATAGAAATCATCCATTGGTGTGGAAAAACGACCTTTATGATGGATTGAATAGACTCCATCTTGAACTTCCGGATGAGGAGGTGCTGATTTAGTCTGCTTAAGTCTAAGATAGGCCTCCAACCACCTGAAGCCTTTCTGGTGAGAAACAGGTGAGAGTAAAACCCTTGACCTTGCTGTTGCTGAGGAACTGGAATGATGACATTTCCTTCCTGGAGTGTAGAGATGAAATCTTTTAAGGCCTGTCTTTTTTCTGCTTCCCTTGGCCATTTGGTCGTTTGAAAGGAGTAAGCTGGAGGGGGTCTGAAGAATTCTAAACGATATCCTCTTCTTATGATATCCAACACCCATTTGTCTGTGGTGGATTGTTTCTATACGTCTTGGAAGAGTAATAGACGTGCCCCCACTCCAGCTGACTGGGGGGGAAACCCGCCATAAAGATCTGGGATTTTTGTGGAACGAGGCGCCTCTAGATTTACCACCTCTGGTAGATGACTGCCCACCTCTCCAAGGCTGGGATCTTCCATGCTCTCTACCTGGCTTGTAAGATCTGGCATCTCGGAAGGAAAAATAGTCTGGATATCGTTTGGATCGAAAGGAACCTCTGGGTTTACGATCCTGCGGGAGAAAAGCTATTTTGCCTTCGGCTGCTCTTTTAATACAATCGTCCAAGTTCTTCCCAAACAACATGTCTCCGTGGAAAGGTAAGGCACATAAACTAGATTTAGAAGAGGTATCTGCTATCCAGGACCTTAACCATAAAGCCCTTCTGGCTGAAACGGAGAGGCCCATATTTCTGGCAAAGGCCTTAACCAGATCCACCGAAGCGTCAGATGTAAAGTCTACTGCAAGCTTTATATCTTTAAGACTGTCAAGAAGACTGGATCTGCTCCTGCCTCTTTGGATGTCTGCTTCTAGATTTTCCATCCAGATCTTTAAAGCTCTGGAAACTGAAGTAAGAGCGACTGCAGGATGGAGGCCTGTGCCTGAAGCCACGTAAGCCTTGGCGAGGTTTAGATCCATTTTTCTATCCATGGGATCTCTAAATGAGCCTGCGTCGTCAACCGGTAGGGTAGTGTGTTTGGCCAGTCTTACTACGGCCGCATCTAACTTAGGAGCCGAATCCCAACAGCTGGAGTCTTTTCTCTCGAATGGATAAAGACGAGCAACTCTGCCTTGAGATGTCAGTTTTCTACGAGTATTAGACCATTCGTCTTCAATCAGCTCCTTGATTGTCTCATGAGCTGGAAATGTGGCTCTTTTCTTCTTTAGATCTGCAAAATATCTACCGGAAGTAGATATGCTTGCTCCAAGGATACTTCCTTGAGACTCAAGGATTTACGAACTCTGGCTATTAAATGATCTACTTGAGCAGGCTCCATGAATTCCGGGACATAAGATTCTTCTTCTGAAGAGGACAGCCCTTCCCTGTAGGAGTCCATGGACTCATCTGAGGATTCCTCCTGAGAAAACCCAAAGGGTTCAGCGAATCTGGGCCTCTTGTGGGATTTCCCAGCTTCTCTGATGCCCTGGGAGACTGCATGCTTGATAAACTCCATCATATCCGGAGTAGGAGCAGTAGTAGAAGCTCCAGCGGCTGTAGACAGGCATTCCGCACAGAGACGTTTCCCTTCTAGCGGTTTGTTGCTGCAGGCTTCGCATCTCTTTTTCATAGGTGTGGCGAAACCGGCCTCGCCACGTGTCTTTGGAGGGGGCTGCTTGCCCGCCTCTTGCCTTTGGACTATGGACCAGACTTTATGTGAAGGTATTAACCCAGATAGCTATGCCATGGAGCCCATTCGTGTAGTTAAAGACTTCGGCTCCATGGCAATTGAACTGTGTGAATAGGATCTGAGCGCTATTTGGTAGTTTTGTGCGCTCAGATCCCAGCTATCTTGGGATATGTGACATGTCTGTGTTTTATGTGTAAATGTGACTTTATGTATTTTAAAGTGTTTTGTGTCTTTTTGCAACCATGTGCTTAATGGAGTCTTGTGTCTGTCCTGGGAGATAATTGAATTACTCTCCAGGATAGAAGACTCTGAAACTGGTTTGGGCCAGAAAGCCATGCTTCATTTAGTCACAAAGGACTTTTTACTAACTTTTGAACCCTTGTCTGATTTGTGCCATTTTTTAATATGTTGCTCCCCTGAATGGATTGATTCCAAATATGTAATTTTTATGAAGATTGGATGTATGGTTTTAAAGTTATGAAAGTTAGTAGAAAGTATGTTTGTAGAACCATGTATAATTTGAGGTCTCAGGATAAGGGGAGGGAATATGTGGGATGTAAATCAGGATGTGATTATTGTTTTGTAACTCTGTGGGCTGTACTATGTTTGGTGGATTGGGAATAAAAAGAGACTGTATGTGACAGTACAGGAGTTCCTGTTTTAACCCTCAAAGTGAAGTGTCGTCTCATTATTGGGGAAGGATTTATTGTATGCTGTTCCAGTTTGACTGCTAGGAGAGTAAACCTATTCGTATGGTTCCTATTCAACTGTCTACAGCATTCATATGCTTGAGAGGATTCATATGTTTCTCCGGTTCGGTGGTTGTGGTGTCTGCTGCAGTGCTTGGAGTCCTCAGGAAGCGCTAGGAGCATCCTTCAACGGAGGTACCCAGTCGGGGTGCCAGGCGATCCGTTACATTGGTGGCAAGCGGTGGGATGGCGTCCTAGTGCGAGGTAAAGCAGCTCAGAGACACAGTTCGTTTGGAGTTACAAATTGAGGGCAACGCTAGCACACGTGCAGCGCCCCTGGGAGCAGAGGTATCCAGCGACTTGGAGCAGACAAGTATGGAAGGCTCTGGCGATGATTGGATGGCCGAGGTGAGGCAGCGAGTGGCCCAGTATGGGGATGATTTACCCATGGAGGTACGCCGGGTGATCTGGAACCAGGTCACGGCCGAGCGAAACACAAGGCTGGCCCGAGAATTCCGGCTGGCGAAAGAGAGAGAGTATGCTCAGCGGAAGGAGTGTTACAGCAGCCGAGTAGAGGCTGCATCCGAGGAGGCTAGCCGTCTCCCCCTGAGGCGGCCGCAGGAACCCGAAGTAGGGGTCCTCATAGACTGGTCCTGTGAGGAACCACAACAGGCAGGTGGAGATGGGACCGGCCCAGATCCCCAGCAGCAGCCGGAGTTGCCAGGTGCGGAAGCAGGTGGTCCTTACTCGCAAATGTTGAGGGACCTCACAGACTGGTCCTGGGAAGACCCACAGATGGCAGGTGGAGATGGGACGGCGGTCTCTCTACCGGCCCTACAGGGATGCTGGGTGGTCGGCCCAGATCCCCAGCGGCAGTGTGTACCCCAGGGAGCAGAAGGTGCCGTCCTTCCTCCCCAGCGGCAGTGTGAGTCCCAGGGAGCCGAAGGGGTCGTCCTTCCTCCCCAGTGGCAGTGTGAGTTCCAGGGAGCCGAAGGTGCTGTCCTTCCTCCCCAGCAACAGTGTGAGTTCCAGGGAGCCAAAGGTGCAGTCATTCCTCCCCAGCGCCAGTGTGAGTCCCAGGGAGCTGAAGGTGCGGTCCTTCCTCCCCAGCGGCAGTCTTTTTCCCAGGGAACGGAAGGTGCAGTCCTTCCTCCCCAGCGGCAGTGTGTCCTGCAGGAAGCGGAGACAGTCTGTCTTTCACCCCAGCCGCAGGACAAAATATTGAAAGGGGAGACAGTTGGTCCCCCTCTCCACCAGCAAAGAGAGTGTCAGGGAGAGGAGCAGGTTACCCCCTCTCCCCAGCGGCAGTCTACAGTTCAGAGAGAGGAGCTTGTTACACCCTCTCTCCAGCGGCAGCCTAACCCACCAAGGGGAGATGTTAAGCCCCACAACTATGCAGATGGGACCGTAGTCTCTACACTTGCAGCACCAGGGGTAGGGACGGTCGGTCCTGTCCCCCAGCCACAGAGCAGTGTATCCAGAGGGAGACAGTCGGTCTCCCCCTCCCACAACCAGGCTCCAACCAGGCTACTTCAGTGGTAGCACTGGCACCCGGGCAGAGTACCGCTGGTCTCTGCCCACTCAGCAACCCACCAAGGCAGTCTACCAGACCCCCGCACAGCCGTGGTGAGGCACCTGGACATGGACAAGTTGCTATTTTATCCAGGTGTAGTAACCAGTTATTGTGGGTGGGCTGCATTGCTGTTTGTATAAAAATTCAATTGTGAAAGAAAAGGGGATGTGCCTTTAAGAAATAAAACCATACCTGAGTTACAGAAAATTGGAAGCTTGAAATAAACAAACAAAACTGGAACCAAGGATGCTGCAAGAACTTCCAGATGTCCAGGCAACCTGAAACAGGTAAAGGAATTTAAATTTGGCGCCTTTTTTAAAGGTGGCGAATGACGTCACCTGAGAACCCGGAAGAAACGTCCCACGCATTCACGCAAGTACTCCGCGCATGCGCGGAAGTCCGCAAGACGCGTCCTACAGACGCAGCCACCGTTCCGCGCATGCGCGGAAGACACCATGGCACGGCCGCCAGACCGCGCATGCATGGGACCGAGGATGATGCGCCTGCAGGCCAGCGCATGCGCAGAGCACCGAAAGGACGCCGCCAAGATGGCGGCCGACCGAAAAAAAAAAAAAAAAAAAAGCCCGGTAAATTTTAATTTTAAAGGGGGAATATATGGCACATACAAAAGAGGTG
>OW240915.1:127090172-127159335 GCA_933207985.1 Pelobates cultripes | reverse complement strand
CGTGGGCTGTACTATGTTTGTGGATTGGGAATAAAAGAGACTGTATGTGACAGTACAGGGAGTTCCTGTTTTAACCCTCAAAGTGAAGTGTCGTCTCATTATTGGGGGAAGGATTCATTGTATGCTGTTCCAGTTTGACTGCTAGGAGAGTAAACCTATTCAGATGGTTCCTATTCAACTGTCTAAGGCGCATTCATATGCTTGAGAGAAGGTATACCGCCTTTCTCTGTTCGGTGATTTGGTGTCTGCTGCAGTGCTTGAGTCCTCAGGAAGCCGCTTAGAGCATCCTTAACGGGAGGTACCCAGTCGGGTGCCAGGCGCATCCGCTACATTGGTGGCAGCGTGGGATGGCGCCCTAGTGCGAGGTGTAAAGCAGCTTAGAGACACAGTCGCTTGATTTCATTAAATTGAAGGCGACGCAAGTGTTTATACAGCCAGTCCCTGTCTGCCATAAAGATTTGGGAAAATGGGGTTCGGTGGGATCCTTGGGCACCCGCGACACCTGAGGAAGAGGTGAATTGACTGGAGAGATATTGCCCGCAAGCAACCATGGTACAATGCCCTGGAGGAAGTCCAGTATCAACGGCAGCAGCGCCTTCCTGTTGTCGCATACCGGTTGGAGGAACAAATGGCCTGGCGGATGCCGCTTCTGGGAGACCAACCCGGAGGGCAGCAGGTCAGACAACTTGAGTACCTCGTGGAAAGGGAACTGAGCCTTGACGCCTCATACCGGGCACTGTGGTGGTGCACTGTCCAGCCAGAGACATGGAGGGCAGAGGGCATCCAGCCGGAGGGGGAGAACTACACTAGCCCTGGCCTGTTGTGGAAGGCCTTAGCAGAAGACGTCGACTTTGGCAGTCCAGCAGAGTCACGGTACTGGGCTATTTTTTATTACCCGGGTGAGATGGTACAGGGCCCGAGATCTATGGGACTGGGACAAGACCTCCACCGTTTGGCTGCCATGGAACGACAGCTAGAGATGGACTATGTGGAACTACTAAACTCATGTCAGCCACAGGGCATAGACACAGAACAGGAAAACTGGCTGGGAGACCCATACCTGCCAACCTACAGCTGGGAAAACGCAGCCGAGGTACCCCCTGCTTCACTACCAGCGGCAGAAGTAGGGGACCTCATAGACTGGTCCTGGGAAGACCCACAGATGGCAGGTGGAGATGGGATGGCGGTCTCTCTACCGGCCCTACAGGGATGCTGGGCGGTCGGCCCAGATCTCCAGCGGCAGTGTGTACCCCAGGGAGCAGAAGGTGCAGTCCTTCCTCCCCAGCGGCAGTGTGTACCCCAGGAAGCAGAAGGTGCAGTCCTTCCTCCCCAGCGGCAGTGTGTCCTGCAGGAAGCGGAGACAGTCGGTCTCACTCCCCAGCAGCAGGGCAATATATTAAAAGGGGAGACAGTTGGTCCCCCTCTCCAACAGCAGAGAGAGTGTCAGGGAGAGGAGCTTGTTATCCCCTCTCCCCAGCGGCTGAAAGTATGTATGGGAGAGGAGCTTGTTACCCCCCCTCCCCAGCGGCAGCGTGTACCCCAGGGAGATGAAGGTGCTGTCCTTCCTCCCCAGCGGCAGTGTGTACCCCAGGAAGCAGAGACCATCTGTCTCGCACCCCAGCCGCAGGACAAAATATTGAAAGGGGAGACAGTTGGTCCCCCTCTCCACCAGCAAAGAGAGTGTCAGGGAGAGGAGCAGGTTGCCCCCTCTCCCCAGCGGCAGTCTACAGTTCAGAGAGAGGAGCTTGTTACACCCTCTCTCCAGCGGCAGCCTAACCCACCAAGGGGAGATGTTAAGCCCCACAACTATGCAGATGGGACCGTAGTCTCTGCACTTGCAGCCCCAGGGGCAGGGACGGTCGGTCCTGTCCCCCAGCCACAGAGCAGTGTATCCAGAGTGGAGACAGTCGGTCTCCCCCTCCCCCAACCAGGCTCCAACCAGGCTACTTCAGTGGTAGCGCTGGCACCCGGGCAGAGTACCGCTGGTCTCTGCCCACTCAGCAACCCACCAAGGCAGTCTACCAGACCCCCGCACAGCCGTGGTGAGGCACCTGGACATGGACAAGTTGCTATTTTATCCAGGTGTAGTAACCAGTTATTGTGGGTGGGCTGCATTGCTGTTTGTATAAAAATTCAATTGTGAAAGAAAAGGGGATGTGCCTTTAAGAAATAAAACCATACCTGAGTTACAGAAAATTGGAAGCTTGAAAATAAACAAACAAAACTGGAACCAAGGATGCTGCAAGAACTCCCAGATGTCCAGGCAACCTGAAACAGGTAAAGGAATTCAAATTTGGCACCTTTTTTGAAGGCGGCGAATGACGTCACCGATGACGTCACCTGAGAACCCGGAAGAAACGCCCCACGCATGCGGGCAAGGACTCAGTGCATGCGCGGAAGTCCGCAAGACGCGTCCACCAATCCGCACATGCGCGGAAACGTTTACAGACGCAGCCACCGGACCGCGCATGCGTGGGACCGAGGAAGATGCGCCCGCAGGCCAGCGCAAGAGCAGAGCACCAAAAGGACGCCGCCAAGATGGCGGCCGACCTTAAAAAAGCCCGGTAAATTTAAATTTTAAAGGAGAAGTATATGGCACATACAAAAGAGGTGGAAGGGGGAGACCTGACAGCCATGAGTAGTATAATACATGAATATGCATTTAAACTTACTGTGCCTGCCAGGTAGAGATAAGAAGAATCTTCTGAAGATGAGGTTCTTCTGCCACTTCCTGCTACCGCTTGGTTACTGCAGGGCATGTTCCTTATTGCCAATATTTTTTTTGCTACCCCTAGGGTCACTGCAAGTGGCTCCCGGTCACTAAAGGAGCATCTCCAGGGGGTTATCCTTTGCGCAGGGCCACGTACTGGAGACTTCCCAAGGAAGAGAGGCTGAACTCCCTTGGGGCCGAAGGTAAAAACCCTCAGGTAAGCCAAAGAAAAAAATGTGTGTTCACAGTCTATAATGACTGGAGTCCTATAGGGATAGGACAGGAAAAAAAAGACTAAGGGACTATTGGTGGGAGGGGGTATTTATACCCCTGATTTTAATTCTGTTCCTGTCTAATTAGGGATAGGGAGGAGCTAACCCATTGTTGTGCTGCCATGGATATGGCCAGGAAATATATTTTTTAATTTATTTTTTTTTACCAAGATCTGACAGCCATTGTGGAACGTTCATGAGATTGGATACTTAACAATGTGAATCTTAATTGTTTAAGTATATTTTTCAGTGGCTGTTGGGTGTAACTTAAGATGATTTGGATTTTTATTATTTCTAAAAGTGAGTTAAAAAAAAACACTCAGAAACAAAATCTCTCAATATATTTAGAATAGTTGCTAATTGGAAATATGACATTGTTCATCTTTCTTTGTCCTGTTAGGGAGAAGACAACTTATTCCCTAAGTTATAATTAGCAAATATAATAACTACAGTTATTAGTGGCTTAAAATACCAGAAACACCCAAAAATTGTCTTAAAAACTTTTTTTTACCAAGATCTGACAGTCATTGTGGAAAGTCACGTTCGTGAGATTGGATGCTTAACAATGTGAATCTTAATTGTTTAAGTATATTTTTCAGTGGCTGTTGGGTGTAACTTAAGAGGATTTGGATTTTTATTATTATTTCTAAAAGTGAGTTAAGAAAGCACTCAGATATAATATTGAAGGTATTTATATTTTAGCTCTTCCTTTGTATAAGTGGTTTTAAACTTCCATAACAATAGATATCAGAATCTGTTGTAACTATAACTGGTTGAAGTAGGGATATGTTACAATCAGAATATGAATTAATAATCATATGCATTATGTATTGATTAAACAATCAATAGATGTGGCAGGATCCTTACCCCAAGGTATATGTACCTTTAACCATCACAAACCAAATAAAATTTTCTTGGTATTTGAAAAACTAATAAAATATTTGATTACGTGTATTTTAATATATATACATAGAGTGGTATGGATGTTGAATTTATATCTTTGACATCTTTTCACCAGTTTGCAATAGGTGACCTAAATGATCAATTTCCAAAATAATCATGTATATCACCTGGACGGGTTAATCCATCATACTCTTTTACTTTCCATTGACTGATCTTAGCTCTGGCAGACTGAACATGTTTATAATTGTAAATATAGGTTTGTGATAAGTGAAGTAGTTTCTGCCTGTCTTTCAGTTAAATTTTAACTGTTAAGTACTTCACTTATATTAATTAGATTATATTAATTACACCACTCTGCAAACCTAAACGAATATCAAGTAGTTTCTGATTTCAAACTAAAAGAAATTGGTCTAGATGAATATTCCTGTTCTTGGGTAGAACATTGGCTTAAGGACAGAGTACAACGAGTTGTCATTAATGGTAAATTTTCAGGCTGGACAAAAGTGGCAAGTGGTGTCCCTCAGGGTTCTGTTTTGGGACCACTTCTATTTAACATATTTATAAATGATCTTGAAATAGGCATTGAAAGCCATGTATCAGTGTTTGCAGATGACACAAAACTTTGTAAAGTAATAAAATGTGAGCAGGATATTGCTTTGCTGTAGAGAGATTTGGATAGATTGGGGGACTGGGCACTAAAATGGCAGATGAAATTTAACATAGAGAAATGCAAAGTTATGCACTTGAGGGTTAAGAATGCACAAGCAACTTACACACTAAATCGTAGTGAATTAGACACACGAGAAGGAAGGATTTGGGCATTGTTATAGACAACAAATTAGGCAGCAATATGCAAAGTCAATCTGCAGTTGCTAAGGCCAGTAAGATTTTGTCATGTATAAATAGGGGCATAAATTCTCGGGATGAAAATATAATTTTGCCTCTGTATAAATCGCTGGTAAGACCACACCTTGAATATGCTGTGCAATTTTGGGCGCCTGTTCTAAGAAGGATATCATGGCACTGGAGAGGGTCCAGAGACGAGCTACAAAATTGATAAAAGGAATGGAGCATTTTAGTTATGAAGAAAGGTTACAAAAATTAAATCTGTTTCGTTTGGAAAAACGGCGCCTGAGAGGGGATATGATAACTTTATACAAAGATATTCGGGGCCAGTACAAACCTTTATCTGGAAATCTATTCATAAACAGGGTTATACATAGGACACGAGGTCACACATTTAGGCTGGAAGAAAGGAGATTTCATCTAAGGCAAAGAAAAGGTTTTTTTACAGTAAGAACAATAAGGATATGGAATTCTCTGCCTGAAGAGGTGGTTTTGTCATACAGAGTCCATACAGATGTTTAAACTGAAATTGGATAAATACTTACAAAAACATAACATACAGGGATATAATTTCTAATTAGTGGGGTAATAGCTGATTGATCCAAGGAGACATCTGACTGCTATTTTGGGGTCAAGAAGGAATTTTTTCCTAGTTTGTGGCAAAATTGGAAGTGCTTCAGACCAGGTTTTTTGCCTTCTTTTGGATCAACAGCAACAACATTTCTGAGGAAGGCTGAACGTGATGGACGCAAGTCTCTTTTCAGCTATGTAACTATGTAACTATGTAATAAAAACATTTTACATTTTCTTCTAAAGTTTAAACATTATTCATTATTGCAGTTTTTATTGTAATCATATGATATTTAACTATCATGATTCAATTATTCATCTGGGTAGTTAGCTGTTATGCTCTTATACTTTATGTCTAATATATTTGTTTGTAGGCCAGACTGTAGCTGCATATGGCATTTTAGCAATGATCTTCAATTGTGTTTCAGATATTCACAAAGTCTATCCACCTTTGTAATTAACACATTATGTGTTTATTTTATACCATTAATTATAGTATCTGTATTATATTACACATTGTCACCGACACATTTCTGATACAGGGAAGAAAATAGCATGATTGCTTTAGTAATTATAATTTTTCTGTCCATGCACCACATTCCTGGAAGTCCAGAATATAGCAAGAATCCTTGGTCTATGGTCCCAGGGAGCCATTTAACGTTTTGATTGGTATAGTTATACCAAAAGAGCAAGGAGTACATTGGTAGATCACATCTGCAACAGAAGCATTACAGATTCCTTGTTGTATCAATGTCTCTGTGTTTATGTTTACAGGAGTTCCTTGCTTTGCAGGTATGTACATAATATGTAGAGTTTAAGAAAAGCTGCAAATCGTGCATTAGTACAAGTGTGCCATGATGTCAAGTTTCTGACCGGTTTTGCTGTTTTTTTTTTATCCCATTCTCTTGGCAGGGCTTCTGCTCTTAGTAGGCCTATGTTGTTATTATTTATTAATTGCATCAAGGTTTCTTTCATTAACCCCTTAAGACCGGAGGGCGTACTATTACGCCCTCTAATAGGCGGCTCTAAATGCCGCCGGGCGTAATAGTACGCCCTCCGGTCTTTCTGTACTTACCCGGTCGCCGGCGGTCCCACGCCGGCGATCGCGGTGGGGGGGACTCCCAGGGAGCCCCCCGCGGCACGACCGTCCTCCAGGAAGCCCCCCGGCCGTGTGAGAGTGGGGTCCTAGCGAGGACCCCACAATCACATGGCCGGGGATAGCTGGCTTCTGTATTACCAGCAGGGGGGCTGCCTGTAATGACAGGTGGTCCCCCTGCTGGCTGAAAATAAAAATGAAATAAATAAATAGTGTAAAAAAATAAATAATATATACATAGATCATATATATATATTATATATATATGATCAAAGTATATATATACACATATACATACACACATGTACACCGTCTAGGTGTATTTTACTATTAATATATATATAATTATATATATATATTAATATCAAATTACACGTACACTGATACTGATTAAATATATATATAATTATTGTTATATATATATTTATATATATTATAAAAAAAATTAAAATGTAAATACGTTAAAAAATAAATTACAAAAATAATTAAAAATAAATAATTAAAAAATATATAGATGTGTGTTATTTCGTTCTAACTGTATTGTGAAATTAATATATATATATATTTATCAAAATACACATAGAACGAAATAATATATATATTTATACACATAAATATATACGTATATATCACTATATATATACCTATATATAAATAAAAATATTTTAAAAAAATTATATAGATATATACATATATATACACATACGTATATATATACATATATTGATTCTACATATATATTTATGTAATATTTTTACATAATTAGATATCTTAATTAATTACAATTAGCAGGACCTGCATGACAACCCATGCCGAAAGTAAAGGGAATTTAATTTGCTAGCACTATATTTAACCCTATAACTTTCCGAGACACCATAAAACCTGTACATGTGGGGTACTGTTCTACTCGGGAGACTTCGCTGAACACAAATATTAGTGTTTCAAAACAGTAAATATTACTTGATGATATAAGCCAGTAAAGTGGCGTTTTGCATTTTTTTCTTGCTGCCAACAGCATAAGCAGGACAATATTATTGCTGATACTTTTACTGTTTTAAAACCTAATATTTAATGTTCAATCGAAAACTCTGCAACTAACTAACTACCTCATGTACAGGTTTTATGGTGTTTTCAAAAGTTACAGCGTCAAATATAAGGCTTGTGTTTCATTTTTTTCACATTAAAATTCGCCAGATTGGTTGCGTTGCCTTTGAGACCCTATGGTAGCCCAAGAATGAAAATTACCCCTATGATGGCATACCATTTGCAATAGTAGACAACCCAAGGTATTGCAAACAGGGTATGTCCAGTCTTTTTTAGTAGCCACTTAGTCACAAACACTGGCCAAAATTGGCATTTTTTGCATTTTCACACACAAACAAATACTAACGCTAACTTTGGCCAGTGTTTGTGACCAAATGGCTACTAAAAAAGACTGGACATACCCCATTTGCAATACCTTGGGTTGTCTACTATTGCAAATGGTATGCCATTATGGGTGTAAATTTCATTCCCGGGCTACTATACAGTCTCAAAGGCAGCGTAACCAATCTGGCGAATTTCAATTTCAAATGTAACGTGCTATATTTGACCCTGTAACTTCCCAAAACGCCATAAAACCTGTACATAGGGGGTACTGTTTTACACGTGAGACTTTGCTGAATACAAATATGTGTATTTTATTGCAGTAAAAGCAAACAGTATTATGACACTGACCGTTAAAATGTCATGTAGAACTAAAAAAATCAAAAAAATCTTATTTTCTCCCATTTTTTTCATATTAAATTATGTTTCATAGCTAAATATTTGATATTAAATGAAAGCCCTGTTTCCCCTGAATAAAATGATATATAATAAGGGTGGGTGCATTTACTATGAAAGAGGTGTATTACGGTTGGACAGACATGTAGCGCAAATGCCAGGTTTTGTTTACATTTTGTTTTGTTCACAACGTGTACATTTGGCTCCGTCCTTAAGGGGTTAATTGATGTGTTTCTGACTAATTCAAATTCATATGCCACCAAATGTCATTGTAAAGTTCATTGTTACAGAATATTGTTCCAGGATGGTTTTTCACTCCAGTAGGAAATCTATATTCCTCTTCTTCTGCTCCTTCCTATTAACCATTTTTTCTGAGTTGTAGGCAACAATCTGTGTCTGGTACTGTGAGGTGCTTTGATAGACAATCAGGTTTTCTCAGTACCATGTTCCATCTTGAGAAACAGCTGGGTGTTGACAGTTATCAGCCTTTATTTCTTTTAACGGTCATCTTCTGTCTGGAAACATAATAGCAATGTCCAGAATTAGCATAGCACTTCTTTTCAGCATAAGAAGGCTGTTTGCGGTAGTCACTCAATGATAAACTATATGGCAAAGTCTTTTCTTGCGTCACATTCATAGGTGCATCCAAAGTCATTCACTAGCATCTGTCCCGTCTTTTCCTGTTTTCAGCATGCTTTGCCATCATCGTTGAGTCCATTATTAGGATTTGCAATAGTCCAATCAAATCTTTCTCATGTATAATCGTTTTTTTGGAATGATCTCAATAGGTTCCTTGTGAAATACCAGTTTAGGTCACATTAGCAATCATTTCATTGTGAGCTATGTCTCTCCTTTTGAGATAGTTCTTAGAGGTAGTCCTCACGATCAAAGAACTTGTATAGTGTGCAGTCCAATTCAGTTCAGGTGCTTCCTGCTTGTTAACATAATCCCAATGCAGTTTTAAAACGACAGCTAGGGTTGATGTTATTATAATGCTGCAGATTGTAAGAAGGAGACACCATAACCAAAGTGTGGAAGAAACAGCGCTACAGTACTGATCACAAGGGGAAATAAAGCTGCACACCTGAAGAGAAGGGTAACCCTCAGACCCTTACAAAAGACAACAAATACAGTGTGCGCTAAGTGAAACAATGGGAGATGATCAAGATAGATAAAAAAAACGTCTCTTTTAGATACAATGTAGACCTTGGGTGTATATTCTTTTGTTCTTGCTTTGAATTCTCAGTGGTCAAATATGAAATACAAAAGCAGAGAAGGGAGTGCAAAACCGTTATGAGGGATGGATCACGAACAACACAGAAGTGAAGAAGTGCCAACTTACAATATAAAGAGCTATGCCCAGCTCTAGGTAAAACAACATACAGTGGTATTTGATACTCCCCACATGTAGGATTTTACTGGACAATTGGAGGTGTCTCCTCACAGCATCTCCAATAAGCATCAGCATATAAAATACATAAGAGGGAAAAACCCAATGGTGCAATAACGTAGGTAATACTGCAACAACAGACAACACTGAGGTCCTAAGAGTGCTAACTTACAATTTGGAGAGCTATAACCAGCTCTGAGTAAAACAGTGGTATTTAAACTCCCCACATGTAGGATATCCTTCTAGCGATGCTTGCAGTGCCGATCTTATGAAAATAAAATCACAAGAGAGGGCCCATAGTGTTTTCCATATATAAAATGACAGTAGAAAATAAAATGAAATGTACTTACAGTGTTCAGAGCAGCCACACAGCTCTATGAACCAGGCGTAGGTGGAATAATCCCCACAAAGGATTTCTTTTGCAAAACTGGATCTGACTGGCAGCTCCTCCCTGTGTTTCCCAGCACTGTATCCACTATCTCTGCACACTCTCACAGTAATGGGGTTTCTCAGGATAAACACACAGCAGCTGCTCAAACCTCCAAACACAGATACTGCTATTTTTTGTAATCTATCTTGATCATCTCCCATTGTTTCACTTAGCGCACCCTGTATTTGTTGCCTTTTGTAAAATATCAAAACTTACTGTTCTCTGTTGGCTCTGATTGTTCTCTGTAGTAAAAGATCTCAGAGTAACCCTCTCCAGGGCAAACTGGCCAACAGTAAGAAAAAGTTGGTGGTGCATGGTGAGGTGGGCTGAAAAAAAAAATCCCTAAATTTCTCTAATAGAACCAATGGTTCTAAGCTCTCCCTGGTGCAGAAATATGATTGTCAGTGAAAAAGATGTAACATTTCATATGGTGTATCACCATTTGTATCATGGTATGTTGTGAATGCTCATCTGTACCATAGGAATAAATAGATACCACTGTGTGGGGCAAGCAACTAGTAACTTGGTTAATACTCATTTAATCTCAGCATTTTCCCAGACCACAACCCCACTACTTTGGGATTGGTTGGTGCACTGAAATCCCAAAGTAACCCAAATGTGGTTGCCCAGTTTTAGGTTTCCTTTGCAGTAACTGCAGGACCACCATCTAAACGGATGGTCCTGGGATTATCAAATGCATACTAAGGAAGTGAGACTAGCAAACGTGGTATTAGAGGTTGCACTTCGCACAGGATATATCCAAGTAAACCTGGTACATGCATCAACACATACAAAAACTAGCCATGAATAAGCTTTTAGGGCAAGTCTCTCTTTCCTCTACAGGAAGAACAACCAACTTATTACGTTCAATGGTTATTATGTAATTAACACCTCTAAATGATAGGAGTATTTACAGTTGCAAGAAAAAGTACGTGAACCTTTTGGAATGATATGGATTTCTGCACAAATTGGTCATAAAATGTGATCTGATCATCATCTAAGTCACAACAATAGACAATCACAGTCTGCTTAAACTAATAACACACAAAGAATGAAATGTTGCCATGTTTTTATTGAACACACCATGTAAACATTCACAGTGCAGGTGGAAAAAGTATGCGAACCCTTAGATTAATGACATCTCCAAGAGCTAATTGGAGTAAGATGTCAGCCAACTGGAGTCCAATCAATGAGATGATATTGGAGGTGTTGGTTACAGCTGCCCTGTCCTATAAAAAACACACACCAGTTCTGGGTTTGCTTTTCACAAGAAGCATTGCCTGATGTGAATGCCTCGCACAAAAGAGCTCTCAGAAGACCTACGATTAAGAATTGTTGACTTGCATAAAGCTGGAAAGGGTTATAAAAGTATCTCCAAAAGCCTTGCTGTTCATCAGTCCACGGTAAGACAAATTGTCTATAAATGGAGAAAGTTCAGCACTGCTGCTACTCTCCCTAGGAGTGGCCGTCCTGTAAAGATGATTGAAAGAGCACAGCGCAGACTGCTCAATGAGGTGAAGAAGAATCCTAGAGTGTCAGCTAAAGACTTACAAAAGTCACTGGCAAATGCTAACATCCCTGTTAGCGAATCTACAATACATAAAACACTAGACAAGAATGGATTTCATGGGAGGATACCACAGAGGAAGCCACTGCTGTCCTAACAAAACATTGCTGCACATTAACAGTTTGCACAAGAGCACATGGATGTTCCACAGCAGTACTGGCAAAATATTCTGTGGACAGATGAAACCAAAGTTGAGTTGTTTGGAAGAAACACACAACACTATGTGTGGTGAAAAAAAGGCACAGCACACTGTGGCAAAACTAGCCACCAGAGACTATTAATGTATAAGTATGTTTGTATTCTTGCTAAGCCATAAAGATCAGTGCAGGATTCTATTTATATTTCAGGCGAATGAGGGCATTCGTATGCTGGCGGTAGGAAAACCCCAGCATTCATACTGTAGTTTCACGAACATTGAGTTTAAACACTGTTCGTGAAACGAATAACATACCGAATGCACGACCACACACAGGGGGTCGTGTGGCGCCCATTAACTAATTGCAACTTTGTAGCAATCGGTAATTAAGTGTGTTTCTAGGTGGCCGTCGTTCGACTACCGACCACGCGGCAGTCGGCCATCTTGATTCTTTTGTTAACCCAGCGGTGTTTTGCCGTCGAGCGCCTGGAACTAAAAACGGCTACTCGACGGCGCGAACACTGCTGGACTTCCAGGCCGTTCGTAGTTTGTTCCCCTTATCCTATCGGTATTTTAAACCTACGTTAGAAATAATGTGTATTTCGTGCGGCGTTCGGTTAGTTAGACTGGGAGCTGAGCGGTATTCTCACGAACTATGCGCTCAGCCTCCAGCTATCTACCGAACGTCCATTCGTGTAAAACAAGTGAATATTAGTAAAGTTATACTTTTTAATGTAAAACGTAAGTTCTGCTGCACGGAGAGATAATCCCATGAACGGTATATACCAGTGGGAGTATCCCTCTCGTCCAGCAGTGTATGATGGGAAAAATGTATGTGTTGGTCAGTTCCCCATGTAGTCCCCTACTGTACAACCCCTGAAATGTCAGTAGGGAAACCCCTTGCATGGGGAATCCCATAAATACAGTGACCTGAAAATAAAACCTCAGTTGACCTCCAAGCTATGTGTCGTCTAGTTCTTGGGAGGAAGGGATTGTAACTACGCTACCTGGAGTTTACCTGCTTTGTGCCTGCTTGATTCTGTCTATCAGCGGAGATACCGTGGATAATACTACTACTCCGCTACACACACCAACATCAAAACCTCATCCCAACTGTGAAGTATGGTGGTGGGGGCATCATGGTTTGGAGCTGCTTTGCTGCGTCAGGGCCTGGACGGATTGCTATCATCGAAGGAAAAAATAATTCCCAAGTTTAGCAAGACATTTTGCAGGAGAACTTAAGGCCATGTGTCTACCAGCTGAAGCTCAACAGAAGATTGGTGTTGCAACAGGACAATGACCCAAAGCATAGAAGTAAATCAACAACAGAATGGCTTAAACAGAAGAAAATATGCCTTCTGAAGTGGCCCAGTCAGAGTCCTGACCTCAACCCGATTGAGATGCTATGGCATGACCTAAAGAAAGCGATTCACACCAGACATCCCAAGAATATTGCTGAACTGAAACAGTTCTGTAAAGAGGAATGGTCAAGAATTACTACTGACCGTTGTGCACCTCTGATCTGCAACCACAGGAAACGTTTGGTTGAAGTTATTGCTGCTAAAGGAGGTTCAACCAGTTATTAAATCCAAGGGTTCACATACTTTTTCCACCTGCACTATGAATGTTTACATGGTGTGTTCAATAAAAACATGGCAACATTTCATTCTTCGTGTGTTATTAGTTTAAGCAGACTGTGATTGTCTATTGTTGTGACTTAGATGATGATCAGATCACATTTTATGACCAATTTGTGCAGAAATCCATATCATTCCAAAGGATTCACATACTTTTTCTTGCAACTGTATGCGGATACCAGGTGGATAAGGTCTGGATATCCTTGCAAGCATAAACTCTGCATCATGACTGAGAGATAGGGTATGCTTTTGTGATCCAGTGATCCAGTGCCTGTTAATGACCAACTACATGAGGAGAGGGACCATGCTTTGTTATAAGCATGTCCATACATGTATTACAACGCCAGGCTTTCAATTTGTTTCCACAAAGCAATATACAGTTGTGGATATAAACTTACGACGTATCATAAGAAAAACTGTTTAAACACCAGACTGAGACTTGAGATCAGTGAACAGTGGACCAAAATATATAAATTAAATCCTATCAATTAATATACTTTCAATATACTTTCTTTAAATTACTTTATCCTCTGTATTAACTATGAAATTTTAAATTTAAAACAATAACATTTAAGAGCCAACTTTTAGTGTGCATAGGAATTACAAGGCCATTCATAATGTGAGATAAAGAACAGCTTTTTTAAAAACCGAATAGTCTGT
The DNA here is from genome assembly GCA_933207985.1 of Pelobates cultripes. Classification (NCBI taxonomy): domain Eukaryota; kingdom Metazoa; phylum Chordata; class Amphibia; order Anura; family Pelobatidae; genus Pelobates; species Pelobates cultripes. Next base: position 127,145,357 of record OW240915.1, on the reverse strand, counting down.
GAACACAAAATGACCTTGCGCTGAAAATTCACTTGCAGGAAAAACAAAAACAAACAAACAAAAAAAACACCTTTCTTTCTTTTGTTAATGAATTAAATAATTAAAGGTAGTTAGAACCTCCCTCCAAGTCCCGATGACTTTGCAAGAAAAATGTCGTCCTTAAATACTGGGTAAGTCTATTAAACAGTGAAATAGCATTTTTACCCTGCATATCATGTTGTCACAGCTATAATTTGCAGTATAACAAACTATTTTATAAGAGTTGTACAAACTGTTCATTAAAATCCAGTGGTCTAGCGAGCTATATAATATTTATTTATTTATTCTTTAAAGTTCTGACCTCAATCGGCAAAGCAATATTGTAATGGTGTCCATTGCAATCTGCTGTCTTACTTGCTGCTCTCAAAAATTCTGAATATGTTCAGAGATTTCTTGGGCAATAATAAATCCCCAAAAACAACAACTTTGCATTAATGCTAAACCTGCCTCTTGTAAACGTATTCTGTATATTTCTTGTCATAAGTACTTGTACTTAAATCTGTTTAACAAAGCTGTTTATATTGTGAGTTTTTATATTGTTGTAAAAAAATATATTTTTTATTATTATTATTTATTTTAACATTGCTTAATTTTTAAAGATACCTGCATATTTAATTAAATATCCTTTATATGTCTTTAAGGCATAAAATATCTGCAAATTAAGATTATATACAAAAATGCATGTTCTGGGTGTTCCCGTGATTCCTTTTCTATCATTTAATTATTGAATTTTTTTAAAGTCTGGAATCTGATTCCTTTTGGGATGAGCACCCCTTTGAGCCGCCCAGTTTCAGAGGCTTCTTTAGAGGTGACCACTGAAAAGTATAGATTCTATAAAATAGATGTGAGGGGGCATTGGACACCTTAATTATACTTTTCATATAGCAGATATGTGATATGCAATGTGATTTAATATATCATAGCATTATCACTTTAATTGACACTGCATTTTTTTATGCATTATTCTTTATGCATTATTATTTTTCTTTTTTTCTCTTAACGTTTAATGTCTATTTAGAATATTGCAGGCTTTGCAATATCACATTAATTTTGCATTATATATATTCGCAATGCTCTTACAACATATATACTTATTATTATTATTATTATTATTATTAAAATCGGCCTATTTCTGCATTGTAGAATATGTAGTGGAACTGAATCCCCATATATGAGATTTAAAACTGTATTTTTATTTCTACTCTGTGCTGAATGCATGTAAATGCTCTTATTGCCTAGTCTATATACATTTATTTATAAACAACATTGATATATTTATATATAAACAACTTTGATATTTAATCTTATTTTATATTATTTATTTTATGAAAAGCTAGTTTATGAAATTCACTGAGATTACATGTGTCTGATCTGATTACAGTCAGTAGTACAATAGAATTGTTCTAATTTCCTTACAGCTAGCACTACAGGTTCAGTGGGATAGTACCACTGATTTAAGTAAGCTTTCCCTTTTAAAATTGGTGGACTTTAATTCAGCCATTGCAATAGACTAAAGACTGTACCTGAGTAAGCAACGTCATTATGTGCAGGAATTGTGCACTTTAAATAGTAGAATACTTATGCTATTCTAGTGAATTGGGCTGGCTGCTTAACACATCATTGGTTACATTTAAAGCTATAAATGTATTTAACATTTTATTTAAATAAGCCTTTAACAATTTCAGTTTAAAAGTTATCAGAGATCCTGTATAATCACAATTCCATCTTGCCCTGATTTATCCTACATATATATTATTTTTATTAATTTTATAAATATTTATTTTTGCATAGCATTTAGAGGAGCAAAGGATGTAAAACCACCAACTGTTGCCCTTTTTTCTATGAGGGTAGTATAATTTCATCTCCATTTAGGAAAAAATATGAGCTAGTTAGCATATAGTATATAAAATATATGTTGCCGTGTACTGCATTGCACTGCAATAATTTTTTTTAAAAGCCATGTCTTTCTCTTTATGGCTGTATGTAAAACAGTTGTTCATAATTTGGAATATAAAAAAAACGACCTCTCAATTCCTTGGAATGGAAGCAATGTTTACATGTCTCTATCTCCGCAACTCCAGACTCCAAAAATAGTTATGCTGTTATAATTCCTGATTTTCAATCAACAGCTAGCGTAACTGACAATATGGAAATTATTATTGTTTTATAAAACTTTTCCTATATAGTGGACTGTCTGTCTGTCGCTTCTGTGTCATGAATGTTTTCATTAAGCCATAATGCAATTTTCTTTGCATTCTTGGAATTAGACTTCGAAATCTATTAGTAATATAATAGCAAGTCTTTAGTCGCTCTGTCTTCTCGCTTTTCTTTTGACAACATCTTGCATTAATCTTTTTCCTGCGCATGCATACTAAGCAGCTACAAAGAGAACATCCCCCTGCCTGCAATCCACTGTCCTGGAACTAATGGACCATGCTATGCTGGTGTATTAGGCATATTAGGGAGTTTATCAAATATGTATATTTGTTCTCTTATGATATTAAGATCCACAATTTCAGCACTGTATGCTAATTACAATGTACCAGGCACGTGAACTCAAAGTGCCTTGTACAAGTTCACAATAAAATAATCTCTAATGATGAAGATCTCTCTCTGAGTCCGGGCTACAAATAGATCATTAGATTCTTGATATTTCAAGACTTGTGCCATGACAAAGTATTGTGTCTTCTCTTACGTATAAGAGGTTACCTAGGTATTTATTATTTTATAGTTAAAGCTTCTAAGCCCCACGTTGGGAGCCAATTGTAACCGCGAGTGGTTCCCTTATTTACCACTATAATGTATTAAAGCATAGAACTTAGCAGGGCTAACCATACAGATATCTTAGCCATAATTTTATATAGTTAGTGTAAGAGATCCTCTACTTAACATATATAAATAATTGAGAATACAATATAAAATAAGGATTGTCTTGGAAGCAATAAAGTTTTGTCTTTTTGATATTTATTATATAAAAATATAAATATAGACATATAAAATCCATTATAGCAGAGTTTATAAGATTAAACTAAATACTTGCAAATATCATTAATAGGTTAACATACCCTTCTGAACTGTCATCATGTCAGCCTCTCTGTAATTTTAAGATGGAGCAGCGTCTGTCTCCAAGTCTCTCATCTGTGTCTTAAAATTTAAAAGTACACCTATTTATACCTTAGGTGTCTCCATTTTAGGGTTACCGTAGTTCATATATGAAAAAGTAACACTTTTTTTACTTTATTCATTTTAGGACCTCCCTTGATTTGGCAAACATACAAGGCCATAACTAAAGGGTGCATACGTCATGGAAACTTTCCTGACTTAGTTCAAGATGGCATCTTAAAGTCTGAACATTCTTATCTACTTAAGGTTGCCACAATATATACTGTGTACTGAAAGAGTCATAGGATAGCCTTGAAGCTTGTTTATGCATTATTGTTATTCGTCTGGGACAAGATGGCACAAACATATTATACACTGAAGATAGGTAAGAGGTTATTGCTTAAAGAAACAGTTATGAAAAACAATATGTTCCATTTCTAACACCTTGTCAGTTTGCAATATCTCTTAAAGACAAAGTACACAGTTTAAGAAATACAATATTTCATTCTAAAACTTGTATTATTTGTATTTGCCCATATCAGTGTCTCCTTAATTTAAATAACTGCCTCCAGTGCTGTCACCTTGGAGGCATTGCTTCCTGGTTTCTCGTCCAATCTAATGCTTCTCATTAAAGCGGCACTGTAATGCCGAACGTACCTTTCTTTAATCGATTCCTCTTCTCTCCCTCTCTCAGGATCTAGTTTTCTTTAAAACATAAGACAAAGTAGGGACTACTTGCCTTATGGAGGTTTCCTACGCCTGACCATCTATGACCAGCCGAGGAGCAAAGTGTGCTTCGTTTCCAGTAGCCAGAGAGATTTTCCCACAATTCTTAGCTTTCCTCCGTGTTCCAGCGATGCATCCTGTCAGTATTGCCGAAGTTCTGTCTCTTAGACAGAACGCCGGCAAAACTGCCGAATTGCGTCGTAACAGAACGAGAACAGTTTCTCCATTCATGTCAGGACGCAATTCGGGACTTTGTTTGTATCGAGATTAAATTCGAATGAATGAAACTCCAATCCTAAATTGGTCTTTCAGCCACATTTACGAATACTAAGTAAAGATTACTTAGTATTAGTAAATTCAGCCTCTACTCGCTAGTGGCTGCTCACTGTAAAAAAATAAATAAAATAAAAACCGTGCCGTGTGAGTGGGGGCTATTGTAGAATATTGCATATTCTATGTTTCTATTGATTATATATGGATGTGTGGATTGATATAAGTAACAGATGGTATAAGTCACATGGCTTTCTTTGTCTGAGAGCTCTGGAATGTGGATTTGGGGGTCTTGTCCTTATATGGCTAGAGTTAGTCTGACGTCATTATGGCATTTCTATATAGTAACTGAACAAAGAGACACAAGGTCTCTTGGCTCTCTTTCCTGTACAAGATGTAACTCTCTCGTTAGGAGTCCAGCAATTACCATCTGCTGTTAAATGTCCATTATCCTGTAACATCCTTTGTTGTTTTATTATGTATCCGTAAATAAGAATAAACCTGAAGAAACCGTAAGTCAGATTGCGTATTAGTACTTTTCATTAATATAGACATATATTAATGTTGCGAGCATTATATTTGGCCCAAGACTATATATACAAAAGACATATATATCAATCAACTGAAGACAAGAAGAAATTAAGAAGATTCAACAGTGACGATCCCAACCAGATTTTACAGCTATTAAACTGAAGGGGGGACCTAGAGCCCCCCCCACCCCTGAGAAGCAGATGGAGGCCCTAAATGTATATGGGGGGGGGGGAACCTATTGTCCTCCCCCGGCCCCCACCCCTGCGCGGCAGCGGGTGGGGCCCCTAAAAAACAATAATGGGGAGGGGACCTATTGTCCTCCCCCCCGGCCCCCACCCCTGCGCGGCAGGTGGGGGCCCCAACCCCCTGCGCGGCGGGTAGGGGCCATAAATAACAATAAGTGGGGGACCTACTGTCCTCGCCCCCAGTCCCCACCCCTGAGCGGTGGGTGGGGACCCTAAATGAAAATTCCCCTCCAAGGTGACTAAGGGTCCCCAAGTCCCTAGTCACCTCCCCCAACCCAAATAAAAAACTATCCTCTACCTACCCCCCTCACCATAAAAATAGTGAGGGGGGAATAAAATAACTAACCTGTAAAGAAAAACAAAACTTACCATTTGATGTCTTCTTTTTTCTAAAATCTTTTTTCAGTCTGCGCCATGCCCTCGCCAGGTGAAGATGGATTAATTTTTTTAGCGTCAGGTTTTTTCTTTTTCGTCAGGTTTTTTTTGTGCTCGGGTTTTTTAAATTTTATTTTAAGTTCGACGTTTATGATGGTTTTTTATTTGGCCTTTTTTGGGGCTGAAAAATGAAGATTTTAGAAAAAAGACATCAAATGCTAAGTTTTATTTTTCTTTACAGGTTACTTATTTTATTCCCCCTCACTATTTTTAGGATGAGGGGGGTAGGTAGGGGATAGGGGGGGTTTCATTTAGGGCCCGCACAAGCTGCGCAGAGGTGGGGGCCAGGGGGAGGACAGTAGGTCCCCCCCCACACATTCTTATTTAGGGCCCCCACCCACCAAGCAGGGGAGGGGGCCGGGGGGAGGACGTATTATTGTTATTTATGGCCCCCACCCGCCGCGCAGGTATGGGGCTCGGGGCGGGGGGGACAGTAGGTCCCCCCCTTATTGTTATTTATGGCCCCCACCCACTGCTCAGGGAGTTCCCTCCTTGTAATAAACTGAATGAACAAACGAACACTGATATTCAGTGTTTGTTTGTTCATCTGAAATTTCTATTCATTCATTCGTCTTTCTGACGAATGAATAGATGAAATTCCCGTTCGCATGCCCAAGTGTTTAACTGGGCATGTGCGGGAATTTCACAGCGCTATCTAGCATGGGCAGATGATGTGTTCCACAGGGACTTCCTCTACCCACACAAAGATGGCGGCGCCCAGAATATAGATCGGGGCAGAAAATAAAGATTACAAAATAGATAATATGGGGGCTTAGGGGCATTTGGGGGTGACTAAGGGGTCAGTAAGATGTAGTGGAGTCAGGAGGGGGGTTAAAAAAAAAATGGGATTTGGCCATGACAGTGCCACTTTAAGAAGCATTCGGATGAAAAGTGCATAAGTCCAATAAAATCTTTCCAATGCCCCATAACCGGTAATAATTGGTTATGAGTGCAGAAGACAGTCACTAGCGGTATGAGAAACCCTATATTCTAAACATTGTCATGTCTACAAAACTACCAAAAAAAAATAAATGTAATTGCAGGGCAAGAACTTCAGGCACACACACTGCACCCAGCTCATTGAGATGAAGTGCTCAGTATCCCTTCCATTTGTTCAGTAACGATTTGACAGGCCACCAAAACAGAACTGTGCTATGTCTCTCAGAGGTTGAGGGAGCATATAGAGGGGAATTTTCCAGGAATCTGAATCCACCTTCCTCCACATCAGATGCTTCCGAAATGGAGTATGTTTCAGAATTTAAACTTTTTGTTTCCTATTGGCTAGCTCAGGGGCATGCAAAAAGCACTTCAGATGTTATGGATTAAATCTCCCCTGATGCTTTACCAGCATTATGCCTGTAAGAGCATTATGGAAGATAACATCTCGAATGCTGGTGTGCTGAGAGCAAGAAACTGTAAAATAATTATCTTTTTTTTCAGAATTAAACATTCTACCGACTCTAGTTTAGAAAGCTCATTTGTACCAGTCCCATGATATAACATACTATGTACGTCCTTAGACATAGCATTCTGAGGTATCTTTAACTATGGGTAATAATCATATGCATGAGAAGGAGTTGCTGTAGAATTAATGACCATTTATTAACCTTTCAAGATGTTAACTATATGGAAGAATCACTACAGTAATATCTTAATTATAATCAAACATGTGAAGTATCTGCAACAACCCTATGATTGGCCAATAAAGAAGTTGTAGAGGTTAAATTTACTCCAAGCACAGAGAGCAGGATTAAAACCTGAACTGAACCAAATTAAAAAACAAAAAACAAATTCACTCTAAAGCTGCTTTGCCTTCTATATTATGCAAAAGTTAATAAAGCTGACAAACTACTAGTAAACAAACTAATTATTAATTATTCTGCACCAGACCAGATATTTGGCAAAAATTGCTTTCACAGATATTCAAGGAAGAGACTTAATGTCTATCATAAATAGTTGTAAAAATGAGAACCATAAAAAAATGGACAGGAAAAAAAAAAACCCCCAAAAAACACAGTCTTGGTAGGAAAAGGTATATCCTTAATTCAGTATCTGTTTATATCTCTGTCAAGGTATATCTACTGTATGGAAAAACTGAAAGGTGAGGAATAGTGATGTCCCGAACGGTTCGCCGCGGACTCATCATTGAATAAACTTTGACCCTGTACCTCACAGTCATCAGACACATTCCAGCCAATGAGCAGCAGACCCTAAACATTGGCACCTGCTTAAACAAGATTACATTTTGAAAGAAATTATACCGGAGAGACCTAATATTGTATTTAGGGGAGCTCCCAGCTTTAAATCCATTCTAACTTCCAATTTCACTAGGGAAGATGTTGTAAAACCCCAATCCTGTCTCCTACCAAACACTAAAGGGTTTTTTAAATGCAAACGCTGCAAAGTATGTAAATGCACCGAACAGCCCAATCTTCATCTTTTTTTTTACAAATTTTATGTGTGTTTAAACCTTATTTTAAAATATCCCTATCCTGCCACACTCAACATGGCCGTCGCTATGTTTTTACTTAAGTTTTTTACCACTCATTCCCCCACCAAGATGGCCGCCGCGACCATCCCTTCATTATACTTTCTATCCCTGGATACAGCCATTTTTCGGCCACTCCCAACTCCCTCCCCCTTTGGTCATTGGCCACTCCCCCTCTCTGAGCCCATCATGTGGCTCTCTAATGCCGCCGGCCGTTATCTCAAGCATGTAGTTCGCTCAAGAACTACATGCCCCATAACTCCGAGCGACCGGAAGTGACGCTGCGCTTATGACGCGCGTCACGTGTCTTGGCCAATTTGCCGAAATTTTTTTAAATTAACTCTCATTTTTACTAATAAACTACATATTTCATATCCCACAAGCCATAACTATGGAATTTTAAAGTTATAAAGCTGTTATTTGTGTGCAATAAAAATCTGCTTTATGATTGGTCAGAACAATTTTGGCGCCATTTTCAAGTTATCTTATGCCTATATAAACTCCATCTAGCCAGGTTGAAAGTTTCTCTAATCCATTGATAAAGCCCATATTGGCGAAACGCGTTTGGATATTGTACTGCTTTTATTTTTGTCAATAAATAGATTTTGTTCCTCTTCCTCTGTTGCACCATAATCTTTTATTCATATTTTTATTTATTTTTAACTACCTGGCTTTTAATTTAATTTTATTATTTCTTATACTCCAAAGGAATCCTTAGGTGTGGATTGATGATAAAATTAAAAATGAAAATAAAAGAAGCCTCTTGTGGTGAAACGCGTCTAGAATTTTTTTATTTTTTTTTTGCAATTTACACTTTTTTTTCTTTATTTTCAAGTTATTTCCAATAAGGAAAAACAAAAACAAAAAAAAAAGAACAAGGGATACAGAAAGAAGAAAAAGGGTTTGGGATACAATCAATTGTGTTACATCGTTTTAGTATACACTTATCATACAATATTATACGTTACTCATATTACATTTAAGTAACATCTATAATATACAAATCCGGACCAAATTTATTTTGTTTTCCCTAGAGGATACTGATGTGTCCACTTTGAAATTCACCTCAGGGAAATTTAACCCAAAAAAAAAAAAAAAAAAGAAGATTCACTCCGAACTTCAACTCTTTAGGTTGATCTAACAATAGAAGCTTATTTTTAATTTAATTTAGCTGTTTAGTATTATCAAAATAGGTTGAATTAAATGTCCTGCTTATTGTGTACTTGGATTATGTTCAAGCCCGGCCTAAGTGAAAAAAAGACTCCTTTATACCCTCTTGAACACTCAGCGTATATAATATACCACGACTCCCTTTTATTACAAAAGCCTGATCCGTGAGAGACTAGACCAAAATTTTAATAGTTATTATTAATTTTCATTTATTTTTACTAAGTTATATTCTAAGTTATATTTCTAATAATAACCATAAAGAAAATAAATTTAATTTCTCATATCTTATTCTAAATATATACTCAGCATTTCTATTAAACTTATTTCATTATTATCTTTATATATAAGTTTTCCGACAACTAGCTATTTTTAAGCTTAACTTCCCAATTTTAGTCTGGTCCCACATGGTGAGCTCATAATCTATAGTCAGAGACATTAATGTTTTAATTTCATCTGTTGTGGGTAAGTTTGTAGTCTTCCAGTTTCTAGCTATAAGAATTGACACTATAGATAATAATAAGAAGATTAATTTACGCGTAGGTTTAGGAATATGGTCCGGAAAGGCTTTGAGAAGTAGCAATTTCGGTGTATGATCTAACTTATAAGATGTCACCTCTTGAATCATTATTTCGACCTCTCTCCATAAGCTATTAACTCTTTCGCATGTCCACCATATATGAAGCATAGTTCCTTTATAAGAGTGGCATCTCCAACATGTATCTTGTGTATCAGGATACATTGCATGAATGCGAGTAGGTACCAAATACCATCTATATAAGATTTTCAGTGATATTTCAAAGTGTCCTGTACATGAAGACATTCCCAGATGTGCCGTAAAAATATTGTTCCATTCATCTTCTGATATACATTCTTGGATATCAGCTTGCCAATCTATCATTAATTTTGGTGTTGCTGTTTCTCTTGAATTTATTAGAATATTATAACCGAGCGATAGTACTTTCCTGGGTGGAGTAAGTGCTATGCACATCTCTTCAAATTTCGTAACTAACTTGCGAGTTGTTCGATGTCCTACATATAAATTATTATTAGCCAAAAGGGCTTTAATCTGCCAATATGCAAATTTAGATTGTGGAAGAAGTGTAAATTCTGATTGAAGACTCGAAAAAGACTTTAACCCCTCTACCGTATAGAGTTTAAAAATGTGTGTAATTCCTTTTCTATGCCATTGTAAATAAGGAAATGTTTCGTTACAACTATATAAACTTCTTATGGGGGTTGCCAATGACCAAGGGTGCCCTGAACATAAACTTCCTCTGTTACTATCCCAGATTTTAAATAGAAGTCTTGTCGGATGTAATATATCGGAGGTTACTTTCCGTTTTTGTGGGGGGAGCCATATTAAAGAATAGAAATCTTGTGTTCCACAACAATATGCTTCTATTGCTCCCCATTGCGGAGTATATCTTTGTGGGTTAAGAGAGGCTATATTGTTTAAGATTGCAGCGTAATAATATATTTTCAAGTTTGGAAACCCCATATCACCGCTTTTCACTTGTCTCATTATTATACCTTTTGAAACTCGAGGATGCTTCCCTCCCCAGCTAAAACGTAGCAATATCGCTTGTAAAGATGTAATAAATGTTTGTGGAATTTTTATCTTATTTGTTTTATACTATTGTAATAAAGGAATCTTGGCCACAAAAATAACATTTGTTGCAGCCACATTCCTATTTTATTTTAATTTTTAATTTTATCATCTATAACCTGACTGCTTGGATCTACACCATTTTAAGGAACGCCAAAGAATCCCTAGGTGGGGATTATATCACCCATACGCTATTATCTGAGCGGTGAATTCTGCTCAGCATATTGTGAGTGCATTTCATACTTTTTTTAACTATACTCCAGTTATTCAGTGAGCACTATATATTTTATTCTTTTTATTTCCGGTTGGAACTCCTGGTGAATCACTACTCCATATATCCTTGAGTGGGGATCAATCCACTTCACGCGCTTTATACCAGAGCTGGATTTTAGCTCTGGAAATTGTGAGTACATTATATGATTTTATATGTATTAAGGCCTTTTGGCCTGTAATTGTGGGAGGGGCGTATGACTCACCTTCTCTCTACTTAAGGGATACCCCTTACCTGGCTCCATACCGTTCGAGGTCAGCGCTGCACGAGAATCCACTTCCGGTTCACGTACGGCGCCATCTTGCTTTTCAAAAAACCCGCGGTTTCGTTTGGTGTAGCTGTGTCCAGGAGTCCTTACAGGTCTTCCGCCCGTCCAGCCACGCACATACCCGGTGTTTCGTCGCAGATTAAGTCCACAGGACTGCAAAATCGTAAGTCCGTCGCCCGGATCATTTCCCACGGCGTCGCGATTTTAAAACGGCCTTACTTTACGGCCACACGCTTTACGGCCAAGTCACAGGCATATTAACCCCTTTTGCTGCCGGCATGATCGCGGTATACTCTATGTGCTGACTGACGGTTCGGTTTTCTTGTATTAAGCAAACTTCTTGTTTTCTGCAATATCAGTATCTATAGTTGTTTTTCATGTTATTATTGGTATTTATTTATGCAAATTACGGAATCCTTGCATATGACTGGAGCAAATCCCCCCTATTAACTACTTATAAATAAGTATTTATTTAGGTTATGTTTCAATCTATTAGCAGATATTGCATTATTAGTTATATTGAAATTCTTCATGTTATATATATATTTATGGAGTTATGCTTAAACAAGCTTTTACATTATTTATAGATATCTCATGTAGGACTCAGGTTATAAATTATGTTTTTAGAAATTACGTTTCTATCACACCATGTACTCACGTTTCTTACATGGCACTTATATATTCTGACTTTTTCTTTGTGTACTCAAACGACATACCAAGTACACAAGAACACGGTCTCAAAAAATCTCACAAACTTTCGGGTTGAATCACACGTCTTGATTCAACCACTCATATGTCACGTTTTTCCTGTTTTTGGGATAATTTCTCAAGTATTTCTGTACCTCCTACTTACCTCTTTTCGTGGCTTACATTTACGGCCTACAATAGACTGTATTGTTTTAAATCCTGCACCATATTATACTACAAACACTAGCATTACTAAATCATACGCATTAATCTTGTCACCATAGAGACATATTATACACACCCCTAAGCTTGGTTACCAGGGCCATACCACATAATATGGCCAGTCGGGCCACTACCATTCATTAAAATTCCCCCTCCATATGTACTGATAGAACTCCTCACAGCTAACTAGTCTAAATTGGTATCATAGGATCCAATTCTCACACTATCATATCTGGTTTTCTATCCCTTTAGGTTTTTTCCAGGTTCTCTATACCTGTCGCTTATCAAACTCATACATACTACCAGGTACATTAAGCCTGCTCACGCCATACATCACATACGTTTCCATCTCTACTTAGGACATAGAGTACTGGCAAATTTAGGGGTTATAGGCCCAAATAGGTATCCCCCCTCCGGGCATTCTGCCTATCGTTTAGTGGTCCACGAAGCCAACACCCCGCCTCAACGTTTCGGAGGTAATGCCCCCCGGGCCACACGTGAGTTAGCCGCCTCGCAAATTATAGAGAGGGTGCCACCTGTCACTCCCTTCCCCTGTTTTCTTGTATTGTCACCGAGAGAGCCTATGAACTCCTGCCACTACGTCAGGTGGCCTCAAATAACCCCTCGCGCCAACGCATAGATAGAGCCTCTCATAGCCACTTGGCAACTAGCAGGGCCTCACCTGTCACCAAAGAACAAGATTAATTTTTCGCCTCATCCGGCATAATTAGCCTGCCAGTACATCCCCTGGGGGTTTTTACGCTAACCATATATTTTGTCATCTAGTATGTCTCAAGAAGGGGTAGAGGATTTCTCCATCCCGAGTACTCCGGCTAGAGCAAACACCCCATCACAGGAGGAAGATACGGCTAGTCCAGTATCTTTCAGATCATGGACTATCCCTCGCATCACTAGCGAACTCAGGAGACAACAAATCCCTTTTCCAGCAACAGCAAGGAAAGCGGAACTTTACAAATTACTGCACACCTCAACCGATAACATGGACGCTGGGGAAGGGTCGAGCCAGTCCAACCCAGGAAACATAAATGACATGCTCACGTCCCTCATGGCATCCATGAGCAAGGTCAATTCTAGGCTGGAGAAACTTGAATCGGTCACTACAACCCTCACTATGGCTGGACCGGCCACGGCAATTCCCCCATCAGTGGTGGAGTCGCAATCAGTTTCTCCAGCCATCACCTCGGATGACCAAGAGGTTTACCCTGCCCACATGATACCTGAGCACCTCAGGAAAGATATCCTGGAAGGTAAAGATGTCAATCTGGCCTCACTACTAATTGCCTCCCAGGATATAGTGGAACATAAGACATACGCTTATGACGATATTTCTGTGGTGGTCAAATCTAGGGATGCACGATTAAATAGGAAGCTAACCATTCCAGAATTTGTATTAGCTTTTGGCATTTATCGGGATGTGATCTGTACGGTATATCCCCACAGACGTGAGGAGTTTGACTTATATATGCACAGGCTGGTTGATCTGGGCAACAAATATGGTGGGTCAGCTTTCTATGACTACCATAGATCCTTTTCTGCCAAAGTGTCTGGCGCCTTCTCACAGTACGGGACAAGGTCCAACTGGAGTAAGATTGATACGATCATTTTTTGCAGGCACTTTGCAGGTCTAAGAGCACCGGCCTGTGCACACTGCTCCTCCATGGCTCATACTGCCAATTTTTGTCCGACCACTGCGAACGAACCTACCACCTCGCAGGGCACTAGCTCCGCTGTTTCGGCAGAGAGAACACCCAAAGACAAACTGGGTCGACCTATCAAGTTTTTGGGGAAATCCCAAATATGTAATAATTTCAATGTCGGTGCATGTAATTACAGTGGTTGTCGGTTATTGCATATATGTTCAAAATGTTTTAGGGCACATGCGAAGACCATGTGTCCAAATAAAATGTACCCTAAGCAATACTTAACTGAGATAAATATTTCTGTACTCACGGCATTACTGTCACAACTTCATCATCACTGGCCTATCACAAGGATTCCATACTGGTCTCATACACATGCCTTCAGGAATCCTTGAATGTCCTAATTTACAATCTGCACAACAAAACCCTACAGCGGTTAGCACACTCATAGCCAAAGAAGTGGCAGAGGGCTTCCTACTGGGACCCTTTCAGTCCCCTCTTTTTTCCACATGGCGGACAAACCCCATCGGTATTGTCACAGGGAAATCTTCCAACAAACAAAGACTTATCATCGATCTGTCTGCACCTCACACCTCTGCCACACCTAGTCTGAACTCCCTTATCCCCTCTGAGGAATTTTCACTTCAATACTCCACCATAGATCACGCCATTACGGCTATCATGCAGGCAGGGGTCGGAGCATGGCTCAGCAAGACTGACATTACAAATGCCTTCAAATTATTGCCTATCCACCCTACACTATGGCACCTGCATGGCATTAAGTGGGCCGGGCACTACTACTTTTTCTCACGCCTAACGTTTGGTTCAAAAAGTAGTCCGGCCATTTTCGACGTATTCGCCGAAACATTATGCTGGTTATTATTAAATGTAGCCAGATGCTCTACAGTTATACACTACCTGGATGATTTCTTACTGATCGAAGAGAACACTTCCCCTCCCAGTAGCCTCATAGAAACCATCAGTCTTTTTAAACAGGTGGGTGTTCCAGTCTCCCCCACCAAAACTGAAGGACCAGATACAGTCATCACCTTTCTGGGAATCATGCTAGACTCAGCCACCATGCAAGCCAGCCTGCCACGCACCAAGATAGAGAACATTCTTACTAACATTAACCTCTACATACACCTCGGTACTTGCAACCGCAAAGAATTGCAGTCTCTACTTGGGTCACTGAACTTTGCCATGCGCATTATACCTCAAGGCCGGGCTTTCATCTCACGGCTCCTATACATGTTCCCACTATTTAGACATGATGCACACAGGTTACCACTGGATACCCAAGCCACGGCAGACCTACTTATGTGGAGAAACTTTTTGACCACCTGGAATGGGAAAAGCATGTTTCTCCCTAAATTGTCTGACTCCTCACCTACCATCTGGTCAGACGCGGCGTCTACCACAGGTTTTGCAGCAATTTACGGGAATGAATGGCTTTGGGGTAGCTGGCCTCCAGTGGTTCAGGACCTGGAAGGTTTTTCCACTACCTCAGCTCTATTTGAGATATATCCAATTGTGGCAGCTGCCGTGACATGGGGGCATCTATGGGCAGGTTCGTCAGTACGTTGCTACTCAGACAACCAAGCTACTTGCCACATCATAAACAAAGGCCGATCCAAGTCACTGACCATTATGAGGTTCTTGAGGAAACTCACCTGGCTGGCGGCATGCCATAATTTCTTCTTGTTGTGTGTTCATGTCCCAGGTGTTTGTAACACGGCTGCTGACAATTTGTCTCGTTTCAATTTACAGGCTTTTCGGCAAATACTTCCGTCAGCCGCACGCACAGCCACGACAACTCCACCTTTCCACCAGCTAGTTATGGACTAGAAGCTATTATGCAACATAGCAGGACATTGGCACAATTAGCACTGTCCACCAATACCCGGAGAACATATGACAGGGCTTTCCTACTATTTAAAAGATTCCTGTCACTGCACAACATCACACAACCTTTCATCATGACATCTTTGTTGGGTTTTGCTTCTTTTTGCCACCTCAAACTTAAATTATCTTACAACACAATCAAGCTATATCTGACAGGCGTACAACATCACATGCTAACATTACAACCAAACAACACAAGTTTCATGTCCTCCTACCAGATCAAGAACATCCTTAGGGGTATCCAGAGATCCGAACCCCCACGTACCGCGCAAAGGCTACCTATAGACTTCAATATTTTCAAAGATTTATCCAGCCTACTAGATTTAAAACCCTTTGCGAACAACACAAACCTTGTTATAAAAACCGCCATATACGTGGCTTTTTATGGGTTCTTGAGACCAAGAGAATTTACCGCCATCAACACATCCCAGTCCACTCACATTCTGCTTCATTCACACTTAACAAAACACATGGATTACTATATCTTAGCTCTGCATCACTCCAAAACCAATCAACACGCACCCCCGGTAGAGGTTAGATACTATCCTACCCACAACGAGTGGTGCCCCGTCACATTACTGGATACATATACTCAGCATTTCAAAGCATCACCATCTCAACCACTTTTTTGTCTACAAGGTTCGGTACTCACTACCACCACCTTCATGACCCACGTCAGGTCCCTACTTACACAACTAGGCCTAAAATCAGCTAACTATTCGGGCCACTCCTTCGTCCAGTGCAAACATTCCAGTGCATGTTATCAAGTCACTAGGGCGCTGGAAGTCTTCTGCATACTCTAGATACATACCTAACCCGGTACAAGAGGTTAGAAATGCCTTTCATGATATGTCTGGTTAAAGTATGTATATTGCTTGTTTCGTAATAAAAGTTTATTTTCTACTTTTGCCCTCTTTATTTGCAGGCCTACCTCATCGTCGGTTCCGGCACACCACAACCGACTTGCTCTTTTAATACCATCCCACACTTGTCAGTGTTTGTATCTTCTGTACTATCATGAGCCCTTAACACAAATATATTTATATATATATATTGACATATTGCACTAATGGATCTTCTCTCCATTTCTCTCCACATATGGCTTACTGAGAATCGAAGTCTCCATTGGGAAGAACCTTTATTGATACACAAGAATCTTCTTCGTTCACTGTGGACTTTTACCTTGGACTCGTAATTTTGTATTAAATTTTATATATCATAAAAATTTTCTATACATATTTTTTATATACTGTATTATTTACTTTCCTTTTTACCTAATTTTACAGTGTGTACTCCCTTCGATACATACGGCACTAAAGACACGCCCTTTCTTTTTGTTTTTATGTTCTATTATACCGCTGTATGCCTACTACACTAGAGCTAGTATAAGCTCTATAAAATGTGAGTGGATCTACTATATTTTTATATTTTTATTTATTTTTTGGAACATACTGCACCATTATTGTTTTTCGTTTTATCTCCACGCTGGCTGTCTGGAATTACACTGAAGAGGAGACTCACCACATATCCTTCAAGCGGAAATCATACTGCTGCAAGCTATCCACACCAGAGCAGGATTAAGCTCTATAAAAAGTGAGTAAGATCTCTTCTATTTTATTTTCATACCTTTTGGATCACCCTGCACTACCACCGGTTCCATCATTCATCGCCCTCCTCCATATACCTGCATGAAGTGGAACCCTACAACTACAGATATATATAACCTTAACATTAACCCTAAATGTCCCATGTCCTAAGCTTAGTGAATGCACTAACTATAATGAAAGTGTAAAACTAGCTTTACTTACCTTCCAGGACATTGCTGTGGAGGAGTAGCAGGAGTGCTAGCACGCATGTGCAGCACAGGATCCAGCCGACTCCCCTCACCGAAAGTGACGAGGTATGGGATTTTCAGGGTGTAGGGGATTTTGATAGAACACCCAATCCATTCATAGAGCCATCCTGGAAAGTCTGGAGCAGAGGTCTAGGGTGCTAATACCATGCCAACACCTTTATCTAGCATTGTGCAGCCTGCTCCTATTCTGTATACTTGCTATCAACAAGCTCAGACTGCTGCATACTAGCACACCCAAGTGTTGGGCTCACAGTCTCAGCAGCAAATTTTAAAAGTGAAGCAGCTACAGAGGAGGTCTGTGATTATTAAACCAACACCACACCCTTCTGAAAGCTGCTAAATCTGAATCCTATAAAGCACTGTTTCTCAGAGAGTTCTGTAGATGCAGAGCTACAGTATTATAAACTTCAGTGCTTGTAATTATTGTTACCCAATCCTTTTCTGTTTATCCTACATTAAAGGAACTGTATAGGCAAAAAAATGCACTTCCTGCCCACCCTCCGAACAGTAAACCTACTGTCAACGAATGTTTTTTTCCCTAATTAGTGTAAAAATTAGCTTTAGAAGTACCTGTTTTAATCTTTATTTTGGACAGACTAACCCTTTTTTGATTTCAATTCATATCTCCCTGCTTCCTGTATGTCAGCCATACTGTCCACCAATGGCCATGCTCCAAAGATTCTTTATGACAGGGGTTCTCAACTCATGGTACACATACCCCAGGGGTACGAGAAAACATTGTTGTAATGGAAGTTCCGCAGGGCCGATCCAGGGTACATTGCAGCCGAGACTGGCATGCCCTGGATTTGTTTATTTCAAGGGACATGATAGCCACCCAGACCACTTCAGCTCAATGAAGTGGTCTGGGTGCCAGGTCCCTCAGGTTTTAACCATTCAAATGTAAACATGGCAGTTTCAGAGAAACTGCCATGTTTACATTGCAGGATTAATCCAACCTCTAGTGGTTGTCTTCCTGACAGTCGCTAGAGGCGCATCTGCAACGCTCCGTCCGTGGTGCAGAACGTCCATAGGAAAGCATTAAGAAATGCTTTCCTATGGACTGTATGAATGCGCCCGTGGCACTTGCCGCGCATCCGCATTCACTCCACTCGGGAGCTGACGTCCGCGGGGGAGGAGAGGTCACCAGCGCCGAGGGAGCCCGGCACTGGATTAAGGTAAGTGGCTGAAGAGGGACCCTTTGGGCACTATAGTGTCAGGAAAACGGGTTTGTTTTCCTGACACTATAGTGATCCTTTCATGCTTTATTGCTGTAATGGAGTCACAGGATGGAAAAGCCTTGCACTGCTTCTCCTTCCTGTCAGAAAGATGCAGGAACCTCACAGCACTCAGTCCCGCCTCTCCAGAGCACTTTGACAGGTAGCCGAGTGCTGTACTGGAGAGGCTAGGACTGACAGCATCGCGTGGGAAGGCGTGCTACGCGAAACACGGGAGCTTTGAACAGATGGTGGAAAAGGGAAGAGATCTCTTTTTGGTACACCCTCCCCACTGTCAACAATTCCTCCCTACTGCCACTGCTCCTTCTCCATTGACTCCCTCCCACTGCCACTGTCCCCCTACCCACTGTCATCCTCCCACACTGCCACTGTCCCACTCCCCACTGTCTCCCTCCCACACTGTCACTATCCCCCTCCCCATTGTCTCCCTCACACACTGCCACTGCCCTCCTTTCACGTTCATCCTCCCACACTGTCACGACCCTCCTCCCCAATGTCTCCCTCCCACACTGTCACTGTCCCTCATGCACTGTCTCAGTCTCCCTCCCACACTTCTACTGCACCCTCCTCACTGTCATCCTCCCATATTGTCACTATCCCCCTCCCTACTGTCATCCTCCCACATTGACCGCTCCCCACTGTCATCCTCCCACACTGCCCCCTCCCCACTGTCACTGCCACCCTATCCACTATTTCTTTCACACGCTGTCACTGCCCCCTACCCACTGTCATCCTCCCACACCGTAACTTCCCACTGTAACGGAACCGCTGGCACCTCGACCGGGTACCTTCCACTGACGGATGCTCCTAATGCTTTCCGAGGACTCCAAGCACTCTGCCCGACACCATAACCACTGCAGACCCCACGAACCGCCGCAGCTTGGCTGGGGTCTCGTCGTCTCCACCCACTCTGGACCCAAGACCAGGGTCCAGCTTCCAGTAGGTCGACCTCTCAGTATTTCAGAGAGCAGGAACAGGAACAAGCTCTTAGCAGAGCTTAGTGATTATACCCTGGGAGTATAGTGATTATAGCACTCCCCAGAGTGTAGTTCTCCAATCCCCCAAACATGAGCCGAAACTTCATGAAGGTACAAGATGATCTGCCTTTTAATGACCACACACTGGCTTTTATGCAAGTTCCCATGCAAGGGGACATCCCAAGGGTGGGACACAGTACAACCAATCATTTACAGGAAAACCGTAAAACACACCCAGCCCCAACATACAATCCCTCCCTTCTGCCTGTGATATAATTACTGAACACAATGGGTTAATGTAATTTATCACAGGCAGGAAAAATACACTTTTTACACATATACTGTAACTTTAAAAATATGCATCATGTTCACATAAAACATACATATTCAGAATCAGCATACTTTAAATATAAATATAACCAAAAATCATACAAATTCCCCCAGTAGATAAAAAGTGAGCTGGGAGTCCTTTATGACCGACCACAAGCACATTTCCATGCCCAAAACAGTTCCAGAGAATCAGGCTGTGCGGTCAGTCAATTTCCCATGTTAAAGTCAGTTCAAACAGACGAACGACAACCATTCGAATTGTCGAACTGTTGAATGAACTGTCGAATGGCGTTCGAACTGTCGAATGCATTGAAGTCTGGAGAAGGTAAAACTTCAGCTTAATTAAAGATGGCCGCCGCCACGTGTTCGTTTGTCTAATGGCGGCCCCCCAGCATTCGGCAATTTACCTACAGCAGGCTCCCAGCCTTGGAGGTAAATTGCCTGCACACTTCCACTTCTGGGTGGTCCGCCTGTGTGGTACCTGGTTCAGTAAGCTCCATTTACTGAACCAAGTGGGAGAAAACCATAGACAAAGTATTTGAAAGGTCTGGGGACATAGTCTTAAAGGGGCATTGTCACAGAAAATCTCAATATATCCCCAGACTGTTCTTAAAGGGCCAGCAGCACAATATAAATCCATTAGCCAAAATAATGTTTGTAAAGTGCCATACAACCCAGGGCATAGTCATGAGGCAGGAGGCTGGCACTCAGGCTCCTCCAACAGCTAGGGGCAAAGGGCAACTTGTCACCTAAAAATCTAGTGACAAAAGGCATTTCGTCACACCCACCTCCCACACTGTCACTGCCATCCTCCCACACTGTCACTGCCCCATCACCACTGTTATCCGCGCACACTGCCCTCCTTCCCTCTGTTACTCTCCCACACTGTCACTATCCCCCTCCATCCCCACTGTTTCCCTCACACACCCTGCCCTCATACCCACTGTCACCCCCCCACACTGTCTCTGCCTCCCCCTAACTGTTTCCCTCCAACACTATCACTGCCCTTCTCCCCACTGTCTCCCTCCCACACTGTCATCCTCCCAAAATGCCCTCCTTCCCACAGCCACTCTCCCCACGGTTTGCCTCCCACACTATCACTGCCCCCCTCCCAATTGTCACCTTTCCACACTATCACTGTCCCCCTCCCCACTGTCACCTTCCCACACTATCACTGCCCCCCTCCCCACTGTCACCGCCACCCTCCCACACTATCACTGCCCCCTCCCATACTGTCACTGCCCACTCCCACACGGTCACTGCCTCCCATGCCAATGTCACCCTCTCACACGGTTACTGCCCCCTCCCCAAAGTCACCCTCCCACAAAGTCACCCTCCTCCCACTTCCCCCCTCCCACAATGTCACTGCTTCCCTCCCACAGTCACTGCCCCCTTCCCCAATGTCACCCTCCCTCACTGTCACTGCCCCCCTCCCTACTGCCATCCTTCCACACTATCACTACCCCCTCCCCACTTTCACCCTACCACACTGTCACTGCCTCCCCCACTATCACCCTCCCGCACGGTTACTGCCCCCTCCCTAAAGTCACCCTCCCACAATGTCACTGCTTCCCTCCCACACTGTCACTATCACCCTCCCCACTGTTTCCTTCCCACACTATCACTGCCCTTCTCCCCACTGTCTCCCCCCTACACTGTCACTGGCACCCTCCCACACTGTCACTGCCCCCCTTCCCACTGTTTCCCTCCCACACTGTCACTGCTCCCTCCCATACTGTCACTGCCCACTCCCACAGGGTCAGTGCCTCCCATCCCAATGTCACCTTCTCACACGGCTACTGCCTCCTCCCCATAGTCACCCTCCCACATCATCACTGCCCCCCTCCCCGCTGTTACTGCCCCCTGCCCACACGGTTACTTATTGCCAGCCTCCTGCCATGTGACTATGGTCACTGGGAGACTTTGCCAATTAAAAACACTATTTGGGCTTATTGGATTTTGAAACACTTTTTCTTCCCCTTTGATTCCACTGGAGAATGTGCCTCTTCCCCTTCCCCCTTTCCTGTCCCATTGTTCTCCAGCAAGGCGTTGTCCCAGTGACACTGCCAGACCAGTTTAAACTGGCTGCTTTGTCACTCCTCAATCTCTCATCAGCCCTTGCAAAACTTTAACCCCATGGCAAATTTACTCTGTTCGTGGCATCTTAGCGTTTTTCACCTATATTGGGCGCTCAGATCCGAGCTATTTGGGTATAGGTGGGGGTTCTGTGTAATATAATAGGAATTATGTATTTTTACTGTTAGTGTAAAATGAAGATATTTTCTGTAGCTGGAGATAATTGAGTTTACTGCAGTGCCTTAAGCCAATTATCTCCAGGATAGAGGGGAGGGATTTTACTGTGTATGTGGGAGTGTTATTTTGTTAATTAGTGTTCCCATTGGTTTGTGTCCCTTTTTCACAGTTTACCACCAGCTCCAGGGGGTGTGCCTCTGGCCTAAATACTTATATAAAAGAAAGTCCTTTTGTGTGCATTAAACAGACCTGCTTGACCCTTTCTTGAAGCCTTGGCTCATGCTTGGGGGATGGGATAACTACACTCTTGGGGATTGCTATATTCACACTATACTCCCCAGGGTAAGCTCTTGTAACAGCTGTTCTTGTTACTGCTACGCTCTCTGGAGGAAGAGAGGCCTGCCCACTGGAAGCTGGATCCTGGCCTTGGGTCCAGTTTGGGTGAAGGACGGTGAGACCCCAGCGCAGCTGCATCACTGGAAGTGGGGTCTGCAGTGCTGATGGCGTCGGTTAGAGTGCTTGGAGTCTTCGGCAAGCACTAGGAGCATCAATTGGTGGAGGTACTCGGTCGGAGTGCCAGCGGTCCGTCACACCCCCCAATGTCACCTTCCCACACTGTCACTGCCTCCCTCCCTGTTACCGCTCTCCCCACTGTCACCCTCCCACACGGGCACTGCCCCCCTCCCCACTGTTTCCCTCCCACACTATCACTGCTCTTCTCCCTCCCACACTGTCACTGCCCCCCTCCCCATTGCCCCTCTCCCACACTCTGAAATACTCCCCCAACTGTCACCCTTCCACACTGACACTGCGCCCCTCCCCACTGTTTTCCCTCCCACACTATCACTGCCCTTCTCCCCACTGTCACACCCCATACTGTCCACTGTCACCCCCCATACTGTCACTGTCAACTCCCACACTGTCACCCTCCCACAGTTACTGCCCCCCTTCCCTGCTGCCACACCCCACACTGTCATTGCCCCCCTCCCCACTGTTTCCCTCACACACTATCACTGCCCTTCTCCCCACTGTCCTGGTACGGTTTCTTGTGTATTTTGACCTTGGCTTCGATCTCTTTATCCCTTGCCCTGTGGCTTGGCTCCTGACTATCCTGACTTCTATATTCCCCGTCCTTAGGCATGCTATTAGTTTCCGTGATTTCTGTGTTCTTGTCCACAGCCTGTCTTGTGGCTTTTCCTTTTATATGTTAAATCAGGCCGTTTTAAGGCCCGGTAATACATTTTCTTCTACATAGAGTTCTGCGTGTTGGGCATTAGTTTATCCTGACACTTCCTCCCACACTGTCACTGCCCCCCTCCCCACTGCCCCTCTCCCACACTCTCAAATAACCCCTCCCCACTGTTACCCTCCTACACTGTCATTGCCCACCTCCCCACTGTCTCCCACCCTCCCCAGTGCCCCTCTGCCACACTCTCAAATACCCTCTCCCCACTTTCTCAGTCCCACACTGTCACTGTACCCCTCCCCACTGCCATCCTGTTACTGCCCTACTCCCACACTGTCACTGCCCCCCTTACAAATTCAACCCTCGCCACTGTCTCCCTCCCAATGTCATCCTCCCACACTGTCACTGTTCCCCTCCCCAATGACACCTGTCCTATTCCCAAACGCTGCCCCAACATCCCCATGCTCTGTCACCTGTTCTTCCCCCACACTGCATCCACCAACACACTGCCCACACAATCCTTTTCCCACACACTGCCACCATGCACTGTCCTCCTCCCCACACACTGTCCCCCCACAAACCCCTTTCCCAACACTGACACCCTCCCCACACATTGCCCAAAGCTCTGTCACCTGTCCTCACCCCACAGTCACCCACATCGCCCCCCCCACATTATCTTTCTCCCACAAACTGCCCCTGTGATGGAATTCCAGTAAAATAAAAGTTTAGTAGGCCAAGATTGCCACGTGGCATATGTAGGTACATGTGTTTGTAGTATAAGTTAGTTAGTTACACGTAGCTAACATACTGTCATCAATGTACTGAGCATGTGCAGGAATGCAGGAACTGGAATTACGCTCCCTTCTCCTTTGTTTCAGAGGAGCCACGTGGTTAGCCGGATGGATGAGTTTAGACTCTGTTTATTGATTGGTTAAGGGTATGTGTGGGTGTAGCTAATTATGGGAGGAGCTATATTATTATATAATGAATGTACTCCATGTGTTCAGGGCTCAGATATTTTTTGAACAGGAGTTCATCTGAGACCCGATCGGTACGTGAATAAAGGCCTCTTACTTCCTGAATACCTGTGTCCATCTCTCTGTGTTTGACTTCTGCACTCTTCCACGGTTACATCTCTGGTGTATTGGGTCTGGGAACCTTATCGCATGGAAGCCAGCGCAGAGATTTGAGAAGTAATCTTTTACCAAATCCTCTACGCTGCACCCCTGGACTTCTACTGTGTGGACCTCCTTTCATCTCGGCGCCACTGGCCTTTTGTCCAGGAGATCATCGGCTTCTGCGCATTGAGTACTGGGGTGTCCCGTCGATGAGTGTGAACCCAGGTCCAGGAACGAAGAGGTAAGACTGATACTGTTAGAGCGGTAGGCCCACAAGGGGTTTTATATTTGGAATTGGTTGTATGGAATCTGCCCCTTCCCTCTGGAAGGAAGAAGCAAAGGTGCACTGCTTATTGGAAATTAGACGCTCTATAGTCAGCCCGTCTAATACAGGTGGTTTGGGTCAGGCTGAATTTTTGGTGTAAATAGTTCACCGGTGTCCTGTCTTGACTAGCATATCTAGGTGTAAATTTTGGTCGCTAGGTCGGGGGGACCGGGAGACTAAGCAGATTCTGGTGTACATTCCGTCTGTTAGATCTCAACCTATCTTGGCTAAGTGGGAGGCGTGTAAATTCAACCGCTATACTATTGATAGAGTAGATAGACTAATGGGGCTCTGTTGTACATTCCGCTCATTAGTTCGCTATGTGTGGTGCTTGGGCAGCGTAGACTAACCGAACCTTGGTGTAAATTGTTCGATAGTTCTTGAGGTGCTGGCCAATTAGAATAGTTGGGATTATTGTAAATAATTGTTAGATATAATGTAATTGGTAAGCTGGTGAATTGGTTAAATTGTATGCCTTGCTAGAAAGCTTGAGCTCTGCCATCTAGCGGGAGTGTAAATTGTGTGTATAACTGTATAATAGTGCACGGTACCATAACCACTAACATGTATTATAATTACTGATATTGTGTATTGTATATAACTACTAACAATCTGTTGTTTTATGTTATATGTGTAACACTATAACTGTTACTAATCGACCTGTGATTCTAAAACTGTACCATAACCACTTGCTAACCGTACCATAACTACTGATTGTAAAGACGATGTTACTGGAGTGTGTTATAGTCGGGTAATTGAAAGTTGATTTACTGCATGGATGGTTGCAGGGTTTGATTTATAGTTACAGTGATAAGTATCTAGTGTTTGGTGAATTTTTGTGTGTGAAGACGTCGTGTTAGCGCTGTGTGTGTATGAGAATTCTCCTCGTGTTTTTGTGTGTGTTTGGCCTAGTAACTGTGCCACATGGTGCTGTTGCCAGGGAGACGGGTGTGACTGTTGGGAGTGTGTTTGTTGTATTTCTTTGAATTCGACGCTCCGTTGCAAAGTATGGGTGCGTCTGATTCAAAGATCGTTGATCCCTTGTCATGCATGCTAGATAATTTCGCAAAGGGATACAAGGTTTGTGATTTTGGGGTAAAATTATCCCCAAAACGTCTGACAACATTGTGTAGCAGAGAATGGCCTATTCTGGTGACTGCATGGTCTTGATCCAAATCTAGTGCAACATGTACACATGGCTGTATCTAATAGGCCTGAATTTTACGATCAGTTTCCGTATATTGATTGTTGGAAACAGGTTGTGGAAGGATTGCCTAAATGGATTAAAGTATGCCACGAGGAGCAATGTCGCCTCATGGTTGCCAGGACTCGCCTGTCCATCAGGGTCGCAACTCCACCCATTTTAGATACATCCACTGAGTCTGAGCTTCCTCTACCAAGGTTAGAGGAGGTGCTGCCGGTGTTGCCACTCCCCCTACCCTAGTGTCTCCTCCCACTCATTCATCCAGGTCAGAGTCCAGCGTTTAGTAAAAATTAGTTGTCCCCATCTACTTGTCTCACTACCCCTAGACCGGAACTTAATATTAAACAATCTCACCGAAGCCCTGTATTAATCTGGTACCCTCCATCCCCGACATTACCAAATGCCTCTCCGACTTACACCGCGCCCAACACACGTTGACGATAATGGTCAATTGCAACATGCAGACCCTGTATTTGTTTATGTTCCTTTCACTACGACTGACTTATTTAATTGGAAGACACATAATTCTTCATACACTGATAAGCCTCAAGCCATGACACATTTGGTTGCCTCGATCATACAAACCCACAATTCTTCTTGGGCTGAATGCCAGCAATTATTATTGACTTTATTTAATAATGAGGAAAGGACTCGGATCAATCAAGCGGCTATTAAAGCGCTTGAGGAAGCGGCCCGTGTACAGAACCAGGCCAATCCGGCTGCATGGGCTGCAGCCCATTACCCCAATGTGGATCCGAATTGGAATGTTAATGCCGCTGATATGCCCCATTTAAGAGCTTATAGGGAAGCCATTATTACTGGCATGAAGGCAGGAGGGAAAAAGGCAATCAATATGTCAAAGACGGCTGAGGAGCTGAAGAAAACTGAAGAGTCACCTAGTGCCTTTTATGAAAGATTACTGGAGGCATACAGATTGTATACTCCTTTTAATCCAGAGGCGTGTGAGAATTCCCGAATGGTCAATTCAGCCTTTGTCAGCCAGGCCCAAGGTGATATTAAAAGGAAATTACAGAAGTTAGAGGGATTTGTAGGGATATCAATATCACAGTTGATGGAGATTGCGCATAAGGTATACATGAATAGAGAAACAGAGACAAAGAGGGAAGAAGAACGTAAAATGAGGAAGAAGGCAGATATGCTAGCGGTAGCTATTGCTAGTGTAGAGAGAACGGGAAGGGAGATGAATAGAGGAGTTGAAAACAGGTTGAGTAGGGGACCACTAAGCAGGAATCAGTGTGCATATTGTAGGAAGGAAGGACATTGGAGGAATGAATGTCGAAGAGAGAGCAGTATGAAAATGACCGACAAGAAGAGAGAAGAGTGCGGGGAGGTTATGGTGGTAACTATAGAGACAGAGGAAGAGGAAGTTTCGGAGGAAATAGTGGGAATAATAGAGGAAGTGTTCAAGGGGACAGATATTATCCACCCATGCAGAGACCTAGAGAAAGAGAGGATAGAGATTTTGTGTGTCTGGCTGACACTGTTATGGAGGACTATTGATACCGACCGGGCTCCATACCCTTGGCCGAGCGGAGCCTATGGTCGATGTAGCAATAGGGGGAAAGAGAAGTCCTTTCATGATTGATACTGGGGCTGAACATTCCGTGGTGACCAAATAAGTTGCTCCTCCATCAGGAAAAACCATTACAGTAATAGGAGCAACTTGGAAGAGCACTGCTAGACCGAGAGTCGCACTTGCATTCGGGGAGGCCATTTGGTGAAGCACCAATTTCTATATATGCCTGAGTGTCCAATCCAACTTCTGGGATGAGATTTATTATCAAAGCTTCAAGCCCAGATAACCTTTTTACCCAATGAATCGACATCCTTGAAGTTTAATGGATCATCGGGCATAATGGTGATATCGGTGCCCAGGGAAGAAGAATGGGGCTTCTATACTATAATGACAAGTGTAAATCCTAAGAGTGATGAATTCCTATTTGACATTCCAGGAGTATGGGCAGAAAATAATCCACCAGGGCTTGCCCGTAATATTCCACCGATACGTATTGAGTTGAAGCTTGGGGCCTATCCCGTGAGTCTACGACAGTACCATATACCCCAAAATGCAAAGAGAAACATACAGACCTACTTGGATAAGTTCGTAAGGTATGGTATCCTAAAATTCTGTACTTCCCCCTGGAATACTCCATTGTTACCTGTTCAGAAGCCAGGATCAGATGAGTATCGTCCTGACAAGATTTAAGAGCAGTTAATGATGCGGTAGTTAATATACACCCAGTTGTACCCAACCCTTATAATCTGCTTGCCTTGATACCAGGTGGGGCAACTTATTTTACAGTCTTAGATCTCAAGGATGCTTTCTTTTGTCTTCGAATTGTTGCTGAGAGTCAGTGTATCTTTGCATTCCAATGGGAAGATGCTGTTACGGGTTCAAAGCGTCAGATGACTTGGACTAGATTAAGGTTCAAGAATTCACCCACCCTATTTAGATCCGCATTAAGCCAGGACCTGCAAGATTTCAAGTCCATCCCAGGAGAATGTGTATTACTTCAGTATGTGGATTATTTGTTGATAGCGGCAATTACTAAAGAGATATGCCAACAAGCAACTTATGATCTACTTCAAATTCTCTGGAAGGTAGGATACAAAGTAGAAGAAAGAGCAATTGTGCCAGTCAACTGTCAAGTATTTAGGATTCCATATCTCTGAAGGTCAAAGGATAATGGGACCCGAAAGGAAAGAAGCGGTATGTCAGATACCGATACCTAGGAATAGAAGACAGGTGCGAGAATTCTTAGGAGCAGCAGGATTCAGCAGGATATGGATTCCTAATTTCGCGATATTGGCAAAACCCTTATATGGAGCTATAAAAGGCCTGACCCCTTCCTATGGACCACTGAACAGCAGAAGGCATTTGAGAATATCAAGAAAGCACTAATGATTGCCCCAGCCCTAGGTCTACCTGATTATACATGTCCATTCTATCTGTATGTACATGAGCAAAGAAGAATGACTAACTCAGTGTTTGGGATCATGGCAACGACCTGTCGCGTACATGTCCAAACAGTTGGATGCAGTGGTCTTCCACCTTGTCTGTGAGCAGTGGCCGCCGCTGCCCTGTTGGTAGCAGAAGCTGACAAGCTTACACTAGGACAGGAACTCTACGTGCGAGTACCTCATGCAGTACAGACTCTATTGGATTACAAAGGTAATCATTGGTTCAGTAATAGCCGAATGACTAAATATCAAGCCATGTTATGTGAAAATCCAAGATTACTCTGAATCCAGCTACCCTTTTGCCACAACCTATTGAAAGTCAACATGATTTTTTGGAGATAATGGATGAGTTGTTTTCAAGCCGACTGGACCTTCTTGACTTTCCTATCCAGAACCCGGATGCACAGTATTATACGGATGGTAGTAGCTATGTGAAAGAAGGAATACCAACATATGCGGTAACAACTATAGACTAGGTGATAGAGACACGGCCATTGTCAAAAGGGACATCAGCACAGAAGGCAGAATTGATTGCATTGGCATGGGCCTTGCAATTGGCTGAAGGGTTGAAGGTGAACATATATACTGATTCAAAATATGCATTTTTAACCACTCATGCCCATGGAGCCTTGTATAAAGAAAGAGGGTTGCTGAATTCGGAAGGGAAAGAAATTAAGTATGCAGCTGAAATTCTTCAACTCTTGGAAGCAGTATGGGAGCCAAAGGAGGTCGGTATTATACATTGTAGAGCACATCTGAGAGGCGATAGTGATGTGATAAGAGGATGGCAGATAGTGCGGCTAAGCGTGCTGCTGAATCTGGACAGGAGGAATATGTGGGGTACGTCACTGCCCTTGTGCCGGCCCCTTTGTCTCAATGGACTCCGGTTTATACAACAACTCAAGAGATGGAGTGGTTGAAGACTGAGGCGGGAAAATATTTGGAGAACAATTGGTATCAGTTAGAAGATGGAAGAATAGTCATTCCGACATCTCTGGCTATAGAGATTGTTCAGAACTTCCACAATGGTACACATACAGGAAGATATATGGAAGAATCTCTCAGAAAACATTTCTATATACCAAGATTATCCAATCTTACTCAAGCCATTGTTCGAAGATGTGTTCTGTGTGCAAAGAACAACGCAAGACAAGGCCCTGTTAAACCTCCTGGATCTGCAAATAGATTATACAGTGATGCCTAAATCTGGAGGATATCGTTATCTGTTGGTAGCTGTGTGTACCTACTCAGGATGGGTAGAAGCTTGTCCAACCCGTATGGAAAAAGCAGGAGAAGTTGTACGATTCTTGTTGCGAGAGGTCATACCCAGATATGGACTCCCGTGCTCTATAGGATCAGATAATGGCCCGGCCTTTATTCATCAGTGCCTACAACAACTGACTCATATGCTTGGTATTAAGTGGAAACTTCATACAGCATATAGACCTCAGAGTTCTGGGAAGGTGGAAAGGATGAACAGAACTATAAAGACCCAGTTGGCACACTTCTCTTCTGGGTGGCCGTCCATTCGGTAGTTTTATTCGGCAGAAAAGTCAATTAAACGAACAGGGGCATACGAACAGGTAATTCCAGGAAAAAGGCAAAACAGACGAACCAGCAATCCCAGTCTATACAGATGGATCTGTCACACTAACATACCACAGCAAACACACACATACTTTTTCTCACCACATTGGATGTCATATGTTTATTATAAATAAATATAAAGAGACAGAAACTGATAAATACCTATAGAGCTTTGTGTTATCTCTCCCTCGCTATCTCTCTATAAATCTTTCTATAACTCTACCTGGGTAGGCAGGTTGGCTGAATGGGACTGGCAGGGGAGAGGTTGACACTGGGTAGGGAGGTTGGCTGACAGGGACTGGCAGGGGAAGCGTAGACACTGGGTAGGATGTTTGGCTGGCTGGGACTGGCACGGGAGGGGTTACCAATGGTTGTGAGGTTGGCTGACAGGGACTGGCAGGGGAGGGTTAACAATGGGTATGCCAGTTGGCTGGCAGGGAAGGGGTTAAAACTGGGTAAGGAGGTTGGCTGACAGGAGCTGGAGGAAAATGTATTGCTTGCATTACAGGGGGAGGGAGATAAACACATGGGATGTAGCCCTGTCTCTGCAGTGCAGCCTGTGTTGTGAGCATTCCTTACTCTAGACTATTTTCATTAGCTGACAAAGGTTTCACTCACAGACTGGGAATAAGGAACATGTTGAAATGGGAGAAGAGGGTGGGCTAAGGAGGACTACTGAAAACAGCTAAACATTTTACAGCACTGCAGGAAAACTACACAGAATTGAAATAAGAGAAACTAACCAGAGGTATTTTAGCTTATTAGCTTTAACTTAAGCTTAATTTGTTTAGCTGCCTGGAGGGTCTCTTTAACCATAAACCTGGTAGTCTGGACCATTACCGGTTTACCAATTAAGTTTTTGGCTCCCAAACGTTTTAGGTTCAAGGCACCCTTAACATTTCAATATTTTTCCAAGGCAGCCCAAATCACAATTTTTAGGTTGTATACCTGTACAGCGCTGCGGCATTTACTGGCGCTATAGTGTAATGTACAGTGCTGGTGTTTGAAGAGGTGCTTGTATATAGTTTTAGTGTTTTAATATAGGGGCGTGTTTGTATGTAATGTTTGCGTTTGATTGCAGGAGTGTGTTTGAATGTTATGTTCACTTTTAAATGCAGGTGTACATTTGTGTGAAGTATGTGTTTGAGTGAAGGGGTGTGTTTGTATATCCTTTTGGAGTTTGAATGCAGGGGTGTGTTTGTATGCAATATTTGTGTTAGATTGCAGGAGTGTATGTGTATGCTGTGCTGGTTAGGGGTGTGTGAGAGCTATGCAGGCACACAGGGTGCCATGGAGCAGGGGGCGCCATGTGGCCGACAGAGCTCGCACATGGCTGGCAGGGACGGACTGGCCCCCCGGGATACCGGGAAATTTCCTGGTGGACCCCGCTTACAGCCCTTATTATCCTGACTAGTGTAATTTAAATATTTCCCCCTCCGGCCGCAATTAGGCTGCTGGCGGCTGCAGGGAGACCTGTCAGTCTCCGTGCACAATGTACAGCAATTCTGGCCGCATGCCCGGCCCCCACATGGAAGCCCATCTCCCTGAATGGCAGCCCTACCTCCTGCACGCAAGCTCCGCCCCCACACACCTTGCTGACCTCGCTGGATGGCAACTTCACCTACCAGTGAAAGGTAAGCTTCAGCCATAACAGTGTGTGTGTGTGTCTGCTAGTGAGTGAGCTTGTTTGTGTGTGCTAGTGAGTAAGCTTGCGTGTGTGTGTGTGTGTGTGTGTGCCTGTTAGTGGGTGAGCTTGAGTGTGTGTGTGTGTGCGCCAACTAGTGAGAGCGCTTGTGTGTTTTTATGTGTGTCACTGGTTATAGCTCTGCTAATCCGTGCATACAGCTCATGAATTCTGTCAGATTGTTTTGAAACAGTTTGATAAAGCCTGGGGTTCTCCCCTGCATATATAACCAGATCCCTCTAAAGTGAGATTATAAAAAGCATATCATCATATCTGTTCCATTGTAGGTGTGGCATTGTGCCAATGACTCGTTCAAAAGTAATGGGTGGCCACAGAATATGTAGACCATGTTTATTAAAAACTGCTCAGAATAGCAAGATGCTAGTGAGTGACCGCGTGTGTGCCTGCTAGTGAGTGAACTTTTGTGTGTCTAGTAGTGAGAGAGAGCGTGTGCGTGTGTGTTTAGGTGACCGGTCCCCCTCCAATCACACGGGTAAGGGGTTTTTACTCACCTTCCCCCACCCTCCCATGCTGTGCTGGTCTTGCCTCAGCTGTCCCTGCTTCCATGACTGCGATCATCAATCTTGATGAACTCATAGGAAAGCATTGGGAGCTTATTGCACAAGTGTGGCAAAACACCATGCTGCGCCAATCAGCATCTCCTCATAGAGATGAATTGAATGAATGCATCTCTGTAAGGAGCATTCAGCGCCTCCATGCAGAGCGTAGAGACGCTAAATGTAGGTGCTGCGTACTGTGCACTGTGCGGATACACTCTAGGGGCCGTCTGAGTGACTTTCACTAGAAGTGTTACTAGGCAACAATGTAACTACTGCCTTTTCTCTGGGTGTGGGTGACATGAGTGCAGGGGAGATAAAGTAGGTACCCAGCTGGAGGATTCCATTATTCTCCACCCAGGTCTATGAAAAAAAAAAAAATATGGAGGCAACAGAGGCAGGGCTTACAGAGAGACGGGGGCAAAGTTTATCTACCAGAAGACCCTGGTAACTGCTGCACTGGAAGGAGTCCCTGCTTCCCCATCAACCAACTGCCTACACTCTCCCTTTCAGCCATCATGGAAAGAGGTGAGTGTGTGTGATTGCCTGCCTAGGTGTGCCGCTGTAGCTGTGCCTTTGTGTGTGACTATCTGCCTTTAACGGAGTGTGTGTATACCTATCAGCGTGTGTGAGTGTCTGCCTGCCTGTAACAGAGTGTGTGTGACTGTCTGCTGGTGACTGTGTGTGTGTGACTATCTGCCTGTAACTGTTCGTGACTGTCTGCCTATAACTGTGTGTTTGTCTCTGTGAAGTCTTTTCGCACAGGGTGCCTAATGGCCTAAGGCTGGCCCTGGTGCTGGTGTATGGCTGCTTGGATGTATGCACATACACTACCACATACATACATACATACACACAAATTCATATAGACACCAACACATACACACACACACACTGACACATACCTTAACACATGCATACACAAACATATACACACACACACACACGCCCCCTGACACACACAAACATTGATACATTCACACACCATGATACAAATACATACACTGACATAAAGGACACACACGTGTGCACACAGGCGCACATCCTGACACACAGATGTGTGCACACACACAGAAGTACACTGACATATATACACACACAGATGCACACCCTGACACACACACACTCATACATACACATACACACACACAAAAATTACTCATACATTATAATTATTGTTTTATTATTTATATAGTGCCAGCAAATTTCGTAGCGCTGTACAATGGGTGGACTAACAAACGTAATTGTAACAAATGGACACAAAGAAACAGAGGGGTTGAGGATACTGCTCAATGAGCTTACATGCTAGAGGGAGTGGGGTAAAGTAACACAAAGGGTATAAGTAGAGGTAATGAAATAGGTTGCTAGAAAAGTAAGCACTGAGGAGTAGGGGTAACGAAATAGGTTGCTAGAAAAGTAATTACTGAGAACTTAGTAGGTTATTTATGACAATTGCTGGACAAGCATCATGGGAGAGTGATGAAAACAGTTTGAATTATATGCTTTCCAGAAGAAGTGAGATTTCAAAGATTTTTTGAAGAAGTGGAGACTGGGTGAAAGTCTAACGAAGAAGGGAAGGGAGCTCCACATAAAAGGTGTAGCCCTGGAGAAGTCTTGGAGGCGAGCATCAGATGTGGGAGTACGGACAGAGTATAGGCTTAGGTCTTCAGCAGAGCGTAGGGGCCTCAAAGGGACATATTTGTGTATTAGGGAGGATGTGTGTGTGTATGTATGTATGTGTGTGTGTTTTTGTTTGAGTCTACACACACATACAGTGCTACGGAATTTGCCGTCACTTCCTCTCAGCGGGCCCCTGTTCAGCATTAATGTTTCCCTGGTGCTAAAATCTTAGCACCAGCGACACCCCTGTATGCCTGTAATGGCACTCCAGGGCACACACAGTTTGGGAACAGCTGAATTAGGCAATAGCACCAGAGCCAACCAGAAATTAAGAGCCCACTATCGGTCACCTATCGACCTATCACACAGGTTTCTTACTATTAGGTAAGTTCCCAATTGATTCTGAGTCAGTTGCTGCTTCCATCTAGTCAGTTGCTTACTCTAGAATGCATGCTTTGTGGAATGAAGATGGAAGCAACTGCTTCAGCCTGTTCGGCTATTGCTCGTGATATAAAATCACATCCTCATTATTAACATACAATACTGGGTCAGAAAATTAATGATTTAGCAAGAGTGAGATTTATTAATTTATTGATTACCTGTGATAATCTCTAACACAGTAGATTTTGTTCTCCAAATCAACAGTGAAAGGCACACCATCAAGACATTCATTGCAAATCACACATCGGAAACAACAAGGATGGTATGATTTACCCAGAGCTTGTAAGATCTAAAGAGGAAACACAGTACATATATTATTTTTAACCCCTTAAGGACAAAACATTTGATAAATACTGTATGCCCAAAGGTCACTGCCATTTTTACATTCAGTTACACTTCCCCCTTTTCACTTAATGCACACCCAAACATATTGTATATTGTTTAAATGAATTTATTTACATTATTTGCATAACTCATCTTTAGTATGAATAAAAACGACAAGTAAAATACATTTCTTACAGTTTCCCTAAAAATGTTTACAACTAGTACTGTAAAAGAAAGGAATTTCTCAAAATACACGTATTAATGTGTAAAAAGTACACATAACAATTTCCTTTAAAGTCTGCTAAAAATGTAGTCCATTTTGGGCATTTCTGCCAATATTTGTAATTATATTTAGTTTAACCCGTTAATGCCGTTAGGGCGTGCTATGTTGTCCCGGCGTTAATGGGCTTAAATGCTGTACCCCGGCATTTTAACCCTCCCACACGTGCTGGCTCCCTCCTAAGCTGCAGATTGCGGATGGTGGGTGGGGAGGGGGGGGGAGCTGCCTGGGTTGCCAGTGGCGATCTGCAGCTTGTGATCGCAGTGACAGCCAGCCAGCCTGTGATTTTAAATCACAGGTTGATACATTGTCTCTGCCCCTCTCCTCACCTCACTTTGATCTGAGAGAGAGGAGAGGCAGAGAGCTAGTTGCAGATTGTATATGTGGTGCAAAAAAAGTTTTAAAACTTGGTAAAAGTTTAAAAAAGTGATTTATTTTTTTAAACCCTTTCAGTGCTGATCACAGCATTAACTTTGTGATCAGTCTGATTAGGGTTTTTAGTTCAATTGTACTAATATTCATTTTTTTTAGGGTCAAATATATATATATATATATATATATATATATATATATAATTTCTTTTTTTAACCCTTTTTTGTCAGTTGCAGCAACCCAAATCTCCCTTAACCCCATCTCTGCTGCCGTGATCACTGTACTCTCTGACCAGGCTGATTTTTTTTTTTTTTGGGGGGGCTGTTTTTTTAACCCCGTAAGTACTGATCGCAGCTGTCTAAACTGCGATCAACCATTTTATTTAAATTTTTGGGTTTGTTTGGGTTTTTGTGGGTGTGTGAATAAAGTAATTACCCCCTTAGCTTTAAGTTTTTAGCGTTAAATAGTCCCCCCTAGAATGGGACGTCGCTATTCCGCAGAGGAGGCGTACGCCAAATAGATCTATAGATGTAAGCTCAATTGAGCAGGGTCCTCTTCAACCTATTGTTCCTGTAAGTTTATTTATAATTGTCCTATTTATAGTTAAATCCACTCTCATAATATTGTAAAGCGCTACGGAATCTGTTGGCGCTATATAAATGGCAATAATAAATAAATAGATAGAAATCCCAGCCCAATAACCCATTAACTAATTATTGCTTAGAGCAATGGAAGTTGAAATCATTCTAACAGTTCTGTGATATAATCTACAGAATGCAACAGATACTGTGCTTGCAATATCAGATTGCTTATTGATTTCTTTTTTTATTATTTCTTGTTCATCTGCAGGTATTCATCTGCAGTGTGCTTAATCCATATGCCCTAAGCATAGAAACCTAAATTTTTTGTCTTATTGCAATGTTTTATTTTTCCTCTAAAGGACACAGAGTGTGAAATGTATTTGCTTATTTCATGAACTTTTTTTTTAGATCAGTTGTGGTTTATTTGCAAATTCCTGAATGTGGTGTTTTGCCACCTCTGCTGGTTATTCTATGTATCTACTACGTCGTTTTCGGTTTCGTGGGATGAGAACAAGAGTTATATTGCAATGTTTGTTGTGTATGGATTCTATGTTTTGTAATAAATTGGTTATGTGTTAATGTCCATTGTCTACGAGTTTAAATAGTAAAGATATATGAAATATATAGAAATATGTTATTAATGCAAGCATTTAGTGTTTTTACAACAGGTCAAATGCCGTATAGCCGGCAAAAGTGAAATCTTGCATTCAATCACTCCTGGAGATTATTAGATAATATGAGACTGCAAGAAAAGTGCTTGGTACATTTTATGTGAAGGAGGCCCCCACAAAATGATACTAATCCTGATTCACGTCTTCCAACGCACAGTGACTTGTCTGTCCCTTGTGCTAGATTACGGAGGCATTATTTTATACAAGACTTCTTATTGTATTTAATTATCAGTACTGAATTGTTAATATCAAACTATGATGATAACCTTATTTATTGTCCCAAAAATGTTTCGGTTTGTTTTATTTATCCAAAACATCTTTATACTTCTTGACATGCAAATGTCAAAAGCAGATTAGTAGCGCTGTCCTCTCAGGTGATAGATAATGATTTTATTAAACAGCCATAACTGACCCAACACACAAACCTTTATTAACTCAAACATTTCTGGGCCTTAGAATGGCCGGACTTAAAGGACCACTATAGTGCCAGGAAAATAAACTAGTTTTCCTGGCACTATAATGTTAATAGGTCCCCCCTACCCTCATGGCCCCCCTCCCGCCGGGCTCTTAGGGGAGGAGTGGTTAAAGGCTTACCTTTCTCAAGCACCAGGCTCCCTCAGCGCTAGGGACTCTCCTCCCTCTTCCACCAAATGCGCATGCGCGGCAAGAGCCACGCACGCATTCAGTCTGTCCATAGGAAACCATTCTCAATGCTTTCCTATGGGCGCTGGCGTCTTCTCACAGTGAGAAGCGTGGAAGCACATCTAGCGGCTGTCAATGTAAACATAGCAGTTTCTCTGAAACTGCTATGTTTACAGCTGCAGGGTTAACCCTAGATGGACCTGGCACCCAGACCACTTTATTAAGCTAAATAGTGGTCCTTTAACGTAAAAGAGAATGGTCAAATAACAAGCCAAGGTCGGGGATACAGAATGAGACAATACAAATATAACAGACAAAGGTCAGGATACCAGAAGTAGGGAAAGTCAAAAACATAAGCCAGTTAAAAAACAGAAAATATTACCAAGAAAGTGCTCTCTGACAACCAACGTGGAAACCACGACAGGGCACTGAGAAAAGACAGTACAGGTTTTAAATATGCCTCTCAGTGCAGTGATTGATCAGTACATGGCCTTTGACCCCAAAACATGAGTATACGTCGACATTGTGACATCACACATACGCCAATGCCATCTTTAATGTGGGCAGTGTGCCCTTTTTCAGTAAGAACGGGACCGCAGCGGCAGGCATCCCTTAGAACGACGCACCAGCCGAGACCCGTCTTCTGGGAGGATCGGGCGGCAGTCCAGGTAAGTTTATATCTCCATTTTTGGTGCGTGACCACCCTGCTCATGTGCGGCTGCGCCGATTAGGGACTTAATTGTCTCTATATGATTGACCGCACTAATCACGCCATACCATTACCCTGCAACATGACAATAACTAATAGCCGGTTTTGGTACCATGGAGACATAGGCTCCCTGTTTGGATCCATTTTATATCAATTTGTGGAGGATTACCAATGTATCACACCGTTTCATCTGCATTGCTTCATGGGTAGGGTGACTGTACAGCTGAAACAGGGGATCAAAAAAAAAAAAAGTGGATGGATATAATGCTGTGTTTATCCAAATGTTAGGTTCATCAAGTGTAACTCATTGGGCAATAGTGAAATGGTATTTTTACTAGAAGAAAAAAAAAAAAAGGATACTGAAATTATGAAATTTATAAAAGGAAATTATAATCTGTTAATAACATGTTACTTTGGTAAAGCTCTTATTAGAAGATATTTCAGCAAAATGACCCAAAAAAGGATATAAATAAATAAATAATACTCATTTAACAAAGGAGGTAGTGTATTTAGGTAATTTCTCCCAAGCAATGTTTATCACTGTTAACTAAGGTCAGAAGTAGGGATCGACCAATGTTGATTTTTTTTAGAGCAGATACTGATAATCTGTGAACTTTCAGGCCGATAGCCGATAACTTACCGAAATTCTGTACATTTACCATTATGAAAAAATAAACTATTTCTAAAGGTAAATGCACAAAATATACATTCCACATGTAGTGGATGCAGTGTGTTTAGACAGGGGAGCTGTGTTTGTTTGTGTAGTGGATGCAGTGTGTATATAATGCATGCAGAGTGTGTTTGTGTAGTGTGTATAGAGAATGCAGTGAGTGTTTGTGTAGTGTGTATATAATGCATGCAGAGTGTGTGTGTTTGTGTAGTGTGTGTATAGTGAATGCAGTGTGTGCGTAAAGTGAATGCAGTGTGTGGGTAGTGTGCGTAAAGTAAATGCAGTGTGTTTGTGTAGTGTGTCTATATAATGAATGCAGAGTGTGTTTGTGTAGTGTGTGTATATGAATGCGGAGTGTGTGTGTTTCTGTAGGTATGTGTGTGTGTTTCTTGCTGGCCATGACTGTATGTGTGTGTGTTTCTTGCTGGCCGGACTGTAACAGCCTGAGGGAACACAGGAGAGAGGTGCTGGGGGCTGTCTGTGGCCAGAGGGAGCACTGATTGGCTCCCCGGCAAGGCCCCGCCCCCAAACGAAGCCCTGCCTCCCGCCGTAATGCCCCGCCCCCAAATGAAGCCCCGCCGTAATGCAGCAGCCCATGCTGCTTCAGAAGATGGCTGCCTGACCCCCAGCAACATCCTCCAGTGACAGGTAGGCTTGGGGGAGGGGTGTTCACACACTCTACACACACACACATTGCCCCCATACACACACACTGCCCCCCATACACACACACTGCCCCCCATACACACACATTGCCCCCATACACACACACTGCCCCCCATACACACACATTGCCCCCCTACACACACACTGCTCCCCATACACACACACTGCCCCCCCCAGCCTGGCCTCCCATACACACACTGTCCCCAATGCTGCCCCCACATGCACACACCTACACCCCTTCCTGACCTCCCATCCCACACACACCTGCCCCCCATACAGCCTCCCATACACCACACACTGTCCCCATACCGCCCCCCAGCCACACACTTGCCCCCATACAGCCTCCCATACACACACACACTGCCCCACCCCATACAGCCCTCCCATACACACACACTGCCCCACCTTACAGCCCTCTCATACACACACCACCCCCAGCCACACACACACACTGCCCCCCCCATACCCCTTCCTGCCCCCCATACACACACACACACTGCCCCCCATAGGCACACACTGCCCCCCATACAGTCCCCCCATACACACACATTGCCCCCCATACTGCTCCCCATAGACACACATTGCCCCCCATACTGCTCTCCATAGACACACACTGCCCCCCATACACACACATTGCTCCCCATACTGCCCCCATACACACACACACTGCCCCCCATACACACACATTGCCCCACACACTGCCCCCCATACACACACTGCCCCCAGACAGCCCCCCATACTGCCCCCCATACACAGCAGTCTGTGTGTGGGTGTGTGTATGGACTCAGCAGTGTGTGTGTGTGTATGGGGGGCAGTGTGTGTGTATGAGAGGCTGTATGTGGGGCAGTGTGTGTGTATGGGAGGCTGTATGGGGGCAGTGTGTGTGTGGACTCAGCAGTCTGTGTATGGACTCAGCAATCTGTGTGTGTATGGACTCAGCAATCTGTGTATGTATGGACTCAGCAGTCTGTGTGTGTGTATGGACTCAGCATTCTGTGTGTGTGTATGGACTCAGCAGAGTCTGTGTGTGTGTGTATGGACTCAGCAGTCTGTGTGTGTGTGTATGGACTCAGCAATCTGTGTGTGTATGGACTCAGCAGTCTGTGTGTGTGTATGGACTCAGCAGTCTGTGTGTGTATATGGACTCAGCAGAGTGTGTGTGTTTGTGTATGGACTCATCAGAGTGTGTGTGTGTTTGGACTCAGCAGTCTTTGTGTGAGTATGGACTCAGCAGTCTGTGTGTGTATGGAATCAGCAGTCTGTGTGTGTGTATGGACTCAGCAGAGTCTGTGTGTTTGTGTTTGTGTATGTATGGACTCAGCAGTCTGTGTGTGTGTATGGACTCAGCAAAGTGTGTGTGTTTGTGTGTATGGACTCAGCAGAGTGTGTGTGTGTATGGACTCAGCAGTCTGTGTGTGTGTGTATGACCAGCAGTCTGTGTGTGTGTGTATGGACTCAGCAGTCTGTGTGCGTATGGACTCAGCAGTTGTGTGTGTGTGTGTGTGTGTGTGTGTATAGACTCAGCAGAGTGTGTGTGTGTATGGACTCAGCAGTCTGTGTGTTTGTGTGTGTGTATGGACTCAGCAGAGTCTGTGTGTGTGTATGGACTCAGCAGAGTCTGTGTGTGTGTGTGTGTGTGTGTGTGTATGGACTCAGCAGAGTCTGTGTGTGTGTGTATGGACTCAGCAGTCTGTGTGTGTGTATGGACTCAGCAGTCTGTGTGTGTGTGTATGGACTCAGCAATCTGTGTGTGTGTGTATGGACTGTGTGTGTGTATGGACTCAGCAGTCTGTGTGTGTGTATGGACTCCGCAGTCTATCAATAATTAAAATTCCTGTGAGTTGCTGTGTAGGAAGGGCCCCAGTGTATTGCTTTGCCCAGGGGCCCTTAACTCTGTTAAAATGGTGCTGCTTGTGTGTGTCAGTGAGCTTCTATTTAGTGAGCATGTGTGTGTCAGTGAGCTTCTATTTAGTGAGCATGTGTGTGTCAGTGAGCTTGTCTTTAGTGAGCTTGTGTGTGTGTCCCTGAACTTCTTTGCAGTGAGCCTTCTGTTTATACAAGTGAGTGTCTGTAGTAAGCTTGTGTGTGAGTCAGAGAGTTTTGTCTGTCAGTAAGCCAATTTGCGCATGTCCGTGAGCTTGTGTGCTTACTGTACTATATATATATGGCATACGTTTTCTTTCCAGGGCTGCTTTGGATTCCCAGGGATTCCCAGTTTGGCTCTGCCAGCGAGTGCACTTTACCGCTGAATAATCTGTGTGAGCTGCCGCACACTTTAGCCCTGTTATACGCGTCTGGAAGCTGCTGTTGACAGGTACTAGTAGTCTAGAGATTGGGGTATATGCTCAGCTATCTGTATAATACAGATCTGTGTGTATAAATTATCCCGGGATAGTCAGTGCTTCCTGTATAGTGCTGCTCTCTGTCTTGGGATATTATACACAAACAGACCTGTATTATACAGAGAGCAGCACTATACAGGGAGCACTGAGTGTCCCAATTTATTATACACACAACCCTGTATTATACAGAGAGCACTGACTGTCCAGGGATATTATACCCAGACAGTAATTGATAGCTGTGCTGCAAAATGTCCTTGGAAATTTTTTTTCAAATGTTGGCAACTATGGCACTGTATCAAGGATAATGTGTTTGTTTTTTTAATAATCCCTGGTGGAAAAGAATGAATCCTCCACCAGGTATTATTAAAAAAAAAAAAACACACTGTGTCAGGGGCGTGGCTTAACATGCAACAGGGGCGGGGTCAAACTGCGGCGAGGGCAGGGTTAAATGTGCCCCCCTACTTTTGTCACTGGCCCTCCACGTGCCCCCCCGAAAAATGAATCCTAGAGACGCCACTGCTGACATTGTCTTATTGTCAGCTGTCTTGCTACTGTCAGCCATTCTATTGAAATCAACCTATGATGTACAAACTGATTTTATTTTAAAATTTTTCTGAAAAGACGTATTTTTCCTTTTTCTGGACTATGCAACACTTTTTTTCTTTTTATAGAGTTAGCCAGAGAGAGAGGAAGTCTTAGCGGACCCAGGGATGGATGTTGAATGTGTGTTTTGATGTATGCTGAGTATAGAAAGAAAACATTTTATATGCAGCCTTGATCACGTCCCACTGGGTTGCATTTTTTTGATGGATTTGATTGGATATTGGAAATAGGTGACTGGTTGGAGTAGAATAATAATGGATGTGAAAATTTCAAGCAGATGTGCTGTATAAATCTTACTGTTCATTCAAAACCCATTCATAAATCCCTAGATGACATAAGGAGGGTGGTGGTAGACATAAAACAAGATGAGAGTTTTTTTGACATGTTTGACTGAACTTTTGGTTTGGGAGGCTGATTAGGTTCCCTCGGAAGGAAGATATTAATAGGTGCTATAGTAGTTGTGTTTTGCTTACTTGTGCTGTATGTCTTTATATCTGTATTGTGTATAGTTTTGTGTACTGCTATTAGGAGAAAGGTTAAACCTCAGCTTTTGATTCTGATGGACAATATCTATCCCTACTCATAAGATTAAGTTGGTTGGTAGACGCCGTAGATGAAGCATTTTGACCACACCCTACAAGCCATTACAGCTCTATCAGCAGAACATGAACAGATAAGATTAGTAACTAGAGTTGAGCGGACACCTGGATGTTCGGGTCCGGCGGGTTCGGCCAAACTTTGAAAAAAAGTCCGGGTTCGGGATCTAACTTGACCCCGAACCCTGACCCCATTGAATTCAATAGGGACCCGATCTTTTGGGCACAAAAATGCCTCTAAAAAAGTCCTGGAAAGGGCTAGATGACTGCAAAAGGAAGTAAAATGGGGGTAAGAGAAGGACAATTGCCCTGCAAACAAATGTGGATAGGGAAATCACTTAAATTAACATAAAATAAGCAGCCGCTTAGTAGATTACTCCCTAATTCCCACGGTATTAGGGAGCTATCTACCAAAAGGCTGAAAGACCTAAATTGTTTTTTCAGCCAAATTTACTAATAGCAAGTAAAGATTACTTAGTATTAGTAAATTCAGCCCCTACTCGCAGTACCACGATTAGGGGCGTGTCTAGTAAACAGTGAGCAACCCCCCCTCCCCCCCCCCAAAAAAAAATAACCCCTACCTACCTCCCTCATCTTAAAAATGAGGGGGGACGTTTATCTAAATACCTGTAAAAAAAAATGTTTTTATAAAATAGACTTAGCATTTGATATCTTCTTTCTTCTAAACCCTTCTTTTTTCAGCCCCAAAAAAGGCCAAATAAAAATCCATAATAACCAACACACTTAAAAAAAAAATAAAAAAAAACGAGCGCAAAAAAACCTTTTCACCCATGGAGGGCTCTGCGCAGACTTAGCTCTGCAGGGCGGGGCAAGGCTTATAAAGCCTTGCCCCGCACTGCAATTAAGCTCAGAGCCCTCTTGATTGGTGGGTTTAAGCCATACAATTAGAGTGCTCTGACAGGTAAATGAAGAGAATGACAGGTAAGTCTCTACATTTACCTGTCACAGCACTCTGATTGGTTGGCTTGAAATCCACCAATCGGAGTGCTCTGTGTCATTCAACACAGCGTGGGAAAGTTCTTTGGAATTTTCCCATG
Source organism: Pelobates cultripes (assembly GCA_933207985.1). Taxonomy (NCBI): domain Eukaryota; kingdom Metazoa; phylum Chordata; class Amphibia; order Anura; family Pelobatidae; genus Pelobates; species Pelobates cultripes. The sequence goes on along the minus strand of OW240915.1, from coordinate 127,100,863 downwards.
CTGTGTAATTTGACACCATAACACTCTGATTGGTTACTTAATCCACCAATCACAGTGCTCTGTGTCATTTTACACAGCGTGGGAAAATTCCAAAGAACTTTCCCACGCTGTGTAAAATGACACAGAGCACTCTGATTAGCTGGATTTCAAGCTAACCAATCAGAGTGCTCTGTGTCATTTTACACAGCATGTGAAAATTCCAAAGAACTTTCCCAAGCGGTGCAAAATGACACTGAGCACTCTGATTGGTTAGCTTGAAATCCAGCCAATCAGAGTGATCTGTGTCATTTTACACAGCGTGGGAAATAGGTCCCCCCTTTATAGTAAGAACAATAATAGCTATTTTGTTTAGCTTAGTTACACTTTATGTTTCTGTTACAATGTGTAAGTGTATATGTTCCGCAGTTACAAAAAAGGATACAGTAAAGCCATTGAGTCTTGATAGACCATACTTAGCCCTCCAGAGTTTATAAGTGACAGCTGCTCTGTGCAGATGAGCAGGGCTTGCATGGTCGCGGATCTCAGGTTTTCAAATTTTGGCAAGAAAAAAAACAAAATTTGTTTTTTCCTGACCCCAGATTACTGGGCAAGCCAGGTAATTTTGGAGGCATGGCAACATACCCAGATATTTTTCAGATTGTAAACAAAAAAGGGAATTGATACAATGTTATTTTTATGCTTAATTGATTTTAAACATGTTAGTCAATAAGCCCCTAGACTAACAAGCTAAGTTCTGTTCATCTTAGACAGGGCACTGGCTGTACATTTCTTATACATTGGTATCCTTTCTTTGTATGGCAGTGAACATCTGTTTGAACTTTACTTGAGCCCCAAGTACTCTGGGCCTGGGAGCTAATTGAGGTAAAGACCGGTAGGGTAATTACCAGGAACAGAGAGCCCAACAGAAAACATAAAAGTACCCCAAAACGACACTGCAGGCAATAGGCAATAAATCCAATCTCCTACATTGGGGAACCCTAAACATAGAAACATAGAATGTGACGGCAGATAAGAACCATTCGGCCCATCTAGTCTGCCCATTTTTCTAAATACTTTCATTAGTCCCTGGCCTTATCTTTTAGTTAGGATAGCCTTATGCCTATCCCACGCATGCTTAAGCTCCTTTACAGTGTTAACCTCTACCACTTCAGCTGGAAGGCTATTCCATGCATCCACTACCCTCTCAGTAAAGTAATACTTCCTGATATTATTTTTAAACCGTTGTCCCTCTAATTTAAGACTATGTCCTCTTGTTGTGGAAGTTTTTCTTCTTTTAAATATAGTCTCCTTCTTTACTGTGTTGATTCCCTTTATGTATTTAAATGTTTCTATCACATCCCCCCTGTCTCGTCTTTCCTCCAAGCTATACATGTTAAGATCCTTTAACCTTTCCTGGTAAGTTTTATCCCGCAATCCATGAACCAGTTTAGTAGCCCTTCTCTAAACCCTCTCTAAGGTATCAATATCCTTCTGAAGATACGGTCTCCTGCACTGTGTACAATACTCCAAGTGAGGTCTCAGCAGTGTTCTGTACAATGGCATGAGCACTTCCCTCTTTCTACTGCTAATACCTCTCCCTATACAACCAAGCATTCTGCTAGCATTTCCTGCTGCTCTATTACATTGTCTGCCGACCTTTAAGTCATCAGATATAATCACCCCTAAATCCCTTTCCTCATATGCTGAGGTTAGGACTCTATCAAATATTCTGTACTCTGCCCTTGGGTTTTTACGTCCAAGATGCATTATCTTGCACTTATCCACATTAAATGTCAGTTGCCACAATTCTGACCATTTTTCTAGTTTACATAAATCATTTTCTATTTGGCTTATCCCTCCTGGAACATCAACCCTGTTACATATCATAGTATCATTACCCATTCAACAATATTGATATCCAAACTTAAAGATTGCAGTTTATTGATAAGCACTGTGCAACAGTGTCAAAAGCCTTACTGAAATCTAGGTATGCAATGTCTACTGCACCACCCTGATCTATAAATTTAGTTACCCAATCAAAAAAAATCAATAAGATTAGTTTGGCATAATATCCCTGAAGTAAACCCATGTTGTCTCTGATCTTGAAATCCATGTGTTTTTAGATGTTCAACAATCCTTTAACATGGTTTCCATCACTTTCCCCACTACTGAATTAAGGCTTACTGGCCTATAGTTGCCCGACTCCTCCCTATTATCTTTCTTGTAAATGGGCACAACATTCGCTAACCTCCAATCTTCTGTGACTACTCCTGTTAACAATGATTGGTTAAATAAATCTGTTAATGGTTTTGCTAATACACCACTAAGCTCTTTTAATAGCTTTGGGTGTTTTCCATCAGGTCCCATTGACTTATTTGTCTTTACTTTTGACAGTTGAAATAGAACCTCTTCCTCTGTAAACTCACGTGTAATAAATGACTAATTTATCCTTTTTCTTAACTGAGGTCCCTTTCCTTCATTTTCATCTGTAAATACAGAACAAAAATATTCATTGAGGCAGTCAGCTAGACCTTTATCCTCTTCTACATATCTTCCTTATTTTGTTTTTAATCTAACTAATACTTGTTTTACTTTTCTTTTCTCATTTATATAGCTAAAAAAAGTTTTGTCCCCCTTTTTTACTGACTGTGCTAATTTCTCTTCTGTGTGTGATTTGGAAGCTCTTATAACTTGCTTAGCCTCTTTCTTTTCTCTTGGACTCTATTTAAATTGATCCAGTCTGATAATGACTCCTCTACACATATTCTAATTTTAGAAAAGTCTGTTTTTCTAAAGTCTAAAACTTTTGTTTTTCTGTGGTGTGACTCAGTCACTGTTCTTATATTAAACCACACTGACTGATGATCACTGGATTCTAAACTTTCACCTACAGTAATATCTGATACCAAATCTCCATTTGTTAACACTAAATCTAGTATGGCCTCTTTACGAGTTGGCTCCTCAACAACTTGTTTTAGAGACAATCCCAGTAGGGAGTTTAGAATATGTGTGCTCCTGGCACAAGTAGCTAATTTTGTTTTCCAATTTACATCAGGAAAAGATCCCAAGGCACCCACTCAGGATTGGGGAAGACCCCAGCTGGAAAAGCAAGCTCTCTCACAAAGCTCTTCAAATACTATGTGAACAGCATGAGGGACCTCGCTGACTCCAACACGGCGCTTGTGGCATTACAATCAGAATCCAACCTGCCAAGCCCAGCTATGTCAGAAGGCACTGTGGGCTATACAGACCCAGATATTGTCTGGGGCAAGGACTAAGACTACCCACCCATAGACGACTACAATGTTTAATTTACATCAACCGGGCTACATCTAACTACAATCAAAGGCACAGAGGAGTACAGAGGGATCTCGTACCCAAAGGGACGCTCTTAACTCATGCATCGGATATAGATCTGTTTATTGAACTTGGGATATAGACATTATTTTATTAATATACTTTTGCGAGCTGATTGCAGCTGTTTATATGTATATATATACACACACACACACACACACACTATTGAGCTAACTGTAGTCACCCAACTACATATTTCCTCTAGCTGACCGCAGCTGCTCACTAGAGATGTTGCGAACTGTCCGCGAACTTCTCGCGAACGGTTCGCGGCGAACTCCGGTCAGCTGACACATCCCGGCCAATCTCCGGCAGACCCTCCCTCCCAGACCCTCCCACCTCCTGGACAGCATCCATGTTGAAGTTGCCTTCAACATGGATGCTGTCCAGGAAGTAGGAGGGTCTGGGAGGGAGGGTCTGCTGGAGATTGGCCGGGATGTGTCAGCTGACCGGAGTTCGCCACGAACTGTTCGCAGCGAACCGTTCGCGAGAAGTTCACAGACGGTTCGCGACATCTCTACTGCTCACCTGTATATATAAATTTTTGGTTTCTTTTTTTATTTGCACAAGTGTCCATTCTTAGTGTATACATAGTTAGACTATATAGAGTGTGTTGTATGTTTTGTTCACTGTCCCACTTGGACTTTTAAACAGTATCTATTAAACTATTAGTTTTAAATTTTGGATTATTTATGTACGTTGCCCCTTTAATTTTCTTTTTTTTGTCAATTTTGGGCACCTGTCCTAAAGAAGGATATCATGGCATTAGAAAAAGTGCAGAAACAACTTACAAAATTGATAAAAGAAATGGAGCATTTTAGTTACGAAGAAAGGTTAACAAATTTAAATCTCTTTCGTTTGGAAAAACGGTTCCTCAGAGGGGATATGATAACATTATACAAATATATTCCGGAACAGTACAAACCATTATTTGGAAATCTATTCATAAACAGGTCTATACAGAGAACACAATGTCACACATTTAGGGTGGAAGAAAAGAGATTTAATCTAAAGCAAGGAAAAGTTTGGGGTTTTTTTTTCAATAAAAGCAATAAGGAAATGGAATTCTCTGCCTGAAGAGGTGGGTTTTGTCACATCATGCCATGTTCTACGGATATGTCTGGCTTTGGTTTCTGGTATCCAGTACCCTTTTTACAATTCTTGTTTAGTTTTTCTTGTTTTTTTGGTTTTCTATTCTATGTCTGGTTCTCTTTATGCTGGGTTTTTCTGGGTTCATTTCTGTAATCCGTCCCTGGAATTCCCAGTGTCCAGGTTTCCTTTAAATGTTTGTTTTATGTTGCCACACCCGTTTGTTTTACATTTTCCTTTTGTTTCAGTCTGGACCTGCAGCAGTGTTTCAAGTCTCTGCCCTTTCTTGCAGGTAAGTGCTATTGTGGTTTAATATGGTTCTTTTAGCGAACATTAGGCAGTGTAGGACCTGCCAAATATGGGGTACATTGGCGTTGTGGCAGGCTTATGCAATGTATGATCATATAATGTAACTAAATCCCTATACCTTTCATAAATAGTGCTTAGTTATGTCTCCTCTTGTTTTGCCTATTATATCTTGTCTTTATTTTGTTAACCCAGTCCATGTACAGTCCTGTTCTGTCCTGCCCCTGTTTAGTTAATGTTCCCTTATGTATTGTGTACATGTTCTGGGTTTAGCTTCCTATCCTTCTCTGGTTCTGGGTTCTACTAGTTCTGTCTTGTTTTCATGTTTGGTGCCTGTTCTAGCCTTAGATGTCTGCTGCAGAGGCCCCCTATGCAATTCCTGGGAGGTCTGCATATCAAGCTCCTAGTTCCTGGGATCCGCTGTAGCTGCATCAGGGTTCTGGTATGTGGCCACGCAAACGCTGGTGCTCAACACCAGGGGGCGTGTGGTTACCCTGCATCAGGCCCTGATAATCCACTTTCATGCTGGAGACGCCCAACTGTTCATCAGTCATACTGGTTCCCGGTTTCCGTACCACCACCCGTGACAGGTTTTATCACAGTCCATACAGACGTTTAAACAAAAATTGGATAAAAACTTGCAAAAACATAACATACAGGGATATAATTTCTAATTAGTGGGAAAATAGATGCTTGATCCAAGGAAATATCTGACTGCTATTTTGGGGTCAAGAAGGAATTTTTTCCTAGCTTGTTGCAAAACTGGAAGCGCTTCAGACTGGGATTTTTGCCTTCTTTTGGATCAACAGCAAAAACATATGTGAGGAAGGCTGAAATTGATGGACACACGTCTCTACAGTCCCATATCTGTAAATCAGTCCATAGGAATATCCACAAGAAAGGTCAAATCCAGTCTGGTCCGGCAACAGTAAATCAGTCCATAGGAATGTCCAAGAGAAGGGTCAAATCCAATCAGGTTGGGCAACAATTAATAAGCAAAGTAAGTCCGAGAGAAGTGTCAAAGTCCAATTCGGGTTGGTAATAAGTAACAAGCAAATAATTTTAACTGGGAATTAACTTTGAGGGGAATTGGAAGAGTCACGGGGACTTGGTGGAAAGGTACCTGTAGTAGAGTAAATAGGTGTCATCTGCACACGGGTAGAGACACATTAATTGTGCACTGAGAAATTGAAGTTGAAGGTTTAAATAGGTGGATCCATGAACTTCAATTAGACTCTTAAAGTGATAGATTGGAAAGTGAAGTGAACCATTTAAAGGAACCATTACATCCCCTTACCCATCACCCTTATACCCGATAGCTCACAATCCACTATTCAAAGTAAGGGAAACCGGAACGACATACAGAGACTATCGCTTGACCCCATACTTGACTTTGGGGACTCTGATAAACGACTTAAGTGTAAAACCACTAGCTACCCCCCCTCGCCCCCAAATGAGACCCATTCCGCTATACAGAAATTCCACTATAACCAACTACTACATTTTGTCCGTACTGGACTATACGTATAAAGGGGGTCCCACGCGCACACAAACCAAATTGAACGGCAGCCAGTCTCCTATTGGCTGGCATGGACTTCCAGACGGCCAGTGGGACTCTGCAGCCGTGAAGCTGCCTTAGAGGGCTTCTGCTGTAGCTCATGCCTCCCTCTCCGGTGGATATCTCCCTGTAAGTAGCACCAGAGAGAGAGAGCTCTTTGGGCAGCCAATAGCCCAGAAAGTGATTAGGCTCCTTTAACCCCTTAGTGACCAGACCAGTTTTCAATTTTCTTACTGTTAAGGATCAGGGCTCTTTTTATATTGTTATGATTCAATAATATTTAGACTGAAAATTGTGGAACACAACTAAAGAATTAATTGATGGTACTATGAAAAACCAAAGAGAACTTCCATTATAATTTCTTGAGAGGTTTTATTCTCCAGAGAGAGCACCGGAGAGAGAGCGCTCTTTGGGCAGCCAATAGCCCAGAAAGTGATTAGGCTCCTTTAACCCCTTAGTGACCAGACCAGTTTTCAATTTTCTTACCGTTGAGGACCAGGGCTCTTTTTATATTGTTATGATTCAATAATATTTAGACTGAGAATTGTGGAACACAACTGCAGAAGTAATTGATGGTACTATACCTTTAAGAAAAACCAAAGAGAACTTCCAATATAATTTCTTGAGAGGTTTTATTTTCTCTTATTGAATCAAGTTAAAGACAATTTGTCTAATACTTCCAATTTTGGCATTAAGGAAAAATGAAACCTTTATGCAATTGTCTTGTTTGCATTAAAAGGAAAACATAATAAAGAAAGTCCCCATTTATGCAAATAGGTTTCTTAAATCAATTTATAATTAAACTGAAATGGCACATGAGAATTGATTTTTCTTAAATGCAGGCTGCAGCAATGATTAACTTGATAAATGGCACAATGAATTTGATTCTCCTTATATGCAGATTAAAGCAATATAAAAACTTGATAAGTGACACATATAATTTGATAATCATTATATGAAAGGGACGCTATAGTCACCTGAACAACTTTAGCTTAATGAAGCAGTTTTGGTGTGTAGAACATGCCCCTGCAGCCCCACTGCTCAATCCTCTGCCATTTAGGAGTTAAATCCCTTTGTTTATGAACCCTAGTCACACCTCCCTGCATGTAACGTGCACAGCCTTCCATAAACACTTCCTGTAAAGAGAGCCCTATTTAGGCTTTCTTTATTGCAAGTTCTGTTTAACCCCTTAAGGACACATGACATGTGTGACATTTCATGATTCCCTTTTATTCCTGAAGTTTGGACCTTAAGGGGTTAATTAAGATTTTCTTGTCCCCTGCAATGTTAATAGCTTGCTAGACCCTGCAAAAGCCTCCTGTATGTGATTAAAGTTCAATTTAGAGATTGAGATACAACTATTTAAGGTAAATTACATCTGTTTGAAAGTGAAACCAGTTTTTTTTTTCATGCAGGCTCTGTCAATCATAGCCAGGTGAGGTGTGGCTAAGACCTTATTTGGAGGGTGCGCATTCCAGTTTTCCAACTTGGAATTTTCTCAGCTGGTCCTCATGCACCCATGTCTCATTTGGGACATTTTTGAAGAAGGCCAATGTAATTTACTCCCATCAAACCAGATATTTTTGAAAAGCAGAGACTCTAGGCAATTTCAAATGGTGGTATTTTAACACTTTCAATGCAGAAATTCTACCACCAGTCTTTTTCAAACTTTTGGGTAGTAATTTTTTGTGTTATTTTTCTCTCACATTCTACTTTAGGCATGGATTCTCAGTTCCTGTTATGTGTTACTGACAAAGAACACCCCAATATGTGTTCAGCAACATCTCCAAAGTACAACAGTGCCCCCAATGTACAGGTTTTAAGGGTTTTTGCAAACTGACTGGGGTCAAATGTAGGGCTTTCCCCTTTTCCATGCTTGCACAATTTGCCAGATTGGTTTACTGGGCCTATGTTGCCTTTGAGGCCGTATAGCAGCCCCACAATGAAAATTAACCCCATCATGGCATTTTTAAAAGTACATAGCCCACGGTATTCAAAATGGGGTAGTTCAAGTCTTTTGTAATAGCCACTTAGCCACAAAAGCTTGCCAAAGTTAAAGCGGCACTTCATGGCCGAATCCTGTCTTTTTAAACCCCTCTCCTGACTCCACTACATCTAACTGACCCTGTAGTAACCCTCAAGCTCCTAAGCTAAATATTACCTATTTTTAAACTTTATTTTCTGCCCCAATCTATTTTCAGGGTGCCGCCATATTTCTGTGGGTAGAGGAAGTCCCTGTAGGAAACGTCATGCGCGGCGGGTGTGGTCCCTAAATAACAATAAGAGGGTAGGACCACCCTTCAGTTTAATGTGTTTTTTATTTTTTTTTTACAGTGAGCAGCCACTAGCTGCTCACTGTTTACTAGACATGCTCCTACTCACGGTATAGCCAGTAGGGGCTGAATTTACTAATACTAAGTAATCTTTACTTAGTATTAGTAATGTGGCTGAAAGACCAATTTAGGTCTTTCAGCCTTTTGGTAGATAGCTCCCTGATACCGTAGGAATTAGGGAGTTATGTACTAAGCGGCTGCAAGACGCAGCAGCGGCAATGAATAGGATCGGAGTTTCATTCATTCCGATAAGAACAAAGTCCCGAAATACATCCTAACACGAATGGAGAAACTGTTCTCATTCTGTTAGGAAGCAATTCAGCAGTTTTGCCAGCGTCCTGTCTAAGTGACAGGACGTTCGGGAATACTGACAGGAAGCATCGTGGGAACAGGGAGGATAGCTAAGGATTGTGGGAAAATTTCTCTGACCACTGGAAATGAAGCACATTTTGCTCCTCCGCTGGTCATAGCTGGTCATGGTGTAGGAAACCTCCAGAAGAGAAATAGTCCCTGCTTTGTCTTATGTTTTAAAGAAATCTAGAGCAGATCGGAAGAAATGAAGAACAGATCCTGACAGAAGGAGAGAAGGGGAATCGATTGGGGAAAGGTAAGTTCGGCATGACAGTGCCGCTTTAACTTTCATATTTGTTTTTGCATTTTTTTTTTTTATTAACTGCCCTTTTACTGGTGGTATCATCATCGTGATAAGTTTTTTACTTTTTAAAACACTCATATTTGTGTTCAGCAAAGTCTCTTGGGTATAACAATACCGCCCATGTACAGGTTTGATGGTGTTTTGGAACGTTACGGGCTTAAATATAAGGTTTGCCAATTAAATTTTTTGGACTGTCTGCCTGATTTGTCAGACAGGTCCCTCAAATTATAATTAATAAAATCAAATAATTATGTAGTTAATAGTTAAATATATATTATTATGTTATTTATATAGCGCCATCAGATTCCGCAGTACTTTACAATGGTTGGACCAACAGACATGTACTGTAGTTGTAACCAGACAAGTTGGACACACAGGAACAGAGGGGTTGAGGGCCCTGCTCAATACTACATACAATACACAATACTACAATACACAATACTTACATACTAGAGGGAGTGGGGTAAAATGACACAAAAAGGTAAGGATAGTATTAGACTAGTGACAGTTGCAGAAGAGGAATCAGTCAGGAGCTATGAACAGTTAAATTAATACAATTTTATGAAGAAGTGGGATTTTAACAATTTTTTTGAAGGAGTGGAGACTGGGTGAGCATCTAACGGAGGAGGGAAGTGAGTTCCACAGGATCGATGCAGCCCTCGAGAAATCTTGAAGGCGAGCATCAGAGGTGGGAGTACGGACAGAAGATAGACTTAAAGCGGCACTGTCATGCCGAACTTACCTTTCCTCAATCTCTTCCTCTTCTCCCCCTCTCTCAGGATCTGTTATTCTTTTCTTCCTGTGTTCTTTAGTTTTCTTTAAAATCATAAGACAAAGTAGGGACTCTTTGCCTTATGGAGGATTCCTCCGCTTGACCAGCTCTGACCAGCGGAGGAGCAAAGTGTGCTTCATTTCCGCTGGTCAGAGCAATTTTCCCATGATCCCTAGCTTTCCTCTGTGATCCCACAATGCTTCCTGTCACTTTACACTAAACTGCCTAATTGCGTTCGAACTGAATGACAACAGTATGTTCGTTTCTTTTAGAACGCAATTCGGCATTTTATTCGGATCGGAATTTCATTCTAATGAATGAAACTCTGATCCTATTCATTGCTGTGGCTGCATTTTGCAGCCGCTTAGTAGATAACTCCCTAATTCCCACGGTATCAGGGAGCTATCTACTAAAAGGCTGAAAGACCTAAATTGGTCTAACAGCCAACTTTACTAATACTAAATAAAGATTACTTAGTATTAGTAAATAATATGCCCCTACTCGCTATATCGCGAGTAGGGGCATGTGTAGTAAGCAGTGAGCAGCTTATAGCTGCTCACTGTAAAAAAAATATAAATAAAAAAACTAATAAACCCCCCCCCCCATGCCCGTGGGGGCCCTAAATAAAGATGGGGGGGAACCTAC
>OW240915.1:127062521-127080754 GCA_933207985.1 Pelobates cultripes | reverse complement strand
TGAAGGGTTCAAAATATCAAAGGGTCTTGAACTGGCCCATGAAGAAAATACATCCCATATTCTGTAGTAAGTGAATGAAGTGGACTTTTTCATTGCTTGAAGAAGTGTCTCGATTACTGATCTCGAAAACCCCTTGTTCTTTAACCCTTCCCTTTCAAGTACCATGCCATCAGACAAAGAGATGCTGGGTTTGGATCATGAATTGGACTCTGATGTAGCAGGAATGGGACAACTGGAAGATGCCATGGATCCTTCTTGCACAGACTTAGTAGGAGCGGGAACCAAGGTCTGCGAGGCCAAAAAGGGGCTATTAGAATCAGTGATGCCTTCTCTTGTCGTAGTCTCCTTAGCAGAGGGAAGATGAGGGGTTTCGGAGGAAAGGCATAAGCCAGGTCGAAGTTCCAACTGCATGTCAATGCGTCCCTTCCTATGGCTTGGGGATCTGGAATTCTCGAAAAGAAGTTCTTGACTTTTCTGTTGTTGCTTGTAGTCATTAGATCTATCTGGGGAAGGCCCCATTTTTCTACGATCTGTAGAAATATTATGTCTGATAGACTCCATTCTCCCGGGTCTAATCTTACCCTGCTGAGAAAGTCTGCCACAGAGTTCTGAGTTCCTGGGAGATGTATTGCAGAGATATTCTCCAAATTCATTTGGGCCCAGGACATCAAAGGTTTCATAATTTTCATCATTCTGCAACTTCTCGTCCCTCCTTGGTGATTTATATATGCCACAACTGTGGCATTGTCTGTCCTGATCTTGACCCATTTGTGGAGTAAAAGTTGCTGGAAGTGCATTAGAGCCTTGAAAACTGCCACAAGTTCTAGAAGATTCGAAGGGGTGTTGGAAGTTGAAAATGCCCATTTCCCCTGAACATAGTTGTCTTGAAGATGGGCTCCCCAGCCCCATTGACTGGCATCTGTGGTGATGATGATCCATGGAATATTTCCTAAGGGATAACCTCTGAAGAGAGACTCTTTCTGAGTCCACCACTTCAGGGATTCTTGTACGTGAGGAGGGATCATTATAGGTTGAGACAGATTGCCCTTGAATTGAGAAAGGAAATTCCTTTGGAAAGGCCTCATTCTCCATTGGGCCCATCTTGTAAGTCCTATGGTGGAGGACATTGATCCCAGGAGGCTCATAGTTGTCTCTACTGAGGAAACACTGGATGCTAACATGTCTTTGACCTTTTTCCGAATTTTCATACCCCTTTCTGGGGATAGTTGGACAGAACCTTCTGCAGTGTTGAATGCTACTCCTAGATATATCATGCTCTGGGATGGCTTTAGGTTGCTTTTGGCGAAATTGATCTTCCATCCGTGTTGTTGAAGATACTGTATACATATCAGGCCGTGATCTTCTAATATATCTCTGTTTTCTGCCAGAATCAAGATGTCGTCGAGGTAATGATATACTGCAATGCCTTTCTTCCTGAGTTCTGCGTTTAGAACCACCTGAACTTTTGAGAAAGTACGCGGAGCAGTGCTTAGCCCAAAAGGGAGAGCACGGAACTGAAAATTACCCTCTTCCACAGCGAATCTGAGGAATTTTTGATGCTGGGGTGCTATGGGAATATGGAAATACACATCTGCCAGGTCTATTGACATGAGCCATTGATCTGGAAAAACTGCTTTTACAATGGATTGAAGAGACTCCATCTTGAATTTCCTTATGTTTAGGAACTTGTTTAGTCTGCTTAGGTCTAATATTGGTCTCCATCCCCCTGTGGATTTTCTGGTGAGAAAGATATGGGAGTAAAACCCATGTGTTCGTTGAGCTCTTGGAACTTGAACGATAACTCCATCTTCTTGAAGGGATGAGATAAACCTTTTTAGGGAATTTCTTTTTTCTACATCTCTTGGCCAGATTGTCTTCTGGAAGGAGCGAGGTGGCGGCCTTGTGGAGAATTCTATAAGATAACCTCTTTGTATGATATCCAGCACCCATCTGTCTTGAGTTGAATGTTTCCACATATTCTGGAATAGGAGTAGACGGGCACCTACTCCTCCAGAATGGGAGGTGGGTTTGTCATAAAGGCTTCTTGTGAAATGAGGAACCTCTAGACTTTCCTCCTCTGTTGGATGAATGTCCTCCTCTCCATGGAATAGATCTTCCATATTCTCTTCCTGGTTTATAAGATCTGGTATCACGAAAAGAGGGGTATTCAGAGTATCTTCTGGCTCGAAAGGATCCACGGGTTTTCCGGTCTTGTGGGAGAAAGGCTTTTTTACCTTCTGCAGCTCTTTTGATGCACTCGTCTAGATTTTTACCAAACAACATCTCACCATGAAAAGAAAGGGCGCATAGACTAGACTTTGATGATGAATCTGCAGACCAGGATCTCAGCCATAAAGCTCTTCTAGCTGAAATTGAAAGAGCCATGTTTCTTGCTAAAGCTTTCACCATGTCCACCGAGGATTCTGAGGTAAAGTCAACGGCCAGTTTAATATCATTTAATCTTTCCAGAAGAGAAGATCTGTTTCTCCCATCTCTGATATCTTCTTCCAAGTTTTCGATCCAGATTTTTAAGGCCCTGGACACTGAAGTAAGGGCTATTGCAGGGTGAAAACCAGTCCCTGCTGCTACATAAGCTTTTGAGAGATGCAGATCCATCTTTTGTCCATTGGGTGTCTAAATGAGCCTGCATCATCTACTGGTAATGTGGTATGTTTTGCGAGTCGAACTACTGCCGCATCCACCTTAGGGGCATTATCCCAATGGTATGAATCAGACTTGTCAAAAGGATAGAGGCGAGATATTCTGCCTTGTGCTGAAAGCTTCTTATCTGTATTAGACCACTCGTCTTTAATTAATTCCTTAATAGTATCATGAAAAAAAGAAAAAACCAAAGGTACAAAGCAGTATAAATCACCAAAAGTGACACAAAATAATAAATATATACCAACTGGGTATGTGGAAATATTCTGTTTTGGAATATATCTGAAAATACATAAAAACTATATAGTGTGATATTGTTATGTCCAAAATAGGAGCATAAATAGTAGAGAACTCACAAAATTAGATGAAATCAGGCGTATCTCCCAAAATAGGGAACTGTAGCAATCTGGAGGACCTCCAGCGATGATCTTATAGTAGATTTTTTCATTCACTCCAAGTAAAAAGAAAATAGATAGTGTAGATGGTACAAAATATAACAATTTATTATAAATAAGTTGCACTTACAATGTTGCAAGTTAAAACCAGCGTGTCTCCACTCCAGGTGGTGTTCACATGCAATAACTGATCCAATGGCAGCCCAGGATATTAGACAGCAGCAAAGAATGGAGAGTACAAATGAACAATAAAATAAATAAATAAAAAGTAGAATAAAAAGTTCCAACGCGTTTCGTCCGTCTAGGGACTTCATCAGGCATATGTGATGCTGATAGGAAGAAAAATCCTCTTTTATATCCACCATAAATTAGTAAATCCTTCGCCGGTGTCGGCGTGCGTTCCACTGTGGAACGCATTCTGCTTCCGCATGACGTCACTTCCGGTTTCACGGACCCGATGTAAAACCACAATTCTTGAGCTGGCACTATCAGTAACAGCTGAGAAAAACTCTCCTCACTAATATATTAATTCCCCAACAGTCCAGTAAAAGAACTGGAGTTGTATAAAGAATTAGACATATGATATGGTACAATAATCAACATAGAGATGAAAAATATTAACAATGGAGATGTTCTTAATGATATACAATATAAGTGTTGAGAAATTTGTATTCTTATATTCTCACAGTATAATTCATATAAATTTAAATTTTCAAGATACAATATTATTAACAGTAAAATGGAGAAAACTTATTGTTTGGAATAATATAGTAATATAAAAGGTATACAATGATATAAAATAAAAAACTATCAAATCCATTTGTTTCTATTATCCATCTCTTTACAAAAACATATCCCTTTATATAAAGAGTATCAGTAACAAACATATTGTGTATATTATTAAACTTTATATATTGAAAAAATTATGTAAGAAAAATTCTTTTTATGAAGAAAAATGTCTAGAATAGAAAACAAATATTAGTAATCAAGTATGGACCAATCAGAAAAAATAATAATAAATCTAAAAATATATATAAAAATAAATAATAAAAATAAATATAAATCTCAAAATAAAATAAAAATAAAAATAAAGATGAAAATAAATATAAAAATAAAAAATAAAGTCCCTAGACGGACGAAACGCGTTGGAACTTTTTATTCTACTTTTTATTTATTTATTTTATTGTTCATTTGTATTCTCCATTCTTTGCTGCTGTCTAATATCCTGGGCTGCCATTGGATCAGTTATTGCATGTGAACACCACCTGGAGTGGAGACACGCTGGTTTTAACTTGCAACATTGTAAGTGCAACTTATTTATAATAAATTGTTATATTTTGTACCATCTACACTATCTATTTTGTTTTTACTTGGAGTGAATGAAAAAAATCTACTATAAGATCATCGCTGGAGGTCCTCCAGATTGCTACAGTTCCCTATTTTGGGAGATACGCCTGATTTCATCTAATTTTGTGAGTTCTCTACTATTTATGCTCCTATTTTGGACATAATATCACACTATATAGTTTTTATGTATTTTCAGATATATTCCAAAACAGAATATTTCCACATACCCAGTTTGTATATATTTATTATTTTGTGTCACTTTTGGTGATTTATACTGCTTTGTACCTTTGGTTTTTTCTTTTTTTCACTATTGTGTTTTTTAAGTGTTTGTAAGGGTACACTTTAAAACCTTGGGTACTTCCTTATTAGATAACACGTACAGTTAACTTTTTTCTTTTTCTGTTTCTTAATAGTATCATGCACTGGAAAGGTTGCTCTTTTCTTTCTCAAGTCTGAGAAATAACGATAAGAGGTTGACTGCTCTGCAACTGCCTCCTTCAAGCTCAAAGATTTACGGACTTTGTAAATGAGGTGGTCTATCTGAGCAGGTTCTAGAAAATCTGCAGGGGCCTGAGTTTCTTCTTCGTCTGAAGATAAGAAATTCCCCTGGTATGATTCCATATCCATGGATTCATCTGACGAATCATTATGTTGATAATCCGAAGGTTCATGTAACCGGGGTCTTTTGTGATTTGCCCCTGCTTCTTTGATACCTTGAGCCACCGCTTGTTTTATGAAATGTACAAATTCCATTGAAGGATTAGATGTTCCAGCCACTTCAGATAAACATTCTGCACATAACCGTTTGCCTTCCAGCGGTTTATTATTACAGGCTTCGCATTGATTTTTCTGTGGAGATTTTCCTTTGGATGATCTCACTGTTTTCTTTCCCGTAGAACTATGATGATAGGGAAATATCTCATATTAGCACTCTTTTATTTCATGTATCATATTCCGGAAAGGAAATAAATGATGTGATATGGCTTACCTATAACTCTTAGAGTGTGACCTATTTTTATATCCAGAAGAGTCCGAATCAGAAGAAATTGATCTCCTTTTGTCTTTCTCCATTTTGGAGTTGATTATGAACAGTCTATAAAAGGAATTTTTATTGTTATAGAAAGAAAGGAGTAAAGAAATGAAAAAATGTGTATATACCTTTAAGAAGTAAAGCTTACCTTCAGATATTTTCTGTAAAATTGAAACGCAATTCAAATTGAGAACTGTATGAAAACAGGTCCTCTAAAGACCTAATGAGGACATCAGGTAACAATTTAATTCAATTTTGGCGCTTAAAGTGGCGTGTGACGTCATATCTGACGTCACCGCCTATCCGCGCATGCTCAAAACGAGCAAATTCACCGCTCGTTAACTGCGCATGCGCGGCACAAACCCGGAAGCTACTTCCGAGTACGAGGCACTGTAACTGCCTCACGGGGACCAGACGCATGCGCGGTGTTTAGCGTGCGCGCAAAACGGCGCACATGCGCACCCGGACAAACAGGACGCCGAGAAGGCGTGAAAGAAATGAAAAAGGTACATAGAAATAATAGGCAGGGGGGGAGAAAACCCACACATATGATTTAACAAATACAGTATATATATGGTAAAAAGTATTTGTACATACATACATGTGGGCTGTTTCAATATGTAGAAATCCATCCAGGATAAAGTCTTCTTGCCACTTCCTGCTACCTCTTGGTCACTGCAGGGAATCAGAGTTATTTGGCATTTTTTCTCTTGCTACCCCTAGGGTCACTGCAAGTAAAAACCCCGGTCACTAAGGGGGTATCTTCAGGGGGACACCTTTGCACAGGGCCGGATACTGAAGCTTCCCAAGGAAGAGAGGCTGAACTTCCTTGAGGACAGAAGGCAAAAACCCTCAGGTAAGCCATAAAAGAAAGGTGATTATAGTCCTGAAAATAGACTAATTTGGTCCTATAGGGATAGGACAGGAACAAAAAGACTGAGGGAGGAGGAGGTAGGAGGGGTTATTTGTACCCTTATTTTAATTAGTTCCTGTCTAACTAGGGATAGGGGAGGAGCTACCCATTGTTGTGCTGCCATGGATATGGCCAGGAAATATATATATACACATATACACACACACATATATATATATACACACACACACATATATATATACACACACTATATATATATATATATATACATACACACACATATATATATACACACACTATATATATATATATATATACATACACACACATATATACATATACACACACTATATATATATATATATATATATATATATATATATATATATATATATATATATATATATATATCCACATAGCAACAGATGACCAGCACTCACGGATTCATGAAAAGGTTAAAACATCCAAAGTTTAATGAAAAATAAAAAACAAGAAAGACAGCTCAACGTTTCAGTCCTCCTCCGGGACTTTCATCAGGAACAATAATGTTGTCTCACAATACCCATGCATAAATAGGCACAGCAATTAAGATAATTGGTAATTAAAATCAGCAAAAAATTAGCATCAAAGAATTAGCATAGTTATCAAGTACATTTAAAAGGAGTAATCCTACCTGCCAGTGTATCATTGCAGAAACCGCCGGCGTCCTCAGAACGCCTATGCGCATGCGTGCCCAAGGCCCCTCCCATGTCAACATGACCGAACAACGTCCGTTGCCACGGCAACCGGACGCAACCCCGGCTCATCGTGGCAACGAGATCGTCGGCGATCACTGAAAGCCAATGTAGTATATGGTGGCCTGAAGTACTAGGACATCAAAGAATATAGTGAATGAATGAATAGTGCATTTGTTCCATTATCAGAAGGCTTGTATGTATATTCATACAGGCTCCGCCCCTCGTCAGCGTGGATGCGCGACGTCAGTTGCCATGGAGACCGTAAACAATACCAGCTCACCCTGGCAACCAAGACGCCGGAAGCAAGCACGCAGAACAAATCCAGTGGATACAAAGATAAACAGTGTATCTATGTGACTAATAAAGCAGTGATATAAGTAAAGTGAAAGTAAGATAAAGTAAAATCTAAGTATGAACTATTGCAAAAAACCACCTGAAAAGACATGTAAAAAATGACCAAAGTGACTGATATCCAGAAAATAACAAATAAATATGCAGCATAATCTCTATATATGGCATATTAAGCAAAAGTGTCAAGTGCCAATAAACTATAGGACCAAGTCATCAAAAAGTGCATAGAGTGACTACTAAGCAGAGAATAAGCAAATACATATAAGTTATGATCTCAGTTATTATATTGAAATATAAAGTGTTAGTGCTTATGATCCATAAGGCCAGATCATCCTATTATGTACTAAATTAAATAGATTGTGGCTAGTAATAAACAGCCATTTAAAGGGGCAGGCGGTTCTGCAATGGTAAAATATAGAACTAAAATAAAAAAATCAAGTAAATACATCTATTAAGTAAATGTAAACCTAGACCATGCTAGCTATAGTTGAAAACAACAACAGTAGCACAGAATTAAATAAAAGAGTGATATGAAATCATTTCGTTCAAGCCTTTAGGGGCTATGGTGCCTAATGTGTAATTCCAAAATGTCTCACGATTCAAGAGAAGCTTGCCTCTATCCCCACTACGTTTAAGTGGAGGGATATGGTCAATGGCCAGAAACTTAAGGGCTAACAAGGGATGTTGATGGAAAAGAAAATGTTTGGCTACAGGTTGATCAGAGGTACCATCACGGTAGGCTACCCTGATACTCGACCTGTGTCCCCTAATTCTTTCACACAGAGGGGTTTCCGTTTTGCCTATATAAAAGAGGCCACACGGACACGACAATTTGTAAATCACATATGGGGTCTTACAGGTGATCGTATGTCGTATTTGAAAAATCTTATTACTGTGTGGATGTTGGAAAGTAGTTGAAGGTGTCATGTGCCCACAAGTCACACATCCAAGGCAGCAGATACTTCCCCGAGGCTGCATCTCAGTGTTCTCATAGCTTTTCGAGGGGTCCGTATGTACCAACAGGTCCCTTAGATTTTTATTCCTTCGATAGCAGATAAGGGGAGGTTCTTTGAAAACCTTGGGAAGTGTGTCATCACATGACAACATTTTCCAATTGTCCTTGATAATCCTTGTGATTTCCATGGAAGCATCATGATAAGTGACTGGAAAAACCAACCTTGGGGCTCCGTCCTTGGCTCTTGGCTATCTTAGCTTCTTCTAATGCTCTCACTAGGTCATTTCGTCGGTAGCCGCGTTCAAGGAATCTCTCCATCATCGCTTTAAGTTGTTCCTCCATGATATTCACATCCGAGTTATTTTGAATCACTCGCAGAAATTGAGCTTTAGGTAAAGACCTCTTCAATGCCACCGGATGTGCACTAGTGCTATGTAAAATGGTATTCCTATCAGTAGGTTTGCTATAGAGACAATATGATAAACACTGATTTGTAATAGCTATTTCTAGATCCAAGAAT
Organism: Pelobates cultripes; assembly: GCA_933207985.1. Classification (NCBI taxonomy): domain Eukaryota; kingdom Metazoa; phylum Chordata; class Amphibia; order Anura; family Pelobatidae; genus Pelobates; species Pelobates cultripes. The sequence continues at coordinate 127,071,884 of OW240915.1, read as the reverse complement.
TGTACTGCTGTCGAGCTGATGTTAGACGTAAACTTGATGGGACTTTCAATCTGATTAAGTGCCTGTACCATATCCATAGCCTCTATGGTACTACCACTCCAGAGCAAAAGCAGATCGTCAATATAACGAAAATATCCTTGGATATATTGACCATACTTTGATAGGATATAGCGTTGTTTCCGGTCTCGATGGCAACTGACGTCACGCATCCATGCTGACGAGGGGCGGAGCCTGTATGAATATACATACAAGCCTTCTGATAATGGAACAAATGCACTATTCATTCATTCACTATATTCTTTGATGTCCTAGTACTTCAGGCCACCATATACTACATTGGCTTTCAGTGATCGCCGACGATCTCATTGTCACGATGAGCCGGGGTTGTGTCCGGTTGCTGTGGCAACGGACGTTGTGCGGTCACGTTGACATGGGAGGGGCCTTGGGCACGCATGCGCATAGGCGTTCTGAAGACGCCGGCGGTTTCTGCAATGATACACTGGCAGGTAGGATTACTCCTTTTGAATGTACTTGATAACTATGCTAATTCTTTGCTGATTTTAATTACCAATTATCTTAATTGCTGTGCCTATTTATGCATGGGTATTGTGAGACAACATTATTGTTCCTGATGAAAGTCCCGGAGGAGGACTGAAACGTTGAGCTGTCTTTCTTGTTTTTTATTTTTCATTAAACTTTGGATGTTTTAACCTTTTCATGAATCCGTGAGTGCTGGTCATCTGTTGCTATGTGGATATCTGACTTTTCCCTAGGACTACAACATAGAAACATAGAAACATAGAATGTGACGGCAGATAAGAACCATTCGGCCCATCTAGTCTGCCCAATTTTCTAAAAACTTTCATTGGTCCCTAGCCTTATCTTATAGTTAGGATAGCCTTATGCCTATCCCATGCATGCTTAAACTCCTTTACTGTGTTAACCTATACCACTTCAGCTGGAAGGCTATTCCATGCATCCACTACCCTCTCAGTAAAGTAATACTTCCTGATATTATTTTTAAACCTTTGTCCTTCTAATTTAAGACTATGTCCTCTTGTTGTGGTAGTTTTTCTTCTTTTAAATATAGTCTCCTCCTTTACTGTGTTGATTCCCTTTATATATTTAAATGTTTCTATCATATCCCCCCTGTCTCGTCTTTCCTCCAAGCTATACATGTTAAGATCCTTTAACCTTTCCTGGTAAGTTTTATCCCGCAATCCATGAACCAGTTTAGTAGCCCTTCTCTGAACCTCTCTAAGGTATCAATATCCTTCTGAAGATACGGTCTCCAGTACTGTGTACAATACTCCAAGTGAGGTCTCACCAGTGTTCTGTACAATGGCATGAGCACTTCCCTCTTTCTACTGCTAATACCTCTCCCTATACAACCAAGCATTCTGCTAGCATTTCCTGCTGCTCTATTACATTGTCTGCCTACCTTTAAGTCATCAGAAATAATCACCCCTAAATCCCTTTCCTCATATGTTGAGGTTAGGACTCTATCAAATATTCTGTACTCTGCCCTTGGGTTTTTACGTCCAAGATGCATTATCTTGCACTTATCCACATTAAATGTCAGTTGCCACAATTCTGACCATTTTTCTAGTTTACCTAAATCATTTGTCATTTGGCTTATCCCTCCTGGAACATCAACCCTGTTACATATCTTAGTATCATCAGCAAAAAGACATACCTTACCATCAAGACCTTCTGTAATATCACTAATAAAAATATTAAAGAGAATGGGTCCAAGTACAGATCCCTGAGGTACCCCACTGGTGACAAGTCCAAGCTTCGAATATATTCCATTAACTACAACCCTCTGTTGCCTGTCACTCAGCCACTGCCTTACCCATTCAACAATATTTGAATCCAAACTTAAAGATTGCAGTTTATTGATAAGCCTTCTATGTGCAACAGTGTCAAAAGCCTTACTGAAATCTAGGTAAGCAATGTCTACTGCACCACCATGATCTATAATTTAGTTACCCAATCAAAAAAATCAATAAGATTAGTTTGGCATGATCTCCCTGAAGTAAACCCATTTTGTCTCTGATCTTGAAATCCATGTGTTTTTAGATGATCTCCCTGAAGTAAAGCCATGTTGTCTCTGATCTTGAAATCCATGTGTTTTTAGATGTTCATCAATCCTATCCTTTAACATGGTTTCCATCACTTTCCCCACTACTGAAGTAAGGCTTACTGGCCTATAGTTGCCCGACTCCTCCCTATTACCTTTCTTGTAAATGGGCACAACATTCGCTAACTTCCAATCTTCTGGGACTACTCCTGTTAACAATGATTGGTTAAATAAATCTGTTAATGGTTTTGCTAGTACACCACTAAGCTCTTTTAATAGCTTTGGGTGTATTCCATCAGGTCCCATTGACTTATTTGTCTTTACTTTTGACAGTTGAAATAGAACCTCTTCCTCTGTAAACTCACGTGTAATAAATGACTCATTTATCCTTTTTCTCAACTGAGGTCCCTTTCCTTCATTTTCTTCTGTAAATACAGAACAAAAATATTCATTGAGGCAGTCAGCCTGACCTTTATCCTCTTCTACATACCTTCCTTCTTTTGTTTTAATCTAACTAATCCTTGTTTTACTTTTCTTTTCTCATTTATGTATCTAAAAAATGTTTTATCCCCCTTTTTTACTGACTGTGCTATTTTCTCTTCTGTGTGTGATTTGGAAGCTCTTATAACTTGCTTAGCCTCTTTCTGCCTAATCTTATAGATCATTTTGTCTCCCTCACTCTGGGTTTTTTTATAATTCCTAAATGCTAACTTTTTGTTTTTAACTATTTTGGCCACATCTGCGGAGTACCACAGTGGTTTCTTGAATTTTTTGCTTTTACTGACAAGCCTAATGCAATTTTCTGTTGCCTTCAATAGTGCAACTTTTAAATAATCCCATTTCTCTTGGACTCCATTTAAATTGCTCCAGTCTGATAATGACTCCTCTACCCATATTCTAATTTTAGAAAAGTCTGTTTTTCTAAAGTCTAAAACTTTTGTTTTGTGTGGTGTGACTCAGTCACTGTTCTTATATTAAACCACACTGACTGATGATCACTGGATCCTAAACTTTCACCTACAGTAACATCTGATACCAAATCTCCATTTGTTAACACTAAATCTAGTATGGCCTCTTTACGAGTTGGCTCCTCAACAACTTGTTTTAGAGACAATCCCAGTAGGGAGTTTAGAATATGTGTGCTCCTGGCACAAGTAGCTAATTTTGTTTTCCAATTTACATCAGGAAGATTAAAGTCACCCATGATGATAACTTCCCCTTCATTGTCATTTTAGCTATTTCCTCAACTAGTAGATTATCTAACTCTTCAATTTGTCCTGGGGGCCTATAAATCACACCTACACGAGTTACTGTGTGATTACCAAATTCTAATGTAGCCCAAACGGACTCTATGTTTGCCTCACTAACTTTTATTAGGCTAGATTTTATGCTATCCTTCACATACAAGGCCACCCCTCCCCCTTTCTTGCCTTCCCTATCTTTCCTATATAAAGAGTACCCTGGTATTGCTATGTCCCAGTCATTTTCTCATTGTACCATGTCTCAGTAACAGCGACTAAATCTACACTATCAGTTGCCATTATTGCCACAAGTTCATGGATCTTATTCCCTAAACTGCGAGCATTTGTAGACATGACTCTAAGCTTATCATTTTTTAACACACTTGCTGCAGGCACCTTCTGTCCTTCTTTTGGGGGACAATTGGATTGATGTTTTATCACCCTTTTGCCCCCCCCTCTTAGTTTAAATACATCCTAGCAAAACCTCTGAACTGCTCACTGAGAACATTTGTTCCCTTTTGAGAAAGATGCAAACCATCTTTTCCTGACATTATTCATGGCAGCATTTACTCATGGGTTAGCTCCTCCCCTCACAGCAGAAAGGACAGGAAATAGAACTCTGAAACTGGTATAAATAGATCCTCCCCCTTCCTATCAGGCAGTCTTTTTTTCCTGTCCTTCACAGCAGTTTGGAAGGAGTCTGCTTATGCAGGCCTAGATTTTCTTTTATGCTCACCAGGCAATATTTTTGTAGCCATGCCGGGGTTCAGCCTCTAAGCCCTGAAGACCCAGCAACGCACTATTGTTAATACTGCAAACCTGGGTACCCCCTTTAGTGACCGGGGGTCGGACCCAATCTCTCCCTTAAGGGATGAAAATGGTCCACTGCATGCCAGGGTTCAGCCTCTTATCCCTGAAGACCCAGCAACAGGCCAGCTTGGGTACCCCCTCAGGGGATGAATGCGATATGCTGCCTACATGAAGCCAGGCCTGGGTTCAGCCTCTTATCCCTGAAGACCCAGCAACAGCCCAGCTTGGGTACCCACTCAGGGGATGAATGTGATATATTGCCTACATAATACCAGGCCAGGGTTCAGCCTCTTATCCCTGAAGACCCAGCAAACAGCACATCTGTAACAGTTGCCAGCCTGGGTACCTCCTTCAGCAATCAGGAGTCTGACCTATCTCTCTCCCTGAGGGGATGACAGCGGTCCACTGCATACATGAGGCCCAGCCGAGTCTAAGCCTTTATTCTTGAAGACCCAGTAAACAGCACTTCCATAAGGTGACTACCTGGGTATACCTATTCTTGGTGTTCCACCTTGTATGGGGTTGGTTAAACCTCCTCCCACTGGTGATGATGGACTGCATATGGGGTACAGATGGAAGCCTATAGTTTAAACAGTTTAGGCTGTCAGTTGTTCAAAGCCCCATTTTGCTGTTGAAACACGGGCCTGCAGCTGTTCAGGTAAGTGCATTTGTAATTAGATTAAAACTAGTATAGGCACCTGGGTCTCTGTTCTTTCAGTCCCTCCCAGCGGCTTACATTAGGCTTCCTTCTAACAAATAGGTCACATTTAGGAGGTTTGTGTGGTGAGCATTTAGGTAAGTTATACATGAAAGGATGCTTGGTACAAAAGAGTGCTGATAATGCAAGGAGGCATTGTGCAAAAGAGTGCTTATGATGCAATAAGGCATTGTGAAAAAGAGTGCTAATAATGGATATCCTGGCTGTATAAAGTCTGCTGGAATTTCACAGTCCTGAAGAAATATCCAAGGTAAGAGAACTTCCCTGGGTGACTGAAGTACTCACATGTATATGATTTTAAAGTCCACACACACACTTGTTCCTATCAAGATATGTGGCATTGATTGCTGATATCTGTGCATTATCACAAATAAGCAGGCTTTTCCAGAGAGTGGAGGAATATACTGCATATGAGACCACGGGGCCTCAGTATCCATACATGATCTGGTGGTGGTACAGCATCGGTGTGTTTTCACTTTATGCTCTAACATATGAACAGAGTGTGTCCAGTAAATGCTCTAGGTATGAGTTACTATAAGGACACGGCCTCAGTATATGTATCCACTATATGCTCTATGTAGGAGTTACTAGGAGGATACGGCCTCAGTATATGTATCCGCTATGTGGTCTATATAAGAGTTACTGTGAGTACACCACCTCGGTATAAGTATCCTATATATGAGATATATATATGAGTTTCTATTGAGACACAGCCTCAGTATATGTGTCCACTATATGCTCTATGTGTGAGTTTCTATGGAGACAGCCTCAGTATATGTATCCATTATAGGCTCTATGTATGAGTTACAATGAGGACGCTGCCTCAGTTTATGTATGCACTATATGCTCTATGTATGAGTTACTGTGAGGACACAGCCTCAGTATAGGTATCCACTATATGATAAATGTATGAGTTGCTATGGAGACACAGCCTCCGTTTATGTATGCACTATATGCTCTGTGTATGAATTACTATGAGGACATGGCCTCAGTATATGTGTCCACTATAGGCCATATGTACGAGTTACTATGGAGACACAGCCTCAGTTTATGTATGTGCTTTATGCTCTGTGTATGAGTTACTATGGAGACACAGCCTCAGTTTATGTATGCGCTTTATGCTCTGTGTATGAGTTACTATGAAGACACAGCCTCAGTATATGTACACACTATAGGCTCTGTGTATGAGTTACTATGAGGACATAGCCTCAGTATATGTATCCACTATATTGTCTACGTATGAGATGATCGGAAGTCTCGGCTCAGTTTGTGTTCTTTATTTGCTCTAAAAACATAGCCTCAGTATATGTCTCAACATGCTCTATATGTAAGTTGGTGTGGACATTGCTTCAGTGGATCTGTTCACTATATGCTTGATGTATTAGTGGAAACACAATATATGTGACTGATATATGACACATCCTCTATGAGTCCAATCTAATACAGGTTTTTTTTGTGTGGGTTATTAGTCACAACCTCAGTATATATGAGTGGTATATTATGTGCATGAAGTTCTGTTGAAAACAGCCTCAATTTATCTCACTCATATAATCTCAATATGTGTACAGGCATAGTGTCACTGTATATAGCAGAGGTACGCTATTACTATTTGAACAGACTCAGTATATGTAACTGATATATCTGTGTATAAGCTGCTGTTAGAAACATCCACAATGTATGTGATTCACATAATCTGTATGCAGGTTGGTAGTATTAGATAACCCTAATTTATACACGGCATTGATATTTAATATATACAAATGATCTAAGGTCTGGGTTTTGCGCTGAAATGTAGCACTGCCTAATTTTAGCAAATACAAATGCACTGTTATACTGGGTAAGTAATTATTGCCTCCTGTGGATTTTCTATTTCAGTTTTTAAATGAAGTGGATAAGGAAACATACTGCTTTTGGCTTTGTATTAGATTCCTTCTCCCACAGGTGTTTCGGGATAAGCAATTAACACATTTTACCACTTCAGATGGATTGCAGGTGTTACTGAACCTGTCTGAGTGCCTCTCCCAGGAGAGAAGGAGACCTGAATTTCCAAAATGGAGCATGGTACTGTTTAACAAAATTAAGGCCTTTTTGTGTGCACTCCTATGTATTTATACATGAGACCATTTCTGAGAAGTTTTTCTATTGCCAAGTATCCTCTCCTCTCTTATCAAGATAAGGAATGTTTTGGTGGCAGTGTTTTATCTTCAGATATATGCTGTTACTGATGCACAGCTTAGAAGATCATGCTGGTTGCAGGAGCACAAATTGGGCTATTAATCGTTCTCATAAGTAGGTAACTCTGAAGCTATTACCTGATTTAAAAAGCTGTTCATATTGGCTTGTTTCTCTCCTGGTCATAACTTTAGTATCATTTTATTTTTCCGCAAACTTCTACTCTGAAGAATTCACTACTTCTGGTCTGGTTTGTGCTCTGGTTCTGGTTCTCTGGAATTGGTTTAACATATTCTTTAGAACTGCGTACCTTTCCTTAAAGTATAATCTTTATAATTTGGAGAATGTACTAATTTTTTATATGCAGTATTCTCTTTTATCCCTTGGGGACCTGAGAGTTTGGCAATCCCTTTAGGATATGTCAGGGGTAGCATGCTTTTTGTTCTTAAGGAATTAATGTTCAGAAATTTCTGACAAGATTCCCTTGTGGTGAAAGGGTATATTATAATTTCCTTTCTGCAATTAAATGTATTCTTTTATGCTCATATGATCCAGGTAAGTTTTTGATACTTAGTATTGCAAGTATTGTAATTGACACTGGAAGGTCTTTCTAGTCCTCAGGCCATTCTACCAGGTTTACTATTTCAAGTAAAATTCACCTGCTATCAGAACAATAGAGGAAATCCCTTAACAGGTAACTCCATTACGGTCCTCTCTTCTGATCTTCATGGGGATTCTTCTAGTGGTCCTTATATCTGGAATTTGCAACCGAGGTGTGGCTTTAAGTGGTTGATTCATCCTACATAATATAATGTAATGCAGCTTGTTGATGACAAACATTTGACTGATATGTTTTTCATGGTCTCTGTACCTAGATCGGTATAAGTTATGGTCACTCCTAACATTGCATTGATTTAATACTTATGGATTATATACTTGTATTGGTGTTGATATCTTGCAGATAATACAAACTGCTTATTATCGCCATAAGCTCTGCCATAGTACTTCGCTACCTGAAGATAAGGTAAGAATAATACAAACTGCTTATTATCGCCATAAGCTCTGCCATAGTACTTCTTCGCTATCTGAAGATAAGGTAAGAGTAAGTATGCGGTTGTTTGTTCTCATAAGGATAACTGAATATCTTCTATCCTGATTATGTGTCGGTTGCCACAATGGATCATGTGCCTCTGGTTACCACCTTCTCATCAGTATCCTGCCGATTACATATCTCCTACTTATGTTACACAACGGTCTCTAATAAATTTGATTATACTGTTTGGCATAATCTGTACTATTTACAATGTTTCTTTGAATGTAGGTACTGACGTGATTGTCCTACTTATAATTTAGGAGTTTACACAAATTCCACGGTTCATACCGATGTCTCTTTTTTCTTTCTTTAACTAATCTGTATATGACTCTTCTTGCCCTTGCCTAGTAATGTCATTGGTTTATACCTCTCCTGTGCCTGATCATTATTGTATCAATTCATCCACGGTGTGAGGTATTGTTGTGAGTCTGATTTTTGCAATATATATGTGTATGTATATATATATATATTCATTCATTATTGCAGTGTTTTAATAACACTTATTTCTCTACTAGGCTCTGCCTCTTTCTGACAGGCAGGTATTGATTTATTTCCTGTATCCACAGGTAAGTAGTTCACAAGGCAAGAGGAAGCAGTGTGAATCGTCATTAATAATTACATCCAGAGAGTTGCGAGATTCTCAGTGTAATTCTCGCCATGTTTAATAGCATGGTGTGTATGTTCTCATCCAACCTTCTGTTATGCCTTTTTGTCAAGGTTCTGATCTGATAAGGTCATCAATTTGGTTTTAAAATTTTATATCAAAATGGCATTATCCTTCTCTGACTTATGCTATCATGGCCTTAATTCCTATCTGACTATATTTAGGATATTTCAGATATTGAATGCCAGGAGGTTGCTGACCTTGCAGCCTCTAGGTTAATTAACTTGTCTGAGCAGAATGTATGACAACATCCTATTGATGTCTTGTTTGGCTTTTTTTTGAGTCTTCTAAGGTTTATGCAGCTCAATAATGGTTTTATAGCTATTGGCTGTTTTTGAACTCTGTCCCTCCCTCGATATATACTGCTTGGGTATTCCCCATGAGTAAATGCTGCCATGAATAATGTCAGGAAAAAAGGAAAATTTGCTTCATACTTACCGTAATTTTCTTTTTCTGATCATTATTCATGGCAGCATTACGTTCCCACCCATATACTATAAGATGTGAAGCTAGTTACTAAGACTGCCTGATGGGAAGGGGGAGGATCTATTTATACCAGTTTCAGAGTTCTATTTCCTGTCC
>OW240915.1:126915574-127058074 GCA_933207985.1 Pelobates cultripes | reverse complement strand
ATAGCCAGGGCTGTTAACCCGGACCATGAGAACATAGAACGCTCCTGGATATGGTTACCCTCGTTTGTATGGCCGGGTACAGTATTATTCATAAAGTTATTTGCGTTCCAGCTTGGTTGCGCATGCGCACATCGGTCGACTGCACGTCATCACGTATGGCAGTGCTCTCGCCAGATCTGCGCATGCACGGGGTATGAACGGCACCTAGATCAGCGGATTTAAAAGGAGAAGACGCCAGGAGAAGCTCCTGAAGAAGTCTAACCGACGAAACGCGTTGAGCAGCTACGAGAGCCCTGTATTGGTAGTACAACAGTCTTTTATCTTGTCAGTACACTGTTGGTTTTTGTGTTGTGCATTTTTTGCACTTTGGCACTTTTTGCACTGGCACTTTGCTACATCTGCACAGTCATCTGTATAGCTGAAGCTGTTGTCCATAGGGGCCATCATGCCTTATTTGGCTTTTTAACATTGTATTACGATTTTGCACAATTTTGTGTGTGCTATTGCTTATTTTATTTTACTTGGATTTATTACTAATAAAGTGGATTTTTTTCTTACATCTATTTGTCCCTCCTATCCATGGGAATCTCCAGATAGAATTTATCTTTGTGATTGTGGCGCCCTGTTTTTCTCTGATTTATTAATCAGGATTCTATGGTTGCTTGGTCGTCGAGTGGAACTGTTTTGGGCATGGCACTCGCACGAACACACGGTCTCTATGGAAGTCCCATACAAACTATTTCCACATATGGTAGAAGAACGGCGTTCAGGAGTTTCAAACAGACGAACGAGAGGAGCATTCTCCACGAATCATCTATCAATGGCGGTGTTCATGAAAATCCATCCAAACGGAGAACGGCTCTTGCTGCCAATTCTGTGGAACTCTTGGTCGGATACAACCTCGTGGCGAGCCGGTCAAACTTCCACACGGTGCCGTTCGTAAAGTACCGATCGGATTTTCGTGAATTTTGAATATGTTACTCACATCAATTTATTTGAAAGAATGAAAAAAGAAGAAAGAAAGGAGCCTAAACAACTGGAACCTCCATGGGGGTTAACCCCTAGTTAATTGGCAAAAGGAAAAAAGAGAAAAGTTGGAGATTCCAGTTCTATATATATTGACACCAGTGAAATACACATAAATTAAAACGTCACTTTTAATAAATTAAAATTAAAAAGTCCCTTAATAATAATAAGGGCACTACACACACTCTTATTATAAACACGTGTAAAATCACCACACCTAAATATAAATGGCTGAGTTAACCAAAAAGTGAATAAAATGATGATTTCTCTAGAGGGAAGATTTTCCACTTATGTCTATAAGATCTAGTGTGTGAAATCCTACAAAGTCATTGTCTACAGAAATCTAAATTGTTGTAGGGTGTACCCAGATAATACTCTTATTAAATCTGAGTTGTTAGTACTTCAATTTGGATGAATTAAACCCCAATTCCTGATACAATGGATTACTAGATACTTGTATGCCTATGTATAAACAATGTAGCTGCTCAAACTACTTGAGCTAATCTTCCTCGATACTTCATATAACAATGTTGCTAATTCCTGTTTACAAAGTTGTCCTTATAGTAACAGTATATCAAGATCGTGGATACAGTTTTGATAGCATAGCTGTTTATGTAGTAAAGAATACTGTAGAACGTGGGAAAAGAGAGGAGGGCACCGTGATGGACCTTACACCCCTAGTACAGCCTATAGGGCGATGTTTTCAATCATACGGCTGTCTAACCAGTCCCATCACATCCCACGACCAAAAACTAGTGCAACAAGGCTATAGCAGAACGATAGATTGTCTCCCTCATGTCACTTCCAAATCTGGACCTATTCGGCATCGAGGTTCTATCTTAAAATAATTGCGTCTGAATAAACGTCCCCCTGCACTTCTAACTGTAATACTTATTTTGTAATATTTCTTTAATTGGAACTCAACTGCAGCATTTCTTGGTTGCAACAACAATAAGGTTCACCTCCTTTTATATTGGTATGAAACTATGGTCACTGTACCTTTAAATATCCATCTAGGTAAAATTAGGCTTTGTAGCAATCCCTTATGAGTAAGAGGAATAATTAGACAAAGTGACACTTTAGTGAGTTTTAGATACTGTGTAATATAAATAATAGTAATTGACTTGTTTGGTAAAAGTATTACTTAACTTAAAGGCAGTTCTGGCACTGGAAGGGTTAATTCACCCAATGAAGGAGAAATTAGAAGTCCGTTTCAACAAGCTGAGAACTAGGAGTGGAGAGTGGGGAAGTCCGAGGTCTGGGAGTGGAGAAGGTAGAATTCAGAGTTACAAGCCGAGGTCTAGGAGTGGAGAAGGTAGAAATCCGTTTACAAGCCGAGGTCGAGAAGTGGAGAAGGTAGAAATCCGTTTACTAGCCGAGGTATAGAAGTGGAGCAGGTAGGATCAGAAGTAGAGCAGCTGATCTTCATGCAGCACCTGTGCGAATAATCCAGCCCTTTGAATCTGGCGCGGTCCTCCTAAGTATCGTGGAGGGACCGCGTCAGAGAAAGGGGCGGGGCTGAGCGCCGTGAACCCGGAAGTGGGTTCCGGCGATAAATTACATGCCATGCTATACCTGACAGTACCCCCTTCCCATGGGGCATCCTCTGGGTGCACTATTTCGGTTTGGAGGGATAGCGTTTGTGAAAGGCAGTAACTAACCTCCTAGCATGTACATTAGATGAATCTTCCCAAGTGTCTTCATCAACTCCATAACCTTTCCATCTGATAAGGTATTGTAAGGAGCCACGGTGGACACGAGAATCCAAAATTTTGTGAATTTCATATTCTTCTTCACCTTGGACAATGATAGGTTCAGGAGTTGTTACTATTTCCCTATAAAAAGGATCAGGGATGTGTGGTTTAAGTAAGGAGACATGGAATACTGGATGAAGTTTAAAACTTGGAGGAAGTTTTAGTTTAACAACGTTATCATTAATGATAGTAATTACTTGAAAGGGACCAAGAAAAAGAGAGCTCAATTTCTTTGAAGGACGGCTTGTGGTAATATTCCTTGAAGAGAGCTAGACAAGATCCCCTACCTTGTAAGGAGGGGGAATTCTTCTATTATTGTCAAAAAACTTTTTCTGGTTATTTTGGGCGAGTTGAAGATTCTCCCGTAATTTGAAAAATAGAGAAGACATAAATTCATTTTTTGATGTAACAGTAGGATTGGATGAAGTAATGGTTTGGATGGGGAATGAAGACGGATGAAAACCATAGTTGGAGAAGAAAGGAGTCATTTTCGTACTAGAATGAATGGTATTATTGTAAGAAAATTCGGCCATAGGTAACCATGTGGTCCAGTCATCTTGGAGGTATGAACAATAACATCGAAGATATTGTTCCAAACATTGGTTAACCCTTTCTGTTTGCCCATTAGTTTGGGGATGATAAGCGGAAGAGAGTTTGCGTTGAATTTGAAGGGAGAGACACATCTCTTTCCAGAATTTGGAGGTAAATTGTGTCCCCCTATCAGAAATAATTTCTTCAGGAAGACCATGAAGTTTCACAATATTGTCAATAAAGACCTTAGACAATTCTACAGAGGAGGGTAATTTTTTTAAAGAAATGAAATGGGACATTTTTGTGAAGCGATCCACAACGACAAGAATAGTGGTGAAATGTTGAGAAGGTGGAAGATCAACGATAAAATCCATAGAAATGGATTGCCAAGGTTTTTCTGGAATAGGTAAGTTAAGTAGTAATCCAAAAGGTTGATTATGTTCTGGTTTAGACCTTTGACAGATAGGACATGTTTTGACATATAATGCAATGGTTCTATCCTGGCGAGGCCACCAATAATATCGTGAAGTTAGTTCAAGTGTTTTCTTTATTCCAGGATGTCCAGCTAGGGGGGAATCATGAACCATCTTAAGTAATTTATTCCTAAGAATGGGAGGAATATAAATTCTATTTTTAAAATAAAATAGACCATCCTTTTTTGTTAGTATAGGTGTTTTGGGAAGTTCAAGATCCTTCTGATTCAAATTCTTTATGTCATCATGAAGAGAAGAGAGGATTCCTATTATTTTGGTAGAAGGATAATCATCAGTAGTAGTTTTAGAAGGAATTCGAGAAAGAGCGTCAGCCTTTTTATTTCTATTTCCAGGTCTGTATATTAATTGGAAGTTAAATCGGTTAAAGAATAGGTTCCATCTAACTTGTCTAGCTGTAAGGGTTTTGTTAGTATAGAGATATTCAAGATTTTTATGGTCAGTATAAACTATTATAGGTTGTTTTGTATCTTCCAGAAGATGACGCCAATTTTCGAAGGCAGCTTTAACACTTAATAATTCTTTTTCACCAATAGGATAATTTTTTTCAGCAGAGCTCAAGGATCTTGAAAAAAAGGCAACTGGATGAAGTGGATCTTGTGGAGTCTTTTGTTGAGAAAGAACTGCTCCGATGGCTGCATCTGATGCATCAACTTCAAGAACATATAGGAATGTTGGATTAGGTAGTTGTAGAATAGGTGCAGTTGTAAATCTTTTTTTTAATTCGTCGAAGGCTGTTTGAGCATCTTTATTCCAATTAAAAGGACGTTTACTACTGTTGAGGAGGTTAAGAGGATGTGATACATCCGAATAGTTTCTAATAAATTTTCTATAGAAGTTTGCAAATCCAAGAAAACGTTGTAATTCTTTTGTAGTAGTAGGAGCAGGCCAATCAATAATACATTTGATTTTGGAATTATCCATCTTCAAAGAATGAGGTGAAATAATGTATCCTAGAAAAGAGAATTCAGTAACCTCAAAAAGGCATTTTTCTGGTTTAGCGTATAATTTATGAGTTCTCAGTCTAGATAGAACCCATCTAACATGTTTCCTATGTTCATCCAAATTGTTAGAATATATTAAGATATCATCTAAGTAGATAATAACACATACATCCAGAAGATCTCTAAAGATATCATTGATAAAATGTTGAAATGTTGCAGGGGCATTACAGAGCCCGAAAGGCATCACTAGATATTCGTAGAGACCATATCTTGTCCGGAAGGCGGTTTTCCATTCATCATCCTGTTTTATTCTAATGAGGTTATATGCGCCTCGAAGGTCGAGTTTAGTGAATATAGTTGCAGTTCTTAACCTTTCAATTAATTCATTTATTAGTGGAAGAGGATAACGATTTTTAATAGTTATTTTATTTAAGGCTCTGTAATCTATAATAGGACGGATGGTTTGGTCTTTATTCTTCACAAAGAAAATACTAGAAGCAGCAGGAGAGGTCGAGGGTCTGATGAACCCTTTGCGTAAATTTTCATTAAGATATTCTTTTAAAATTTCTAACTCCTTTTCAGAGAGTGGATAAATATGACCATAAGGAATAGGAGCTCCGGGTATGAGATCTATTGGGCAATCATATAGCCGATGAGGAGGAAGTGTTTCCGCTTCTTTTTTACAAAAGACATCTGCAAAATCGGAGTAGAATGGAGGTATAACTGGTTCTACAGTAGTTTGGAGAATAGGAATGTGTTGTAAGCACGTTTTTTTACAGAAATCAGAAGCAAAGGAGATGGAGAAGGGAGACCACTTAATTAAAGGATCATGGTTTTTTAACCAATTAATTCCTAGAATGACGGGATAAAGTGGAGATTTAATAATATCAAATGTAATGAATTCGAAATGTACGTTGTTGGTAATCATTCTTAGAGGGATTGTTTCATCTTTGATGGGTCCTGAGGATATAAATGAACCGTCAATAACTCTGATTGGAATAAAATTGGTTTTTTGAACACAAGGAATTTTATTTTTTGAAACAAAAGAAAAATCAAGAAAAGTTCCATTAGCACCAGAATCAATGATGGCCTCAGTCACGATTCTTTTTGTATCCCACTGTAATATGAGAGATATAGAAAAATAAGTAGATGCTTTTCTTTTTTGAAAAACGTTCAATATAGAGGTAGATGAATGAAGCTTACCACCTTTTGAATGTTTCAGTAGAGGACATTCGGAAATTAGATGTTCATTCGAAGCACAATACATACATAAGTTTAGTTGTCTCCTTCTTATTCTTTCTTCAGAAGTAAGAGGACTTTTTATTATACCTACTTCCATAGGTTCAGTTTGTGGAGGAATTTTTTCAGGTAGTTTTAGAGTAGTGAAAGGTTTTCTCCAGGTAGAATTAGTAAGAACCCTTTCAGCTTTTCTTTCTCTTAGACGTCTATCAATACTGATAGACAGTTGAATCAATGCATTTAAGGTAGGAGGAAGTTCTGTACGAGAGAGTTCATCTTTCACAGCTTCAGATAATCCGAGACGGAATTGATTGCGTAAAGTAATGTCATTCCATTGGGTTTCTGTAGCCCATCTTTTGAATTCTGCAATATAATCTTCAACAGGTCTATTCTTTTGGTGTAATGTTCTGATGGTTAAATCAGCAGTAGTTTGTTTAAAAGGATCTTCATATAATAAAGACATAGCTTCAAAGAACTCATCCAATGAATCTAATATGGGATCATCATTTTCCAAAAAGGAATGGGCCCATGCCATAGGTTCACCTCTTAAAAAAGAGATCACTGAACAGACTTTGGATCTTTCGGTGGGATAAGATCTAGGTTTTAAAGCAATTAGTAGTTTGCAAGAATTCAAAAACTCTCTGTACTTTGTTCTATCTCCATGAAATTTTTCTGGATTACAGACAGCAGGATCACCAGCCGATTGAAGAGCGGCATGAGGAAGATGACCTTGAATGTCTCTAACATAGGTTAATATTCTCTCATTTGTAATTTGCAGTTCCTGTAACCCTTGAGCAATCGTATCCACTCTATTGGTTAGGGCAGAAACTTGAGAGTTAATATCTGCTGGTTCCATTGAAGAGGCTGAATTATTCTGTAATACTTATTTTGTAATATTTCTTTAATTGGAACTCAACTGCAGCATTTCTTGGTTGCAACAACAATAAGGTTCACCTCCTTTTATATTGGTATGAAACTATGGTCACTGTACCTTTAAATATCCATGTAGGTAAAATTAGGCTTTGTAGCAATCCCTTATGAGTAAGAGGAATAATTAGACAAAGTGACACTTTAGTGAGTTTTAGATACTGTGTAATATAAATAATAGTAATTGACTTGTTTGGTAAAAGTATTACTTAACTTAAAGGCAGTTCTGGCACTGGAAGGGTTAATTCACCCAATGAAGGAGAAATTAGAAGTCCGTTTCAACAAGCTGAGAACTAGGAGTGGAGAGTGGGGAAGTCCGTTTTAACAAGCCGAGGTCTGGGAGTGGAGAAGGTAGAATTCAGAGTTACAAGCCGAGGTCTAGGAGTGGAGAAGGTAGAAATCCGTTTACAAGCCGAGGTCGAGAAGTGGAGAAGGTAGAAATCCGTTTACTAGCCGAGGTATAGAAGTGGAGCAGGTAGGATCAGAAGTAGAGCAGCTGATCTTCATGCAGCACCTGTGCGAATAATTCAGCCCTTTGAATCTGGCGCGGTCCTCCTAAGTATCGTGGAGGGACCGCGTCAGAGAAAGGGGCGGGGCTGAGCGCCGTGAACCCGGAAGTGGGTTCCGGCGATAAATTACATGCCATGCTATACCTGACACTAACGAACTGGTAAGTTAGTTCTCTCTCTGCTTTTAAGAAAAGATGTTATAAAAGTCTATTACTACTCGGCATACAAATACTATCTTTGGTTTGTCAAAGTCTGCGCCACCCTACATATCCCTGACGCGCGTTTCGCTTATTAGCTCATCAGAAGGAAACCGGGGTCCTGTACCTCCCGGTCTTTTAAAGGTCATACTCTATTCCTATTGGTAACCGTTATTTTTGAATTAACCAATGCAAGAGAGGGTACTCGTCTGTTGTAATTTGACGTAATTAATTGAAGACCGGGTTTGTTAACCCTTAATGTATAAGTCGCTGGACGAAACAGACAGTTAATGTTTGAAAACTGTATAAATAAATAAGTAAGGAAAAGATCTATTATTGTATTATGCAGAATTATTAAAAAACTTCAAAAGAAGATTGTTATAGATTGTATTATTTCTTATAGTTATTGTCTATTTGGAAGTTTGTTAATGAGTGCTTTACTTTTCTGGGTTCGTTGCTCGTGGCAGAGAAAGACTGAACTTCCTACGATATGTCATCTGCTGTTAATATAATATTAGAATTATGAACTCTACAGTTTCAGTCCGACATATCTGAGGATAATACCTATTTAATCAGAAATTTCAAGATGACATTACATTGGGCTGATTTAACTATCACGTCCCCAGGTTCTTATTAAACCCACATTGTTCTTACCACTATCTGACAATTGTTAGTTTCCCAGATTCTATGTTACCCAACTCCCAATGGGCAAATAGTTTCTAACAGTTCCATCATACTTTCCCGTAGGTGACGGGCGATAGAATTTTTTATATATCAGGATTTCAATCTCTAAAGAAAGCCTAATGGACAGCTTAATAACAAGTTATTAGTCTGTCAGTTATACTTGGACCGTCTCTATTATATTAATAAATACAAATATTTAAAGTTCTTTCATAATAATGAAGTCATAATTAGGATTTATTTATAAAGAGAATAGGGGCTGAGACGTGTTAATAATTTTCAACACGAACAGCTTTTGCATTCAAGCCCCTGTATTCGTTGTTTTCTTATGCAAACTCTTAAATGATTGGGATCAATTGGTGAAAAGGACCAATTTGTCTGTCTAGATAGAAATGCTTAAAGAAATTATTAATAAGTCAAAACTTAATATTAGCAGCTACTATCAATTTATCAAGGTCTCTACCCATGGATAAAAGGGGTAAAATTGAACTCTTCATTGAGACCCGTAGGGGTCAATGTCTTAAAGGTATGTATCCACCTTGACTCTTGTTTTAATAATTTGAGATTAAAGTTCCCCCAATTTAGATTTCTGTAGACAATGACTTTGTAGGATTTCACACACTAGATCTTATAGACACAAGTGGAAAATCTTCCCTCTAGAGAAATCATCATTTTATTCACTTTTTGGTTAACTCAGCCATTTATATTTAGGTGTGGTGATTTTACACGTGTTTATAATAAGAGTGTGTGTAGTGCCCTTATTATTATTAAGGGACTTTTTAATTTTAATTTATTAAAAGTGACGTTTTAATTTATGTGTATTTCACTGGTGTCAATATATATAGAACTGGAATCTCCAACTTTTCTCTTTTTTCCTTTTGTTACTCACATCATTTTTATATGGTTTTGTTATGCAGAAAGTATATTTTTAAAAATTGTGAAAATTGTTAACTTTTCTGGCCAGTAGATAATTGAGTTTAGTATGTTTCTAAAACTCAATTATATCACAGGCTCAGAGGAGGAGTCTGGTGTTGTATAAATTGAATGTCCTTGCTTCCATTAAACCAGTCTTGTTCCAGCATTAAGCTTTGGCTCATGTGTGGATTATTATGCGATACCGGCGATATTTTTTCCTGTGGATTATTGGCGATATTATTTTATGGGAATAAGGGAATACTAGACGGTTTTACCTATTCAGACCGTCACACTCTCCCAGTCTCCACTCCTTCAAAATAATAAAAACCCACTTCTTCATAAAAGCGTATCACTTAAACTGTTAATAGCGCCCGACTGATTCCTCTTCTGCAACTGTCATTAGTCTAATACTATCCTTACCTTTTGTGTCACTTTACCCCACTCCCTCTAGCATGTAATCTCATTGAGCCGACCCCTTTGTTCCTGCGTGTCCAACTTGTCTGGTTACAACTACATGTTTGTTCGTCCACCCACTGCGCTGCGGAATTTGTTGGCGCTATATAAATAATAACATAATAATAAAAACAATCTGACATGGTGTAAGTGGCACCTGACTGGTCACACACACAGTGTTCTCCTCTGCCTTTAGTTTCTGGTCATACCTCCAAATCTAAAAAAACAGATGAGTAAAACCATGTTTTATTTTTTTGTTACAACTCTGAGATTCAGACACTGCGGATGCTCAAGCTGCCTCCTGCGATATCATGTTAACAATGTTTCTCATTGAAGATCATTGTAGACAAAAAGTGCATGTACTGCCAGCTTTGCTCCCTCTTTTAAAATGGAGTTTAACTGATCCCACAGCAGATGTACCTCTAGTGACTGTCAGGAATACAGCCACTAGATGCTTATTTAACACTGTAAGGTAAGCATTTCCATATTTACTATATGGCAATGTTTTACTTTGCAGGGCTAACATTGAATTGGTTTGGGTGCCTTATTAGTCATTTAAAGAAAGACTACAAACTGTAATGGTTATGGTGCCAGGGGTGCTCTGATGCCCTCCAGTGTAAGCAATCATACTATTTCCTAAAGGATTTACAACCTATCTGTGGTTCACTTGGCTCCATTCATCTTCTCCTTGAGAGCAGGAGCTGTTATCATTGACCTACGGCAGGATTTAATTCAGGAGATCTAACAAGTCTCCATGCTTCTATCTATCAAAGTGCCAGCTGATGTCACGTAAGCAAACAGCTTGACTATTTACACTTGGAGGCATCAGGACACTCATGACACCATAACCGCTACAGATCCCATAGAGGGTGATTTTTAATGTTTATTATACCTATGAAGGTAATATAACTAATAGCCCCTTTAAGCATAGCAAGCAAGGCTTCTCTGTTTTGCCCTCATGTTATGTATCATTTGTACATGTATTTGAGAATGTTGGCTTCCACATAATTATTTATTTTTGTGTTGCAGGATTGTGCACTAGAGCTCAGTGATGAAGATGGACAACGTTGCTATCCACTAGAAGACCGATTACTTTGTCATAATTGCCACATGAAACACCTTGAAAAAGACAGCTTGTTATAATTCAAACTCAATAATAGTTATGTTTTGAATCATATTACATATTTTAATCTATTCAATACCCATGTTCAGTTTAAACATAAGCATTACTTTATTTTAACAAAGTAATATACAATATTGTTCCTTAATATAATGTCTGTTGATTATCACATTTCTGTTTAAAGTCCATCACACCTGGAAAAGGAGTAACTCCCACATAAAATAAAGCAACAGCTTAAGACAGCCATCAACAAACCTGCTTCTTCATTTTGATAATGAGGCTCCTAATATGATTGGTTTTATTTCAGCAAGTCTGGACTGGCTTTTTTCTAATACTTTTCATTACCTAGGAAAAGAAAACTATACATTTATTCACTAATGTGTGCTTGTTTTCATTTAGACTCCCCCCAGCCTCCCTAAAGATCTTATTTTTTTAAGCTTAGCTGCAGAGAATCCATATGATCTGGTGCATTTTCTTAAGCTTCTGGTGCTTCATGTGCCAATGCTTTACTCTCTTACTTCATAGACACTGACGTATATGGAGTATCTTGCCAAACCTTGGAAGCCTGCATAGACAAAGCCTTGCCCCAGCTGGCAATAGTCAAGCTTTCTCAAAACAAAAATACATAGGAAGTAGTACCTGCATTTTCTGATACCTTTTGACAGCGCATTTTGGTAAACATTCCAATACAGTCTGTATGAGTATTTCATCAATATTTTATCTTTACGAAAAGCACATTTTTGAGGGGTGTGGGAAGGGTTGAGAGAGCTGCTTTAAGGTCCTGTTTTGATTATTAGAATGTAGTTATACTTCAGAGCACTTTAGTCAGTTTCTCTGGGTATGCATTTTTCAGATTTTACTGTCAAACAGTAAAAAAAAAGTGCTAATTTACTTTCACAAATATGTGCATGGTGAAGGATTAGAAAGATTAAATAATAAATAAAAGAATAAATTAACCCCTTCAGGACGAGTGACGGACAAGGTCCGTCATCCTGGTGATACCCTTAACGACAGGTGACAGACCTCGTCCATCACGCTGTAAAATTAACACACGATCTGCACCCGATCTCGCTGCCCCAGCACCAGTGCTCGCTCTGTCAGAGCGAGCACATGTCCTCCATGTACTCACCTTCCGCCTCCCTGCACTTCCGGTTCTGTGTGAAGTGCAGGGAGATGGATCATCACTGATCTTGTCGCTGTTAGAAAAAAAAAATAAAGTTAATGTAAAATCCTACTCCCCTTTACCCCTTTTAATAAAAAAATTAACCCCTTCCCTGCCAATTGATCACTGACTACAGTGATCAATTGGCAGGGATTACATTTTACTGTCATCTGATTTTTTTATTTTATTTTTTAACCCGTGAGGGTTAATTCTTTTTTTTTTTTTTTTTTAACCCTCAGGAGTTAAATTTATTTTATTAATTAATTGAAATATTTTAAAATTATATATTTATCTGGGGTGGGTGGAAGTGGGGAATTAGGGGATTTGGTGTTAGGCTAACTAGGGGTTAACATTAAAAAAGTTTTAAAATAAGCTTTAAAAAGTTAAAAATAAGTTTAAAAAAAGTTTTAATAACGTTTAAGTAAAAAAGACACCCCTCTTTACCCAGTCCAAATAAAAATTAACCCCTTCCCTGCCAGTCGATCACTGCCTACAGTGATCAAAATACAGATCACAGTGATCTAATTTTTTTTAACCCTTGAGGATTAATTTGTTTATTTTTTAACCCTCATGGGTTCAATTTATTTAATTAATTAATTAAAATATTTTATAATTATATATTTTGCTAGCTGGGGTGGGTGGGAGTTATGGGGAATTTACTGTTAGTGCTGCTTACTGCTAATTAGGGGTTAACGGTAAACAAAAGCTTAGAAAAATGTTAAATCTGTAAAAAAAAAGTTTTAAGAAACTTTAGGAAAGTTTAAAAAAATAAGCAAAACAAAAGTTTAAAAAAGTAAAAAAATACATTTAAAAACGCTCATTACCACTACACCTGGAACAAACTAGAGAAAAAATGATCTCACGCTAAAGTTCAAAATATGCCTTTTGAATTACACCAGGGTGTATTCTTTAATATGTGTTTGTGGGGAAGTTTCAATAACCAACCATCTAAACTACTTGAAAAGGGAACATGGACACAGCGTAAAACTTCAAAGTTAGAAAAAAACTGAATGGCTGCGTCTTAAATGTGCCCCTTCAACATCCACATATACCTGGCAATGGTACATACGGGGGTATTGCTGTACTCAGATGACAAAGCTGAGCAACATATGAAGTATTATACAGTCACAGCACACATAAGGTTTGCAAAATATACTGCGCAAACTCACTTTGTGTGTCAAAAAGGCAGAAAAAAACGCTTATTACCACTACACTTGGTACAAGCTAGCGGAAAAATGATCCCACGCTAAGGTTCAAAATAGCCTGGGATGTGTTCTTTAAGAAATGGTATGCCTTTATGATGTAGTTGTAATATGTAGCCTGCTCAAATGCTACAAAGTGAAACACGGACACATCAAAACCCTCCATGAAAATTCACACTTAAAAACCTGAACTCGTCACGTCTCTTTTACAGCACTGTAACTTCACAAAATAGTGCCAAAGACATACAATGGGGGTGTCATTTTACTCAGAAGACTTAGCTTATCATAATTTGGGGGGTTTGAAGTTAGTAGCACATATGAAATATACACAATGCCCAGCAAAAATGTAATCCTTATGTAAAAGAAATGCCCAAAATTATTTTTTACCACATACTTTGGCATATATTGGTGAAAAAATGGGAGCATGTTAAGGCACAATATGCACCATATGAGATACCCTGGAGTGTCTACTTTTACAAATGGTATGCCTTTGTGGGGGGTTTTTGAACAGTCAAACTGTTATAATACCCCAAATGGAAGCATAGGCTCATTATTGAATACTGAAAAGGACAGGTCTCCTGTATGGCACTGTAGCTTCACGAAATAGTGCCAAACACATACAATGGGGGTGTAATTTTACTCAGCAGATGTAACTGAACACAAAATAAAACTTTGTACAGAAAAAGCACACAACAACTTTACTAAATACACATGAGAAGTTCTTTGTTATAAGTTTGTGTGCCAAAAAACAAAAAAAAACAACAACAATTTTACTCCACTATTTAGCAGAGGTTGGCGGTGAAATGGCTACGTAGAAAGTGTCAAAACAACCTTAGATAAATAGCCTGTGATGTCTACTTTATATAAATATATACTTTTGTGTGGCAATTTTGTTTTCTTTTATGGCTATTAAGCTTACAAGACAAAAATACAAAATTCTAAAATCGCTCAACATTAAAAGTTTATTTTATTGCTTGTGTTTTGTGACCTGTAACTACCAAAAAAAACTTAAAATCCCAGACACATTATATATTCTGTAAATCAGAACGATTAAATTAATCTATTTTTAATTACTTTATTTAACCTGCACTAATTATGCACACATTATTGCAAAAACTGTAAAAAAAAACACTTTTCATTTTTTTGCTTTTTTCTGTATTTTTTATAATAAATAAGCATTTATATATATATATATTTATATATATTTGTTACATCAAATTAAAGCTCTTTCTGTACTTTAAAAGGCAGTATATAATATGTGTCAGTGCAATAAACAAGAGAGATGCAAATTGCAGCTGAACGCAAACAGCAAGAAAATGCAAAAATTGCTTGTGTCATTAAGCATAAGACAAGCTTCTGAAGCTGTGTCGTTAAGGGGTTAAAAGAATTGAAGAATAACGACAACTCATGGGGAGGAAGAATCAATGTTGTAAAGTCATATATCATTCCCAAGTGGCTTTATCTTTTTATAATGGTCCCAGTATATTGTCCAGAGAGTTGGTTAAAACCGGCACAATCAGTACTTGATAAATATGTGTGACTTGGTAAAAAGCCCCGTATTAGTGCTAAACGTCTAGCATTAAAATCTAATCTAGGGGGGTTGGGAGTTCCCCAGCTAAAAGTAATTTGGCAGGCATGTGGCTTGATGCATGTCATCATGACCCAACTATCCTGGGTAAGAAATGAGGCTTGGTATATTATAGAGTCAACAGTGTTAAAAACCAATGAAGAAATGAAGCTAGAATCAATTTTTTGGTTGAAAAGAGATACAATTAAAAAATATCCACAAAACAAATTGTTAAAAAATATTGTAATTGAAAATCTTTTGACTATTTGGGACAAATTTAGAAAGGAGTGCCACTTAGCTGATAAGGTGAAGCTGTACTGCCCTTAAGTAATTTAACGCATAATATTGAAGACCTTAATCTAAACAGTTAGTTCTCCTATGGAATAGTTACTATTTAAGATCTCTGAAAAATAATAAAATTCAAGATTTTTCCACACTTTATATAAATTTTAAATTACAAAAGAAAGAAATTTTTTAAATATTTGTGAGTGAAGCGCTACCTAGATAACCACCTAGTTACTGTCAAGACTATTACAATTGTTACGTTCGAGAGTAGGCTTAAGACCAATACTTTGAAAAGATTAGCAGCAGACTATAACATTGATAATTGAGGATGTTGAGACACCTTTCCTAAAATGTTATTAAAAAATGGGAAAAGGGGGGCGGGGCCTACAGCCAAGATGGCCAGACGTGCTCTCTGAGAGCTCCGGCAAGGACAGGCATAAAAACAACTACCCTGAAGACTATAATCATGCCAGCAGTACAAAATGCCCAAAAATTGACACAGGACCACACGGGGAACAGGTTGATACCTGCCACGTACCGAAACACAGAGAGAGCACCCGGGCCGGCCACAAGGCCTACACTGGAGCGGAGCCTGAGGCTTGGGGGAGGCGGATGATCTATCGGGATATCCCGGTCCTCGCTGGGGACGAATACACCCACAAAGTGGCTCACACAAGCAATTAAACCTGCCAGCAACAGAGACTACAGTGACTCAAGATGGCGGCAAAACACACTCACTAAGCCGCTCGAGCAGACGCTGGAGTTCTTTGACAGGCTATGTGCCTGCATCTGGTCATCGCTCCACACCAAATGTCAGAAATACAACCAAGTGACACGGAGGACGGCAGCTTGGATCTGCCCGTCCACCCGGCGCCTCCATAACAGATACCCACCCCGAGCCCCCAAAGCAGCCTCCAGATGGTACAGACTATGGAGCTACAAAAGGTGGGAAACGATGACTTGCCTCCCAGACCCCGGCACCCACTTTCACGCACACAAGAGGGAGAAAACCAAGCCCGCCCAACTTAACCACGCAGCATAATCCCACGCGCACAGACCCAAGCTAACAGCCACAAGACTCACCAAACTGGAGCATAACCTCTTACCAGCGACAGATGCGGGCGGAGAGCTCCTCCAGATCGGACAAGCGGTGGGATATGGCCACAGCTGCAGCCGCGACCCCACCAGTGCCCAGAGTTCACAAGCCAGGATTCCAGCATCGGCATCAGCTAAGCCAGACCATTTGCACCAGAGATAGACTGTGCTCCCACTACGAAGAAAACACACGGTCAGCCCAACAGGAACATAATTTACACACTGTCGTCCCGCATAGGGTTCACTATAGCCGCTACCATGGGAGACTCTGCTTGAACGCTGTAGCTGTTTTCAAGGTCAATCATGCCCCTTGCTCTGGTATTGTTTTGCATATTTTAAGTTAAGCCTGCAGATCTGGCACTACAAAATACTTACTCAGCCTGACAAACATTCCTACCACACAGGCTTACACTTTGTTTAACCAACAAATTATGAGTCACGTGCATTTAGCATACATAATATCACCATACGTCTCACCGCATTAATGCATTACTTCACCTACGGCAAGCCAGATTATGTAAAAATATCACACACACATCAGCTAAACTTGACAAGCATTAAGCTCCCTCCCTGAGACACTCACACGACACCAATCACTATAAGCCTGCAAATGTATGTAGCCTGAACCGAAATGTTTAAAAACAAAAATTGTGTGCAGTTCTTCCGTGACCAATTTGTAAATCTCGATGGAAAACATTGGTGTGCTGGTGTGGTACAGCATGCTTGCCTGTTACTGTCACCTACTAACATAACAAGGACATACCTGCCGGCCTGGCAATTCGCATGTCTAAATCTCATGTTTATTTCTGCTTCTCTTCTGATATATGCATATGCATATATGCTGTCCACAGCCTGGTTACGATGCTCCCTAGACTAAACATTCATAGCATAACGTTACTATTCTTTACTTCGTAACCAGATACTGCTCTGTTTTAAAACGTGTTCACGCAACATCTACCATAGCATAGGCAACCTAGCAATGTTAAGCATCCAGTAACTTTACTTTATTTTATTTAATTCAATCGTACTCGGACAAATCAACTGTTTAGTTAAGCATGTTAAATACAAAAATTGTGCAAATTATCACGCCACTGTCTAACTTGTATGAAACCTGAAATACGCTGTTGGGGCGCTTGTTGAAATATTGTGACCATCTGCACATCTAAAATAAAGCATTAATAGAAAAAAAAAGAATTAAAAATTGATTATAAAGAGAGGATTGAATCAATAAAATTAGTAAATGAAAAAGTGCACTGCCTCAATTTGGTGGAGGTACATAAATATAAAATATTAAATAGGTGGTATCTGGTACCTAGTAGGTTAGCAAAGATATATCATGATCATACAGATAGATGTTGGAGATGTGAATTAGATAAAGGAGGATTGGCCCATACTTGGTGGGTTTGTCAACCAATCCAATTGTTTTGGCATATGATCTATATTAAAATACAAAATTTGTTAATAGGCCCTTTATATTTGAAGCTAAACTATTTTTACTCCATATAAATGTACTTGATATCTTTGACCAGTATTATTTTATAGTTATCCATCTCTAGACTGCAGCAAAGCTAATGATAGCCAAAAATTGGAAAAGTGTGGTGACACCATGTTGGCCTCTAGTTAAAGAGCAGTTGTTATATCAAATAAGGATGGTTAGGGGTATTTGTAAATTATCTGAGGATAACTATGAATTCTTGTTGGAACAAATTGCAAAGCTGTGGTAAATTACCAAACTCTATAAATTATTATGTACGCATACACATATAAACTATGGTCCGTCTACTTTAACAAATATTTATTCCGAGACAGAACAACAACATACAAATAATGACACACACTGTAACTAACTCAACAACAATATAACTAAAAATAACAACTAAATCTTATAAAATCACCAGATCCCACGCACAGTTCACCATGACAAAAATTAGCCAATGTCTGCTAAAGGGTCTGCTCAGTAGCACAGCCAAGAAGGAACAGGAAGGAATGGGGATAGGGGCAAGTGGTTATCTGGCTATCTCTTTACCCAATTACCATATCAAAAGGTAAAGCTTATCCCCCTGTAAGAAGGCATACATGAGCTTGGTCACATGACCTCTGGTCACCATATTAATTTGATGACAGAATGTCACCACAAAAGCTATGAGGGAAAAATAGAGAAAATGAATAAATAAAGTCCTTAAATTGTGTCCTCCAATTAACAGGGCCCAACCCTAAAGTAGAAATCAAATTGTTTTGTTCCAAAAGAAAAGAACCAAAGTGTTGGAGGGACACCTATGAATAGAGCAATATAGAAAAATAAATTAAATAATAACCCAACATTAAAAACCGTGCAAACAGTAGGGTGTATGTGATAAGACCAAAGCCTAAATAGGATTCTATATAAGACAATACCGTAACAAAACCAATGCTTTATTGTGAGGGATTCCTTTATTATCTCTTGGACATATGTTCCCTGATATGCCTACTGTAACGGATCACCTGGCACCCCGACTGGGTACCTCCATTGAAGGATGCTCCCAGCGCTTCCTGAGGACTCCAAGCACTGCAGCAGACACCACAACCACTGAACCGGAGAAGCATACGAATGCTCTCAAGCATATGAATGTTGTAAGCAGCTGAACAGGAAAAGCATACAATCAGCTCACACTCCTGGCAATCAGCATACAATCCAATTCCTCCAATAATGAGACGACACTTCGTTTTGAGGTCAAGCAGATACAGTCTCTTTTATTCACAATCCACAAACATACTAGTACTGCCCACAGGGTTTTGAAATACAACCAATCAATCCGTACAATACACACAGACACTCCCACACAAAATCCTCCCCTCTGTCTGTGATATGATTACTGAACACAATGGTTAATATAATTATCACAGGCAGAGAAATACAGTATTATAAAACATATCACAGGGACCCTAAAACATGCAATAACCCCATAAAAAGTATATCCTCGGAACTGGGGGATCTGGATGAACCACATATCCAAAATTGACCCAGATCCGTTCAGTAGTTTGGAAGATACAGTTTAATGCAGATTCCGCAGAACATATACAGGCTATATGAAAAATAATTACTGTATAATGTGTCCCCTGTTGTATAGTTTAAAACTACTGCACAATGTCTTTGGGCACCAAATACTGGCGAGATGGCACCGTGTAGAAAAGTCCAAACGGTCTGTGAGTTAAAATGGCCGCCATCCATTGTTCTCACCATGTGCTTCATCCATTGTTCTCACCATGTGCCTCTGATACATAAAATGGTGGCCACCCAGTAACCCCACAGCATGTCCCCAGATGGTTCTTAAAGGGCCAGCAGCAGCACAACACAAATCCATTATGCCCAAATCATGTCTTTAACCCCTTAAGGACCAAACTTCTGGAATAAAAGGGAATCATGACATGTCACACATGTCATGTGTCCTTAAGGAGTTAAAGGGCAATACATCCCAGGGGCCATAGGCACATGGCAGGAGGCTGGCAATCAGTCTTCTCCAATGCCCAGTGGCGAGGTCGGTTTCGCCACACCTACTAAATGTTAAAAGGGGGGAGGAGGGGATGGAGAAATAAAGTGGATAGAAATACTTCTAAAAGGACATGTATGTCCTAAGCAATACTAACATATGAGCATAAGAAATAGCTTATCCTACAAAGTATCAAAAGTGTATAACCCCTTATAAATACATACAAAGATTAATCTGCTTCCAAGGAAGCAGAGTGGTCTATGACCTAATTGCATCTAAAAAGATAATCAATGAACTGCAGGGCAAAAATCAAGTCTGATACAGTGTGGGTCCTTCAGCTCCTACACAGAGTTGGTCTACCACAACCTCTCTATATGGACTTGGTATAGAATGGATCGTGCTACACTCAGATGATCCGCTAAGCTTAGGTAACTAACGATAAAGTTACTCTAATGTAAATACATATATCCAAACTATCTGATGAACAGAACCAACACTCGTGTTCACCATAAATGCTGCTAGCGATAAAGTATTTTTATTACCAAACAGACTTCTAGCCAATCACTAGGTCTGAATACCACTAAGTAGGTAGAGAGGTACTTGTTAACTATAACTCACTCGACTGTCTGCTAAAATGACGAGAAGGTGGAATAATTAACTGGACATATTGCATTGCGTAAATCAAAAAGTCCTATGGATGAAAGGTAAAGGCTGACTCATATACACTCGCTAGATTACCTGCAGTCTAAGTGATCTCCTCGAGCCCTCCCTTTTTATGAAAAGACGAAGACAAAAAAATCACATCCAAACACTCCCACACAAAATCCTCCCCTCTGCCTGTGATACAATTACCTCACACAATGAGTAATGTAATTAGCACAAGCAGAGAAATAAATTTTTTCCACATTATTCATAACTTGAAAAGTATGCATCACATTCACATAAAATTACATTTTCAGAATCAGCATACTCCAAATACAAACATATGTCAAAATCATCCAAATTGGTCCAGTGGTTCCCTTTGTGACCAAGGGAAGCATGGCTTTTCTGCCCAAAACCAGTTCCACAGAGTCTTCTATCCTGGAGATAATTGGGAGGTAATCCAATTATCTCCAAGACAGAGGCAAAACTCCATTGAACACATGGCAGCAAAAGACAATAAAACACATAAAAACATATAACTGTGCAGCCATTGCACAAAACAGATACATTCAACATATCCCCAGATAGCTCAGATCTGAGCGCACATTATTACTGAATGGCGCTCAGAGCACACACATACAGTTCAATTGCCGTGGAGCCAAAGTCTTTCCCATAGTCTTTCATTATACGAATGGGCTCCATGGCATAGCTATCTGGGGTATCACCGCTAAAACAGGGCACGCACCGAATGATCCGGCTTTCGTGTCTTCGCAGGGGAAAATCAAGCGTTTCAACAAGGGGCCATAGTCTAAAGGCAGCAGGCGAACAGGCTCCTCCAATGCACAGTGGCGAGATTGGTCTCGTCACAATAATATTAGAAAAGAAGCGTTAAAAACAGGATTTAAACAGTTGTCGAAATGTCGTAATGTCTAATGCATAAAAGGTATTCTGGAGATTTAACTGATGAACCCAGCTAATAAATTAAAATAACAGATCTTTGTAAGTATTTATTACCTATTTTATGCATACTTCTATCTCTTTTAATCTCTTAGTGAAGTTATGACATACAAATATCTAGTATGACCTAAACATCAAAATTTTTCTTTTTGTGTAAAACAAATGAGCGTTGGTCCGGTTTTTGATTTATGGCAATTGAATAAGAATACTTAGTTTCATCTAAGGTTCCACATTTAGGGGTTAACTTTAATTTATATTACTTTCCCCTTCAGGAGTAAACTACGAATCAAATATGAAGCTCAGATTAGAGATCTGGAGAGGCAAATTGTAACACTGAGGGAGATTGACAATCTTGAGAGGAGTCTGCTGCTCACTGAGCAGAGTTTAGTGGGGACAGGTAGTGGAGAGGGAGGAGATAAGACAGATGGGGAACAGGCACGTAGCTGGGTGACAGTGGGGAGAGGAAGCAGGGGGGGAGGGAAGAGAAAAGGTTTAGCTAGTCCTGATCTCATGCAGCCTAACAGATTTGCCCGTTTGAGTGAAGATGTTGGGAGCATCAGCTCAGGAGTAGCTGTACTGCAGGAAGCTGTTCCTGCTAACAGCCGTGGAAACAGCCCCTCTAGTACGGGTGGGGTTGAGAGGGTAAGGAAGGCTAGACAGGTTGTGGTGGTAGGGGACTCTATTATTAAGAGAGTAGATAGGGTAATCTGCCACTCTGATCGACTCAACCGGACAGTTTGCTGTCTCCCGGGTGCTCGGGTCCGGCATGTTGCCGACAGAGTGGAGGGATTATTGGGAGGGGCTGGAGATGACCCAGCTGTCATGGTCCATATTGGTACCAATGACAAAGTCAGAGGAAAATGGAAGGTCCTAAAGAATGAGTTCAGGGAACTAGGAAGTAAGCTTAAGAAAAGGACCTCCAAGGTAATTTTTTCAGAAATATTACCTGTGCCGCGCGCTACAGCAGAAAGGCAGCGGGAGATTAGAGAGGTCAATGCGTGGCTAAAGTCTTGGTGCAGGAAAGAGGGTTTTGGGTTTTTAGAGCACTGGGCCGATTTTGCGCTTGGGTACAACCTGTATAGTCATGATGGATTGCACCTAAACGGAAGAGGGTCTGCTGTGCTGGGGGATAGGATGGCTAGAAGGTTGGAGGAGATTTTAAACTAGTGGTAGGGGGGGAGGGTCAAAGCAATCTAGAAAATGGAGATATGATGGAAAAGAGATGGGCTTTAGCTCAGAACAAAGGGGGTGGAGATGGGGGAGGGGAAAACTCAGAACAGAGGAGGTATGTAATATTGATAATTCACAAAAAGTACAAGTGACTCATGATCATATTAAATGTATGCTTACTAATGCAAGGAGCCTATATAACAAAATGGGGGAACTAGAGGCAATAGCATACACTAAACAATATGATATAATAGGCATAACAGAAACATGGTGGGATGAGACACATGACTGGGCAGTTAATTTAAATGGGTATACGTTATTTAGGAAGGATAGGAAAAACAAGAAGGGTGGTGGGGTATGTTTATATGTCAACCGTGAGTTAAAGTCAAATCTTAGGCATGTGGAGTGTGACGAGGAAAAGGTGGAGGCTTTATGGGTAGATATCTGCTTGGGGAAAACAAAGGGAAATCAATTATTGGTTGGGATATGTTATAAACCACCTAATGTAAATATTAATGAGGAAGAACAGCTGTTAGAGCAAATTGAGAAAGCTGCAAATCGAGGTAACACGTTAATTATTGGAGATTTTAATTATCCAGACATAAATTGGGAAAGAGGGACTAGTACTTCAGCAAGGGGAATCAGGTTTTTGAATGTGTTAAATGACACCTTTATGTCACAACTGGTACAAGCACCAACTAGACAGGATGCTTGTCTGGATCTTGTCATAACAAACAATGTTGATCTTTTAACCAACATTCAAGTAGGGGAGCATTTGGGAAATAGTGATCACAATATGGTAAATTTTGAAATAAACTCAAAAAAGCAAAAGCAGGTGGGGTATACTAAAACTTATAATTTTAAAAAAGCCAATTTCAATAAGATTAGGGCAGCTCTACAACATATCGACTGGCATAAACTCCTTAGTGATAAAAACACTGAGGATAAATGGAAACTATTCAAACATATATTAGAAAGGTACATTTCTCAGTATGTACCATTGGGTAATAAATATAAAAGAAACAAATTAAAACCAATGTGGCTTAGTAGAGAAGTAAAACAAGAGATTAAAAATAAGAAAAGGGCATTTAAAGCATTTAAATCAGACAAATCAAAGGCATCCTATTTAAGATATAAGGAAGCCAATAACACTTGCAAAAAGGCAATTAAAGTGGCTAAACTAGAAAATGAGAAATTGATAGCTAAAGAATGCAAAACCAACCCCAAAAATTTTTTCAAGTACATCAATTCTAAAAAAACAAAAAATGAAAGTGTAGGTACACTTGAAACAGAGTTGGGTTTATTAGCTAATGAAGACCAGGAAAAAGCAGAAATTTTAAATAACTATTTTTCTTCAGTATATATTAATGAGGATCCTATGGCAAGAGATATGCAAATGTTTGCTGCAAAAAACTTGCAAATAACTTGTGACTGGATAACTCGAGACAAGGTGCTACAGCTATTAAAGAAAATTAATGTAAATAAAGCTCCGGGGCCTGACTGTATTCACCCACGAGTACTTAAGGAGCTAAGTGGGGAAATAAGTGAACCTCTGTATTTAATTTTTCAAGATTCTTTTGTTTCAGGTGTTGTACCGGAGGATTGGAGGAAGGCAGATGTTGTTCCTATATTTAAAAAGGGTTCAAAATCCTTGCCTGGAAATTATAGACCTGTGAGCTTAACTTCAGTAACTGGGAAAATATTTGAAGGGCTATTAAGGGATAATATTCAGGAATTCATTGGGAAGAACTTTGTTATTAGCAATAATCAGCATGGTTTTATGAAACATAGGTCATGTCAAACTAACCTAATTGCATTCTACGAAGAAGTAAGTAGAAGTATAGATCAGGGTGTTGCAGTGGATGTGATCTACTTGGACTTTGCCAAGGCATTTGATACGGTTCCTCACAATAGGTTAGTCTTCAAACTAAAAGAAATTGGTCTAGATGAATATTCCTGTTCTTGGGTAGAACATTGGCTTAAGGACAGAGTACAACGAGTTGTCATTAATGGTAAATTTTCAGGCTGGACAAAAGTGGTAAGTGGTGTCCCTCAGGGTTCTGTTTTGGGACCACTTCTATTTAACATATTTATAAATGATCTTGAAATAGGCATTGAAAGCCATGTATCAGTGTTTGCAGATGACACAAAACTTTGTAAAGTAATAAAATGTGAGCAGGATATTGCTTTGTTGCAGAGAGATTTGGATAGATTGGGGGACTGGGCACTAAAATGGCAGATGAAATTTAACATAGAGAAATGCAAAGTTATGCACTTCGGGTTAAGAATGCACAAGCAACTTACACACTAAATGGTAGTGAATTAGGGATAACCACACACGAGAAGGATTTGGGCATTGTTATAGACAACAAATTAGGCAGCAATATGCAATGTCAATCTGCAGTTGCTAAGGCCAGTAAGATTTTGTCATGTATAAATAGGGGCATAAATTCTCGGGATGAAAATATAATTTTGCCTCTTTATAAATCGCTGGTAAGACCACACCTTGAATATGCTGTGCAATTTTGGGCGCCTGTTCTAAAGAAGGATATCATGGCACTGGAGAGGGTCCAGAGACGAGCTACAAAATTGATAAAAGGAATGGAGCATTTTAGTTATGAAGAAAGGTTACAAAAATTAAATCTGTTTCGTTTGGAAAAACGGCGCCTGAGAGGGGATATGATAACTTTATACAAATATATTCGGGGCCAGTACAAACCTTTATCTGGAAATCTATTCATAAACAGGGTTATACATAGGACACGAGGTCACACATTTAGGCTGGAAGAAAGGAGATTTCATCTAAGGCAAAGAAAAGGTTTTTTTACAGTAAGAACAATAAGGATATGGAATTCTCTGCCTGAAGAGGTGGTTTTGTCAGAGTCCATACAGATGTTTAAACTGAAATTGGATAAATACTTACAAAAACATAACATACAGGGATATAATTTCTAATTAGTGGGGTAATAGCTGATTGATCCAAGGAGACATCTGACTGCTATTTTGGGGTCAAGAAGGAATTTTTTCCTAGTTTGTGGCAAAATTGGAAGTGCTTCAGACCAGGTTTTTTGCCTTCTTTTGGATCAACAGCAACAACATTTCTGAGGAAGGCTGAACTTGATGGACGCAAGTCTCTTTTCAGCTATGTAACTATGCAACTATGTAACTATGATACTCTATACTTTACCCCTATGATTTTTTTCTGGCATACGAATTCATGGGAAACTCAGATTCATCTGGGTTCATTTTAATCTGTGCCTCTTTTAATTCAAAATGACACTTTATATTTTGCCCCTATGAAGTTTTTTTTGGTAGTCAAATTGATAGGAATCTCAGTTACGGCTGAGTCCCTACACTTAGGGGTTAATTTGGATCTTATGCTGTTTCCCCTGCAGGAGTTAACTCCAATTTGAAAGGACACTCCGTACTCTAAGGGGTGTGTTCTGTTTCACAAACCTTAGCCACGCCCCTGGTGACATGTCAGCAAATGACTGGCCGTATTATGTCACCAGATGGGGGGAGTCTATATCTTTAACCCGGCAGGATTACCCTTGACAAAGGCACATTTTGGCACCGAAAACAAGCGTCGGGTAGGATGCTGTATTTTTAAACTAGGGTCTCCTTTATAGCCTGCCTTCAGTACGCTGAAATAGATGAGGTAGCAAGCTAATACTAGAGCAGCCTTGAAGCAGCCAGCTAGATACTAGGACGTACTGGGGGGCAGTTTTTTGAATCGTCTGGGGGGAACTTCTAATATCAGAGTTATGTGGGTCTTGTGTTAAGGTATCTGAATGGGGACTTCATGTGGTATGCTTAGGTCTAGATCAATGTGGATTTTTTTTTTTTTTATTATTCAAGGTTTATTTGCGGAATTTTACATACATTAGTGGAGGCAGATATGTGCTTCAAAGATAATATGTAGCTTTACAGTTTCATGGTATAGCAGATTAGTTAACAACATAACAGAAAAATAACATAGGTTTACAGCACACAGTTTAATCTAAGAATGTCTCATTGTATGTCAGTCTCAAGAAGTTATATTAATGTAAGTCTCACAACAGTGAGTATCACAACAGTGCCAAGGCGTTACATTAGTTTGATGGCCAGTTATGTCAGGCGGTTCTGGTTTTGATGAAATTATAAGTTATAAGTTCTGTCGCACTCCATCACAGTTTGGTTACACTAACTGACTATACGAGGTTATGCAATAGTGGTTAAGTTACATGCTATGCAAGATGCGGTTTGATTAGTGGAAATAATAGATTTTGAGTTACACGCTAGGCAAACAAGTGAGAGTTAATTTTAATGGTCCCGTTCCCTACCGAGGTGTGGAGCCCTGTTTTGGCTAGGTAGGAGGCCCAAGGTTAATACATGGTGGGGGCCCGTGAGTATGACAACTGTGGTGCAGGATAGTTTTAGAACAGCGGATCCTTGAGGATCAGATAACTAGGTCGGGTAACTTGGTATCGTGTCTCAAGATTTTGAGTGAGGCAGCTCCACCAACTGTTATGTATGTGGGTCAAGAAGATTGGAGCTGGGGGTGGGGGGCGGAGGGTAGGGTGGACGTGATCAGGGGAGATAATTGGGTCTCAATTCGCCCAGTTTTTAGCTTAACCCTCGCAGATAAATTTAATTGCTCAAAGTACATGGTAAAACAAAATGCCAAATTTGATGCTTACCTGGAGCGGTGTCCTCTGAGACTGATCCTAGGACCCTACTTGTATGACAAAATAAACTATTAGAGACATCTTAAGGCTGTGCTGATATCAGGTAATGTAAGCTAGGAATAGCATTAACATTAGTAAGGTTACTAGTTGTTTGGCCTATAGCATTGAGACAATGTGAGAGTAATTAAAAGGAGGCAGCAAATCAGCATATATTTACAGACTGAGAGGTCTTGTTACAGCACTGGAAACTTTCCCCCGTACTCGGGTGGAGCTCTCAGATCCCAGTCCGCAGTCAGCCTACACCTGCTCTGTGGGACCTTTGGGGTTACGTGTAGGCCGCTGGCTTTGTGTAAGAGATCCTCCGGTCCGAGGTTCCCGTTATTGGGCCCACAGTTCCATGACAGCGAGGTTCGGTGAGTGGTGTGCGGGCCAGTGTCACTCTGGGGGATGCCCATTGGTATGTCTGTGGAGGAGTTTGGGCCCTATTTACTGGAGGGCATCGTGCCGTCCGCGGCTGCTTGGGTTGAACCTCTCGGCTGCTGCGTGTGTGAGGGGCTTGTGGCTCGCGTCATGAGGTGTGCCTTTTTCTGCCCCTTTTGTAAGTTGGAGTCTCCTGTGTTTCTCCAGATTGTCTCTCCAGTTTAGGTGGTCGTTTGTTGTCGGTTGTTGTGTCCAGCTTAGCACTGGCTTGCGCAGTCTGTGTGCTGCATGACCTCGGCCTGAGGCCTTAACGGGGACTCGCGCCTTCTTGCTGCAGATCCTGATTTGGGGGTCCTGGTCCCAGGGATGTTCCGGTGTTCGGTTTCTACCCTCCAGGTGAGTACCCGGCCCAGAAGAGGTCAGTGCGGTTGAGGCCGCGGCGTGGGCCATTTGTGTGGCTGGGTTTGTCGGCTCGCTAGAGCTGTTTTTTGGGAATGCTGCTGGCTGGAGCTTTAAAGTCTGAATTGTGGGTGGCTGCGCCTGCTGAGCGTAGGCTTCAAACCGGTGCCAGAACGCTGCGCACACCCTGTCGAATTTGGCATTGAAGTTGTTCTCCCAGTCTGTTGCAGTGCATGATCTCCGTCATGGTGGCCATTTTGGTTGCGGCTCCGGTATGGGGAGACGTTATTTACTATTAAGGTGTACTTAGCTGCCTGTCTGCTAGTTGGTACCGGGATGACCCCCACCGGTCCAAGGGGGGGGGGAACAGGTCTGTTGTGGTAGTCTGGTAGCACCAAGTTGGAGGATCGGCCGCTTCCTTCCCTCGTGGGATCTGCCAGGTAAGCAGGCCGCAGGGTCTGGTTCTGGCTTTAGGGTTCAGGATGAGTCTCCAGTTTTGCTTGAGAGGGTTCCCGGTCGGTAGTTTATAGTGCGTAGTCTCTTTGGTTTTGATTTTAGGGGTTATACCTCTATTTATTTTGGCACCGAAAACAAGCGTCGGGTAGGATGCTGTATTTTTAAACTAGGGTCTCCTTTATAGCCTGCCTTCAGTACGCTGAAATAGATGAGGTAGCAAGCTAATACTAGAGCAGCCTTGAAGCAGCCAGCTAGATACTAGGACGTACTGGGGGGCAGTTTTTTGAATCGTCTGGGGGGAACTTCTAATATCAGAGTTATGTGGGTCTTGTGTTAAGGTATCTGAATGGGGACTTCATGTGGTATGCTTAGGTCTAGATCAATGTGGATTTTTTTTTTTTTTATTATTCAAGGTTTATTTGCGGAATTTTACATACATTAGTGGAGGCAGATATGTGCTTCAAAGATAATATGTAGCTTTACAGTTTCATGGTATAGCAGATTAGTTAACAACATAACAGAAAAATAACATAGGTTTACAGCACACAGTTTAATCTAAGAATGTCTCATTGTATGTCAGTCTCAAGAAGTTATATTAATGTAAGTCTCACAACAGTGAGTATCACAACAGTGCCAAGGCGTTACATTAGTTTGATGGCCAGTTATGTCAGGCGGTTCTGGTTTTGATGAAATTATAAGTTATAAGTTCTGTCGCACTCCATCACAGTTTGGTTACACTAACTGACTATACGAGGTTATGCAATAGTGGTTAAGTTACATGCTATGCAAGATGCGGTTTGATTAGTGGAAATAATAGATTTTGAGTTACACGCTAGGCAAACAAGTGAGAGTTAATTTTAATGGTCCCGTTCCCTACCGAGGTGTGGAGCCCTGTTTTGGCTAGGTAGGAGGCCCAAGGTTAATACATGGTGGGGGCCCGTGAGTATGACAACTGTGGTGCAGGATAGTTTTAGAACAGCGGATCCTTGAGGATCAGATAACTAGGTCGGGTAACTTGGTATCGTGTCTCAAGATTTTGAGTGAGGCAGCTCCACCAACTGTTATGTATGTGGGTCAAGAAGATTGGAGCTGGGGGTGGGGGGCGGAGGGTAGGGTGGACGTGATCAGGGGAGATAATTGGGTCTCAATTCGCCCAGTTTTTAGCTTAACCCTCGCAGATAAATTTAATTGCTCAAAGTACATGGTAAAACAAAATGCCAAATTTGATGCTTAC
The DNA here is from genome assembly GCA_933207985.1 of Pelobates cultripes. Lineage (NCBI taxonomy): Eukaryota > Metazoa > Chordata > Amphibia > Anura > Pelobatidae > Pelobates > Pelobates cultripes. The sequence continues at coordinate 127,028,564 of OW240915.1, read as the reverse complement.
CTGGAGCGGTGTCCTCTGAGACTGATCCTAGGACCCTACTTGTATGACAAAATAAACTATTAGAGACATCTTAAGGCTGTGCTGATATCAGGTAATGTAAGCTAGGAATAGCATTAACATTAGTAAGGTTACTAGTTGTTTGGCCTATAGCATTGAGACAATGTGAGAGTAATTAAAAGGAGGCAGCAAATCAGCATATATTTACAGACTGAGAGGTCTTGTTACAGCACTGGAAACTTTCCCCCGTACTCGGGTGGAGCTCTCAGATCCCAGTCCGCAGTCAGCCTACACCTGCTCTGTGGGACCTTTGGGGTTACGTGTAGGCCGCTGGCTTTGTGTAAGAGATCCTCCGGTCCGAGGTTCCCGTTATTGGGCCCACAGTTCCATGACAGCGAGGTTCGGTGAGTGGTGTGCGGGCCAGTGTCACTCTGGGGGATGCCCATTGGTATGTCTGTGGAGGAGTTTGGGCCCTATTTACTGGAGGGCATCGTGCCGTCCGCGGCTGCTTGGGTTGAACCTCTCGGCTGCTGCGTGTGTGAGGGGCTTGTGGCTCGCGTCATGAGGTGTGCCTTTTTCTGCCCCTTTTGTAAGTTGGAGTCTCCTGTGTTTCTCCAGATTGTCTCTCCAGTTTAGGTGGTCGTTTGTTGTCGGTTGTTGTGTCCAGCTTAGCACTGGCTTGCGCAGTCTGTGTGCTGCATGACCTCGGCCTGAGGCCTTAACGGGGACTCGCGCCTTCTTGCTGCAGATCCTGATTTGGGGGTCCTGGTCCCAGGGATGTTCCGGTGTTCGGTTTCTACCCTCCAGGTGAGTACCCGGCCCAGAAGAGGTCAGTGCGGTTGAGGCCGCGGCGTGGGCCATTTGTGTGGCTGGGTTTGTCGGCTCGCTAGAGCTGTTTTTTGGGAATGCTGCTGGCTGGAGCTTTAAAGTCTGAATTGTGGGTGGCTGCGCCTGCTGAGCGTAGGCTTCAAACCGGTGCCAGAACGCTGCGCACACCCTGTCGAATTTGGCATTGAAGTTGTTCTCCCAGTCTGTTGCAGTGCATGATCTCCGTCATGGTGGCCATTTTGGTTGCGGCTCCGGTATGGGGAGACGTTATTTACTATTAAGGTGTACTTAGCTGCCTGTCTGCTAGTTGGTACCGGGATGACCCCCACCGGTCCAAGGGGGGGGGGAACAGGTCTGTTGTGGTAGTCTGGTAGCACCAAGTTGGAGGATCGGCCGCTTCCTTCCCTCGTGGGATCTGCCAGGTAAGCAGGCCGCAGGGTCTGGTTCTGGCTTTAGGGTTCAGGATGAGTCTCCAGTTTTGCTTGAGAGGGTTCCCGGTCGGTAGTTTATAGTGCGTAGTCTCTTTGGTTTTGATTTTAGGGGTTATACCTCTATTTATACCATGTATGCCTCGTTTTGTGTGAGGAGCTCATCTCACACACGTCTGTCGGCCATGCTGGTTAGGCCCCGCCCCCCAATGTGGATTTTTTAACACAGTATTTGCCTATGACCCAATCGCTACCCATCTAACCCCAGATACTTCCTTTCTTTCTTTTTTCATATATATATATATATATATATATATATGTACCACCCCCCCCCCTTTTTATATGCACGTTACAAAGTCACTGAGTTTTTTCACTTTTTTGTATATATGTTTTTTCAATAAAGATTTATTTTTGGTGCTTTATACTGTATGTACGGATCCCTCATATGGGTAATCTGTTTTGAGATTTGATTCTTGATCTTTATTACCCGGGATCGTTTCTCAAAATTAATTTTCTCTTTTTCTAATATATGTTCTCTCTGGGTTAAGCGAGACTGTAGGGTTAGGTTTGTCCCCCCTCTACAGTCTTGTTTTCTCTAATTTCTATTGTAGTATGTATTTCTGTTTTTTCTGCTGTTATTGTGATTTGTTACTCTTAATGCATATGTGTAATGAGAAAAAAAGGGAAAAAACTTGATAAAAGATTAAATAAAAAAGAAGAATGAAATAATAAATACTCCCACCCAATAACTTTAGTCCATCGAAGCTGTTATGGAGGCAGGAGTGTCTAGGTACCGTCTTACCTTCAGGGGTTAAACCATTTTCCAGGACCATAACCTAAAAGTTGCCCAACATCGCTGCCTCCTTCCTTTCTCCTGTCTGCCACATTATCAGAAAGATTTGAAGACAGCCAGTGATGGGCAGTGAACATCAGCTGATAAAGAAGGTAGAAGTGTTGGGGACTGGGGGATCAACTTTGTGGTTGAGAAATGGTTTTACATCTGAAGTTGGACAAAAGTCAGGCTGATGCATATACACACGTATGCCTTATATATATTACCTTCTGATCTTTTTGTATCTCTGGTTGTCATGACTCATTACATTCCTCTTTCTTTTAAAGTTGATAACTATGCTTCTGCCAAATGCTCTAATGTTCCACATTTGGACCATAACTTTTTGACTATTTAAAGGGACACTATAGTCACCAGAACAACTACAGCTTAATGTAGCTGTCCTGGTGAGAATAGTTTGTCCCTGCAGACTTTTTAATGTAAACACTGTCTTTTCATAGTGTTTACATTAAAGCCTAGGGACATCTCCAGTGGCCTCCCCTCAGATGGCCACTGTAGGTGTTTTCTGGGGCAGTGCTGAACAGTGTGCAGCATTGCTGTTCGGCATCGCATGGAGGTATTGAACGTTCCTCATAGAGATGTATTGATTTAATGCATCTCAATAGGATATTCTGGTTGGCCAGGTTGGTGTTTGGCCCTGCTCCCACCTCGACTCATTGACGATTTCAGGCAATGCAATGCTTTCCCTGATGATGTCAGCCAAAGAGGTGGGGTGGGCAGACTTGTGGAGAGCTGGAAATAAGGTAGGTTTTCTAAGGGGTAGGCAAGCCACCTAAATGGTGATTTTAACACAATAGTATCAAGAATACATGTTCCTTTAACTTTTCTACTTATGTTCCTTAATTCCTTTCACCCTATCTGAGGCTGATTTATTTTTCATATATATTTACTTCTGCATTGTTACAATGCAGCATACAATTCAACTTTCATATTGAAACTGGAGCAAATGTGTTTCCTGGATATTTTAGATATTTACAGAAGACTCACCTTCAATTTTCCTAAGATAAAAGGTGCTGTACGTATCCTTTAGAAACATGTCTCTAAGGTTCTATAATATTACAGTATCATGCATAATAATGGAACTCTCAGCCATTGTTCAAACATAGATAATATTTATACGTCTGTCTGGAGAACCCACAGTACTTGTGTGGTCCAAGCATCATAACCACCACACTGTTACAGTTATGGTGATTAGAGTTGCCATTTAGTCACACTACATTTTATATTTCAAATACTAAATATGTTATAGAACTACAATGAAACACATAGCCAACCTGCTTATCACCTAGCCAACTTGCTTCTTCAATTTGTGAGTCATTCCAGCCTTGCTGAATGTGGGACATTAATTATATGTGGATGTCCACATACATCATCACAGTTAAAGGGACACTATAGTCACCCAGGCCACTTCAGCACAATGAAGTGGTCTGGGTGCCAGGTCCCTCAGGTTTTAACCCTTCAGATGCAAACATAGCAGTTTCAGAGAAACTGCTATGTTTACATTTGGGGTTAAGCCAGCCTCTAGTGGCTGTCTTTCCTCCATTGCGCAGAGCGTCCAGAGGAAAGCACTGAGAAATGCTTTCCTATGGACACTTTGAATGCACGTACTGCAATTGACGCACATGCACATTCAGCTCCACTGACGTCGGCGGGGGAGGAGAGGTCACCAGCACCGAGGGAGCCCAGCGCTGGAATAAGGTAAGCTGCTGAAGTGTTTTTAACCCTTTCAGCGCCACGGGAGGGGGACCCTGAGGGTGGAGGCCTCCTCAGGGCACTATAGTGTCAGTAAAACCGCTTTGTTTTCCTGACACTATAGTGATCCTTTAAGATTCACCCAAATAGTGAAACAAAACCTCAAAACTCAAGTATCTTTTTGAGAACAAGGTACTGCCTTATATGATTTTTTTTGAAGTAGTTATCACAATTTATTGTTGGATATAGAATCCCAGCAGTGATCATTAGTAACTCTTTTCAATTGAGAACAAAACGTAAATGTATGGCTAAAATAATTAAATTAATGTCATACTGTATCATGAGAATCCATAAAATACCACCCTTTTTTTTTCTAATGGAAGCCAGTGTAGCTTTCATAACTAACTAAAACTGCCCAACATTATTACTGGCTTTCCAGCTTGCTCCCTTGTTTTCTCTTCTCAGCTATTTAGTGAACTGCTGAATGCAGAAGTAGAAAATATATTGTTTTTTTTTTTTTTTTTGTGGTTTAGATTGTCCTGCCTTCTCCTTTTAGAATGGACTGTTATCAAAATTATTAAGTGACCATGTTGAAGTAAATGCACTTCTCAGTTACTCACATATTTAATTTCTGCATACAAAATAGACCGGTAGCATGTACTGCATGTACTTAGGAAATCTAAAACTATAAATTTTAATGTCATATCTGAAATATATTTATTTTGTAAATAGACATAGTGGTAACACAGAGGCCTCTAGAAAATTAATAATTCCTGTATTTTAACCCTAACTTAGGAAATAGAGGGATATGAGAATTTAACATGTTGGTTACTGTCAAATATCCCATCTGACCAACCGTATTCCAGCTTTTTCTGGTCTGTAACATGGTTCACAAGCACAAACCATCCAACTCGAAGGAGCTGGAGCAGTTTTGCAAGGAGGAATGGGCAAAAATCCCAGTGGTAAGATGTGGAAAGCTCATAGAGACTTATCCAAAGCGACTTGGAGCTGTGATTGCCACAAAAGGTGGCTCTACAAATTATTGACTTTAGGGGGGTGAATAGTTATGCACATTGACTTTTTCTGTTATTTTGTCCTATTTGTTGTTTGCTTCACAATAAAAAATAAATAAAAACATCTTCAAAGTTGAGGTCATGTTCTGTAAATTAAATGATGCAAATCCTCAAACAATCCATGTTAATTCCAGGTTGTGAGGCAACAAAACACAAAAAATGCCAAGGAGGGTGAATACTTTTGCAAGGCACTGTATATCTATATGAATACATTATGTCTTTGAAATTGTTTCCCACATAAGTATAGCTTTGCCTTTGTGTAATTTCCATTTGTAATTGTGAGGTGGATTTTAAGTGTATAATTTAAACAAATCCTTTTGATAAGTGGAAACATGATGGAATTAAAATGAATATGTGTTTCTAATTAAACTGGGGGATAAACAAAATGTGTACAAAATGAAAATAATAAAACCTTCATGAAAGCTACTACCAAGATAGGATAGCTTGGTTTAGGGACACACTGCCGCTTGTGTGAACAGCATATAGCGATGGTTATATATTTACCTTTCCATATTGTTCCTATTTAATTTTATTGGGTATCAATACGTATCAATAAACATTAAACTACTAAACTCAGAATGAACAATTTGGGTGATCCACATTTTCTTCATGCATTAGTCTGCTCTTCAAGTTCCAATTCTCCATTTTACTATCTTATGTTATAGCCAGGCGTAGAGTTATATAAAGTATCTACAACCAGTTTCTTACACAGTGATGCAAAAGAACAGGAGTAAAATGCACATACTTAAAAAGGGGGGCATTCTTCCTGCAGGGTGTTCCAGAAAAGGAAGGGGCAATCCCTGAAGACATCAAATTGAAAAAAATAAATATCCAGGCACAAGTCTTGATAAAGGCCCAGAGAGGAGCGGAAGTGTCTCTGTGGCGAAAGTAACCTCGCCACTGGTTTTTGGAGGGGCCTGTTTGCCAGCCTCCTGCCCTGCGACTATGGCCCCGGGATGTATTGCCCTTCTAGGAACTGATGTGGTCATAATTGATTGTTATTTTGCTGTTTCTGGCCCTTTAATTCCCAGAGAAAGAATTTGTACTTTTAAACCGGCACTTTGGATGCAGTCAAAGTGCCGAAGTCGTCGAAGTGGCCGCCATTCGAATACCGAACACGTGGCGGCGGCCATTTTAACTTATTCGAACGCGGTCAGCGGTGTGTGCAGCCCAATCTATGGAACTGTTTTCGGCTACCCAATTGCACAAACACCGCTGACCCGTACCTTCTACTCTACTTTGACACTGCGGCTGTAGACCAAGTCCCGTTCGAAGATTCGAACGCTCGTTCCAATGGGACTTAGTCATTTTCTCGGTGTAAAATAGACCGACTGCACAGCCCAAATCCATGGAACTGTTTTGGGCATGAAAATGTGCTTGCGGTCGGTCAAAAGTGACTTATATCTATCTCCCGAACGGCTGAACGGATTCGAATGATTTTTGGGTATGTTTGTATTTGGAATGTGCTGATTAATAATATGTGAGTATTTATTAATATTTGATGTATAGTTTTAGAGTTATGAAAGTTGGGTAAAAAGTATGTTTTAAAATGTATGGATAATTGGGTTACCTCTCAGGCTAAGGGGAGGAGATGTGTGGGATGTAACCATTGTGTGATTGGGTATTGTATAATTGTCTGTGGGCGTCTCCCTTGCATGGGAGAATTGCATAAAAGCAGAGTGTGTGTCATTAAACCAGAGTTCTTCTTCACCCTCAGTCTAGAGTACTGTCTCTTATTGGGGGAATTGCTATATCACTACAAGGGATTGCTAAGCTCTGCATGCTCCCTTGGATAATCACTTCTAAGTTCTTATAAGAGCTTGTTCCTGTTTCACTCTCTTGGAGGAGAGGTTCACCCACTGGAGCCTGGAGCCTTGTCGTAGGTCCAGGGTGGGTAGGAGACGGCGAGACCCCAACCAAGCTGCGGCGGTTCATGGGGTCTGCGGTGGTTGTGGTGTCTGCGGAGTGCTTGGAGCCCTCTGTAAGCGCTAGGAGCATCCTTCAACGGAGGTACCCAGTCGGGGTGCCAGGTGATCTGTTACAGTCTCCAATTCCTTGTTTCAAATAAGACTGCCTTTTAAAATAAACCTCAGGTGTGCCTGGATATTTCTTTTTTTCCATCTTACACAGTGATGAACAGAAACATCAAGCCTTTCTCTCACATTTTTGAGAGGCAAGCTTGGGCCCTGTGTTTTTTACACAGTATTACTAATTCCCCAATAATTCTCCTTTTCTTTTTTAAACCTTTTAAAATTAGGGAACATGCAACTGGTGGGCAGGGCCGGTGCTACACTATTTGTGCCCATTCAAGATCAGCTACTTGCCAACTTTGAGTGTCTCTTTGTCTCCCTCCAGCCACCCTATGTGATCCTTTGCCCCCACCCCCCCACTCTGTGTATCTCTTTATCCCCCAAACCTTTGTGTTCTCTTTGTCCTTCCCAGCCCCCTGTATGTTTCGGTGCATGCCTCCAACCCATCTGTGTGCCTCCTTGTCCCCTCTGTGTGCCTAATTGTCCTTTCCCCGTATGGCTCCCCCTTCTGCAGTGCCAGCTTACCTCCTTGTAGCGTAGCAGAGTAGAGCACAGTGGAGGATCTTCTGTTTCTTTTACTCGGTCTTAAAGGAAATGTTTACTGGGCGAACTTATCAGAATATCCTCTACTGAAGTCCACTCAGCCACACTACATGTAGTGACCAGCAGGAGGTGAATGCTGTGCACTCCTCTCTTGCAGGTCACCTGGACACCGCCCCCCCAAGCCAGTGCACCCTAGGTGACTGCCTAGTTCACGAAGTGATAGTGACGGCCCTGTCGGTGGGATTCAAATTCATGTCACCCATGCTTTTATTTTACTACAGTACACAATGTTACTTAAAATATAATAATACATTTAACTTGAAGATTACTCCTTGAATAATGCAGTGATTATGAGTGTGCCTGGGTCAATCAATGCTCCTAGTGCTCACCGAGGGCTCCAAGCACTCCACCAGACACCATCAGCACTGTAGACTCCCACAAACCGCTGCAGCTTGGTTGGGGATCTCGCTGTCCTTCACCAACCCTGGACCAGGATCCAACTTCCAGTGGGTAAACCTCTTCTACTCCAGAGAGTATAGCAGGAACAGCTCTTATAAGAGCTAGTGATTAGAACCCAGGGGAGTATTGTGATATAGCAATCCCCAGAGTGAATATAGCTGTCCCCTCCACACATGAGACAAGGCTCTATGTTGAGAGTGAAGAGGAACTGATTTTAATGGTGCCACACTTGGCCTTTTATGACAATCCCCATGCAAGGGGTATGCCCATATGGACCTGATGGTAGACTGATTTACAACATCACAGACCAATAATATTAGTGTTGCAATGCATGCCACTCCCATATACAATACAATAAGCCTTCCCCTTTACTTAATTACTGAATTTAATAATAATTTATTTTCAATCACCTTAGCTTTCTTTGCATAACATGATCAGCAGCTTTTTTCTTGATCAGTCTAACCAGGTATAAAATATGCTTTTAACCGTTTAGTACATCCCAATATGATCAGTATTCCTTTATTGGTGAAGAATCCTATCATAATAATTAATTATTGTAGGACCTCATGTTAATATGATTTTATGATTTTTTGTTTTAATACGCACAGCTCTTTCCTAGGGAAATATGCATTAGGGAACTTGCTTTTTTCCATATATGGAGACTATGGTAAAGGATTGTATGTGTAAATATGCATTATCAAACTATGTATGCAATGGACTTCACAAGTAACTTTGACCACATACAACCACACAGGGATGTGGATATTTGCATAATTAAACGGCACACGTCGGGCATGGACACCGGACGTGTGCGTCATGACGTCATTCAGACGCGACCCGCGGACGCAAGCGTCATGACGTCATCTAGGCGCGACCCGCGCATTAATGCAGGCGGCCGAACTGCATAAAAGTATGTGACTTTCACTAATTTTCTCCTCCGACAGGGCCATTGAAGGGATGTGTATAGATCCTCAGCGCGCAGCCCGCCTATGAGACCCAGGGCCAGCTGATAAGAAGTTTTACCTGAACACATCCAGGACAAGTGGGGAACCTCTTTTTATATATTATTTGAAAAAGCTAAGGAAGAATAATTTGACACCAACCACAGGGATTTCACCATCAAATTAAGAGACACGGAAAATTGGACTACTGGACTCTTTTTCCTTCATTGGTGAGATCCACCCATATAACATTATAGTGTGTACACACTGGGACTGTATATACTTGCTTTTTCCATTTTTTAATTTTTTTCTTTTTTTGTATATTTTTTCATTTTTTACCTTTTTTGTTTTTTTCTTCTTTTTTTTATTTTTTGTTTACCCCACTCTCCTGGATGATATATCTGTTTGGACTTCCAGACACAGCAACTTAGTAACTAACTTCTTGATGTGGTCAGGAACTCTTTTTAATTAACATGGAATTATAATAGTAGATTCACAATGCACTGCTTCTACCAAACTATATTGGTTTATACCAGCTTGTATATATTATCAATTTAAGTGTGTATATATTATTAACTTTTCCAATTTTTCTAACTTTGTAGTATTTCACAACTAATGAATTATACCTAATTAATTAATGATTATTAAATGCAGTAATGAACTTTATTCAGAATTTTTGAGTGCAGTATCATTATTTTTTGTAGTTTGTAGATTTTGAGGTATTTTGGCCACCTCAATACTTTGCACCAACACGGATAAAAGAGTGCCTGTACATAGTATTTTTTTCCCCTTTACTTAGGAGATAATTGAGTCAAGCACTATACTAAACTCTATTATCTCAAAACACACAATTTTACAAAACCCTCAAAATACCTTAAAACACATAAAATCCCCTCAAAAGTTACATCCCCTTGAAGGTCATGGATGCCTCAGAGATACCTTGTATACTACAGAAGCTTGGGTTGGCTACTGCAGCAGATGCACCGCAGTCACCAGTGTACCGGCCTCATCCTGCACCCTGGGATCCCACTAGGATTTGCCCATTTGTACCATCTGCCCAACGGAGTACTTCTGCACCGATGGCGGTCTCTTGAACACCATGCCTGCACCTACTTAACCCCATAGTAACCAGACCGTTTTTTAATTTTCTTACTGTTAAGGACCAGGGCTCTTTTTACATTTCTGTAAAAGTGTTTGTGTTTAGCTATAATTTTCCTCTTACTCATTTACTGTGCCCACACATATTGTATACTGTTTTTCTCGCCATTAAATGGTATTTCTAAAGATACCATTATTTTCATCATATCATATAATTTACAATAAAAGAAATTATAAAATATGATGAAAAAAAATAAAAAATTATTTGTTCTAACTTTGACTCCCAAAATATGTTACGCATCTACAACCATCAAAAAACACCCATGCTAAATAGTTTCTAAATTTTGTCCTGAGTTTAGAAATACCCAATGTTAACATGTTCTTAGCTTTTTTTGGAAAGTTATAGGGCTATAAGTACAAGTAGCACTTTGCTATTTCCCAACCATTTTTTTTTTCAAAATGAATGCAAGTTACATTGCACCACTGATATCTGTCAGGAATCCCTGTGTAGTAGAGCTCCCTGTACCCCGGCTGGGTAACTTCGCCAAGAACCCTTCAAAGCTGGAACAGGGGACAAACCACAGCACTTCTGCCCACAGTCGCTGTGGCTTGACTGGGGCCCTGGAACAGCTCCTTCCTGAAGCTGAATGGGGAATTCGCTCTTGACACCCCCAGGCACCAGCGGTGTTCAGGAGTTTTTGTGTCAATTTATTTCAATGAGATTCATGCCAAAACACCGCTGCCTGTGTTCATGTGAACAAGATGGCCGCCACCTCGTGGTTGTCCATAGAAACAATTAGAACACTGTGGTGAGAAATGTTCCAAGTTGTTTATAGGTGTTAACAAGCTCCAGGGTGGTCTCTGGTTTGTGCAGTTGTTCGGTAACTAAACCATATAATCCCAATTGCATGACAGAGACTTTAACATTATATTTGACAGGGTCCATAGTCTGTGGGCAGGAGGCTGGCAAGCAGGCTCCTCCAGGAGCTTGTGGCAAACCCATGTAAAAAGGGGAGTTTGTCACACCCTGAGTAACCCTTCACATGTACATATTTTTTAAAAGAAGACAACCTAAGGTATTATTGGGGTAATTTGACTCGTTTCATGCAACCATTTTACCACCAATCTATGCCAAATAAAAAAAAAATAATAATTATAATTGGTGATTTTTTGGACACACATAACAAATTAAGAATACATGTATGGAGAACTTTAACCCCTTAAAGGGACTCTCCAGTGCCAGGAAAACAATCCGTTTTCCTGGCACTGCAGCTCCCCTCTCCCTCCCACCACCCATCCCACCGGGTGCAGAAGGGGTGAAAACCTGAGACTCCCGCCGATGTTCCTCGGCGATGGTTTCAGGTCGCCGCCGCTCCTCCACTTCATCACGTCAGCCGGTGGGGGAGATTGATGCCGCCCGCCGGCTGAGGAGACCTAATACACATGTGCGGTAGAGCTCTCCATAGGAAAGCGGGGAATTGAGCAACGCTCCAGCGATGCTCTAGCACAGAAAACCTGTGCTATGAAGCAGGAAAAGCCACTAGTATTTTACTAGTATTTAGTAGACAGCCACTAGAGGAGGAGTTAACCTTGCAAGGTAATTATTGCAGTTTATGAAAACTGCAATAATTACAGTTGCAGGGTTAAGGGTAGTAGGAGTTGGCACCCAGACCACTCCAATGGGCAGAAGTGGTCTGGGTGCATGGAGTGTCCCTTTAAGGATGGCGGGCGTACTATGCCCCGGCTCTAAATGCCAGTGGGCGGCTTAGTATGTCCCCACCGTCCTATTCACTTACCGGCTATCCCCCGCTGGCAATCACGACGGGGAGACTTGCCTGGCAACCCAGGCAGTCCCCCTACATCTGATCTGGCCCTCCTGGGGCATGTGATTGCGAGGACCTCACGATCACATGGACAGAATAGCTGTCCATAGCAGTGCCAGCAGGGGGAGTGCCTTGAATGACAGGTACTCCCCCTGCTGCATGAAATAAAGTTAAAGTTTAAACACAGTTTAAAATTAAATAATATATACTTAGATCATATATGTATTATATATATGATCTAAGTGTGTATATATATATATATATATATATATATACACACACATTTACACATACACTACATGTATTTTAATATATATATATATATATATATATATGTTGTAACGGCTACCCTGGTGTAGAGAGGGTACCAGCCGTTAGGGACGTCCTTTTCTTCCTGGCAGTCGCTGTGTAGTGATGGAGTCGCCTATTCCCTTCTGCTGGATCAGGAGTGGAAACCAGGTGCAGCTCTGAAAAGAGCTAAGTGATTAAGCTGCAGAGATTCCCCTTTCAAGAACGAGACAAGGCTACGTTTTGAAGGGTCAAGAAGAACTGTCAAAACCTTTATTTCCTTGGGACCAGCCAATACAGTCACCACAATAACATTGTTGTGAAACCTCAATAAAATATGCAAATCTACCCGAATATGCAAATGAACCAGTCTTGCAATTCAGGTAGTGCATAATGCTGTTGCTACCAACAGAGCGCACTAGACCAGCTCCATAGCCAAACCCACCTAGTTGGTAGCAAACCTCAGCAATACAAGAGAACAGGCAATACATTACACAGTACACACACACACACACACACTATAAACAATTACATTACACACACCCTGCACCTATAATGGGTACAGGGTGACTAAAACATAGGATAAACAAAGCAGCCCACATAAACAGTCTGTCTGAAGGTAGACTAGGGGCTTTACAGCCAGATAGATGAAAGAGTCATAGCCACAGGGGAGGAGACTGGCAAGAAGGCCTCTCCAGGACCAAGTGGCGAAGGACACTTCGTCACAGGCTGTATAATCCATTTGTCCTTTTGTAGGCATACTGGGCTTGTTGTTACATATGTTAATATCAAAATACATGTATAATGATATTATATATATGTATAATTATATATATGTATATATTTATATATATATATAATATAAAATACATAAATATATAAATACGTTAAAAATGAAAATATAAATAAAATATATATATATGTAATTTCATTCTAACTGTATTTTGATATTAAAATATATATATATTTTTTTTATATATATATATATGGATGTAGAAACAATCGCATTCCTGGGACTTGGTTGAAGTAGTAAAATTTAGCTTTTATTTATTCCATATAAAATATCAATGTTTCAGCTCCAACATGGAGCTTTCATCAGGACAGGTAACATGTAGCAAATATGCAGACAAGAGAATATATACCCCAGATCCCTCCAAAACAAACTGAACAATCAAATTAAATGCACCACTGGAGTGTATTTACTGAATCAGTGTCCAGATGTAGCACAGCTGGCCATGGCTGACTCCCACTCTGCCCTTGTATTTGCATAATTGCGGCTCAGAGGGAAGGGGGGATGTGAGTGTTTGTGTTCCAACCATTTGCCTGGCAATATCCAGTATGCATGGTTTGAGGTTACCATGATTACAAACAGAACTTTAACTCTCATTATCCTTAGCCAGCGGTGTTGCCCAGGTACTTGATTCCGTAGTGTAAAAAAGCTTGTATAAAAAGAAAGTTACTAAGCAGTGAATTACTTAAAACAAATACTCGCAGGACAAGATGGTCAGTCACAAAGCTAACAAATTATTAGTATAATAGACTGATAGTTAGAATGCATCTTATCTACAAGTTTAAGGGAAAGGCTTGGTGGGAGTAGCGACAGAGTACCGTCAACCTTATAGTAATAGCTTGTACTGGCACTACTTTTAAGTGGCAACAAGGTTTTAGTGCTAAGACAACATACCCTCAACAGAATAGCACTGGATCCAGGATTAGTTCCCACGGCGTTCACCACAGCACGGGTCCTCACTTTACGGTTTCCTTTTGTTTTGCACGGTTATTTTGTTACCTTATATTCACGTAGCTGTTCATGTAAAATCTGTTTGGTTAAAACTACAAACAAAATAAAATTTTTCGCCTACACACTGACCCCTACCGGTCATTCGGTGTACTACAGGCTTCTTAGACGTTTTGCATTTCATGTACAAACCAATAAACCACTGCATTTTCACCTACGCACTGACCCCTACCGGTCATTCAGTGTACTACAGGCTTCTCAGATATTATTGCATTTCATGTACAAGCCAACGAACCACTGCATTATCACCTAGACACTGACCCCTACCGGTCATTCGATATACTACAGGCATCTCAGACATTATTGCATTTCATGTGCAAACCAAAGAACCACTGCATTTTCTCCTACACACTGACCCCTAACGGTCATTCGGTGTAATACAGGCTTCTTAGACGTTTTGCATTTCATGTACAAACCAATAAACCACTGCATTTTCACCTACGCACTGACCCCTACCGGTCATTCAGTGTACTACAGGCTTCTCAGATATTTTTGCATTTCATGTACAAGCCAACGAACCACTGCATTTTCACCTAGACACTGACCCCTACCGGTCATTCGGTATACTACAGGCATCTCAGACATTATTGCATTTCATGTACAAACCAAAGAACCACTGCATTTTCTCCTACACACTGACCCCTACCGGTCTTTTGGTGTACTACAGACTTCTTAGACATTATTGCATTTCATGTACAAATCAACGAACCACTGCATTTGTGCCTACACACTGACCCCTACCGGTCATTCGGTGTACTACAGGCTTCCTAGACGTTTTTGCATTTCATGTACAAACCAATAAACCACTGCATTTTCACCTACACATTGACCCCTACCGGTCATTCAGTGTACTACAGGCTTCTTAGACATTATTGCATTTTATGTACAAACCAATAAACCACTGCATTTTCACCTACATGCTGACCCCTACCGGTCATTCGGTATACTACAGGCATCTCAGACATTATTGCATTTCATGTACAAACCAAAGAACCACTGCATTTTCTCCTACACACTGACCCCTACCGGTCTTTTGGTGTACTACAGACTTCTTAGACATTATTGCATTTCATGTACAAATCAACGAACCACTGCATTTGTGCCTACACACTGACCCCTACCGGTCATTCGGTGTACTACAGGCTTCCTAGACGTTTTTGCATTTCATGTACAAACCAATAAACCACTGCATTTTCACCTACACATTGACCCCTACCGGTCATTCAGTGTACTACAGGCTTCTTAGACATTATTGCATTTTATGTACAAACCAATAAACCACTGCATTTTCACCTACATGCTGACCCCTACCGGTCAATCGGTATACTACAGACTTCTCAGACTTATTTCACTTCATAAGCAAACAAACTAACTACAGCATTTTCGCTTTTATACTGACTCCTATTTGTCAAATGGTATACTACAGGCTTTTCAGACATATGGTTATTCCCCTCATAACATTCCAACTATAATTATAATTACACAATAACACTTCCTTACAACTCATGCTTGCTATGATATAATCATTCCTGCATACCTCCCTACATAGGCATTTAGTTACATTTACCCAAGAATGCACATACTATTTAAAGCACTATGCAGGATTCCAGAGTCTAATACGGAATATTTGCATGTTTGCACGCTTAAAATATAAGTCCCTCCAATTACATATTTTCACATATTAGGTTATTCAGCTGCCAGTCATGGTTCACTACACTCATGTTTCAGGGTACAGTTGTATTCCATATCACACATGATATAACACTCCCGACAAGTTAATTGCCTTCAAACAAGGGCATTACAAGCATACAATAAACATTGGGACGGAGCGCTTTGCTCTATTAAACTTGCATAAAACACATATGGGTATACGCTTTTAAATGTCTATATTCAATTTTCATACATTGTTTTACCCATCTGGGATACCGGTATTAATAACCCTTATGACCAGTAAGGGTATCTAATCATACTACCAGGTACATACACCTGCTCATGTGGTGTATATACATACATTTTCTGTTTACCCCTGGGTCTATCCTTAGTGTACTGGCAATTAGGGTCTATAGGTTTCCAATAGGTATTCTCCTTTCTTGGCATCTACGCCTATCGTATAGTGGTCCCGCAAGGCCAACACCCCGCCTCAACGCTTGGAGGCAAACAACCATCCGGCCACTCGTGAGCTAGGCGCCTCTCATGGTATATAGAGAGGGCCTCACCTGTCACTCCCTTCCCCTTTTTTCTGGTTATAGTCACCGAGAGGCCAACATCCTGCCACTACGTTTGGTGGCCACAGAAATCCCCTCGCACCATTGCATAGATAGAGCCTCTCAAGCTACTTGGCAACTAGCAGGGCCTTACCTGTCACCAAAGGATTAATTGTTTTGCCATGTGGCTTTAGCTAGCAAGCCAGTACTAGCACACTGTGGGTTCATATAATAATGGCTATCTTCATGTTGTTTTAGTATGTATCAAGCAGGTGATAAGGATTTCTCTCTACCTAACACTCCAGCTAGAGTCAACACACTTTCACTTAGAGAAGATGTTGCTAGTCCCACACAACAATTTTGTCCCAACACAGCAGACAATCACGTTTCAGGCTCCAGGATCTAGCACCTCTGGTAGTACATAGAGAACTACCAGAGACAAATTGGGTCATCTCATTCTCTTTGGCAAATCCCAGATTTGCAACAATTTCCATGTTGGCACATGTAATTTCAGTGCATGCAGACTGTTGCAGATATGTTCTCAATATGTCAGGGCACATGCAAAACCGTCTGTAAACATTATGCATTTCCAGTACTTTCTAACTCATCACCCTTCCAGACATTTAGTTGACTTCCTAATCTCTGATTTTTAAAAAGCCTTCCGTACAGGTATTGCCATATACTTTTGGGGGAATCTAGAATGTCCTAACTTGCAGTCATCACAGCAGCATTACATCACTGGCATTACACTCATGGCCCAAGAAATGGCAGAAAGATTTCTACCTGGGCCTCTCCAATCTACACCATTTACAGCGTGGCAAAATCCCATTTGGATTGTCACAGGGAATCTTCCCTTACACTGTAACTGATCATAGACTTATCTTCACCTCATGCCTCGGCTACCCCAAGTCTCAACTCCCTCATACCTTCCGAGGAGTTTTCATTACAGTAAGCCACCATTGTTCATACCATTACAGCTATCACTCAAGCAGGGGGGGAAGCCTGGTTAAGTAAAACTGATATCACAAACGCATTTCAGACTGCCACCATCCACCCTACACTGGCACTTACAGGGCATTTATGAGCAGCAGTTAATATTTCTTCTCCCGCTTAACTTTCGGGTCAAGAGCAGCCCACAATCTTCAATATATTCGTTGAACTCTTTGATGGTTGTGGTTAAACATATCCAGATGCCCCACAGTCATGCACTCCCTAGATTTCTTGTTGGTCAAAGGGAACACCTTTCACTCTAGAAGCTTCAAAGAAGCCATTAGTATGTCTGAACACTTGGGTGTCCCAGTATTCCCTAAGGTCACAGAAGACCCAGACACTATCGTTACATTCCTGGGCATACAACTTAAATCGGCATCCATGCTAACAAGTTACCACGTGAGAAATAGAAACAGTCGCAACAACACCAATTACCACCTCCTGCTTGGTACTTGCAACCGCATGGAACTACAATCCCTACCAGGTTCCTTAAATTTTGCCATGCACATCATACCGCAGGCCTCGCTTTCATCTCAGACCACTTTGCTTTTTCCACACTCCTGCGTGATGATCAGGGGCTTTCCCTAGACAACCAAGCCACGGCAGACCTACACATATGGTGGACGTTCTTAACCACACTTAATGGTAAACTGTTGTGGCAGCTACCGTGACAGCCGCCATGGCAGGGGGGTCATTTATGGTCAAGGTTATGGATTACATGAACCTCGCCAACATAGCCGGGCTCTGACTAAACTGACCTTGTCCACCAGCACTCAACACGCTTGCTACAGGGTTTTCCACTTATACAATACATTTCATGTCGGACCATCACTTAGCTGGTTTGAGGTTTCACCACTTATGGCCTTTGCCTCTTTTTGCCACCTTAAGTTAAAAATTCTCGCACAACATGGTTAAACTTTATCTCACGGGCATTCAACACTATACGTATTTCTCCTTCCCATACAACAAGGGTTCCTATCCTCCTACCCCATCCATACCTTACTTAGAGACATAGCCAAGCGGACGTTCCCGCTAAAATTAAATACTGGCCATAGACATACAATGTTCAAACCATGTCAGAACCACTCGACCATGCACCTTCTGAGCCACGCACCAGTGCAGTTATCAAAACTGCTACCTAGCTAGCCTTTAACTGCTTTCTCAGGCCAAAAAAAAAAAACCTCACTATCAGCGGCCAACATCGTAAACAATGTCATACCAGACATCCCAAGTTGACTGTTGACCTCTTATCTTCTAAAACACACAGACCACTATGTCTGGTCCCTTCCTAAAACTAAGACGAGTCAGATGGATGAGCCAGTGCATATAACCTACTACCTTACAAGCAATGCTGGGTGCCCCAATTAAGGTACTGTTTATGTTCTTGGGCACGCCACCATACGCACCACTGAACCATTACTGTCGCTGTACGATACTGTCCTTACCACAGGTTAGTTCATGCACTATGTCCACCTACTTATTCACCGGGCTTGAACTAAACCCTAGCGACTACTCAGGGCACTCCTTTAGGATAGGAGCAGCCTCCAAGGCCTATAGCCAAGACATCCCCGCACACGTTAAGACACGGGGTCGCTGGGAATCATAGGCTTATGCGACTTACATACCACAGCCGATTCAGGAATTAGGAAATTTTCATTAAAATGTCTACCTGATGGTTAACAAATGCACTATGATCCTGTTTAAGGTTTTGCATTAATATGTCTCTTTTTGCCCACTTTTTACCGGCCTACAGCATATGTCGGTTTCGGAACACCTCAACCAATTATTCCTAGAGCTACATCTCTACAACCCATCTTATTCTATATCATATGAGAACGCCCCGAATATTTTATATGGAATAAATAAAAGCTAAATTTTACTACTGTAACCAAGTCCCAGGAGTGCGATTGTTTCTACACCCATATCTACCTTTGCCACAACCAGCACCGGGCACTACAAAAGTCTTTTTGGAGTGCAAGCTACTACGATGTCTGTTGCCATGTTTTTATTGAACACACCATGTAAACATTCACAGTGCAGGTGGAAAAAAGTATGTGAACCCCTAGACTAATGCCATATCCAAGAGCTAATTGGAGTGAGATGTCAGCCAACTGGAGTCCAATCAATGAGATGAGATTGGAGGTGTTGGTTACAGCTGCCCTGCCCTATAAAAAACACACACCAGTTCTGGGTTTGCTTTTCACAAGAAGCATTGCCTGATGTGAATGATGCCTCACACAAAAGAGCTCTCAGAAGACCTATGATTAAGAATTGTTGGCTTGCATAAAGCTGGAAAGGGTTATAAAAGTATCTCCAAAAACCTTGCTGTTCATAAGTCCACGGTAAGACAAATGGTCTATAAATGGAGAAAGTTCAGCACTGCTGCTACTCTCCCTAGGAGTGGCCATCCTGTAGAGATGACTGCAAGAGCACAGCGCAGACTGCTCAATGAGGTGAAGAAGAATCCTAGAGTGTCAGCTAAAGACTTACAAAAGTCACTGGCAAGTGCTAACATCCCTGTTAGCGAATCTACAATACATAAAACACTAAACAAGAATGGATTTCATGGGAGGATACCACAGAGGAAGTCACTGCTGTCCAAACAAAACATTGCTGCACATTTACAGTTTGCACAAGAGCACCTGGATGTTCCACAGCAGTACTGGCAAAATATTCTGTGGACAGATGAAACCAAAGTTGAGTTGTTTGGAAGAAACACACAACACTATGTGTGGCGAAAAAAAGGCACAGCACACCAACATCAAAACCTCATCCCAACTGTGAAGTATGGTGGTGGGGGCATCATGGTTTGGGGCTGCTTTGCTGCATCAGGGCCTGGACGGATTGCTATCATCGAAGGAAAAATGAATTCCCAAGTTTATCAAGACATTTTGCAGGAGAACTTAAGTCAATCTGTCTACCAGCTGAAGCTCAACAGAAGATGTGTGTTGCAACAGGACAATGACCCAAAGCATAGAAGTAAATCAACAACAGAATGGCTTAAACAGAAGAAAATACGCCTTCTGAAGTGGCTCAGTCAGAGTCCTGACCTCAACCCGATTTGAGATGCTGTGGCATGACCTCAAGAAAGCGATTCATACCAGACATCCCAAGAATATTGCTGAACTGAAACACTTCTGTAAAGAGGAATGGTCAAGAATTACTCCTGACCATTGTGCACGTCTGATCTGCAACTACAGGAAACATTTGGTTTAAGTTATTGCTGCCAAAGGAGGTTCAACCAGTTATTTAATCCAAGGATTCACATACTTTTTCCACCTGCACTGTGAATGTTTACATGGTGTGTTCAATAAAAACATGGCAACATTTCATTCTTTGTGTGTTATTAGTTTAAGCAGACTGTGATTGTCTATTGTTGTGACTTAGATGATGATCAGATCACATTTTATGACCAATTGGTGCAGAAACCAATATCATTCCAAAGGGAACTTTTTCTTGCAACTGTATGTATGTATGTATGTATGTATGTATATATGCAGGTCTCCTATCCCTCCCATCACCCATCCCCCGGTAGCTGAAGGCGTGAAAACCCCTTCAGGTCACTTACCTGAGACCCCGCCGATGTCCCTCGGCGGTGGTTTCTTTCTCGCCGCCACTCCTACCAGTGATTCCGTCAGCCGGTGGGCGAGACTGATCCCGCCTGCCGGCTGAGGAAACCAAATGCCGTGCATGCACATTAGAGCTCTCCATAGGAAACTATTGAAAATGCTTTTCAATGCTTTCCTATGGGGAATTGAGCGACGCTGGAGGTCCTCACAAAGCGTGAGAAGGTGCAGCAACGCTCTAGCACAGGTTTATTAACCCTTAACCTTTTGTATCACTCAGCCTTGTTACAATGCAGCCGCCCATCCCATGTGTTCCCTATTAAGGGTTAATAATATATAGGGGTTAATAATATATCGGGTGTATATAGAAAATACCCCTTTCTGTCTCACTAGAGATTTTTGCCAGAAGCTCAAGGAAGCAAGGTGAATGGTTAGAGTTAGGACCCACCTGGGGGGGGGGCTGCCTTGATGTTGGCAGGTGGGCTTATCCTCTCATGGCCATTGGAGGTAACTAAAAAAACCTCAATTTGTTTAAAAATACATAGGGATTAAGGAGAGAGCGCAGGTAACTTGTTTTTCTTTGGTTTTTATTATATATTGGGGCTGATGTGTACTGTAGTCATTGCTGCCGCCCAGTGATGGACTTATCTTTCTGCATTTGTATCCATTTTTTTTTTATCTCTCAGCCTTGTTACAATGCAGCCGCCCATCCCATGTGTTCCCTAGTAAGGGTTAATAATATATAGGGGTGTATATATAATGCATATATATATGATTTCATTATACGTGTATTTTGAGACATATGTGTATTTATCTCAAAGTACACTTATAATGAAATCATATATACGCATTATATATGTATATTATAAAATGCTTTAATTATTAAAAAAAAAAATATATATATATCTATATATAGATATATATAGATATATATATATATATTTGTGGTAAGGGCTCATGATAGTACAGAAGAAACAAACACTGATAAGTGTAGGATGGTATTAAAAGAGCAAGTCAGTTGTGGTGTGCCGGAACCGACGATGAGGTAGGCCTGTAAATAAAGAGGGCAAAAATAGAAAATCAAATTTATTACATACCTGCAATATACGTACATTTAACCAGACATGTTTAGAAAAGCATTTCTTACTTCTTGTTCCGGGTTAGGTATGTATCTAGAGTAAGCTGATGATTTCCAGCGCTCCAGTGACTTGATAACATGAACTGGGATGTTTGCCCTGGATGCTGTGTAGGCCGCTCCTATGTGGAAGGAGTGGCCTGAATCGTTAGCTGATTTGAGGCCGAGCTGAGTAAGTAAGGACCTGACGTGTGTCATAAAGGTGGTGGTAGTGAGTACAGAACCTTGTAGACTGAAAAGTGGTTGATATGGTGAGGCGTTGTTATGCTGGGTATGTGAATCCAGTATTTTGACGGGGCACCACCTGTTGTGAGTAGGATAGTACTTAACCTCAACTGGAGGTGCATGTTGACTGGTTTTGGAATGAGGCAGAGTCAAGATATAAAAGTCCATGTGTTTTGTTAAGTGTGAATGAAGTAGGATGTGAGTGGAATGTGTTGTGCTGATGGCGGTAAATTCTCTTGGTCTCAAGAAACCATAAAAAGCTACGTATATGGCGGTTTTAATGACAAGATTTCTGCTGTTGGCAAAAGATTTTAAATCTAGTAAGTTGGATAAGTCTTTAAAAATATGGAAATCTATAGGTAGTCTCTGGGCCGTACATGGAGGTTCGGATCTCTGAATACCCCTAAGGATGTTCTTAATTTGGTAGGTGGACATGAAACTCGAATCGTTGGGTTGTAAGGTTAGCATGTGATGTTGGATGCCTGTCAGATATAGTTTGATTGTGTTGTATGATAATTTGAGTTTGAGGTGGCAAAAAGAAGCAAAGCCCAACAAGGATGTCATGATGAAAGTTAATCAACATAGAAACCTAGTATGGTATGAATAAGTATATGAAATTATACTGATTTAAACGAATTCATAACAGTACATAGAAAGGTAGATGAACCGAAATTGGTCTAATATAACACAGAACCAGAGTTTGCCGTATGCAAGATGTGAAACGAATGCGTGCATAACTGAGCAAAACTGCCGAAAGCTTAATTAGAATGAAAGAGAAAGAACAGTGTCATTTGTCAAAAGCTTGACCGACCTAGACGAAAGATATTGTATACCGATTGAATTAAACCGAACGGAAGGCAGCATGAATGAGTGCTTACGGTAAAATGAATTGTAAAACGAAATGACACGAAATGATGTTTAGGAAACATGAGTACCATACGGAATACATTAGAAACATACCGAAAGGATTATGGCACAAATGTATTAACCGAATGGGAAAACCATTGATTTGCGACCTTGCCGTAAAGCCGGAGAGCCGTAAAGTGAGGATCCGTTGAATACGGAACGCCGTGGGAATAATCCAGACGTCGGACTTACGATTTTTAAGTCCCTGGGACGTTATCTTCGATGAAGACCAGAGTTTACGAGGAGCTGGACGGGCGGAAAAGACCTTCAAAAGGATTCCAGGACACAGCTACACTTGAAGAAAATCGTGGGTTTCTGAAAACCAAGATGGCGCCGTACGAGAACCGGAAGTGGATCCTCATGCAGCGCTGACCTCAAACGGTATGGAGCCAGGTAAGGGGTGTCCCTTAAGTAGGGAAAGGGTGTGTCATACGCCCCTCCCACAATTACAGGCCAAAAGGCCTTAATATATATAGATATATATATCATTTTTTTATTTATTTTTTACTATTTAGCACCCCTGCTGGCAGCTCCTAGACTCCTATTTCAGCAATGTGATTATGGTGAGGCTGGGATGGCCGGAGCTGTTGCAAGGGTACTGCTGCGGATCGCCGGTCCAGGTAAGTCCAGGGCATCTATTTGCCGCGGACGTATTAGGTACGTCTGCAGTCCTTAACGACCGTTTATATAGACAGATATATATATATATATATATATATATATACATTCTAAGTGTATTTTGATATTTATATATATATATATATATATATATATATATATATATATATATAGTTATTATGTATATATTATATATACATGTGTATTTTATATTAATATATGTATATATTAATAAAAAGATACTTAGTATTATGATATATATATATAATTATTATTATTATTATTAATATATATATATATATATATATATTTTATTTTTTTTATGAACTTTCTTTTATTTATTTTTTTAACTTTTTTCACCAGTAGGGGGACTGCGGTTCAGGCAGTCCCCCTGTTGGTAGCACTGTGGACACCTATTGCGGCCCCTGGGCATCCTAATTTGCAGAGGGGGGACTGTCTGGGTTGTCAGACAGTCCACCCAGTTAAGCAGAAGACCAATCGCCAGCGGCAATCAGTTAAGTGGAGAGGAAGGGAGGGTAGGGGTTAATTTTTAATTTATTTTATTTTTTTATTTTAATTTTAACTGAGTGCCTCGACACTTCGAGGCACTCAGCATGCAGGCAGAGCATCGTAAGTCTGCCTGATGGCTTCCGATGCTCTGCACTACACTGCCTGGCTCCACATAAATACTATGTTTTATGTTCCTTCCGTCAAATGGAGGGAAAGTAACCTATTATTACCCGCTCAGCCATTCCCTAGCACCCATCACACCCTCTGGGGGTAGAAGGCTCCGTCACACTGTATCAAAGCTAACTACTGTTAATACAAAATTCCTAATCCCACTGAATAAGATATGGATCACAACAGCAATTGTGTCTTCTTGAAGTACTTATTTGTTCATATGTCCGATGAAAGCTCAGTTTAGGGACTGAAATGTCGACCTCGCTTGCATCTACTTGAGTAAAGAAGATAGATTTACAAACTCCTAGAGTGCCGGTATTTAAAAATAAAAATAAAATTATATATATAGATATATATATATATATTTGTGGTCAGGGCATAAAGCCGTAGAATTAGTAACATAAAACAAACCGTGCATGGAACAAGTCAGTTGTGGTGTGCCGTAACTGACGAGGTAGTAGGCCTGAAATAAAAGAGGGCAAAACGATGTAACCAGTTTATTCAGCCTACAATACAACATAGACTATCACATAATCATATTTTTAAATGTAAGGCGCACTTCTTGTACAGGCTGAGGAATGTATCTGGTGTAGGCCGTGGACTTCCATCGGCCTAATATCTTAATGATGTGAGCCGGAATATTCCTTTTAGAAGTGGTAGTAGCTGCTCCTATTCTAAATGAATGACCTGAATATTTGGCGGGGTTCAAGCCCAACCGAACCAACAACATCCTTACATAGAGCATGAATTTGCTCATAGTGAGCGTATTCCTGTGTAAGGCTAGCAGTGGTTGGGTTGGAGGCGAGGGAAACGCGGAGAGGTATTGATCGAACACTTCCATGGGGCACCATCTATTACCAGTGGGGTAGTAGGTAATAGTGACCATCTGACCCTTGGTACTTGTTTTCGTATGGTGTAGGGACAGTAAATAGTGATTGCGTACTTTTACCAGGTTTGACCTTGTGATAAAATTGGGGGTGCAGTAGCTAGAGGTGGTAAATTCTTTGGGTCGAAGGAAACCGTAGAAAGCTAAATAGATGGCTGTTTTAATTACCTGATTAGTGTGAGTTTCAAATGGTGAAGTGTCTAACAGGTTTGACAGTGACTTCAACAGGAGATCGTGAATGGGTAATCTGGATGGTGTGGGTGTAAGGATGGAGTCCTTGATACCTTTAAGTAAAGCTTTAACTTGGTAAGATGACAGAAAGCGTTGTTTATTAGGCCAAGTAGTGAGGATGTGATGTTGAATAAAGGTGATGTATAACTTAATAGTGTTGAATGATAGTGTTAGGTGAAGGTGGCAAAAGGAAATGAACAATCATTGTTTCCATGGAAAATTGGTCTGTGATCTTGTAGTCAAGCAGAAACTTATTAAAGATATGAAAGGCCCTGTCGTATGCCTTCCTGGTGTTAACTGAAAGACCCATTTGAGAGAGTTGCTGCCCGTGAGTGAGTAGTTCTGTTAGTCCCAAACCATCTCCTGCCACCGCGGCGCTGGAGTTGGTATCCGGGTAGCTGTTGGTAGTGCTGCCCGGAATTCCTGAAATCGAGACCGTGATAAATGGTCAGCAGCGATATTCACAACCCCGGGAACATGTATGCACGTTAAGAAGAAACTGTGTTTTGCAGCTAGCCACGTAAGAGTCCTCATAAATCGCATGAGGTCCAGGGAAGTGGAACGTCCCTTGTTTACAATATGGCATGTTGTCATGTTGTCCGAGAAGCAACGCACCATATTCCCAGACCAGCAAGCACCCCATTTAACTGCTGCCACGATCGGGTAGAGCTCAAATAACGCCGAGGTGTCTTTAAACTCAGGAATCTCATTAATTTCCACTGGCCATATACCCCACATCCATTCATTGCCAAAAATTGCGGCAAATCCCGAAGTGGCTGCTGCATCTGTCCATACAGACACCGACCTATTCTTCCATATTGGAATGAAAATGCTTTTTACATTCCAGTGCAGCAAGAATTCCCTCCACATGCGTAGGTCAGCGGTAGCATGAATGTCTAATGTAATGCGTGAGTAATCAGATTGTAATAGGGGAAATAAGCTCAGCAATCATGATATAAATGCTCTCCCTTGTGGTATGATTTTCATCGCAAAATTAAGTGAACCCAACAGGAATTGCAACTCCTTTCTATTACAAGAACCACCTGCTAGGTAATGAACAATGGCAGAAAGGATGCGTTCAATCTTTTCCCCGGGGAGGCTAGCCTGCATATGCACAGAGTCCAGCACCACCCCCAAGAAGTTAATGATTGTATCGGGACCTTCAGTCTTTGTAGGTGAAATAGGTACTCCAAGTTGTGAGAACAGTCGTTTTGTAGAAAGGAGACTACTGGGAGGTAGAAGGTTACTTTCTACGGATAAAAATATAATTCAGATAATGGATAATGGTAGGGCATTTACATATGTTAAGCAGCATCCAGCACAACGTCTCAGCAAATATATCAAAAATACGGTGGCTGCTCTTGGACCCAAACGTGAGACGCGTGAAAAAATAATATGAATCATGCCACTTAACACCATGTAAATGCCACAGGGACGGATGGATAGGGAGTAACTTAAATGCGTTCACTATGTCCATTTTACTAAGCCATGCCCCCACTCCCGCCGAGAGGATGGCCGTGATGGCATGGTCTATGGTTGCATATTGGAGAGAAAATTCCTCAGATGGAGGAGATTTTAAACTAGTAGTAGGGGGGGAGGGTCATAGCAATCTACAAAATGGAGATATGACAGAAAGGAGATGGGCTTTAGCACAGTATAAGGGGGGTGGAAACGGGGGGAGGGGCAAGCTCAGAACAGAGAAGCTGTGTAATGTTGAAAATTCACAAAATATACAAGTGATGCATAATATTAAATGTATGCTTACTAATGCAAGGAGCCTAAATAACAAAATGGGGGAACTAGAGGCATTAGCATACACTAAACAATATGATATAATAGGCATAACTGAAACATGGTGGGATGAGACACATGACTGGGCAGCTAACTTAAATGGGTACATGTTATTTAGGAAGGATAGGAAAAACAAGAAGGGTGGTGGGGTATGTTTGTATGTCAAACATGATTTAAAGCCAAATGTTAAGCAAATGGAATGCGAGGAGGATAATGTGGAAGCTTTATGGGTAAATATCTGCTTGGGGGAAAAGAAGGGAAACCAACTATTGGTTGGGATATGTTATAAACCACCTAATGTTAATATTGACGAGGAACAACAGCTGTTTGAGCAAATTGAGAAAGCTGCAAATCTGGGTAACACTTTAATTATTGGAGATTTTAATTACCCGGATATAAATTGGGACAGAGGGACTAGTGCCTCAGCAAAGGGAATTAGGTTTTTAAACTTGTTAAATGACACCTTCATGTCACAACTTGTGCAAGCACCAACTAGAATGGATGCTTGTCTGGACCTGGTTTTAACAAACAACGTTGATCTTTTGACCAACATTCAAGTAGGTGAGCACTTGGGAAATAGTGATCACAATATAGTGTCCTTTGAAATAAACTCAAAAAAACAAAAGCACATGGGGAATACTAAAACATATAATTTTAAAAAGGCTAATTTCAATAAGTTAAGGGAAGCTTTACAATATATTGACTGGCATAAACTCTTTAGTGAAAAGAACACTGAGGATAAATGGATCATCTTCCAACAAATATTACAAAGGTACATTTCTCAGTATGTACCGTTGGGAAATAAATATAAAAGAAACAAATTAAAACCAATGTGGCTTAGTAGAGAAGTAAAACAAGAGATTACAACTAAGAGAAGGGCATTTAAAGCATTTAAATCGGACAAATCAGATGCATCTTATAAAAAGATATAAGGATGCAAATAATGCGTGCAAAAAGGCAATTAGACTTGCTAAACTTCAAAATGAAATAATGATAGCTGAAGAGAGCAAAACCAACCCCAAAGCATTTTTTAAGTACATAAATTCAAAAAAAAAACCAAAATGAAAGTGTAGGTACACTAAAAACTGAAACGGGGGTGTTAATTAATGAAGACCAGGAAAAGGCAGGAATTTTAAATAACTATTTCTCCTCCGTATATATTAAGGAAGAACCCATGGCAATAGATGTGCAAATGATTGCTACTAAAAACTTGCAGAATAATTGTAATTGGTTAACTCAAGACAAGGTGCTGCAGCAACTAAAGAAAGTTAATATAAACAAAGCTCCAGGGCCTGACGGTATCCATCCACGTGTACTTAAGGAACTAAGTGCAGAAATAAGTGAACCTCTGTTTTTAATCTTTCAAGATTCTTTTCTTTCAGGAAGTGTTCCGGAGGATTGGAGGAAGGCAGATGTGGTTCCTATATTCAAAAAGGGTTCAAAATCCTTGCCTGGAAATTATAGACCTGTGAGCTTAACTTCTGTGGCTGGTAAAATATTTGAAAGGTTATTAAGGGATAATATTCAAGAATTCCTTGAGAAGAACATGGTTATCAGCAAAAATCAGCATGGTCTTATGAAGCACAGGTCATGTCAAACTAACTTGATTGCGTTCTACGAAGAAGTAAGTAGAAGTATAGATCAGGGTGTTGCCGTGGATGTAATCTATTTGGATTTTGCCAAGGCATTTGATACAGTTCCACACAATAGATTAGTGTTCAAACTCAAGGAAATCGGTCTAGATGAAAATGCTTGTTCTTGGGTAGAACATTGGCTTAAAAACAGAGTACAAAGAGTTGTCATTAATGGTAAATTTTCAAGCTGGACAGAGGTGGCAAGTGGTGTCCCTCAGGAGTCTGTTCTGGGACCCCTTCTATTTAACATGTTTATAAATGATCTTGAAGACCGCATTGAAAGTCATGTTTCAGTGTTTGCAGATGACACCAAACTTTGTAAAACAATACAATGTGAGCAAGATATTACTTTGCTGCAGAGGGATTTAGATAGACTGGGGACTGGGCACTCAAATGGCAGATGAAATTTAATGTTGAAAAATGCAAAGTTATGCACTTCGGCGTAAAGAATACACAAGCAACGTATACCCTTAATGGAAGCGAATTAGGGATAACAACACATGAAAAGGACTTGGGAATTGTTATAGACAACAAGCTATGCAACAATGTGCAATGTCAATCAGCAGTGGCCAAGGCCAGTAAGGTATTGTCATGCATGAAAAAGGGCATTCATTCTCGGGACAAGAATATAATTTTGCCTCTTTATAAATCACTGGTAAGACCCCATATTGAATATGCTGTGCAATTTTGGGCACCTGTTCTAAAGAAGGATATTATGGCACTAGAAAAAGTGCAGAGGCGGGCTACAAAATTAATAAAAGGAATGGAACATATCAGCTATGAAGAAAGGTTAACAAATTTAAACCTATTTAGTTTAGAAAAACGTCGCCTGAGAGGGGATATGATAACATTATACAAATATATTCGGGGCCAATACAAACCATTGTGTGGAAATCTATTCACAAACCGGACTTTACATAGGACACGAGGCCATGAGTTTAGACTGGAAGAAAGAAGATTTCGTCTAAGGCAAAGGAAAGGTTTTTTTACTGTAAGAACAATCAGGATGTGGAATTCTCTGCCTGAGGAAGTGGTTTTATCAGAGTCCATACAGATGTTCAAACGGCTACTAGATGCATACTTGCAAGAACAGAATATTCAAGGATATAATCTTTCAATGTAGGGTAATAACTGCTTGATCCAAGGATAAATCTGACTGCCATTCTGGGGTCAAGAAGGAATTTTTTTCCTAGCTTGTTGCAAAATTGTGCTTCAAACTGGGTTTTTTTTGCCTTCTTTTGGATCAACAGCAAAAAACAAATGTGAGGTAGGCTGAACTTGATGGACGCAAGTCTCTTTTCAGCTATGTAACTATGTAACTACTATGTAACTATGGTATAAGTGAGTTAAGACTTGGGGTAGGTGATGCGTGGGGAGCAGAGAGGTCCAGAATCAACCTTTGCTTATTGGAGGATATACTTGTGACAAGTCCTATGGGGTTAGTTCTCCAAACTGCGAAAGGTGGGGAGTCAAAAGGGCCAATTAGAAACCCTTGGTCAATTTCTTTCTGTAGAAGTAGGTCAATTGTGTCGGGCGCTGCTTGGGCAGTCTGCAAGTTCTCACATTCTAGGATCCCAGTAGGCATGTGCACAATACCAGTGTGAAACCCCAAAGTGATCCCTGCCACCAGAAAATCTACGAGATGTTGCGATGGGTGATCACGCAATAACTCTTTCAGCAGGGAGACATTAAGAGACGAAAGGTACTGCTTGGGATATAATTTATTCGGACACATGACCTTAGAGTGAGTCCTGAAGCATTGGAAGCAGACATGCAGTAGTCTGCAAGCACTGTAGCCGCAAGTGCCTGTGTTAAAATTATTACAAATTTGAGATTTCCCCAAAAACACAACATTACATCCCAGTTTATCCTTCAGTACCTTGCCTGTTCTCCCAGTGGGCATCATATTTGTACGGGGGAATAGAGCATTCACCTCTGGGGAGTTAGGGCACAAATTTGCCGTGTGTGAGTTGGATGCACAAATGGCACAAGCTGGGGTTTTGAGGCCCGACAGTGTCGGCAAAAAAGCTCCGTATCAAGCACCCCCAATCCGCTTGATAATTAAACTGGGATAGAGCAGCCGACGCCTTTGTGGAAAATGCATGGTGGTAGTCGTAAAAAGACGTGCCACCGTACTTGTGCCCCAAATCCACCAGCTTGTGGAGATAGAGATCCAACTCTTCCCTCCTATCAGGATATACGGAGCATATCACGTCTCTATAGATCCCAAAAGCCAACACAAATTCGGGTATGGATAGCTTGCGATTCAATCTAGGGTCCCTAGATTTTAACACTACAGACATGTCCCCATATGCATAAGTTTTATTTTCAAGGACATCTTGAGAAGCAATGAGAAGTGATACTAGATTGATATCCTTCCCTTCCAAGATGTCCTTCTTGATGCTAGCAGGCACCATGTGTGCCAGATTAATAATATGCGGGTCTTTCATACCAGTTGGAATATTACCCGTTAGGTGGTCTGGGCGAACCGTAGCAACCGGATGCCCTAGTTCTGAGGATGACCGTTGCTGGCTATCTGCATCCATGTTAACAAGTTTGGCTGTAATACGGCCCAAGGAAGTCAGGACTGAAGATTACACATTATGTAGATCAGCCAACTGGCTACCACTAGACCCTTCATCCGCCCCCCGAATTATCAGTCTGAGTATTCAACAGTCTATATAATTCGGCTTTCCTAGCCGTAGCAGGAAGGGAATGTTCATTTTCCTCAGTTCGGCAGTGATCCTAGGAATGATCCATGCCCTGAGTAATGCAGGACTTGCTGTGTCATCACCCCTGGAAGGAGTGACTGACCTAGTGTACTGGGAATGGACACATCTTCCCCGCCTTCAGGTAGTTGTGACATGCTACAAAACAAAATAACATGTTACCTGGGGCACTACTCGACTGGCTGATGTAACTAATGCCAAGCGGTGAAACTATTACGTAATAACGTGCTAGTTGCCAAGCGGCATTGAGAGGTACTATCTATGATTTGGCTCGTGTAGGGTACGTGGCCATTGACATTATGGAGGGGTGATGGCCTCTCTGTGACTTGTAAAAGCATAAGACAGAATGGGAGTGACAAGTGAGGCCCTCTCTATGCAACCAAGCGAGGCGGCTACCTCTGAATTGGCCCGAGGGAATGTCGTACCCCCGTAATGAGGATGGGTGTTGGCATCGCAGGACCACTAACGTAAGGCTTAGAAGGCCAGAAACTTACCTAGAGGCTCCTGTTCTTAAATGACAGTATAGCCCTGTGCTATGAACCCGAAAGGGTAGGAAGGATGGGGAAAATTGTTGAGAAATCATGACGTACCTGCTGAGCAAATTGCAAGGTAGTAGTAAGAGGTGAAACAGGCGTTCTGTAGTAACCTATGAAAGGAATAGTGAGTTTCAGGGTTTATGATAATATGCAACCCTCCTACCCCCCTGCTAACAGGATACCTACCGATATATTCCAACCGTAGGGGACTGGAACCAAATACTCTAAAGGAGTAAGGATGACCTAAACCTAGTAATACAGAAAAATACACATAAGTACCCGGCCCTTGTGGGATCATGAGAGGATAATAACTAGAGATTACTGACCTATATGAGGTGAAAAGTTGGTATAGTAGCAGCAAAATGTGGACGCTATTGAGACTGAAAAAAGGTCCAAAATTATTGACATGCAACAGATTCCTTAGCACCTAAATATATTTGTCCTATAACAATTGCAGACATATGATACTCTTAGCTGTGGTACATATAGTGTACGTGTTTGGACCTTTGAGAGCTTGAGATGTAAAAATGTGTATAGAAAATTATTCCATCTCTAGTAACCATCTGCTGATTCATTCAAAATTTCAACATAGCCCATGAGTGCCACAAACTTATCAAGCCATACGACCCTACCAGAACCCCTATTTTCAGTAGTAACTATCCTTATGTGAAAATAAATTCCCAGCACTAAGTCATAACTATTATGACCACCAGGGGTCAGTCAGACATGTAAAAATAAACAAAATAATGTAACTACAAACTGTGAGAAAAAAAAATAAAATAAGACCTGCTATAACCAATTCAGCCGCCAGAGGTCGCCCTAAAACCGAAACCAATCACTAAAGTAATATAGTGTTCGGCAAACGAACTGTAAAGCAAGCCATAATTATAACCTACTGATACCGAATAATCTAATGAATTGTACAACGATTAACCGAATCCATGGTAATGTAGATAGCCGACAATGCGAAATACAGTGCGCCCGTCGACCCCCCCTTTGACGTCATCAGCCGCGCCATTAGTGCGACGGCCGCAACTTACGTTGTTTTGACAGGCTGCGAGCCTGAAAGCCCCCGATATCGTGTGTCTGCCTGCAAAGTCAGACAGCCGCGCTACGAGCAGTTTGGATCTCCAGGAAGCTGCCCACGAGCTGAAGATGAGAGACAGCTGTTTGGCCGGACCGGAAGTAACGACCACACAAAATCCCCAGACCCAAGACAGTACTGAGGGAACGGCTGGTGCTCCTTAAGAAGGGGAACCAAGCCCTTCCCACAACTTCAGGCCCTGCCTTCCATATATATATATATATATACAGTGCTTTGCAAAAGTATTCACACTCCTTGGCATTTTTCTTGTTTTGTTGCCTCACAACCTGGAATTAACATGGATTGTTTGAGGATTTGCATCATTTAATTTACAGAACATGCCAACAACTTTGAAGATGTATTATTTTTTTTTTACTGTGAAGCAAACAACAAATAGGACAAAATAACAAAAAAAGTCAATGTGCATAACTATTCACCCCCTAAAGTCAATAATTTGTAGAGCCACCTTTTGTGGCAATCACAGCTCCAAGTCGCTTTGAATAAGTCTCTATGAGCTTGCCACATCTTACCACTGGGATTTTTGCCCATTCCTCCTTGCAAAACTGCTCCAGCTCCTTCAAGTTGGATGGTTTGCGCTTGTGAACAGCAATCTTTAAGTCTGACCACAGATTTTCTATTGGATTGAGCTCTGGGCTTTGACTAGTTTTGACTCCAACACATTTACATTTTTCACCTTAAACCACTCAAGTGTTGCTTTAGCAGTATGTTTGTGGTCATCGTCCTGCTGGAAGGAGAACCTCCATCCTAGCCTCAAATCACGCACAGAGTGGTACAGGTTTTGCTCAAGAATATCCCTGTATTTAGCACCATCTATCTTTTCCTCAACTCTGACCAGTTTCCCAGTGCTGGCTGCTGAAAAACATCCCCACAGCATGATGCTGCCACCACCATGTTTCACTGTGGGTGATGTGTTGGGTTTGCGCCATGTATGTACGTAGCGGGGAATATGGTGCGACTAAAAGTAAAGAGCCTACCCCACTTATCCCCCCAATAATGACAGACAATGAATATTGGATGAAACAGGCCACAGCATTTATTAAAACTTACAACTGTAGGACTCATCCGAACTTTATTCTTTTTCCTTTAATTCAAATATAAATAAACACATAAATATATATACATACCATAATTAACATATAAATTAACACTTATTGCCCTACAGCCTCTAACTTAAATAACCGTCCTTGCCAACAAACTTAACCAGGTTCCTATGCATCAAAAACTTTACCCACTGGTGTCTCTCCTCCCCTCCTGTCCAAACCAAAATTCCCATCATCTTAAATGTTCTACAACCAGCTGGCTTTTTGCTCGGTGGGCACGTTCAATTCGGTAACTTGAAAGTTTACCTTACGGAGCAGGGGAGGTTGAGGCCCACCTTGTTCATCTCCTGACATTCCATCTGCTCCCCAACCCTGTTGGCAAGGACACGCTTCCCGCCACAAACCCCTCTGTTTTAAACCTGAAATCAGCGGGGAGCCCCACCAAAACAAACCAAGGCCTGTTCCACCACTTCGTGGATAGAAAGATTAAAGAGGTCAAGCCCGACCTCCGTGAGGTGCACGCCATCCCTCCTGAACAAATTAGCCGCCTCCCGCTCAAACACCCTGTGGCGCACCGGGATCCCTTTCACCCCTAACATGAACTTAAAGACCCTCCGGTTCAATTTAACCCAACAACATTCCATGGCTCGTTGATTATGGGCCCACTGCCAGTATTTGCGTGAAATGACCTCCGACCAGACCAATCGAACGTCTGGGAACAAAACCAATACCTGCACTAAATAGCATTCCCTAATCCCCAAATAGGCATAGTCCCAAGATTATTCCCCCCTAGGTGAATCACGAGAACACTAGGTGGACCCAAAAGCCGGGAAAGCTGTACTAGCTCATGGAGGAGCCGGACCCACTTCATACCTTTATTCCCAAACCAGCAAACCACCACTTCAGAAGGCGTGAAACCGAGCAGCTCACCTCCCAGACGGACAGCCGCCCACCGCCTGGCCCAGAAGACAAATGAGTGTCCAATCACCCAGACCCTGGGGGGACTCCCACCTAAGGAGAAAAACATCAATGTAGGAGACGGGAAGGACGAACATATGAGACAAAACGCCCAGATGCTCACCTCCCAATCCTCTGAACCGCTTGCGCCGACATACCCAGCTTCACTGGCAGCGCCAATCCTAAATGAATGCCCACCTAATTCTTTAGTGTCAACCCCCAGTACCTCTAGTTCAGAGCGAAAAACTCTGATAAATTGAAAATGTGACAGAAAACTCCCATCTACATGAACCAAAAGGGGGCCCGAGGAAATCGGACACAGCTCGCAGAATTCCCAAAAGGTAGCAACCGGGCAAATATCTGAACCAGTGACAGCACCCAATCGCACCCATTTACCCTTTCCGAGGACATCCGTTTTTGAGCATCGGATCAGAAATGAAATCCGTCCTGGCTTGCACTGAAAGTCGGCAACCCCCCACCCCCCACAGCTGCGCCTACTAGGGCTCACCAGTTCCCCAATGCACATGGCCCCAGAATGCAAGGGAATAGGCCAACTTAAACAGACGGGCCTCAAACAGAGTAACAGACCTGCGGGAGCACCCCGCAGAGTCTCGACAAAAGCACCGCGGAAACCGTCCGCCGCGTGTCAACTGAATCAGCCTGGTGTCGCAGGCCCTTAAGCGCCTGACACACAACAAATGCTTTGGTCGGATCTTCCCACCCGCGCAGCTTAAATAGGAAGCTAAGACCGGAGAAACGCACAAAGCTTGCAGAGGAAGACTGACACCCTCAGATTCCCAGTGGTCCAAGAGCTACAGTAGCCCCCCGAGATGCTCAGTTGGGGAACAAAAACCACCCAACTCCAACTCCCATTGCTCCCATTCACCCCACACCTTACTGTAGCAACTCCAGGTGGCCTTGGAAACTGATCCACGGACCAATTCCATCACTCTGCCTGACCGAGCGACCAGATGTCCGCAGGGCAAGGCATCCCCTCCAGATCCGCCTGCGAGGAGACCACCCAAAACTCCGACCACTGTGAACGAGAGAGCATCCGCCATCATATTGTGAACTCCCGGTATATGCTCTGCCCTACAATACACACTGAGACACAAACATCGAAGTATCAACTTCCTAAGCAAGTGAACCACTGGAAGGGAGGAGCCAATTAATGGCCTGAACAACCCCCAAATTGTCGCAGTGAAACACTACTTTTTGATCCTGAAAACGTGACCCCCAGACCTCCACCGCCACCAAAATGGGGAAAAGCTCCAAAAAGGACAGATTCTTTGTGAGCCCAGAGACATGCCAACTGTCCGGCCACAAAGCAGCACCAATTAGAGCCCAGAATGACCCCAAACCCCACCGAGCCAGCCGCGTCCGTAAATAGGTGGAGGTCGGCGTTAGAAACCTCCGGCCTTTGCCAGTAGGACCGGCCATTATATGCAGCCAAGAAGGAGTCCCAAGCCGCCAAATCCTCCCGCAGCGGCTGAGTGAGCCAAATGAAATGACGAGGCCCCGGCTGTCGCCGCAGCTAGAAGCCGGTTAAAGACCCACCCCACGGGCATTATCCGACAAGCAAAATTCAGCTTACCCAGGGCTGGATTAAGAGCATCATGGGCCTGGTGCTGAGGATTTTGCTGGGCCTTTTTATGGAAATATATACATAATATATAAAATGAAAATGCAAAGCATTTGTAAAAAAAAAAAAAATGCAAATTTTTAATTACCATTAAAGTGCTATAACAGAAACGGATTGAAAAGGTTTTTTTTTTTTTTTGTAAACAGTAGGAAACCGGTTAATTAAATAAAGCCATAATAAATACAACATTCAAAACAACATTTAACGTAAACCATATAAACAAATTAAATATAATTGTATGATACATACATATAAATATGCTCATTAGTATTACTCCAAGCATCAGACTGACTACAGCCTGCTGTTATGGTGCAGAGAGTAACTTAAACACAAAAACAGGGTTATTCACTCAATTCTAAACTGCATTTTAACCTAAACGAATTAAACAGCCAGATTATAATTAAACTACACATTTGCTTTTCTTGCCTTTTTGCTTGCAAATTCTTCAATTGTAGAATCAAAATTCAGCTCATTCAGCAACCCATTTTCAATGCAGAACAGAGAGTGCATTTAAACGCTCCTGACCCATTAAAGTTCAATTTGTAGCTCTTGACTTTCATTAATGACTTTTTTTTGCAGGGGAAGACTGGTAAATTTTGAAGAAAGGCAAACTGTACAATT
This sequence comes from Pelobates cultripes, assembly GCA_933207985.1. Taxonomy (NCBI): domain Eukaryota; kingdom Metazoa; phylum Chordata; class Amphibia; order Anura; family Pelobatidae; genus Pelobates; species Pelobates cultripes. The sequence continues at coordinate 126,991,219 of OW240915.1, read as the reverse complement.
TCATCTGCAAACAAGGGGTCGAGATCTTCAGGATATTGTGTCACTAGTGTTCTGGCTTTGGAGCATAGACCATCTGTTGCCGCTGTATGCTGCTTGTCTGTGCCTCAGTGATTCTGTCAGTTGGTCAACTATAAGATAAAAGGTGTTCACTTTAAACTTTTCAGATGGATTCAGCATGCCTGTTGCTGTATGTAAATCTAATTTTGCATCTTGGAGACTCTGACTGGTTCTGTGAAACCTGGGTAAAATAACAGACCATACTTCTATCATTATTCCCATTTCCAGATGATCCATAACACTGCTTAGGCCCTTTTCTTGTAAACAGACCTCTCCCTTTGTGTTCTCATCATTCAAAATATTTGCAAGGACTTCTTTGATAGTAGTATACCCTTTTTGTAAGGCATTCACAGCATCATAATGAGCAGACCAACGCGTATCAGCTAATCTTTTTAATGTTGGTATACCACACGTTTTGAAATGGTTTGTTAGCAGATTCCACCGATGAGTTGATGAAGAAAATAAACAATATAATTGCTGAACAAAATTAAAGAATGAAACTGCAACTGGACAGCTGTTTACTGCATTTTGTCCTACAAGGTTTAGTGAATGTGCACAACAAGGAATGTATTCAGCCAGTGGATTCCCCCCTCCCCCCCCCCGAATTAAGGCCTGCATACCATTATATTTGCCACTCATATTAGATGCATTATCATATGACTGGCCCCTGCAGTCTTTGATGGAAATATCATTTTCTTCCAGAAATTGAAGAACCATGTTTGCTAGTACCAGTATGTCCAGATATTGGGATAAATTTAGTAAAACGCTCCACTGGACCACTGGCAAGTACATATCGAAATATAATGGTCAGTTGATCAGAATGTGCAATGTCAGGGGTGGAATCAACAGAAATTGAATAATATTTGGCTTGTTTCATTTCATTTACAATCTGCTGTAGCATTTGCTGACCAATCAATTCAATAAACTCATCACATATTGTTGATGACCGGTACGATATGTGACCTCTTCCCTTGTTGCCATGCTTTTGAATATGTTCAGCAAGGAATGGATCATATTCCGCTAACAGCTCAAGACTGCCCAAATAATTCCCATTGTGTACTGAGCTAATAACTTCATTACTTCCTCAAAAAGAAAGACCTTGTGATGAAAGGAGCTTTATAATGCTCAGGATATGGCAAAGTGTTTTGTGTCAATATTTTTTCTGATTCTCAAACTGGTTAACAAGATCTTTGTCTATGCATTGACCAGATGTTTTTCTCCTGATAAGGGCTTCAATTGCTTGTATGTACGTAGTGGGGAATTACGATACCACATAACATAGATAACCCCAATAAAAAAAAAACAATAACGACAGACAACTTAGTATGGATGAACAGGCCACAGCATTTCTTATAACATAAATAAATTACTGTATAACACATCCATAACTTTATTTATTAAACTCTTCTTTCTGTTAGAAATAAAAAATCATAAATTAACATATATACATATAATAACAAAATGTGCTATGCAGGAACCCAACCGTCCTTGCCAATAAACATCCAGTGGTTCCTAATCACCACTTCCTCTCACCTCCCCCCTCGTCATAAAAAATCCTTCCAATGCCCGCCATCAGCCGACCTTATCCACGCTCGATGGGCACAATACCTCAGGCAACCTAATGTTTAACCTTTTAAGCAGGGGAGGTTGAGACCAGTAAAACATAAAAACTTAGTCCATCCTTAGACATAATCCCTCAAACTTGCTTGGCAAGGACATACCCCCGCCTAGCTGTGACTAACTGAAACTAAAAGGGGTGGGTGGGAAGCTGTTTGCTGTCCCGTATCCCAAGTGGCACTGAGGTAAGACCTCCCCCACACTAACTTACATTAAGCCTAACCCCTCCCATGCACACTTCCCAAGTCCCTCCCCTGTATCTATCCCCACACTCCTACATGTGCCCTTGTCCGCTTAGCTGCGCTATCTCCCCAGGGCCTTGTATGTACGTAGTGGGGAATTACGATACCACATAACATAGATAACCCCAATAAAAAAAAAAACAATAACGACAGACAACTTAGTATGGATAAACAGGCCACAGCATTTCTTATAACATAAATAAATTACTGCATAACACATCCATAACTTTATTTATTAAACTCTTCTTTCTGTTAGAAATAAAAAATCATAAATTAACATATATACATATAATAACAAAACGTGCTATGCAGAAACCCAACCGTCCTTGCCAATAAACATCCAGTGGTTCCTAATCTCCACTTCCTCTCCCCCCTCGTCATAAAAAGTCCTTCCAATGCCCACCATCAGCCGACCTTATCCACGCTCGATAGGCACGATACCTCAGGCAACCTAATGTTTAACCTTTTAAGCAGGGGAGGTTGAGACCTGTAAAACATAAAAACGTAGTCCATCCTTAGACATAACCCCTCAAACTTGATTACCCCTAAATCAGCGGGGAACCCCACCAAAACCTCCCATGGCCTGTTCCACAGCTTCTTGAAGGGCGAGATTGAAAAGGTCGAGCCCGACCTCCGTTAGGTGTACTCCGTCCCCCCGAAAAAAATGAGCCGCCTCCCGCTCAAAAACCCTGTGCCGGACCGGGATCCCCCGAGCCCCCAAAACAAACTGGGAAACCCACCTGTTTAGCTTGCGTCTGCAACACTCTGGCTCCTGGCGCCATGCCAGTAGTTACGGGCAATGACCTCAGACCACACCAGGCGCACCCCGGGGAACAAATTCAGAATGCGGGCTAGGTCCCGCTTCACCGCCAAAATCAAGTCCCAAATGGGCACCACGCCCAGATAATTCCCCCCCAGGTGGATCACCAGGACACTCGGCACCCCCAGGATATGGGACAACTGCGCTAACTCGGGTAGGAGCCAGGACCACCTCATACCCCAAGGCCCGAGCCATCGTACCTCTGCTTCGGAAGGCGTGAAACCCAACCTTTCGCCTCTAGGCCGCACGCCGAAAGCTTCCCTGTAAACATAGGAGTGTCCGATGATCCAGATTCTGGGGGAAAACGAAACTGCGGAGAGAAATCATGTCAATAAACCGGTTGGACGAACATAGGAAACATAACGTCTTGAGTCCCACCTACCAATCCTTTGAACTACCTGCGCCGGCATGCCAAGCCTCGAGGCCTCGGTAGCCGCCCCAATATGGAACGAATGGCCCCCAAACTCCCTGCTATCCAATCCCACAGCCTCCAGCCCCAAACGAAAAACTCTAATAAACTGGAAATGGGAAAGGAAACTATTATCCCCGTGTACCAGGAGTGGCAACGCGGGGGAAGGGCGCAGAGCACAATATTCCCCAAAGGACCAAACAGGTCAGATGCCGGAACCTGGCACGGACCCCAACCGGACCCACTTACCCCTCCCCAAGACATCCGTCTTAGAGCGGCGAATCCTGAACGAGATCCAGTCAGCGGTACATGAAACGTCACCAAACAGCACCCCCCCCCCCACACACTTGCTGCCGGCTGGGGCACACCAGCTCCCCAATCCGCATAGCCCCAAAGAATGCCAAGGAAAAGGCTAGGCGAAATATTCAAATTCCGAATGGCACACCCCGTGCAACGCTTCACATAAGGCAGTTAGGAGCGGGCCCGAGACAGGACGCCTCGAGTCTCGCATAGGCACCCGCCCCCTCCTCAAACCTTTCAGCACCGGCCCTGCCCACCATGTTGCATGTTCCCTAATTTTAAAAGGTTTAAAAAAGAAAAGGAGAATTATTGGGGAATTAGTAATGTAACGGATCGCCTGGCACCCCGACTGGGTACCTCCGTTAAAGGATGCTCCTAGCGCTTCCTGAGGACTCCAAGCACTGCAGCAGACACCACAACCACCGAACCGGAGAAGCATATGAATCCTCCCAAGCATATGAATGCTGTAGACAGTTGAATAGGAACCATACGAATAAGTTTACTCTCCTAGCAGTCAAACTGGAACAGCATACAATAAATCCTTCCCCCAATAATGAGACGACACTTCACTTTGAGGGTTAAAACAGGAACTCAGGTGCTGGCACACCCAGCCTGGTTTTTATTACAGTCTTGCAAATACAGGACCGCCCACAGGGAGGTATAAAACAACCAATCACATCACAGTTACATCCCACATATTCCCTCCCCTTATCCTGAGAGGAAACTCAATTATACATACAGTTAAAACATACTTTCTACCCAACTTTCATAACTCCAAAACCATACATCACATTCACATAAAATTACATATTCACAATCAATCCATTCAGGGGAACAACATATTCAAAAATGGCACAAATCAGACAAGGGGTTCAAAAGTTAGTAAAAAGTCCTTTGTGACTAAATGAAGCATGGCTTTCTGGCCCAAACCAGTTTCAGAGTCTTCTATCCTGGAGATAAGTAATTCAATTATCTCCCAGGACAGACACAAGACTCCATTAAGCACATGGTTGCAAAAAGACACAAAACACTTTAAAATACATAAAGTCACCTTTTACACATAACACACAGACATTTCACATATCCCCAGATAGCTGGGATCTGAGCGCACAAAACTACCGAATAGCGCTCAGATCCTATTCACACAGTTCAATTGCCATGGAGCCAAAGTCTTTAACTACACGAATGGGCTCCATGGCATAGCTATCTGGGTTAACACATTCACATAAAGTCTGGTCCATAGTCCAAAGGCAAGAGGCGGGCAAGCAGCCCCCTCCAAGGACACGTGGCGAGGCCGGTTTCGCCACATTTCTCCCCTTTACCATCCAGACTAACAGGGTATCTGACCTCCTGCCGGTCAGTGCCCTGGTTAGTCCAGCAACCCACCCACGAAGCACAAACAGCAATACAGCCCACCCACAATAACTGGTTACTACACCTGGATAAAATAGCAAGTTGTCCGTGTCCAGGTGCCTCACCACGGCTGTACGGGGGGCTGGTAGAATGCCTTGGTGGGTTGCTGAGTGGGCAGAGACCAGCGGTACTCTGCCCGGGTGCCAGCGCTACCACTGAAGTAGCCTGGTTGGAGCCTGGTTGTGGGAGGGGGAGACCGACTGTCTCCCCTCTGGATACACTGCTCTGTGGCTGGGGACAGGACCGACCGTCCCTACCCCTGGTGCTGCAAGTGCAGAGACTACGGTCCCATCTGCATAGTTGTGGGGCTTAACATCTCCCCTTGGTGGGTTAGGCTGCCGCTGGAGAGAGGGTGTAACAAGCTCCTCTCTCTGAACTGTAGACTGCCGCTGGGGAGAGGGGGTAACCTGCTCCTCTCCCTGACACTCTCTTTGCTGGTGGAGAGGGGGACCAACTGTCTCCCCTTTCAATATTTTGTCCTGCGGCTGGGGTGAAAGACAGACTGTCTCCGCTTCCTGCAGGACACACTGCCGCTGGGGAGGAAGGACTGCACCTTCCGTTCCCTGGGAAAAAGACTGCCGCTGGGGAGGAAGGACAGCACCTTTGGCTCCCTGGAACTCACACTGTTGCTGGGGAGGAAGGATAGCACCTTCGGCTCCCTGGAACTCACACTGCCGCTGGGGAGGAAGGACAGCACCTTCAGCTCCCTGTGATACATACTGCCGCTGGAGATCTGGGCCGACCGCCCAGCATCCCTGTAGGGCCGGTAGAGAGACCGCCATCCCATCTCCACCTGCCATTTGTGGGTCTTCCCAGGACCAGTCTATGAGGTCCCCTACTTCTGCAGCTGGTAGTGAAGCAGGGGGTACCTCGGCTGCGTTTTCCCAGCTGTAGGTTGGCAGGTCTGGGTCCCCCAGCCAGTTTTCCTGTTCTGTGTCCATGCCCTGTGGCTGACATGAGTTTAGTAGTTCCACATAGTCCATCTCTAGCTGTCGTTCCATGGCAGCCAAACGGTGGAGGTCTTGTCCCAGTCCCATAGATCTCGGGCCCTGTACCATCTCACCTCGGTAATAAAAGATAGCCCAGTACCGTGACTCTGCTGGACTGCCAAAGTCGACGTCTTCTGCTAAGGCCTTCCACAACAGGCCAGGGCTAGTGTAGTTCTCCCCCTGCGGCTGGATGCCCTCTGCCCTCCACGTCTCTGGCTGGACAGTGCACCACCACAGTGCCCGGTATGAGGCGTCAAGGCTCAGTTCCCTTTCCACGAGGTACTCAAGTTGTCTGACCTGCTGCCCTCCGGGTTGGTCTCCCAGAAGCGGTATCCGCCAGGCCATTTGTTCCTCCAACCGGTATGCGACACCAGGAAGGCGCTGCTGCCGTTGATACTGGACTTCCTCCAGGGCATCGTACCATAGTTCTTGCCGGGCAATATCTCTCCATTCCAATTCACTCTCTTCCTCAGGTGTGCGTGTTGCCCAAGGATCCACGAACCCCATTTTCCCAAATCTTTATGTAGACAGGGACGCTGTATAAACACTAGCGTCGCCTTCAATTTGTAAATCCAAACAAACTGTGTCTCTGAGCTGCTTTACCTCGCACTAGGACGCCATCCCACCGCTTGCCACCAATGTAACGGATCACCTGGCACCCCGACTGGGTACCTCCGTTAAAGGATGCTCCTAGCGCTTCCTGAGGACTCCAAGCACTGCAGCAGACACCACAACCACCGAACCGGAGAAGCATATGAATCCTCCCAAGCATATGAATGCTGTAGACAGTTGAATAGGAACCATACGAATAGGTTTACTCTCCTAGCAGTCAAACTGGAACAGCATACAATGAATCCTTCCCCCAATAATGAGACGACACTTCACTTTGAGGGTTAAAACAGGAACTCAGGTGCTGGCACACCCAGCCTGGTTTTAATTACAGTCTTGCAAATACAGGACCGCCCACAGGGAGGTATAAAACAACCAATCACATCACAGTTACATCCCACATATTCCCTCCCCTTATCCTGAGAGGAAACTCAATTATACATACAGTTAAAACATACTTTCTACCCAACTTTCATAACTCCAAAACCATACATCACATTCACATAAAATTACATATTCACAATCAATCCATTCAGGGGAACAACATATTCAAAATGGCACAAATCAGACAAGGGGTTCAAAAGTTAGTAAAAAGTCCTTTGTGACTAAATGAAGCATGGCTTTTTGGCCCAAACCAGTTTCAGAGTCTTCTATCCTGGAGATAAGTAATTCAATTATCTCCCAGGACAGACACAAGACTCCATTAAGCACATGGTTGCAAAAAGACACAAAACACTTTAAAATACATAAAGTCACCTTTTACACATAACACACAGACATTTCAGATAGCTGGGATCTGAGCGCACAAAACTACCGAATAGCGCTCAGATCCTATTCACACAGTTCAATTGCCATGGAGCCAAAGTCTTTAACTACACGAATGGGCTCCATGGCATAGCTAGCTGTGTTAACACATTCACATAAAGTCTGGTCCATAGTCCAAAGGCAAGAGGCGGGCAAGCAGCCCCCTCCAAGGACACGTGGCGAGGCCGGTTTCGCCACAAGTAATACTGTGTAAAAAACACAGGGCCCAAGCTTGCCTCTCAAAAATGTGAGAGAAAGGCTTGATGTTTCTGTTCATCACTGTGTAAGATGGAAAAAAAGAAATATCCAGGCACACCTGAGGTTTATTTTAAAAGGCAGTCTTATTTGAAACAAGGAACTGGAGACTGTAACAGATCACCTGGCACCCCGACTGGGTACCTCCGTTGAAGGATGCTCCTAGCGCTTACAGAGGGCTCCAAGCACTCCGCAGACACCACAACCACCGCAGACCCCATGAACCGCCGCAGCTTGGTTGGGGTCTCGCCGTCTCCTACCCACCCTGGACCTACGACAAGGCTCCAGGCTCCAGTGGGTGAACCTCTCCTCCAAGAGAGTGAAACAGGAACAAGCTCTTATAAGAACTTAGAAGTGATTATCCAAGGGAGCATGCAGAGCTTAGCAATCCCTTGTAGTGATATAGCAATTCCCCCAATAAGAGACAGGACTCTAGACTGAGGGTAAAGAAGAACTCTGGTTTAATGACACACACTCTGCTTTTATGCAATTCTCCCATGCAAGGGAGACGCCCACAGACAATTATACAATACCCAATCACACAATGGTTACATCCCACACATCTCCTCCCCTTAGCCTGAGAGGTAACCCAATTATCCGTACATTTTAAAACATACTTTTTACCCAACTTTCATAACTCTAAAACTATACATCCAATATTAATAAATACTCACATATTATTAATCAGCACATTCCAAATACAAACATACCCAAAAATCATTTGAATCCGTTCAGCCATTCGGGAGATAGATATAAGTCACTTTTGACCGACCGCAAGCACATTTTCATGCCCAAAACAGTTCCATGGATTTGGGCTGTGCGGTCGGTCTATTTTACACTGAGAAAATGACTAAGTCCCATTGGAACGAGCGTTCGAATCTTTGAACGGGACTTGGTCTACATCCGCAGTGTCAAAGTAGAGTAGAAGGTACGGGTCAGCGGTGTTTGTGCAATTGGGTAGCCGAAAACAGTTCCATAGATTGGGCTGCACACACCGCTGACCGTGTTCGAATAAGTTAAAATGGCCGCCGCCACGTGTTCGGTATTCGAATGGCGGCCACTTCGACGACTTCGGCACTTTGACTGCATCTGAAGTGCCGGTTTAAAAGTACAAATTCTTTTTCTGGGAATTAAAGGGCCAGAAACAGCAAAATAACAATCAATTATGACCACATCAGTTCCTAGAAGGGCAATACATCCCGGGGGCCATAGTCGCAGGGCAGGAGGCTGGCGAACAGGCCCCTCCAAAAACCAGTGGCGAGGTTACTTTCGCCACAGAGACACATCCGCTCCTCTCTGGGCCTTTATCAAGACTTGTGCCTGGATATTTATTTTTTTCCATTTGATGTCTTCAGGGATTGCCCCTTCCTTTTCTGGAGCACCCTGCAGGAAGAATGCCCACCTTTTTAAGTATGTGCATTTTACTCCTGTTCTTTTGCATCACTGTGTAAGAAACTGGTTGTAGATACTTTATATAAATCTACGCCTGGCTATAACGTAAGATAGTGGTACGATCCAGACACAGACTGTGGTACAGTATAACTACCACTGTGGACTGTGACTCTCAAGAAGCACAGTCAGATAGAAAGCTGGCTAAGCATGCTGAGAGCTGTGTCCATAAATCATAACAGCACTGACTGCCATTTTTCAGCACCCCCCTCTCTCTCCCCCTCCCCCTCCTTACTCGATGATTTCAGACAGATACCTGCTCGGCTGCTCCTGCTGTCTCCGCGGGCTGGTGTGGCTGAGCCGTGGGGCGTGTGTTGGTGCTCACACGAGACTGCTGAGCAGGTTGTACACAGTGCAGCGTGCAGGAGGGATAACCGCGGGCGCACTGAGGTCATATCCAGCGGGCCGCGGCATTACAGGAACCACATCAGCTGCTCTGACGGCCGGCCGCCGGATATGAGTCATTAGATGAGAACCCACCCTGCTTGGGGGGGCCAGGCGGGTCATAATGGAGAGCCAGAGGCCAATGTTCATCTGGTCCCACGAAATTTAGGGGCGCACTGCCAACTGTTGAAGGAATTGCTCATCATATCTCCACCACCCCAGACCGCCATAGGTACGACAAGCATTCCAAATGGTATCCTGGTAACAGAACAATGCGGAGCACTTCTATGGAGCCCTTTCCCCAATTACACTGGCCAGGATCGCAAATGCGCGAATCCAATTCCCAAAAGTCTTAGGGATCTTCCGGTACCGGTATTTCTCATTGTCTTTGTCGGATACCTTCCCGTTCTTTTCCAGTAAAGGAGGAGCCTGCTTCATGGGAAGGAGGGAAAAAATCTCAACAAATTCTCCCCTCCAAATTTTTTCCCGCCCAGAACAACACATATAGGCGGACCCACGCGCAAAGTCAGCAACACCCGGGGGATTACCCAATGCAAGGGACCCCCCAGCAACAGACAGAGAGAGAGCCAGGAAAGGGAGCAGAGCTAGGAAGGGGAGGAGGAGGGGAACACAGAGGGAGATAGGACCCCAGAGGGAGAGGAGACAAGAGGTGGGTACCACAGGGGAGAGAGGGGGGAATTGCGGACTGAAACCGGGGGAGGAGAGGGGGGCCCCCGGGCTGACCCTCATCCCCAGAGGACCCATCAGAGCCCCCTCCACCCCCCGAAGGCCTCCCAGACCCCCAAGGCTGCACATTATGTCTTCTGGCACCCTAGGCCCACTGTCCAAGGCCGGGGGCGCACGGGATATTGCAGATGAAGCAGGCCACGTGTCAGATGGAGCTAACATGCGGGCCTGGCGGTGCATCGGGCCCGGGCTCCGGCTCCTATACTGGGTCCAAAGGTGAAGCATCCGGGCACAGACAGGCAGGCGGGTGGGATCGCTGGCCCGTGCTCCTGAACCCACACCGGCGGGCAGGCCAGGGTTGAGGTGAGCATATTGCTCCCTTAGGTGCCTACTGCTATCCAGGGCAGCAGCAGCTCTGAGGGCAGACAGGATGCCTTCAATATCCATCACTCAAGCAGGAAAAGTCACCAGGCCCAGGACAAACAGAAGTGCAGAGGCAGAGAAGTTGTTTGCCGGCCAGAATCCCAAAAGGCAGTGAGGTAAGATGATCCCTGCCCCACTACAAAGCCAATCACTAGCACCACCCTTAACACATAAAGCCAATCACTAGCACCATCCTCACACTCATACATGTGCCATTGTCCATTTAGCTGTGCTGACTCCCCAGGGCCTGACATAGCGTTTTCTTTGATGTCCGAAAAGTTCAATTTTAGTCTTATCAGACCAGACCCCTCCCTTTATACATTTTGGGAGTCTCCCACATGCCTTTTCGCAAACTCAAAATGTGCCATTTTGTTTTTTGCTGAAAGTAATGGCTTTCTTCTGGCAGCTCTGCCATAAAGCCCAACTCTATGGAGCGTACGGCTTATTTGTCGTCCTATGTACAGATACTCCAGTCTCTGCTGTGGAACTCTGCAGCTCCTCCAGGGTTACATTAGGTCTCTGTGCTGCCTCTCTAATTAATGCTGTCCTTGCCCGGTCCATGAGTTTTGGTGGGCGTCGTCTCTTGGCAGGTTTGCTGTTGTGCCATGTTCTTTCCATTTGGTTATGATAGATTTGATGGTGCTCCTGGGGATTATCAAAGATTTATATATTTTTTTTATAATCTAATCCTGACTTGTACTTCTCAACACCATTGTCCCTTACTTGTTTGGGAGTTCCTTGGTCTTCATGGCAGTGTTTAGCTAGTGGTGCATCTTGCTTAGGTGTTGCAGCCTCTGGGACCTTTCAAAAAAGGTGTGTGTGTGTGTGTATATGTAATGACAGATCATGTGACACTTAGATTGCACTCCGGTGGACATCATTTCACTAATTATGTGACTTCTGAAGGTAATTGGGCGCACCAAAGCTTTTTATGGGCTTCATAACAAAGGGTGTGAATACATACGCACATGCCAATTGTCTGTTTTCTATTTCTAAAAAATAGTTTTATCGATATATTTTCTCATTTCACTTCACCAACTTAGACTATTGTGTTCTGATCCATCACATAAAATTCAGATTACTAAAACATGGAACTTAAGGCTGTAATGTAACAAAATAGGTAAAAAGTCAAGGGGGGTGAATACTTTTGCAAGGCACTGTATATATACTATTCCAGAAGTTTTGCACTACAGCTTTCCTCCGTGTTTGGCCCAGTGCTCAGCTGCACTAAAATATAATTCCAATAGAGAAGCCAGCACTCGAGGACTTTTTCAAAAGTTAATAAATTTAATCCAGTAGGTTCAGTATTGAACTGAAAAAGTCCTTGAGTGCTGGCTTCTCTATTGGAATTATATAATATATATTATTTTTTTTTTAACTTGTTTTGTTAAAGTTCTTCTGTTTAAAAGTCAAAGATGCTCAGAAAATGTAGGGCCACGGAGGCCTATATAATTCTGACTCTAGAAATCAGGGAGGTTATTGTTAAAGGAACACTATAGGGTTAGGAACACAAACATGTATTCCTGACCCTATAGTGTTAAAACCACCATCTAGCCCCTTATGCCTCTCTAAATATAGCAAAATCTTACTTGTTATCAAGCCTCCGAATAACAAGCTGTCTGCTGACATCATCAGAAGTGGTGGCCTGATCCAATCACAGTGCTACTCCATAGGATTGGCTGAGACTGACAAGGAGGCAGATTCTTCTCGCATTTCCACCAAATATACACCCATGAACCCTGTCATTTCCCACACCTCCAGCAAATGTTTTCTATTGATGGATCTATTTTAATCATTGTAACGGATCGCCTGGCACCCCGACTGGGTACCTCCGTTGAAGGATGCTCCTAGCGCTTCCTGAGGACTCCAAGCACTGCAGCAGACACCACAACCACCGAATTGTAGGAGCATATGAATGCTCTCAAGCATATGAATGCTGTAGACAGTTGAATAGGAACCATACGAATAGGTTTACTCTCCTAGCAGTCAAACTGGAACAGCATACAATAAATCATTCCCCCAATAATGAGACGACACTTCACTTTGAGGGTTAAAACAGGAACTCCCTGTACTGTCACATACAGTCTCTTTTATTCCCAATCCACAAACATAGTACAGCCCACAGGGCGTTACAAAACAGCCAATCAATCCATACAATACACCCAGACACTCCCACACAAAATCCTCCCCTCTGGCTGTGATATGATTACTGAACACAATGGGTAATCTAATTATCACAGCCAGAGAAATACAGTTTCATAAAACACATCACAGGGACCCCAAAACATGCAATAACCCCATAAAAAGTATATCCTTGGAACTGGGGGATCTGGGTGAACCACATAGCCAAAATTCACCCAGATCCGTTCAGTACTTTGGAAAATACAGTTTAATGCAGATTCTGCAGAACATATACAGGCTAAATAAAAAACAATCACTGTATAATGTGTCCCCTGCTGTATAGTCCAAAACCACCGCACGATGTCTCTGTGCAACAAATACTGGCGAGATGGCACCGTGTTGAAAAGTCCAAACAGTGTCTGGGAGTTAAAATGGCCGCCATCCATTGTTCTCACCATGTGCTTCTGATACAGGAAATGGTGGCCACCCAGTAACTCCACAGTATGTCCCCAGATGGTTCTTAAAAGGGCCAGCAGCAGCACAACACAAATCCATCATGCCCAAACCATGTCCCTAAAGGGCAATACATTATTAACAGTGCATTACATTACACGCTATAACATACAATAGGAACCCCATACCGGCAACCCTTAAAGAGACAGTACAAAATAATGTCCAAGTGGCTAGGTTTGCCACAATCATGATTTGTGGAACCATATACCATTTGTTAACCAGTTTGAAGTATACCTCCTTCAGATTTAAGCAGTGGCTATGTTTTCTAACTCCATTCCATGCTTCGATCCATCTATCCTCCACCCAATCCAATTTTCTATCCACATTTAGTTCCGTTTGCCATTTAACCCACTTTTTAGGATAGCAGAGCTCTTGTATTGCTTTTACAAATTCATAACATGTTTTTATCACCTTTTTTGGGCTTGTTATTGAACAATGTTAATAGCTTATCTCTATCGTCTTTATGTAATAGGGTGACTTGTAGGAAATGCTTAGTTCTTATATAATTAAAGAGGTCTCTCATTGAAAGGCCAAATTCTTTCCTTGAATCTGGGAAGCACTTAAATGCCATATTCTGGCACAGTTGAGCTACCCCACTAATACCCTTTCCAATCCATCTTGTAGAATCTATATCCTGCATGTTTATATCTATAATTTCTAATGGAGTGGAATAAAATACCTTCTCTCTTAGGCCCAGCTTCTTCTTAACCCCTTAAGGACACATGACATGTGTGACATGTCATGATTCCCTTTTATTCCAGATTTGGTAGGTCAGTCAACTCCTTTTCTATCACATACCAATCCTGTTTTTTTTGAGTTGGTACATTGGATTTTATTTACATGCAACAGCATGGTAGCTTTTCAATAGATTCTTAAATTTGGAAATCCTAAAACCCCCTTCTTACAGTCTAAAAATAAAGTCTTTTTATTCATGATTTTTTTTACCTTTCCACATAAACTTTGAAAAACTCTGGATTCAGAGTGTCTGGTATCATCCGGAAAAAAACAACCTTGCCACTGGGCATTGGAAAAGCCTGTTTGCTCGCCTTCTACCTGCTGACTATGGCCCCTGGGAGATTTGGCGCTTTAAATACAGTATTTGGGCATATTGTATTTTATTATGCTGCTGGCCCTTTAAGAACCATCTGGGGGCATACTGTGACTTTTGGGAACAATGCCCCTTTAAGACTGTGTCCCCTGTCCCCCTAATATACTTTGTTTGTGCCCTTTTCCCACTTGGTTCAGTAAATGGGGCTTACTGAACCAAGTACCACACAGGCGGACCACCCAGAAGTGGAAGTGTGCAGGCAATTTACCTCCCAGGCTAGGAACCTGCTGTAGGCAAATTGCTGACCGCTGGGTGGCCGCCATCTTTTTTCATACAAATGTGGTCAGCGGTGTGTGGAGCCAAATTCATGGAACTGAAATCGGCTACACAGTTCCATGAACACCGCTGACCCTTACCTTCTCCTACACTGAATTTTCAGCTGCAGAGACTGTCACTTTCGGCAATTCGAATGCACGTTCGAATGGGACTGAGTAATTTTTTCAGTGTGAAATCGGTCATAAAAGGACTTCCAGCTAACCTTTTAACCCCTGGATGGAATTGGCTGAATTTATGAAGAGTGAATGCATATTTTTAAAGTTACAGTATATGTGGAAACTGTTTCTCTGCCTGTGATAATTACATTAACCCATTGTGTAAGGTAACTGTATCACAGGCAGAGGGGAGGATTTTGTGTGGGAGTGTCTGTGTGTATTGTTCGTATTGATTGGTTGTTCTGCAAAACCCTGTGGGCGGTACTATGTTTGTAAAATGGGTATAAAAGCAGAGTGTTGGATTAAAAAGTTCAGTTCTTCTTCACCCTCAATCTGAGTCCTGTCTCTTATTGGGGGAATCTGCTACAAGGGATTACTATGCTCATCATACTCTCTTGCTATAATCACTAAGCTCTTGTAAGAGCTTGTTCCTGCCTTGCTCTCTGGAGGAGTCTACGGTGGTTATGGTGTCTGCTGCAGTGCTTGGAGTCCTCAAGAAACGCTAGGAGCATCCTTCAACGGAGGTACCCACTTGGAGTAAAAGAAGAGATATGTCGGGTGCTCACTCCAAAGATAAACAGTTAAATAGGCAGCAGTAACAAAAACAAGGATTCCCAGCCTTGATAAGAAACAGTATGAAAAAAAGAGGGGGAGAAACCGCGCCTTATATGAATTATATATACATACACTTGATGTCTCTTAGTAGTTGTAGGTAATTTGTCCTCAAAAAGAAAACAGAAAAAATATATACAATAGTGTAGTATTTTTAACAATGTTGGGAAAGAATAATAAGTAAAACGGAGGTAATTTACACTCACATTTGGTAGAGCTACTGTGGGAGCTCTACCGTGATAGGTGTGGACGGTACAATCCCCGTCTTAGGATGAGAAGTCCAACGTCTTGAGTACTCCAATGGTGTGATGGTACAGATAAAAGAAACACAGGAAACAGTAGGTAAATATAGGTATTTATACTCACATTTACTAGAGCAGATAACTTGCTCTAGTATATAGGGTATGCAGTGGTATAATCCCCACTGTAGGATATACAGGCCAGGAAGTTTGATGATATAAATAAAATATAATGAGGATAAAATATAGCTTTAAAAAGTATATTTAATAGTAATACAAATACAATGAAATAAAAAGCTATATAAAATAACACTTAACGCGTTTCGCCAATGGCTTCATCAGAAGTGTGAAAAGCATGCATCAAAAAACTTCCTTTAAATATGACTTACTAAACATAATTGGTAATGGCTCCCTGGTGTGGCCCAGTCAGAGGGACGCTCGTTGGTGAAAACCGGAAGTGGTGCGGCGTCCACATGGGTGTAGATAACCAGCGTGGAACGCACGCGCCCAAACCGGAAGCGGCGCGGCGTTCGCATGTGTGGTCCAATCCACTGCGAGACGCACGCGTTGCGCCGGAAATGACGCGGCCCCCACGCGGGCGAAGAATAGATATGCGTTCCACCGTGGGCCACAGCTTTTTATTTCATTGTATTTGTATTACTATTAAATATACTTTTTAAGGCTATATTTTATCCTCATTATATTTTATTTATATCATCAAACTTCCTGGCCTGTATATCCTACAGTGGGGATTATACCACTGCATACCCTATATACTAGAGCAAGTTATCTGCTCTAGTAAATGTGAGTATAAATACCTATATTTACCTACTTATACTTTTATTTGGAATTACTACACTATTGGAGTTTCCTGTGTTTCTTTTATCTGTACCATCACACCATTGGAGTACTCAAGACGTTGGACTTCTCATCCTAAGACGGGGATTGTACCGTCCACACCTATCACGGTAGAGCTCCCACAGTAGCTCTACCAAATGTGAGTGTAAATTACCTCCGTTTTACTTATTATTCTTTCCCAACATTGTTAAAAATACTACACTATTGTATATATTTTTTCTGTTTTCTTTTTGAGGACAAATTACCTACAACTACTAAGAGACATCAAGTGTATGTATATATAATTCATATAAGGCGCGGTTTCTCCCCCTCTTTTTTTCACCCACTTGGAGTACCCGTCGATCCGTTACAATAACCACTTAGGCATTACATATGCTTGTATGGTATTTATTCTTCCCACCCACGAGATTTTTTTAAGATTAAGCTGCATCTCTCCGAGTAATCTCGCACAACTAAAATCCATCACATTAACTCAATTAAATTCAATTCTTATCCACAGTTATTCAATGCATTTAAGAGACCACATAAAAAAATATATATTTTTCAAGACTTAGTCTCTCTTCTTGGGTCATGGCTATACAGGCTGCTTGGGACTTTCCCATATTTAATTTGTAGTTTGACAGGGTGCCATATGTTTTTACTTCTTCAAGTAGGTAGGCTATTGGTTCTATTGGTTTAATAAGTGTTAGCATGATATCATCTGCATAGTGACATCTATGCTCTTCCCTGCAGTTGCCTCTTTAGCTCTTATTTTAACTGCCAACGGCTCCAAAGGGATGATATAAAGAAGTGTGGCCAGGGGGCACCCCTGTCTCGTACCATTTCAGACTGAAAACCAGGATGACTCAATCCCCTGCCCCACTATCTTAGCTGTAGGATTTGTATAGATTGACATTACAGTGCTTAATATTAATGGGCTGAAGCCCATAACTGACAGGGTGTCCTCCAAGAAAACCAAGCTGAACCTGTCAAAAACTTTTTCTTCGTCTAATGACAGGGCCAGCATGGGTTCTCTATATCTTGTGGCTAAATTAAACAGATCTATTATATTCCTGGTATTATCTCCTGTCTGATCGTAGTGAATTATTGAGTCTAGGCATCTCTTTATTCTATAGGCTAGTATAGCGGAGTAAATGTTTGTATCTGTTTATTAAAGATATAGAACGATAATTCTTAACATTGGTGGGATCTTTCTCTAGCTTTAAGATGGGTAAAATCGCTGCCTGCAGCATCGCCGAAGGAAAACCTCTCCTGTATCTATAACTTTGTTAAATATTTTAGTCAAACGGGGTGTCAGTGCAAGTGTTTAAAGTTTATACAATTGGGCTGAGAATCCGTCCGGACCAAGGGGCTTTGTTATTTTTTAAGAAGTGGATTACGCATCTTTGATATATTTTTTGTATTTTGGGAAAAAAAATGTAAGATCTATATTTTTAAGATAATCTCTAATATGTTTTCTTTTCTCTTGCCCTTCCTCAATATTATATAATTGGGAATAAAAGGACCTAAATTCCTCACCGATTTTGTTCTGGAGAAATACATATTTTATTTTTGTAACGATCGTATAACTTCTAGATTTTACATTCTGTTGCTGAAGTTGTGCAGTTAACATTTTATCAGGCTTATTTCCCAAATAATATCATCTATGTTTCCTTTTTATGTTAATCGCTTTTTGCATTAACAATTTACTTATTTCCTGTTTAAGGTTAGGTCTTCAATATATTTAGGATCTGTCTTACAACTTTTAGTTCTTACCATATTTTCCAATTCTATATAATGTTCTGTCAAGTTTTTGGGAAGATTGTTTCCGAAGGAATGCTGCCCTATTAATAAAATATCCTCCTGTTACACACTTATATGTGCACCAAATATTTGGCAGACAAACATAGGTTAAATTCTCGGTAAAACACTGATCAGTCATTTTATACAGTTTCTCAATAGGTTTTATTTTGAAATCTTGTGTCCCTACCTCTATCAAGGAAGACATTCAAGCCTGTATAGGCATAAGTGGAGTCTATTATATAGAGCCTGATATGGCTCTATGTTTGTGAGTGACATATTTTTTTTTATATATTTTAATATTTTATATGTGTACGGAAAACATCTCATACATCTCAGGTATATACACATTTATTGTGTCCTCACAGTGGGTGTTACACCTTTGTTTATTTGTTGATATAATTGTAAGGTGATAGGGGTTTACACCTTTTTGGTTACACCTAGTGGCTACCTGAAATACTGCAGATGCATCTACACCCCCATTTAAACTGTAAGAGATTTATGGGAGACTTAGTCCACAACATCTGGAGTGCTGAAGGTTGTTTGCCCTTGGTTTTGGGACATGCACATACACCAACACACATACAAAGACAGGTATAATAGGCACACAGACAGACAAGCACACAAAGACACAGACAATCACAAATTCGTATAGTAATGTGCATACTAGTGTATCACAGACCTATATGTAAATATCTGTTTGTTTTGTGTTTCTGATGTAGTATGTGTGACTGGGATGTGATACAGTGTATGTGTGTGTAGGGGATACAGTATGTTTGTGCTAGGGAGAGACTATGGTGATTCAGCGTCTGTGTGCAGGGAATGCTGTGTGTTTGCTGCTGATTCAGTGTGTCTTGTAGGTATATTATGAGATAAAGAATGCAGTGTGTGCGATGACACACCTCCTGGAATGTTTAGCTCTCTGTGTGACAAATGGAAACTGTGACAGTAGTCACCATCACCAAGAGCTTAAGATGGACAATTCACTTAGGTATCTGAATTATTTCTATATTTAAGTCACCCTATGTCCATTGTGTGTGTAATGTGATTGTTTGGGGTTAAATGTTAGTGTGCTCTCCTGTCTTGCTAATGCTTGCAATCAACTAGCTATATTTGGAGCATGTACAGTGCTGTTGGTTGCAAGGATCTAGCAACAGTGATATGCACTACTCGAATAGCAAGGATTGCTCATTTGCATATTTGGGTATATTTGCATATTGCAGGCAGGAGAGATTTTCTGTAAAACGTCTTCCCCACCCCTTTAAAAATATGTCATTGTAGAGGGGCATGGCCGGAACCCGAGCCGGATGGATGGACCCTTCCCGACCAGTGATGTACCAGGTACGTCCGACAAAAAATGGTTGTTAACGACCATGGTATGTCATTTCGCAATTCATCACTTAACTGATCGCTGGCCGGTGATCGCAATCCTGGGGTCTGCCTGGGAGCTCAGGCAGACCCCCACTGCCTGGGCCATGTGATCGTGGGGTCCTCGCGATCACATGGCAGGAATAGCCGGCTAGTGCAGTGCTTGCAGGGGCCTGCCTGAGCTCTCAGACAGCCCCCCTAGTGCCTGGAATTTTTTTTTTACAAAGTTAGTAAAAGTTAAATAAAAGTTTATAATGTACATAAAAAGTACTTAGATCATATATATGTGTGTGTGTGTGTGCGTATATATATATAGTCTAAGTACTTTTACATGCATATAAACACACATACACCATTAAAATGTACTTTAATATTAATTTTTCATGAGCTGAACTCAAAGATTTAAGACTTTTTCTATGTACACAAAAGGCCTATTTCTCTCAAATATTGTTCACAAATCTGTCTAAATCTGTGTTAGTGAGCACTTCTCCTTTGCCGAGATAATCCATCCACCTTGCAGGTGTGGCATATCAAGATGCTGATTAGACAGCATAATTATTGCACAGGTACTGGAACATACTGTTGCATACGCCGATCCAGAGCATCCCAAACATGCTCAGTGACATGTCTGGTGACTATGTTGGCCATGCAAGAACTGGGATGTTTTCAGATCCTTGCAACATGGGGCCGTGCATTATCATGCTGCAACATGAAGTCATGGTCGTGGATGAATAGCACAAAAATGGGCCTCAGGATCTCATCACGGTATCTCTTTGCATTAAAAATGCCATTAATAATTAATTAATGCGCCTACCCATACCAAAACCCCACCGCCACCAATGGCCACTCGATCCACAACGTTGACATCAGCAAACCGCTCACCCACGCCATACACACTGTCTGCCATCTGCCCTGTACAATGAAAACCGTGATTCATCCGTAAAGAGAACACCTCTCCAAAGTGCCAGACGCCATCCAATGTGAGCATTTGCCCACTCAAGTCGGTTACGATGACAAACTGCAGTCAGGACGAGACCCCGATGAGGATGACGAGCATGCAGATGAGCTTCACTGTGACAGTTTCTGACAGTTTGTGCAGAAATTCTTTGCTTATGCAAACTGATTGTTGCAGCAGCTGTCCAGGTGGTTGGTCTCAAACAATCTTGGAGGTGAAGATATTGGATGTGGAGGACCTGGGTTGGTGTGATTACACGTGGTCTGCGGTTGTGAGGCCGGTTTTATGTACTGCCAAATTCTCTGAAATGCCTTTTGGAGACGGCTTATGGTGGAGAAATGAACATTCAAGTCACGAGCAACAGCTCTGGTGGACATACCTGCAGTCAGCATGCCAACTGCACGCTCCCTCAAAACTTGCGACATCTGTGGTATTGTGCTGTGTGATAAAACTGCAAATTTTAGAGTGGCCTTTTATTGTGGCCAGTCTAAGGCACACATTTGCAATAATCATGCTGTCTATTCAGCATCTTGACATGCAACACCTGTAAGGTGGATGGATTATCTCGAACAAGTGCTAAAAAAATGGCAAATAGGAGCACTGGACTTAACTGGACCGGCGATCACGGTCGTGGGGCGACGACGACTGCTGGAGACCCCAGCAGTCCCCCTACAGCAGCTTCAGCCACCCCAGCTCTCCAGGGCAATGTGATTACCATGATCACAAGGCCGCAATACTAGGCTATGGAGTTGCCAGTCTGAGCTGTCAGGCAGTCCCACAGGCTGCTAAAAAGTAAAAAAATAATAATAAAATAAATATATTATACATATATTATATAGTTAAAAAAAAGAATGCATTTTATAATATATTATACATATATAATGCATATATATGATTTCATTTTAAGTGTACTTTAAGATATATACACACATCTCAAAATACACTTAAAAATAAAATCATATATATGCATTATATATGTATAATATATTATAAAATGCTTTAATTATTTTATAATATATTATAAATATTTAGGAAATAAAAGTGTGTGTGTATATATTTCCTGGCCATATCCATGGCAGCACAACATTGGGTAGCTCCTCCCTATCCCTAATTAGACAGGAATTAATTAAATGAAAAGGTATAAGTACCACCTCCTATCCCCTCCTCCCTCAGTCTTTTTTGTTTTTGCTGTCCTATTCCTATAGGACATGTTAGTCTTAAGACTATGTAAACTTTTATTTTATGGCTTACCTAACGATTAGTTCCTCTAGCCTCTCTCCCTTCTGAAGTCTCCAGTATACAGCCCTGCACAAAAGAGTCCCCTTGGAGAAACCCCTTTAGTGACCGGGGTTTTTTGGACTTGCTGTGACCCTAGGGGTAGCAAATGCTACCACTATCTATGCCCTACAACTCTATGGAGGGAAACAGGATGGAGCAAAGTTATCAGTCTGATGTGAAAGCTGGAAAGTACCTGAGAAGCTTCCGGTAAGATCGGTTTCTATTTTGCACTGGAGCCAGCGAGGTTTCGGCATTTCGATCGCGTAGGGCGCATGCACATCTTTCGTGCCCAATACGAACGCGCGGGCGCGAGTATGGCTTCTTGCCTGCGCTGTTTATTATTACTCTAATACACGGTGTTCGGCAGTTCAGTTTGTGCGCATGCGTGAGTTAGTTCATGCATGACCAATGGCGCTCATTACGTCAGACACCTATTTAAAGCGCCTGCAATACATTCCTGTTATAGCATATTGCTGGGTCTAGTGATTTCTTCTGCATACTCACCTGGAAGGGCCACTTCCATCTTCTTGGATTCTTCTTAAAGTAAAGGAAATATATTGTTCGGTAAGAACCTGGATGAATGCATTAAAAGAGCTGCCTAAGGGAACAAGGCTTTTCTACCTCAAGAACGCAAAGAAGAGAGAAGAGAGTACCATTATTTCCATGATAGCAGATCCTATAAGCCAAGAAGAGAAAATGGTATATTTCAATCCTGGAGAGGAGGCCAAGGCAGAGGAGGCAGGTCCCGTAGCACTTCCTCTTCCAAGAACTTCAGGAATTTATGACTGTATCATCTCCCAGTCAGGAGGAGTCGGGCCCGTCTGCTTCAATTCCATACGACATGGGAAGAATCCACAAGCGACATTTGGGTTCTGGATATCATCCGGAGAGGATATCTTCTGGAGTTTTACGAGAAGCCCCCCGTCAGATCTTTTCAACTCACTTACTCGCACATCTTCCTAACAAAAAAGTCCTCAGGAGGATGGAGACCAATTCTAGATTTACACAAACTGAACCAGCACTTACACATCTGCAGATTCAAGATGGAATCTTTGCAGTCTATCATCAAAGCAGTTTTCCCCAACCAATGGATGATGTTGATAGACCTGTTGGACACTTATTTCCATATACCTATTGCACTGGCACATCAAAAGTTCTTGAGATTCGCAGTAGAGGAGGGCCATTTTCAGGTCAGAGCTCTTACCTTTGGACTCAGCACAGCCCCGAGGACGTTCACGAAAGTGCTAGTGGTCCTCATTGCAGAACTAAGAAAGCAGAATATTGCTATTTACCATTATCTGGACGACATCCTGATTGTGGGAGACGACAAGGAGATATTGTCCTCTCATGCCATTATCAGCCTCCATTTCTTACAAATACACTGCTGGAAAATCAACGTAAAAAAAGTGCCATCTCTATCCAACTCAGTCTATGACATACCTAGGAGCTCACTTCAACAGGCTGAGGAGTACCGTTCAACTCTCCCAAGCAAGGATTTTGAAACTCAGGAAACAGTTGAGAGAAATATTGGTATCCAGAGTTATCCCGGCAAAGAAGGCAATGAGTCTGCTCGGATCCATGTCTTCCACAATAGGACTAACCAGGTGGGCGCAGTGGAGAATGAGACCATTCCAAGCAAAGGAAGACAGTCTTTTTTTTTGCTGTCCTATTCCTATAGGACATGTTAGTCTTAAGACTATGTAAACTTTTATTTTATGGCTTACCATTTACTCTCTATCTTATTGGTTGCCTTGGCTTCAGGAAGAAGGGTCTAGGAACTTCATGCCCTGTACGCTAGGGAACCCTTCACCATCATTGACAGAGACAGAGTCATCCTTTGTTCTGTACTGGAGTTCAGACCTAAAGCCACCTCTGCATTTAATATTAACAAAGAGATTGTTCTTCCAGCTTTTGAATCAGGGTCTCAGGGAGATGAGGGGAGTAAAAACCTTTCCTCATTGGATCTGGTGAGATGTCTTCGTATATATATTGAAAGGACCGCTCCATGGCGCTCTACCCAGAGTCTCTTTGTCCCTCATTATGGATTTAAAATGGGCATGCAGGCTCCCAAAATGACCATTAGCAGATGGATCGTGGCCACCATCATACCAGTTTATCAATCCTCAGAGTGCCCAGTTCCAGTGGGTCTCGAAGCTCATTCTACATGTTAAGTTAACACGCGGGCCTGGCGGTGCCTCGGGCCCGGGCTCCGGCTCCTATACTGGGTCCGAGGTGAAGCATCCAAGCTCAGACAGGTAGGCGGGCGGGAGCGCTGGCCCGTGCTCCTAAACCCACACCGGCAGGCAGGCCAGGGTTGAGGTGTGCATATTGCTCCCTTAGGTTCCTACCGCCATCCAGGGCAGCAGCAGCTCTGAGGGCAGACAGGATGCCTTCAATATCCATCCCTCAAGCAGGAAAAGTCACCAGGCCCAGGACAAACAGGAGCGCAGAAGCAGGGAAGATCCCTTTCATCCTCTTGTGCTGCCGCAGCCGGAGTCTCTCCCGAACTCATTTGTAAAACAGCTACTTGGTCTTCAGCTAATACGTTCATCAGGAAAGACCAGATTGATGTCAGAGCAGGCCAATCAGATCAATTTGCTAAATCTGTTGTAACGGATCACCTGGCACCCCGACTGGGTACCTCCGTTGAAGGATGCTCCTAGCGCTTCCTAAAGACACCAAGCACTGCAGGAGACACCACAACCACCAAACCAGAGAAGCATACTAATGCTCTCAAGCATATGAATGCTGTAAGCAGCTGAACAGGAAAAGCATACAATCAGTTTACACTGCTGGCAATCAGCATACAATCCAATTCCCCCAATAACGAGACGACACTTCGTTTTGAGCTCAAGCAGAACTGACTGTACTGGCACATACAGCCTCTTTTATTCACAATCCACAAACATAGTACTGCCCACAGGGTTTTAAAATACAACCAATCAATCCGTAAAATACACCCAGACACTCCCACACAAAATCCTCCCCTCTGCCTGTGATATGATTACTGAACACAATGGTTAATATAATTATCACAGGCAGGGAAATACAGTATTATAAAACATATCACAGGGACCCCCAAACATTCAAGATTCACCCAGATCTGTTCAGTGGTTTGGAAGATACAGTTTAATGCAGATTCTGCAGAACATATACAGGCTATATGAAAAATAATTACTGTATAATGTGTACCCTGTTGTATAGTTTAAAACTACTGCACAACGTCTTTGTGCACCAAATACCGTCGAGATGGCACTGTGTAGAAATGTCCAAACAGTGTCTGTGAGTTAAAATGGCCGCCATCCATTGTTCTCACCATGTGCTTCATCCATTGTTCTCACCATGTGCCTCTGATACATGAAATGGTGGACACCCAGTAACTCCACAGTATGTCCCCAGATGGTTCTTAAAGGGCCAGCAGCATAATAAAAATCTATTATGCCCAATTTAGTTACTAGAAGGGCAATACATCTCAGGGCCATAGTCGCAAGGCAGGAGGCTGACAAACAGTCTTCTCCAATGCCCAGTGGCGAGGCTGGTTCCGACACATCTGTCTTTTCAGTATGGGTCCTTGATTCCAATATGGTATATTGTCACTTGGTGGTAGTGCTAATACACTTTGTATTTTCAGATTCTGGAGTCCGTGTTTTTCTTTAACTTCCTTAGTTATTGCTTGGGTATTACCCAATGTTGTGCTGCCATGGATATTGCCAGGAAAGGGGAAAATGTATTCATACTTACCGTAATTTTCCTTTCCTGGACATAGGCCATGGCAGCACAAAGGTCCTGCCCTGGAATATTGCTAGTAACATGACTGAGGGAGGAGGGGATAGGAGGTGGTACTTATAACTTTTCATTTAATTAATTCCTGTCTAATTAGGGATAGGGAGGAGCTACCCAATGTTGTAAGTATGAATAAATTTATTTATATATATATATATATATAT
Organism: Pelobates cultripes; assembly: GCA_933207985.1. Classification (NCBI taxonomy): domain Eukaryota; kingdom Metazoa; phylum Chordata; class Amphibia; order Anura; family Pelobatidae; genus Pelobates; species Pelobates cultripes. Next base: position 126,965,552 of record OW240915.1, on the reverse strand, counting down.
ATATATATATACACACGTATTATATGTTGTTGCGGAGATGCAATATTCCCCAGGTTATCTCCGCTTATAATCCAATGAGGCTCAGGAACAAGTAAATTGTAAATCCACATGCAAGGTTTCCAGCAGGCAAAATAACACAGCAATATCCCAACAGCAATCCCAATAACTGGACGACACACAGTTTCAGGAGCAGAACTGAAAGCTTTATTCCACACTGGCCTTTTAAAGCATGCTCCCATGCAAGGGAGGGATTACATTCATTAATACAGTAGCCAATCATGTCCTGGTAACCTCCCACACATCTCCTCCCCTCAGCCGGCATCATAATCCCCTTATCCAGTACAGTAATTCCCCCCGTTTCTGGATGTACCTCTAAACATAGGGGTACCCCTTTAAATCATACATCCCCTGATAGCCCTGATCTGGGTGAACAACATATCCAAAAACCACCCAGATCAGACCAGGGGTTCGGGAAATTTATGGAGGGAATAAAATGACCGACCGCACTGAGTGAAACAGCCGAATGCGGTTCCATGTGAATGGGCCCTGCGGTCGGTCCTGGAGTCAGGGAATAAATGGCATGAAAACCTCTAGCTATAGAGGCTAGGGAGGGTTTGCCTGAATCCCCTCGTTCGGTTAAATACATAGAACTTTGCTGTTTTCATACGAATGCATAGAAATACATGAATTGCTCAGGACAGCCCAGGGCCATCCGCTACATATGTGTGTATACATATCTTTTTTTTTTTTTTTTTCAATTCGCAATTATACATAGTGGATAAAATGTTAACAGTAAAGAATAAATATTGAGTGCCAAGACACGGCTTCTCTTATTACATCTTTGATTTTAACAAAATATTTAGAAGGTACGTGTTTTAAACAATTGAATACAGTAGTTCGTGCAGTAAGTCATAGTTGAAACGTAGATGAAACTTTTTTGTTCTCGTTTTGGTACGTTGGTAGTAGTAAGAGTAGTATGATACAAAAAATAACAATAATAATGGGTAACATTATTCTGCAATTGTAAATCTTGTGGTGGGACACGCAACCTGGTGTGGGAGGCACGCGTGGTCTATGTGTGTTTGTTGGATTTTAGTGTGTTCATTAAATACCAGAATAGAGGGGGAGAGAGGCTGAGGTGAGAATCTAGGTTGTAAGTCATGGGAAGAGTTCAATTGTAAGTAGTTCATCCATGGACCCCATATCTTAGTACAATTTTGGAAATGACTGGTTTTAGCATAGGTAATTTCTTCCATTTGTTTGATGTCTTCTACTCTACTTATCCATTCCCTGATAGTGGGTGCCTGTGTTTGTTTCCAGTATTGGGTATTAATTGTGCTGCTGCAATTACAAGATAGTGGAAAAGGGATATTGTTTCTTTTCGGAGGCCTGTTGGAGGCACTAGAAAAAGAAAATGGTGGGGCATAAAAGGTATGCTGCTATTGGTTACATCTTGGATGATCGTATAAATCCTGTTCCAAAATTTTGTTATGAAGGGACATTGCCATCAAATATGCGAGTGGTGTGCTCCTCTATGATGGCATCTCCAACACTCATCATTGACTTTGTTATGGATTTTAGGAATTTTCGCTGGAGTGTAGTGTCAACGAATGAGGCACTTATAATTGCTTTCTTGGGCAGTGGTGGAAGTAGTCGATTTATGTGCTGCTAGGAAGATAGAGCGCCCATTTTGGTGTGTGATTTCCACTTGGAGTTCTTCTGACCATTGCTGGGTGCATTTGGGGAATTCGGGGTTCACTGTGTCCCTAGTTTATACATAGTGGATAGGATTTTAGTTTTGAGATTGTGGGATGAACATAATTGCTAATCAAAGCTTGACCTCCTTTGGGCATGAGGTTTGGATTTTTATGAAAAGGATTACTTGGTTATAACGAAGTTGTTGGTTGCCCATGTGTGTGGTATTAGGTAGCATTTGGTGCAGTGTTTTTAGCTTGTTATCTTGAATCATGTCTTGTAATTGCAGGGATGGACTCTTATGATATAAGGTGTAAGCTTTTCCTGATTGCCCCCGTTGGAAAAAAGGGGTTGTGGGTGAGTGGGTATAGAGGGGAAGGATGGGGTGAAATTGAAGTGATTGTTGTCAATTTTTGCCAGACCTTGAGTGTGGCTGTGATCATTGGATGTGTGTCTAGTAGATAAGTTGCTTGTTGGTGACATGAAATCAGCCAAGGACTTGAGGTCAGGGGTGTTTCAGAGAAAGTATTTTCGAGTTGCGCCCATTGTTGAGTTTGTGGTGTACGGGACCATTCGTATATTCTATTTAGATGGACCGCCTTGTGGTAAGATTCTATGTCAGGTAAGTTAAGTCCTCCCTTCTCCCTGTCAGAGATTAGTGTTGTGTAGGCTATTCTGGGACGCGTGTAGGACCAGATGTATCCTGTGAGCATGGATTTGATTGCTGCAAAGAATTTGCCCGGTATTGTGACGGGTATTGTCTGGAGGAGATTGTTTATTTTTATGATGTTGATCCTACAGAACCAGCTAAAACATGGTCTGTGCCATTTGCGTAGGTCTTTAGTAATCGCTGTGAGTAATGGAGGGAAATTGAGATCGTATATGTGGTGTAAGATGGCAGGGATGTGGATTCCTAAGTATTTGAGGGATTTAGGTGTCCAAGTGAAGTTGAATGTTTCTTTCAGTTTGGTATCTATAGCTCTCGTAGTATATACGGGTAGTAAATCACATTTGGTTAAGTTAGCCTGGAAGTTAGAAACTGCACTATAGGCTTTCATCTCCTCTAGAATGTACGGTATTGTGGACAGTGGATTCGAGATGAAAAAGAGACGGTCATCTGCAAATGCTGTAACCTTATAATCGTGTTTGTCAATTTTAAAGCCCTGAATGTGCTGGTTATGCCTGACCACTTGTAAGAATGGTTCAAGGACCAAAATGAATAGGAGAGGTAAAAGGGGGCATCCCTGCCTCGTGCCAGTGGTGATGGTCACAGGTTGAGAGAGCTGTCCGTTGATGCGCAGTCGAGCCGTGGGCGACGAATAGATGGCTGCCAGACAATCCTGCCATCGCGGCCCAAGGCCCAAGTGGCGCATCGTATGTGTGAGTAGTGACCAGTTCACCCTATCAAATGCCATTTCGGCATCTATTGCTAAGAGTGTGCTGTGTACTTTATGTTTTTGGGCCCAATGTATCAGGTTTAAAATTTTTGTTGTGTTATTTTTTGCTTCCCTTCCTGGTACAAATCCAGCCTGGTCTTGATGAATGAGGTGTGGTAGAAAAGGTTTAAGTCTGGTGGCCATGATGTTCGTTAGGATTTTTAAGTTAATGTTTATAAGAGAAATTGGTCTGTAGCTTCCACAGTTAGTAAGGTCTTTTCCTGGTTTAGGTATTAGTGTGATAGTTGCCTCTAGTGCTGATTTGGGTATAGTTAATGACAATTTTTGTGAATTGAATGCGTCCGTGAAAGGTCGGGCTAGAGTTTGGGAAAAGGTTTTGTAGTATTTACCCATATAGCAGTCTGGACCAAAAATACAGAAAAGAAAAAACAAGGACCTTTCAGTAACTTTCAGCAGTGTTTAAAATGATTCTGCAGTGCTGCGTAGCCTCCTGTGCTCCTATTGGCAGGTGTTTTGCATCTGGTCTACTTAGTAACAGGATATTATTTATTGTGGATATACCAAAACACTGTAGTGTTCCCGAAATCCGGTCTGGTGCAACCAGGGGACTGGGTTCAGAAATAAATAGGAGACTAGGTGATGGTGAACTCTGTGGTTAATGGAGTTCATGTTAAGGGGGGAGGGAGTGGGGGGTGTAGCGGTTACCCCGTGTAGCAGAGGGGTTGCTGGAGGGTGTCCTTTTCCCGATCAGTGAGGAGGATTCTCAGCTTCCAGTCATGCTCCAAGTGAAGAAGCTCTTACAAGAGCTAGTTTGAATAGCTGTATAGCGGTTACCCCCAATAAGAGACAAGACTCTAGATTGAGGGTGAAGTAGAACTGATGTGTAATGACACACACTCTGCTTTTATGCAGTGCTCCCCTGCAAGGGAGACGCCCACAGGCAATTAGACATTAACCAATCAGACAACGGTTACAACCCACAGATTCCCTCCCCTCTGCTTGGGAGATAATTGAGTTTCTTACTGTATCTACTCAATTATCTCCTAAGCTAAAACTTATACTTTTTAGGCATTTTTATAACTTTATGATTTTTCATCACACAGAAATAAAACTTATATTTTTATGAACAACACAACTTGGGGACAAACATATTAGAAATTCGTACAAATCCGTTCAGGGGTTCCAGAGATATGGAAAAGTCTCTTTGGACCGGCCGCACGCCTGTTTGCATGCCCAAAACAGTTCCACAGAATCAGGCTGTGCGGTCGGTCTATTTCTGCCTTGAAAAATAATAAAGTCCCATCCGAAGGCGGCGTTCGAATCGTCGATGCACTTCGACTGCTGTCGAAGTGTCGAAGTCAAGCGGGGTAAACTTCCTCGATGGTTCTTAGGTGAGTGGTAGTTGATTTCATAGGAAAAGATGACAAAGTCCCATTCGACATGTGTTCAAATCTTCGAATGGGACTTTGTCATCTTTTCATGGGAAAGTCTCCAGCCGCAGTGTCGAAGGGTAGGGGACGGTGCAGGTCAGCGGTGTTCATGCAAATGTGTGACCGATTTCCGTTCCAGAGATTTGAGGGCACACACCGCTGACCTCGTTCGGCTTTATTAAAATGGCCGCCGCCACGTGTTCGACTGTCTAATGGTGGCCACTTCGACTACTTCGGCTGTATCTGAAGTGCTCTATCAAATGTACCCATTCTCTGCACAACACAGTTAAAGGGCCAGAAACAGTTTTTGTCCTTAGGTGTAAGGCAATGTGGATGATGGCAGGAAGGTAAAAAGGTAGAGGTTCCCAGGCAACAGGGTAGGACGCTGGTACACATATATTATAGATCCACGCAAAAAGGGGGGGATCTGTTCCGGGGAGGAATGTGGGATACGTGTTTTATCTTGACGCTATAGATAGAACCCTAGTTCACTCGGGGTAGTGTGGCCGTATAGATGGGGATAGGACCCGGGTCTAGTAATCCAATTGAATTAATTTATTCTGTTTGAGAGTCTTGTTCATGAAATTAGGTTAAAGATATTCTGTGCATTCCACTAAGAGAGATTGGTATAGTGTGGGAAAGGGGGAGAGGAGCGGAGAAGGGGGGATGGACGGGAGGGGAGAAGGAAGGGGAGGGTTTTATAGGAAATATTTTCTGTTACTTTTTTTTTATTTTTTTATTATTTAATTATTCATAAATGGGTGAGATGAGGGCTGGGACTGGTTGGTTGGGTATGGGTGGCCTGTTCTTGTATAATTGTTTCAGAGCTTTAAATTCTATATGCTAAACTGGCAAGATAGTACATAGTGTAATAGAAAGTCAGATACAAGACAAGCATTGTATTTATACGACCTGTCTGTTGTAAATTGGTAGAGTAGTTGGACAGCTGGACAGTCCACATTTAAAGCGATCGGTGACATAAAGAGTCCCGTTCAGTGATTGAGGAGGTGGATCTGTAGCTGGTAGCGGAGTTGCTGTTCGGAGATCTCTGCTTGTAGTCGTGCTATCCGTGATGGCGAGGACAGCCGATGGTTAGGGCAGAAGTTTGGTTTGCCTGGACAGTCCATCTGCGTTCCCGTTGAACTTGCCAGGCCGATATTGGATGGAAAAATTATATGGTTGCAGCGCTATGCTCCATTTCAATAAGCGGCCATTATCTCCAGCCACTTATTCAACCATACTAGAGGGTTATGATCAGTAATAAGTGTGAATTCCTGACCATACAAATACGGGGTAAGTTTCTTTAATGCCCAGACCAGGGCTAAACACTCCTTCTCCACTGCCGCGTAGCTTACTTCCCTGGGCAACAATTTTCTACTTAGGTACGCGACAGGGTGTTCTCCTCCATCTTCCTCGATCTGGGTTAGAACTGCCCCCAGTCCGTACATGGATGCATCTGTATGGACAACAAATCTTTTGTTAGGGACGGGGGCAGATAGAACAGGAGTGTTGATTAGCGCTTTCTTTAATGCTTGGAAAGCTGTTTCACAGGAAGGAGACCACAGGACTACTCTAGGCAGGTTCTTTTTAGTTAGGTCGGTCAGGGGCTTAGTGATGGTGCTATAGTCAGGGACAAATTTCCTGTAATATCCCGCTGTCCCTAGGAAAGCCAGTACCTGGGTCTTGGTGTGGGGCGTGGGCCAGTTGGCCACGGCTTCGACCTTGGCTGGCTCCGGTTGCTGTTGCCAAAGTTCTACCTTGCGAGCTGGTCGAGAAGTACTTTGACTCACTTTTCTCATTTCGGCGTACTCATCGGCCAACCGAGCCGCATCGGTTAAGGTTATGGGACGGCGGTCTCGCACCCAGTCCTGTAAGTCAGCAGACAAGTCCTGGATGAAATGTTACATTGGGAACAACTGTAAGACTTTCTCCCCGGTGTCTGCATGGCAGCCCTTGATCCAGAGGGATGCCACTCATTGTAGCTGGTTTGCCCATTCCATGTGGGAGTCCACAGCCTTTTTCTCCCGGAAGTGGCAACGGTAAGTCTCTGGAGTCACGGCATATCTGGTGAGGAGGGCATCCTTGACTCGTTTTCTGGTTTCAGAAAATCTGGTCCTGTATGGCCCTTACATGTTGCAAATGTTCCCCCCAGGTCTCGCTATGGATCGCAATGTCATCCAGGTACGCACATGCAAAGTCCTGGAAGCCATCAAGGAGCCTATCCACCAAGCGTTGGAAGATGGCTGGGGCATTCTTCATCCCGAATGGCATGACATTGAATTGGTACAGGCCAAACGGGGTGACGAATGCCGACTTGAGGATGGTCTCCTTGGCCAGCAGGATCTGCCAGTATGCCTTGCACAAATCAATAGTGGTCAGATATCGTCCCCTGGCAATGCGATCTAATAGTTCGTCCACTCGGGGCATTGGGTACGCATCCGTCACTGTCCGGTCATTGAGGCATCTATAGTCCACACAGAACCGGGTGGTTCCATCCTTTTTGGGAACTAGAACAACTGGCGAGGCCCAGGGACTGTCTTATGGTTCTATGACTCCTAGCCTAAGCATCTCCTGTATCTCCTTTCTCATTTCCTCCTTAACTACCTCAGGGATTCGGTAGGGGGTCTGTCTAAGGGGGGTTTGTCCCGGAGTCTCCACATAGTGGGTTGCTAACGTGGTGTACCCGGGTTCTTGGGAGAACGTTAATCCCTTTTCGGTTAACAACTGTCTGATCTGCCCCTTTTCTGCTGGATTTAAGCGCTCCCCTAGTTGGACAGTACTGAGCAAACTATTGGGCCCTGTGCGCACTAGCAGATCTGAGATAGGTAGACTGTCAGAGTCCTCTGTAGCAGGAATACATATGGCCACAATATCCTCTGGCCTCTCTTGATATTTGTAACGGATCACCTGGCACCCCAACTAGCAACCTCCGTTGAAGGATGCTCCAATGGCTCCCTGAGGACTCCAAGCACTGCAGCAGAAACCACAACCACCGAACCGGAGAAGCATACGAATGCTGTAAGCAGCTGAACAGGAAACGCATACAATCAGCTTACACTCCTGGCAATCAGCATACAATCCAATTCCCCCAATAACGAAACGACACTTCGTTTTGAGGTCAAGCAGAACAGACAGAGCTGTGGGTTTATTGTTCTTATGTACACATTAGTACCACCCACAGGGTTTTGGAAAACAACCAATAAACATGTACAATACACTCAGACACTCCCACACAAAATCCTCCCCTCTGCCTGTGATACAATTACCTTACACAATGGGTAATGTAATTATCACAGGCAGAGAAATACAGTTTTTCCACATTATTCATAACTTTACAAGTATGCACATTCACATAAAACATTACATTTTCAGAATCAGCATACTCCAAATACAAACATATGTCAAAATCATACAAATTGGTCAAGTGGTTCAAAAGATAGATCGTAGTCCTTTGTGACCAAATGAAGCATGGCTTTTCTGCCCAAAACCAGTTCCACAGAGTCTTCTATCCTGGAGATAATTGGGAAGTAATCCAATTATCTCCAAGGACAGAGGCAAAACTCTATTGAACACATGGCAGCAAAAGACAATAAAATACATAAAAATATATAACTGTGCAGCCATTGCATAAAACATTCAACATATCCCCAGATAGCTCAGATCTGAGCGCACATTATTACTGAATGGCGCTCAGATCACACACATACAATTCAATTGCCATGGAGCCAAAGTCTTTCCCATAGTCTTTCATTATACAAATGGGCTCCATGGCATAGCTATCTGGGATATCACTGCTCAAACAGGGCAAGCACCCAGCTTTCGTGTCTTTGCAGGGGAAAATCAAGCGTTTCAACATGGAGCCAAAGTCTAAAGGCAGCAGGCGGGCAACCAGGCTCCTTCAATGCACAGTGGCGAGATTGGTCTTGTCACAGTATTCCTTCAGCAGATTAACATGGAAGGATTTCCGAATCCGTTCATCCTTGTTACTGGCAATTGCATAGGTAGTGTCACAGACTTGTGCCACTACCTTGTAAGGGCCCTGCCAGGAGGTCTAGAGCTGTAACGGACCGTTTTGCACACAAGGGGTTAAAACCGTTTAGGCGATCGGCCCCCTTTCCAGAGATACAGGCACAGCTACCGCAGAACATCAAACTCCCAAACTGGATACAAAATAGCACTCCAACTCCCGAACTGGAACCTCCCAAATAGCTGCTAGCAGACGAACAGGAAAAGCTCCCAAGCAGCTTACACTCCTGGCAATCAGTCTCTAACAGCATACAGTGAATCCCCCCAAGAACGAGACAAGGCTCTGTGTTGAGGGTCAAGCAGTGGCCTGAGGTGCTGGCACACCCAGCCTGTTTTTTATTACAGTCTTTTCAAATACAGGACCGCCCACAGGGAGGTATAAAACAACCAATCACATATCAGTTACATCCCACATATTCCCTCCCCTTATCCTGAGAGGAAACTCAATTACACATACAGTTAAAACATACTTTCTACCCAACTTTCATAACTCTAAAACCATACATCACATTTACATAAAATTACATATTCACAATCAATCCATTCAAGGGAACAACATATTAAAAAATGGCATGAATCAGACCAGGGGTTCAAAAGTTAGTAAAAAGTCCTTTGTGACTAAATGAAGCATGGCTTTCTGGCCCAAACCAGTTTCAGAGTCTTCTATCCTGGAGATAAGTAATTCAATTATCTCCCAGGACACACACAAGACTCCATTAAGCACATGGTTGCAAAAGACACAAAACACTTTAAAATACATAAAGTCACATTTTACACATAACACACAGACATTTCACATATCCCCAGATAGCTCAGGTCTGAGCGCACATTATTAAGTGAATGGCGCTCGGACCACACAAATACAGTTTAATCGCCATGGAGCCAAAGTCTTTACAGTCAGTTTCATACGAATGGGCTCCATGGGATTCTATCTGGGGTATAACACATTCAAACAAATCTACTGAACCCCAGGCAGAAAAGCACGAATACAGCTTTTCAGCAGGCAAAAATAAAGTCTTTTAAAAGGGGGCCATAGTCCAAAGGCAGCAGGCGAGCAACCAGGCTTCTCCAATGCAATGTGGCGAGATTGGTCTCGTCACATCTCTCCCCTTTTCCAAACAGACTAACGGGGTATCTGACCTCCTGCCGGTCAGTGCCCTTGTTAGTCCAGCAGCCCACCCACAAAACATAATCAACAGCACAGCCCACCCACAATAAATGGTTACTACACCTGGGTAAAGGAGAAGCTTGTCCATGTCCAGGTGCCTCCCCACGGCTGTGCTGGGTACGGGTACGCGGACTGGGTGGGTTACTGCGTGGGCAGAGACCAGCGGCACTCTGCCCTGTTGCCAGCGCTACTGGGAGGGTAGCCTGGTTGAAGCCTGGTTGTTGGAGGGGGAGACCGACTGTCTCCCCTTTAACTACACCGCTCTGCTGCTGGAGACCGACTGTCTCCCCTTTAGATACACCGCTCTGCTGCTGGAGACCGACTGTCTCCCCTTTTGTTGCACAGCTCTGCTGCCGGAGGGGGAGACTGACTGTCTCCCCTTTGGATACTCTAAGCTGTCGCTGGGGAGAGGGGGTAACAGGCTCCTCTCCCGATAGAACACTCTGCCGCTGGGGAAAGGAGAGTGAGCTCTCTATTCCCTGCTCATTAATGATCCGCCGCTGGTAGCAAGCTCCTCTCCCATACATACTTTCATCCTCTGTGGGGGGAGACCAACTGTCTCCGCTCCCAATACAGTGTCCTGCTACTGGGGAAAGGAGACTGGGCTCTCTATTCCCGGTAGGACACTCTGCCACTGGGGAATGGAGACTGGGCTCCCAATTCCCTGCTGTATTTCCCGCTGGGGAATGGAGACTGGGCTCCCAATTCCTGGCACATCACTCGGCCGCTGGGGAATGGAGACTGGGCTCCCAATTCCCAAAAAATCACGCTGCTGCTGGGGGATGGAGACTGGGCTCCCAATTCCCTGCAATATCTCCCGCTGGGGAATGGAGCTCGGGCTCCCAATTCCCTGCAGTACCGGTGGAGAGACCTCGGTCCCCTCTCCACCTGCCGCCTGGGGTTCCTCCCAGTAAATTTCAACAATATCTTCCCAGCTGAATGGGTCTGAGACTGGATCTGTCACTCTGCTGTCCTGCGGAGCCTTCCTAATGGAGTGGAAGAGATCTCTGTAGTCCTGCTCCAGTGTTGCTAGGTGAGCCAGGTCTTGCTCTACCTCATGGGGGTCATCCCAGTTATGCCTAGCCTCCCTCTCGTAGAAAATTTCCTGAAGTCTGTTCTGCGCAGGGCTCCCGAAGTCAGGCTCTGCAAAGGACTCCCATAACAAGCCAGGACCATCAAACTCCTCTCCCTCTGGCTTGTCATGCTCAGCTGTCCAGGGTATATACTGTGCCATATACCACCAGAGCGCCTGGTAGGCATCCTCCTGCCATAGCTCCTGCCATACCCGATGCTCTAGTTCCTTCACCCATTCCTCCAGGGGCTGCTTTCCCAGGAAGGGCATCCGCAGGGCCACTTGCTTCTGCAACCGCTGCTCTTCACTGGGGAGACTCTCACCCCGCTGGTATTGTACATTATCCAGGGCCTGGTACCAGATGCCTTTCCTTAATGCATCCCGGCCATCCAGGTCCTCCTCCTTGTATAACACTGCTGGTTCCATTCTGTTGCTTTTAGGGTCGCTGTACTGGGACATGCGTTGCCCCCACTTGTAAATCCAAAGAAATGGTGTCTCCTGTAGCTGTCCTGTTGTCTGTGGGAACGATCCCGCCGCTTGCCACCAATTGTAACGGACCGTTTTGCACAAAAAGGGAAAAAACCGCTTAGACGATAATCCCCTTTCAGAGACAGGCACAGCTACTGTAGAATCACCAAAACTCACGAACTGAATACAAGTGAATGCTCCAAACTCCGAACTGCATACAAGGGAATGGTCCAAACACTCGAACTGCATACAAGTGAATGCTCCAAACTCCCGAACGGCATACAAGGGAATAAGGTAGCACTCCAAATACACGAACAGGAACCATACGAATTGCTGCTACCAGACGAACAGGAAAAGCTCCCAAGCGGCTTACACTCCTGGCAATCAGTCTTAGCAGCATACAGTAAATCCCCCCAAAGACGAGACAAGGCTCCGTGTTGGGGGTCAAGCAGTGGTCTGTTTAATGAGGGCTACCTGCCCAGTATTTATGCAGGTCTCCCACCTGGTGGACACTCCCCTAGGGGACCAAATGGGAGACTGTGACAAGGGACAGACAAGCAGACAAATAGGACACACAGTCACAGTATTTCCCACAATGCATCCTGGCTTCCTCCCCTCTGCCTTGGGAGATAATTGGGAAGTAACTCAATTATCTCCCAAGACAAAGGCAAAACTCCATTACACATGTGGGGACACAAAACCAGTATTATACTTTAAAATACATAAAGTAACATTTACTACATAAAACACAGACATGTAACATATCCCCAGATAGCTCAGGTCTGAGTGCACATTATTAGGTGAATGGCACTCAGACCGCATGAATACAGTTTAATCGCCATGGAGCTAAAGTCTTTACACAGTCAGTTTCATACGAATGGGCTCCATGGGATTCCTATCTGGGGTATAATACATTCGAACAAAAATACCGAACACCGGGCCGTTCGTGCACTTCCACCAAACAAGAAGGGAGGTCGGCGGCTCCAGCGGTGTTCGCGCAAAACTGTGTCCGATTTTAGTTCCATGAAAATAGAGGCGAACACCGCTGTGCATTCGTATGTTTTAAAATGGCCGCGACCTCGTGTTCGGGATACGAATGGCGGCCACCCAGCATTCATCAATTAAGCTGCGGTTAACCGCAGCTTCAGGGAGGTTAATTGCCGGCACACTCCAGCTCCCAGGTGGTCTATTCATTCGTGCGGTTGTTCGGTAGATTGAAACTACCGAACAACCGACAGAAAAGCACGAATACAGCTTTTCTGCAGGCAAAATAAAGTCTTTTAAAAGGGGGCCATAGTCCAAAGGCAGCAGGCGAGCAACCAGGCTTCTCCAATGCAATGTGGCGAGATTGGTCTCGTCACAAGAGCTTATTCCCTTTCACTGGTCTAAGTTCCAGAACCTTCTGTCCCACCTGGAATGTCCTCTGTCGGGCGCCCCGATCATACCATCGTTTCTGTCGACCCTGGGCCGCATGGAGATGGTCTCGTGCCATCTGAGCTAACTGCTCTATGCAGTCCCGCATCTCCAGAACATATGGCACAATGGGGACACCCTCATGTTCCATCTCTCCTTCCCAGTGCTCTCGGATGAGGTTGAGGGGGGCCTCAAACTCTCCTTCCATAGAGCAGCTCAAACGGAGAGAACCCAGTGGACTCCTGTGGCACCTCTTGATATGCAAACAAGGGTTGCAGCAAGAATCGCTCCCAGTCTCTGTATTCCGCTGTAAAGGTCTGCAGTAACTGTTTCAGGGTACCATTAAAGCGCTCACAGAGACCGTTAGTCTGGGGGTGGTAAGGTGAGCTTAGGAGGGTCTTAATACCACAGACCTTCCATAACTGTTGGGTTAAGTCTGCGGTAAACGGAGTCCCTCTGTCAGACAGTATTTCTTGGGGAAATCCCACTCTGGTGAATAACCCGACCAAGGCACTGGCGACAGTGTCAGCCTGGATATTCATCAGAGCGACGGCTTCCGGGTAGCGTGTAGCATAGTCCACCACGGTAAGAATGTATTTCTTACCGGATGAACTGGGGTTGGGTAGGGGCCCCACTAGGTCGACTGCCACCCTGCTAAATGGCTCTTCGATTACGGGCATGGGTGACAGTCGAGCCCTAGGGTGGTCCCCTCTTTTCCCTACTCGTTGGCAGACGTCACACGTGCTGCAGTAACGTCGCACTTCCTTCGAGATCCCCAGCCAAAAGAAGGTCTGGGTGATCCTGTATGTTGTGCGGTTACCACCCAGGTGCCCTGCCAAGGGAAAATCATGGCCGATTCGGAGAAGTTCCAACCGGTACTTTCTAGGTACCACCAGTTGGCGCTACTGGGAAGGGACACAGCCCCTTTTCATACCTTCAGTTAATCTGTATAACCTGTCGTTATAAACCTCATCCCCCCCACTGTCGGCTATTTCCCGGTACCTTTGGAGGGTGGGGTCCTCCCTGGTTTCCCTCCCAAACTCTTCTGGGGTATCCCAAGCTAGAGGTCTCTCTACTGTATTGGGTCTAAGGGTCAGTTCATTGCTTACCTGGGTCTCTGGTCCTGGAGTAGAGTCATCGGCTGCACGGGTCTGTGATCGAGTGGTCACTGGGCAAGCAGCAGCGATTGTGGGTAGGTAGGCTGAAGCCAGCGGGCCAATATCATTGCCCAACACGACTTCGGCAGGTAGGTTGTCCATGATGCCCACAGTGGTTTTCCCAGACCCGACCCCCCAGTCCAAGTGTACCCGGGCAGTAGGTATGCGGAACACAGCCCCTCCCGCTACCCGTACAGCAACTGTGCGGTTAGACAAATGTTCTGGTTTGACGAGATGCCTTTGCATCAGGGTAATGGTAGCACCGGTGTCCCTCAAGCCTTGTGCCACCTGTCCATTTATTTGCACCTCCTGGCGATGATGCTTACAGTTGTGGGGGTGATGCGGCCTGGATCGGGTCGGCCTCATATAGGATGCCCAGGCATTCCTCCGGTTCCATCTCGGTCTCTAGGCAATGTGCGGCGGAGGTACGAGGTGAGGTGGTCTCAACGTTGGGTGAGGGCCACCTCCAGTTGGTAGCGGAGGATCCCAAGGGGCAGAAACGGGCAATATGGCCAGTGTTGCTGCACCGGTGACAGGTTGTTCTCGACAAATCTCGAGGGTAGTTGTTGGACCCCTGAGGGCGAGACGGCCCTGGGGGTACGGGAGCACGGAACTCCGGGCGAGGTACGGTAGCTGGGGCACGATGTTCTACCTTGTGAGCTGGTCGAGAAGTACTTTGACTCACTTTTCTCATTTCGGCGTACTCATTGGCCAACCGAGCCGCATCGGTTAAAGTTATGGGACGGCGGTCTCGCACCCAGTCCTGTAAGTCAGCAGACAAGTCCTGGATGAAATGTTACATTGGGAACAACTGTAAGACTTTCTCCCCAGTGTCTGCATGGCAGCCCTTGATCCAGAGGGATGCCACTCATTGTAGCCGGTTTGCCCATTCCATGTGGGAGTCCACAGCCTTTTTCTCCCGGAAGCGGCAACGGTAAGTCTCTGGAGTCACGGCATATCTGGTTAGGAGGGCATCCTTGACTCGCTGATACTGCAATATATCCTCGGGGTTGAGAGCCCGAAAGGCTTCGTTCGTGTTGCCGGATAGTTTCCCGGACAGGATAGTGACCCATTGTTCTGGGGGTACTTGATGCAACGAGCACTGTCTCTCAAAATCGGCTAGATAGCCGTCAATCTCATCTTCATTCTCCACAAATGCTTTAAACGCTGTGAAAGGAACCTTCTTTGCCGTGTTAGTTGGAGGGGGGCCTGAACTGTCTTTGTAATAGGCTGCTGTGCTCTTATCAGTTCGATTTCGTGGCCCCGCTTCTCCCGTATCTCTGCTTTCACGTCTAGGAACAGCCACTCAATCAGTTCTACTGACATGGTTGGATACATGGCTAGTCTCCTCTGCACAATGCGGGTGATATCTTCTTCGCTGATCGGTGCCAGGGGTTCGGTGACTTCCATGGACCAATCCATTTCGTCCAGTTCCAGTAGGTCAGCTATCAGCTTCCTTCATGGTCTGTTACTGGCACTCCGTCCACGACTCTCCAGTTGATCTTTCAGTGTGGGTCTCTTCAGTCGGTCGTACTGAGACTCCATTCAGCACTTGCTCTGTGGATGAAAGGACCATCCCACTTCTGCCACCAATGTAACGGCTACCCAGGTAAGTCACTGTATAGTAGTGGAGTCGCTTATTCCCATCCACTGGATCCAAGGCAGGAGTCAGGCAGAGCTCTTAGGCAGGAGTCAGGCAGAGCTCACTGGATCCAAGGCAGGAGTCAGGCAGAGCTAAGTGATTAAGCTGCATATCCCCTTTCACTAACGAGACAAGGCTACGTTTTGAAGGTTCAAGAAGAACTGAATTTTAATGGCAGGTACTCTCCTTTTATGTGATTCTGCCCATGTAAGGGAGACACCCACATAATTAACACAACAACCAATAAAACATAAGATACATCCCACACATCTCCTCCCCTCAGATAAGCATGTAACCCAATTAACAAAGACACATTTTTCCCCAAGTTTTGGATGTACCCCCAAATACCTGGGGTACATGCATAAATCCGGTGTCCCCAGATAGCCCTATTCTGGGGGACCAACATATTTAAAAAAATCAGCTCATTCGGTTCAGTGGTTCGGGAGATATGGAACTTTAAAGTTTTGACCGACCGCACAGGCAAAGTAGCCTAAAATAGTTCCATGAATTTTGGCCTTGCGGTCAGTCTTTGTTCGCGCGTTAAAAGTCCTGAAAGGCGGGGCGTGGCCTGGACACCAACGGGAGCAGCCGCATGTAACTGAAGCTCCGCGCCAGAAGGCCTAAACTGTGCAATTGCACCAACATAACGGGCAGTATACACCTGAAAAAATTTAAATGTCTCACCCCAAGACCAAACGGCAGGCGGATAAGGTGGACAAGACGCAGTTTTTTGCCCCAAAACAAGCCGCTCAGCGCGACTCTGCTCTGCCGGCGGGGATCCAAGATGGCGCCGAAGAGAGCACTGAAGAAACGCACGGTGCGCTCACTGATCAGGGGCCTTTGACCCAGGCAATAATGCAGCACATGCTTGACGGCATGTCGCTTAAAATAATGAACAGTGTGCAGACCTCCATAGGAGACCTACACAAAGACCTAGTGGATCTCGGCTCCAGGACCTCTCAACTAGAGGAGAAATTGACCACAGCTGAAGAGGCACATAATGAGATGGCAGACCGGCTGCAGCAAATGGAGGAACGCCTCACAGCACAGGAGGTAAAACTGGCGGACATAGAGGATAGAAGCCGCCGAAATAATCTGCGGCTGAGGGGGGTGACAGAAACAGTGAGCATATCTGACCTACCAGCACATGTCACAGCCTACCTCAAAACACTGGTGCCAGACATTCCACAAGACATGCTCCTCTTTGACCGTATACACAGAACTGCGAGACCGAAGTTCCTGCCCCAAGATGCACCCAGGGACATATTGGTGCGTATGCACTACTATCAAACCAAAGAGGCTATCCTGAGAGGTAGTAGAACACGCAAGGATCTACCAGAGCAGTACCGCAGCATCATGATATTTGCGGATGTCTCAGCGTTCACCCTTCAGAGAAGGAGAGAATTCCAGGACATCACGGCAGCGCTCAGAGAACAACGCATATTATATCGGTGGGGTTATCCGGTCAAGCTGCTGGTACAAAGGGCAGGAAAGACCACGGTAATTTCAACGCCGGAGGAAGGGACGGATATACTGAGAGGATGGGGTATCGAGAGTGAACACCAGCACAACCGACCCAAAGAGCCGAGAAGAATAACACCGGGCTGGAAACGGGCGAAACGCACGTAGAAGGTGCACCCACGTGGCCTGAGAGGGCCCACGACCACAGACTTTGCTGAGCCGCAAGTACCATAATGTGTAAATGTTTATGCTAATGTGAGGGCTACTTCCCGACGATTACCACGTAGCTAGCTAACACCCTAGTAACCATTAGTGGTGTGAGTTCAACTTCAGGGTGTAGTAAGCAGCGATCACTCTGTGTATTGAAAGGATTGAGATCCCTTAGAGGTAACTACGCCGCACCATGTCAACTAGAACAGGGGTTACACAACAAAAAAAAAACAAACAAAAAAAAAAAAACCCCAATAAGATAAATACTGCCACAGACATAAGGCCAGCGCGGAGCGCAAGTAACTTCCCAGGCAAAGGAGCGACGAGCTTCTACCCCCAAGGCACTTGGATGAAGTGCCAAGCCACACAAAGGGCAGGGTCCTACTTTGTAAATACTTTTGTTGTTGTTTGGTTATTTTGTTCTGTTAAAGTACTCAGCGGGAGAGGGCCTGTTGCCAACACTGCTGGGGGCTGGGATGGGGACCTGGTGGGTGGTCTCACCCCTAACTTCCAAGATAAGGTATATACTGTCACCTATGAGAAGTCACTACAGATTCTAGGGGCTGCCTTGCTCTGCTTGATAGCACTGGGAGGAGTGGGGCACCCCACAACCAACAAACACTCGCAATACTCAGCACAACCCTACATGTCTGACCCTACATGAAAATATATACACATAATGTGAGGGGATTGAACATCCCGACCAAAAGACACTTACTGTACCGGGAGCTTAAGAAACAATGCGCAGAAGTGGTGTGCTTACAGGAGACCCACTTCCGTACGAAAGACCATCCCCAGATTATGGAGTTAGAGTATCCACACCAATTCCATTCCACTTCCCCAACTAAAGCTAAAGGCACTTCCATATTGATAAGCAGACATGTCTCCTTTTCCCTAAAATCGCAGCACATAGATCAACTAGGCAGATACGTGGTGATAGTGGGAACGATAAATGACATAGAGTACACCATCGCGAATATCTATGCACCCAATCAAAATCAGAGGAACTTCCTACACAAAATTTTTCAAACACTAGTTCCTATACAACAAGGTATAACACTTGTCTGTGGTGACTTTAACCACGTGCTTGACCCAACCATGGACTCCACCATACACCGAGCTAGTAGCAGATATAAAACCCTTAGACGTCAGGGCAAAGCCATCCAGTCCCTGCTGCACACCTACCACTACTACGACACTTGGAGGATCACACACCCCTCCGAGAGAGCATACACACACTTTTCACCTGTTCACAATTCGTACTCTAGAATTGATGGTTTCCTCCTCCAGGGATCCTACCTTAACCAAATCCTGAGTTGTGACATAGCACACAATACATGGTCAGACCATGCACCAGAACTTCTGCAGGTGAAAGACATGTATGACTTCAAACACCGCAGCCCATGGAGAATCAATGATTCACTCCTTTTAAATCCGCAGTTTGTGGCCGATCTGACCACAGACATGAAGCGGTATTTCGAGGAAAATGAGACGCCCGAGGTATCGGCCACAACGGTCTGGATGGCACACAAGCCTGTAGTACGAGGTTTGCTAATACGTCGGGCGTCTCACCTCCGAAAACAATCTCAAAAACTCACACTAGAGCTACAAAAAGAACTTTACGATTTAAATCTAGCGAATCAAATCTCCCCCACGGATGATAGACGCATACTCCAAACCACTAGACGACTGCACACACAAGCACTAGAACGCACAGAACATAACCTAAACCGTCTAAAGCTACAACAATATAACCAGGGCAATAAAGCTAGCAAGTTAATAGTGCACAGACTTAAGACGAGGCAAGCTGCACAAAAGATAGCTTACATCACTTCGCACACAGGCAAGAAATTGACCACCCCAAAGGCCATTAGCGACGAATTCGCACAATACTATGAGAAATTGTATAACCTGAGACTAGACCCCATGACACCGCAACCGATAGAGAGAGATATCCAGACATATCTAAGGGACATACACCTGCCACAACTCACAGCCCAACAACAGCTGGCACTTACGAAACCACTCTGCGCAGAGGAAATAAGGGATGTAATAAGGACCCTACCACCGGGTAAGGCCCCAGGACCTGATGGGCTAGACAACACGTATTACAAGAAATTCAGCACCACACTAGCGCCATACCTAGTCAAAGCCTACTCACAAGCTACAGAACATAAAGTTCTACCCCCTGAGATGCTGACTGCACACATAGTTACCTTGCCCAAACCAGGGAAGGCACCTACAATCACACAGAACTTTAGACCCATATCCCTTCTAAACACAGACGCCAAAATCTTGGCCAAAACATATGCACTGAGGCTAGGGGCTATACTGCCCAAAATTATCCATAATGATCAAGTAGGCTTTATCAAGGGGAGGCAGGGAGCGGATAACACGAGGAAAGTACTAAACATCTTACATTACCTCCGCAAACAGAAACAAGGGGGGCTGATGGTTTCCCTGGACGCAGAGAAGGCCTTTGATCGCCTAAACTGGACTTTTCTGCGGGCAGTGTTAAAAAAGTTTAGAATCCCGGAGGGGTTTGTCTCAGTAGTAGAAGCCCTGTATAGTTCACCGAGAGCCCAAGTGCTCAACTCAGGTTTCCTCTCGGAACCAATAACATTAACTAATGGAACCAGGCAGGGATGCCCCTTATCACCCCTGTTATATGTTTTGGCCCTAGAACTGCTAGCGGTAAGAATTAGAAACAATCCAAACATCCATGGCGTCAGGATCAATGAACGAGAATACACTACCAACTTATTTGCTGACGATGTCCTACTGACGCTTACCCAGCCCCAGATCTCACTCCCCAATCTTTTACAAGAGATAACTACTTATGGCACCCACTCATACTACAAACTCAACATAACGAAAACACAGGCTATGGGAGTGGGTGTCCCGGTTGACATACTAGACCTGCTACAGAGGTCCTTTACACTAGACTGGAGGCAAGATCATCTAACTTTCTTAGGCATTAAAATTACAAAAAATCCGACAAACCTCGTAGCCGCGAACTATGACACATTGCTGAAGTCTATAGCGAACACATTGAAAGGATGGGAAGGCAAGTTTCTGTCATGGCTAGGAAGGATGGCTGCAATAAAAATGCTAGTGTTGCCGAAGTTCCAATATTTAATAAGAACCCTACAAATCCACATACCAAAGAGTTACCTAGATAACCTACATAAGCTATTCACGGGCTTCATATGGGCCCATCGAAAAGTAAGAGTATCAGCAAAAATATTGTGCAGACAGCAGGCAAATGGTGGCATGGGAATGCCAGACGTTCGGCAGTACTATAGGGCGGCTATCATGGCCACAGCTGTACAAGCACACGCTAGCAAAGACGTACCACAGTGGGTAGACATGGAGGCCTCGTGGGCGTGCCCTAGAGGTCTGAAGTACCTATTCTGAAGTACCCCATAGACACAGAAAACTCCATCAAGACGTGCCACCCACGACGCGACTCTTATTGAAGGTATGGGACACTGCCACAAAACAATGGGGGCAAGACATGGGGTGGGCGCAAGCGACTCCCCTCTACAGCCTATATTTGGCAAACCCAGCCTTCAACTACAGACCCTGGACAAGTAGGGGGTGTGACAGGGTAAGCCACTTATACGACCAAAACAAACTACTTGACTTCCCAGACTTACAAAGGAAATACTCACTACCGCACAATACCATTTTCCAATACCTTCAATTAAAATCCATGCTACAAGGTTCCAACAGCTCCACTGCAACGGCCAACACAAAACATATTGACCAGATGTGTACAGCCACCACTCAACCCAAGAAATTATTATCCACACTTTATAATATGCTGATCCAATCACACGCAGACCCCCCAGACAAATTTAAGAGTGACTGGCAAGAGGACATAGGCAAAACCTTTACTGATCAACAATGGGGAAAAGCATTTTTAGCGCACAAAAAAAGGACAAGTTGTGCCTCTCACTTGGAACAAATGCGAAAACTCCAATACCGCTGGTACCTAGTACCGGAGCGATTAGCAAGGATATACCCAAATACCCCGAACACATGCTGGAGGTGTCAGGGAAATATAGGAACAATGTTTCACATCTGGTGGAGGTGCCCGAAAGTGGCAACATACTGGAGGGAAGTTGAGGAGTTAGCGAGAAGGGCCCTAGACAGGGAAATCACACTTACTCCGGAGTGCGGACTCCTGTTTATGGGGTTGGAAGAGCTCAATACCACAGACTCACGTATACTATTTCATATTCTCATAGCAGCAAACACTCTCATTGCCAGGGCGTGGAAGCAGGATCAGGCACCCACTAGAGAGGCACTGATTCAACAAATTACCACGAATATGATTTATGAAAAGGAACTACATAGACAAAGTTCCTCCAACAAATATGCCAACCTGGCGCATGCGAAATGGGAGATGAGACTGAGCAAGGAGGGAGAGTGACACAAAGAGGGAGAGGTGATGGCATACACCTGCGCAGAAAACCCACGTGTACATAGTTCTTTAGGGTATCGTTTAGTTTTTTTTTTTTTTTTTTAGTTTATCGTTTAGATCTGATTAAAATGGGGGAGCCAAAATGCAGGACCAAGATGCATAGAAAGCTCAGAGGAGAGTATAGGCTGGAATAACAGGATGGCCGGGATATGGCCAATGAGATCAAGAGCTTTAAAACTACACGGGTCATGTATGAGAGATAACAGATTACCTATCTCCCCCTCCCCCCCCCACCCACTGGTACTAGATACTTGTCATCCAGGACGAGAGGAAGGAAGTGTGGTACATGTCATGCCATTGTTCATGCTGTTTAATGTTTAATGCCTGACTGTAAAGATGTCATTGAAATGTCTGAGGAAATCAAATCATGTAAACCCCCTTCCGCCCCTTTTCTCTTCTGTACCACTGGCGAAACCAATAAAAATTGTCAAATTGAAAAAAAAAAAAAGTCCTGAAAGGCTTGCCATCCGTGCGTAACTCGACGTTCGCCAGAATCCTCATATGCTACTAAATCTTTCTACCGAATAGCAGGGTGTTCGGTAGTTTTGGCACGAATCTCCGGTGCTATGGAGGTCTCATCGGTGTTCGCCTACTCGAGTGTCTGATTTTAGTTCCAGACATTCGACGGCAAAACACTGCTGTTCGGGAGTTAAGATGGCCGCGACCACGTGTAAAAGTCCTAAAATGGCGGCCACCCAGGCACTTCACAAAGCGTTCGTGGGTTTCCTATGAAGACTGTATTCGAGGATCAGGGAGGTAAATTACCCAATAATTAGGTAGCAGGGTGGTGTGGTGTTCGGTAGTTTACATTCGTATGATGAATGCTTTAAAAGTCCCGAACTGCTGTATAGCAAAATCCCCAAAAAATCAGGTAAGGATCTTCAATTTGTTACAGCTACCACACTCTAAAGAATATGGTCTGTCAATAGAAAGATATCACCGCACATACAAACCACGTAATATTCCCGAATCTCAACCAAGAGACGTTATAGTTAAATTCCACAACTTCCAAACTAAAGAAAATATACTTAAAGTTATGAGAGACAATCCTCCAGTGGATCAGTGGCGGATCCAGAAGCTAATCTCGGGAGGGGTACTGGCAGATCATTTTAAGAAACAATACAGGCACAATAACCACTACAGCTCTCTGTAGTGGTTTTGGTGCCAGGAGTTGCTGTGGTGCCCTCCCAGAGTAAGTAGTCAAGCCGTTTAAAAAAACGTTTGATAACTTACCCGGGGTCTGCTGGGATAGGGGCTGTAGTGTGTATGTGTGTGAGGGGTGCAGTGTGTGTGAGGATCGCAGTATGTGTTTGGAGGGGTAGTGCATGTGTGGCGGAACCAACCTCACCACTATGCACTGGGGAAGCCTGGTTGCCAGTCTCCTGCCATGTGACTATGGCCCCTGGGATGTATTGCCCTTTAAAGACATGATTTGGGCATAATGGATTTGTGTTGTGCTGCTGCTGGCCCTTTTAAGAACCATCTGGGGACACACTGTGGAGTTACTGCGTGGCCACCATTTCCTGTATCAGAAGCACATGGTGAGAACAATGGATGGCGGCCATTTTAACTCCCAGACACTGTTTGGACTTTTCAACACGGTGCCATCTCGCCAGTATTTGGTGCACAGAGACATCGTGCAGTGGTTTTGGACTATACAGCAGGGGACACATTGTACAGTGATTGTTTTTCATTTAGCCTGTATATGTTCTGCAGAATCTGCATTAAACTGTATTTTCCAAAGTACTGAACGGATCTGGGTGAATTTTGGATATGTGGTTCACCCAGATCCCCCAGTTCCGAGATATACTTTTTATGGGGTTATTGCATGTTTTGGGGTCCCTGTGATGTGTTTTATGAAACTGTATTTCTCTGGCTGTGATAATTAGATTACCCATTGTGTTCAGTAATCATAACACAGCCAGAGGGGAGGATTTTGTGTGGGAGTGTCTTTCTGTAATGTACGTGTGTTATTGGTTGTTATGTAAAACCCTGTGGGCAGTACTAAGTTTGTGGATTGGGAATAAAAGAGGCTGTATGTGCCAGTCCAGAGAGTTCCTGCTTAACCCTCAAAGTGAAGTGTTGTCTCATTATTGGAGGAAGGATTTATTGTATGCTGTTCCAGTTTGACTGCTAGGAGAGTAAACCTATTCGTATGGTTCCTATTCAACTGTCTACAGCATTCATATGCTTGAGAGGATTCATATGCTTCTCCGGTTCAGTGGTTGTGGTGTCTGCTGCAGTGCTTGAAGTCCTCAGGAAGAGCTAGGAGCATCCTTCAACAGAGGTACCCAGTCGGGGTGCCAGGTGATCCGTTACACCCACTTGCCCAGTGCCACCACTCACTCACTGGTGTCACAATAGCTTGCATTTAAAAACAAAAAAACTTTTTTCACTGTTATAGATTGAATAGCAGTTAGTTGTCTCCAAGCGTCTGTGTGTCAGGCTCACAGCGTATACTGTGCCCACTTGTCCAGTGCCACCACTCACTCACTGGTGTCACAATAGCTTGCATTTAAAAAAAATATAATTTTTTTCACTGTAATAGATTGAATAGCAGTTAGTTGTCTGCAAGCGTCTGTGTGTCAGGCTCGCAGCGTATACTGTGCCCACTTGCCCAGTGCCACAACTCACTCACTGGTGTCACAATAGCGTGCATTTAAAAACCCAAAAACTTTTTTCACTGTTATAGATTGAATAGCAGTTAGTTGTCTCCAAGCGTCTGTGTGTCAGGCTCGCAGTGTATACTGTGCCCACTTGCCCAGTGCCACCACTCACTCACTGGTGTCACAATAGCGTGCATTTAAAAACCCCAAAACTTTTTTCACTGTTATAGATTGAATAGCAGTTAGTTGTCTCAAAGCGGGTGTGTCAGGCTCACAGTGGATACTGTGCCCAGTGCAACCACTCACTCACTGGTGTCACAATAGCGTGCATTTAAAAACCAAAAAACTTTTTTCACTGTTATAGATTGAATAGCAGTTAGTTGTCTCCAAGCGTCTGTGTGTCAGGCCTACAACATGTACTCTGCCAACCTTTGCCAGTTCACAGTGCCACTCATATCTGGTGTCACAGTAGCTTGCATTTAAAAACAAAAAACTTTTTTCACTGTTATAGATTGAATAGCAGTTAGTTGTCTCAAAGCGGGTGTGTCAGCCCTACAGCGTGTACTCTGCCAACCTCTGCCAGTTCACAGTGCCACTCATATCTGGTGTCACAGTAGCTTGCACGCATAGTACCACTAATCGAAAAAAATGACAGGCAGAGGCAGGCCACCCCGCAGGGGCCGTCGTGGTCGTGGTGCTGTGATTCCCTTTTGCCCTAGAATAATGCCCAGTTTTCAGAGGCCAGGTACCCTGAGCTTGAAAAGTTCTGAGGACATAGTTGACTGGCTAACACAGGACACCCAATCTTCTACAGCTTCCGCTCGGAACCTTGACGCAACATTCTCCTCCAGCTTAGCTTCGGGCACCTCTCAAGATACCACTCACCCGCCTGCCGCCACCACCAACACTAGCACCACAGCCGCTTCACTTGGTATGTCAGAGGAGTTATTTACACATCCGTTTGAAGAAATGAGTAATGTGCAACCATTATTGACAGAGGATGTAGATAACAGGGATATGTCTCAATCAGGCAGCATTACATATGTACGGTGTGATTTTGATGATGTTGTACCCGCTGCTGCTTCCTTTGCTGAGTTGTCAGATACAAGTGAAGCGGTTGATGATGACGATGCGTCCATGGATGTCACGTGGGTGCCCGCTCGGCAAGAAGAAGAACAGGGCGAAAGTTCAGATGGGGAGACAGAGAGGAGGAGGAGATGAGTTGGAAGCAGGGGGAGGTCGTCGCAAGGAGCTAGTGGCACAATCAGACAGCATGCCAATCAACGCATGCTGTGTCCACCACCAGAATGCCATCATTGCAGAGCTCAGCAGTGTGGCATTTCTTTTGTGTGTCTGCCTCTGACAACAGCGATGCCATTTGCAACCTGTGCCAAAAGAAACTGAGTCATGGGAAGTCCAACACCCATCTAGGTACAACTGCTTTGCGTAGGCACATGATCGCACATCACAAACGCCTATGGGATCAACACATGAGTACAAGCAGCACACAAACTCAAAGCCGCTATCCTCCTCCTGGTCCAGCATCTTCAGCCACGTCAACCACTGCTGTCCTCCTTGCCCCCTCTCAACCATCTGCCACTCCGTCTCTCGCCTTGAGCAGTTCCTGCTCATCTGCCCACAGTCAGGTGTCTGTCAAGGACATGTTTGAGCGTAAGAAGCCAATGTCACAAAGTCACCCCCTTGCCCGGCGTCTGACAGCTGGCTTGACTGAACTCTTAGCCTGCCAGCTTTTACCATACAAGCTGGTGGAGTCTGAGGCGTTCAAAACATTTGTAGCTATTGGGACACTGCAGTGGAAGGTACCCGGACGAAATTTCTTTTCACAAAAGGCAATCCCCAACCTGTACTCGATTGTGCAAAAGGAAGTAATGGCATGTCTGGCACACAGTGTTGGGGCAAGGGTCCATCTGACCACTGATACCTGGTCTGCAAAGCATGGTCAGGGCAGGTATATCACCTACACTGCGCATTGGGTAAACCTGCTGATGGCTGCCAAGCATGGAATGCATGGCTCTGCAGAGGAGTTGGTGACACCGCCATGACTTGCAGGCAGGCCTGCTGCCACCTCCTCTACTCCTCCTACTCCATCCTCTTCCATAACCTCCTCGGCTGAGTCCTCTTCTGCTGCTGCGTCTTGCTCCACATCAACGGCACCCCCCCAGCTCTCCAGGTACTATTCCACATCCCGGATATGGCAGTGTCACGCCGTCTTGGGTTTGACTTGCTTGAAAGCAGAGAGTCACACCGCACAAGCACTCATGTCCGCCCTGAACGCACAGGTGGAAAAGTGGCTGACTGCGCAGCAACTGGAGATCGGCAAAGTGGTTTGTGACAACGGAACAAATTTGTTGGCGGCATTGAAGTTGGGCAAGTTGACACATGTGCCGTGCATGGCACATGTGTGTAATCTGATCGTACAACGCTTTGTGCATAAGTACACAGGCTTACAGGACGTCCTTGTAACGGCTACCCAGCTGTAGAGGGGTATCTGCCGTTGGAGATGTCCTTTTCTGTGCAAGCTGCTGTGTAGTAATGGAGTCCTTGTTCCCATCCACGATATCCCAGGGTATAATCCGGCAGTACTGTAAAATGAGGCAGAGTAACGGTACCATAAATCCCCTTCAAGAACGAGACGAGGCTACATTTTGAAGGGTCAAGTAGAACTAACTTTTAATGACAGGGGATCTCTTTTTATGCAATGGTGCCCTCTGAGAGGCTACACCCACATAATTAGTAACACAGCCAATTACACACATGGTTCAACCCCCACGTCTCCTCCCCTCAGATAACATGTAACATAATTAAAACAGACATAAATTTACCCACATTCTGGATGTACCCCAAAAACAGGGGGTACACCTTTAAGCACCAGCACCGCTTAATAGCTACCACTCAGGGGAATAACATATCCAAATTTCAAGTCATTCGGTTGTGGGGTTCGGGAGTTATGGGTCTTTGAAGTTTTGACCGACCGCACAGGATTTTCAGCCGAAAAGAGTTCCACAAGTTTTGGCCTTGCGGTCGGTCCCCGTTCGTGAATAAAAACCCCACGAACCTCTTGCCATCCACAGTAATCCTGCCGTTCGCCTGAATCCCCATGCATGCTTAAACAAAACTACCGAACGGTCGGTCGTTCGGTAGTTTCAGCACGAACTTACGAGCTCCTGGAGGTTTCAGCGGTGTTCGCCTGTTTGCGTATCCGTTTTTAGTTCCATGCGTTCACAGGCAAACACCGCCGTTCGTGCGTAAGATGGCCGCGAACACGTGTAAAGTCCCCAAATGGCGGCCACCTATTCTGAGACAAAGGGATTCGTCTGAACCATGCGAACGGCTCCACAATCACTGGGAGGTAAAATAGTAATTAACTGTTCCCCTGGGTGGTCTGATGTTCGGTATTTTGGGTAGCAATAGTTACACGAACACCAGTCATTCGGTTCTGTTTAAACTCCCCAGCAGCACTGTAGATTAAGTTCAGGCACCAGAACCAGCCTTATCAGCATCGCTTGCTGGACCTGCGGCAATGCTGGAAGAGGATTGTGAGGAAGAGGAGTCAGAGGGGGAAAGTGGCTTTGAGGAGGAGGAGGAAGACCAACCACAACAGGCATCCCAGGGTGCTCGTTGTCACCTATCTGGTACCCATGGTGTTGTACGTGGCTGGGGGGAAGAAAATACCTTCATTGAGATCACTGAGGAGGAGGAACGGGAAAAGAGTAGCTCGGCATCCAACCTTGTGCAAATGGGGTCTTTCATGCTGTCGTGCCTGTTGAGGGACCCTCGTATAAAAAGGCTGAAGGAGAACGACCTGTACTGGGTGTCCACGCTACTAGACCCCCGGTATAAGCAGAAGGTGGCTGAAATGTTACCAAATTACAACAAGTCGGAAAGGATGCAGCATTTGCAAAATAAATTAAAAAGTATGCTTTACACGGCGTATGAGGGTAATGTCACAGCACAACGGGAATCTAACAGGGGAAGAGGTAAAAGTAATCCTCCTCCTCCCACAACCATGCCGGCAAGGACAGGACGCTTTACAGACGTGTTGTTGATGGAGGACATGCGGAGCTTTTTAAGTCCTACGAATAGCCACAGTCCTTCGGGATCCACCCTCAGAGAACGACTTGACCGCCAGGTAGCAGACTACCTCGCCTTAACTGCAGATATCAATACTCTGAGGAGCGATGAACCCCTTCACTACTGGGTGTGCAGGCTTGACCTGTGGCCTGAGCTATCCCAATTTGCGATAGAACTTCTGGCCTGCCCCGCTTCAAGTGTCCTGTCAGAAAGGACCTTCAGTGCATCAGGAGGTATTGTCACTGAGAAGAGAAGTCGCCTAGGTCAAAAAAGTCTAGATTACCTCATCTTTATTAAGATGAATGAGGGATGGATTCCGACGGGACTGACAGTGGGCGATACATCCGACTAAAAAAGGCCTGATGAGATGAGCTGCCTTGGGCTAAAAATGGTCCACACGCTGCTGTATTTTAGCTCTGAATGCTGGTTGACTTGTGTGACTTATCCGCCACCAACTAGGGTTCAAGCCGCAATGTTTTAGGGCAGTGCTCCCCAATCTTTTTATCGCCGCGGACCGGTAAACGTTTGATCCACATTTGGGGAACACTGTTTTAGGGCACTTTCTGCCTGGGAAATAAACATCAATTCTTCTGGCCGCTGCTACAGCAGCGGCTGCAACAATACCTAATTTTTCAGGCATGTGTACATGCCTAATTTTTCGGGCCTCTGGTGCTGCACTGTGGTTTCAAAAACCAAACCAAAAAAAAGGCACATAACAGGGATTAAACAGATAAGAATAATACTACTTAACACACCTTATAATAACGCAGAGAGAGGCAATGCAGAGAGGAGTCTAAAGAAGAGTAGTCAGAGGAGAAGGTGGCTTTGAGGAAGTGGAAGACCAAACACAGCAGGTGTCCCAGGGGGCTTGTTGTCACCTTTCAGGGACCCTTGGTGTTGTACGTGGCTGGGTGGAGGAAGAGACCTTCAATGACATCAGTGAGGACAAGGAACTGGACATGGCTAGCTTGGTATCCAACCTTGTGCAAATGGGGAGTTTGCGGTTGTGCAAATGGACTGTTTGCGGTTGTTTGCGGTGCGTTAAACAGGGAGTTTGGTCTGTCACTGAAGCGGGTGTAACCCTTACACTACCTGATCGATACAACATCATACAGTAGGTCCCCCCCCCTCATTATTTTTATGGCCCCCACCCACCGCTCATGGGTGAGGGCAGGCGGGAGGACAGTAGGTCCCTCCCCCCCCATTGAGATTTATGGCCCCCACCCACCGTGGTGGTCCCCCCTTATCCTTATTTACTGAATATTCCCCTGTATAACAATGTTTGGCATTTAGTGAATATTCCCTATTCTGCTCTGTGTCAGTGTGTATCATGATCTCTGAGGACAGGTGTCAATTCATATCTGCCAAGTGACCCTATGTAGGAGGAACAGTCTCTATTCTGCTCTGTGTCAGTGTGTATCAGGGGCTCTGAGGACAGGTGTCAATCCATATCTGCCAAGTGACCCTATGTAGGAGGAGCAGTCTCTATTCTGCTCTGTGTCAGTGTGTATCAGGGGCTCTGAGGACAGGTGTCAATCCATATCTGCCAAGTGACCCTATGTAGGAGGAACAGTCTCTATTCTGCTCTGTGTCAGTGTGTATCAGGGGCTCTGAGGACAGGTGTCAATCCATATCTGCCAAGTGACCCTATGTAGGGGGAATAGTCTCTCTTCTGCTCTGTGTCAGTGTGTATCAGGGATCATTAGGATAGGTGTCAATCCATATCTGCCAAGTGACCCTATGTAGGGGGAACAGTCCCAATTCCGCTCTGTGTCAGTGTGTATCAGGGATCCTTAGGACAGGTGTCAATCCATATCTGCCAAGTGACCCTATGTAGGGGGAACAGTCTCTATTCTGCTCTGTGTCAGTGTGTATCATGGTCTCTAAGGACAGGTGTCAATCCATATCTGCCAAGTGACCTTATGTAGGGGGAACAGTCTCTATTCTGCTCTGTGTCAGTGTGTATCATGGTCTCTGAGGAAAGGTGTCAATCCATATCTACCAAGTGACCCTATGTAGGGGAAACAGTCTCTGTTCTGCTCTGTGTCAGTGTGTATCATGATCTCTGAGGACAGGTGTCAATCCATATCTGCCAAGTGACCCTATGTAGGAGAACAGTCTCTATTCTGCTCTGTGTCAGTGTGTATCATGGTCTCTGAGGACAGGTGTCAATCCATTCCTGCCAAGTGACCCTATGTAGGGGGAACAGTCCCTATTCTGATCTGTGTCAATATGTCATATGTCAGGTATCAATCCATATCCATTGTGATTTAGGAATGTTAGGTGATTTCTGCCCTTTATGGATTAAAACCAGACTCTGCATCAACTATGTAATTTTCCATGGGAGTTTTGCCATGGATCCCCCTCCGGCATGCCACAGTCCAGGTCTTAGTCCCCTTGAAACAACTTTTCCATCACTGTTGTGGCCAGAAAGAGTCCCTGTGTGTTTTAAAATTCGCCTGCCCATTGAAGTCTATGGCGGTTCGCCCGGTTCGCGAACAGTTGCGGAAGTTCGCGTTTGAGAACCGAAAATTTCGTGTTCGCGACATCACTAATGGCAATTGATCTGTATGTGTGTGCTCTGAGCGCCATTCAGTAATAATGTGCGCTCAGATCTGAGCTATCTTGGGATATGTTGACTGTTTTGTGCAATGGCTGCACAGTTTTATGTTTTTATGTGTTTTATTGTCTTTTGCTGCCATGTGTTCAATGCAGTTTTGCCTCTGTCTTTGGAGATAATTGGATTACTTCCCAATTATCTCCAGGATAGAAGACTCTGTGGAACTGGTTTTGGGCAGAAAAAACACGCTTCCTTTGGTCACAAAGGACTACGATCTATCTTTTGAACCATTGGACCAATTTGTATGAATTTGACATATGTTTGTATTTGGAGTATGCTGATTCTGAAAATGTAAGTTATGTGAATGTGATGCATACTTTTCAAGTTATGAATAATGTGGGAAAATTGTATTTCTCTGCTTGTGCTAATTACATTACCCATTGTGTAAGGTAATTGAATCACAGGCAGAGGGGAGGAATTTGTGTGGGAGTGTATGAGTGTATTGTATGTGTTTATTGGTTGTGTTCCAAAACCCTGTGGGTGGTACTATGTGTAAGAATGTGTACATAAGCACAATAAACCCACAGCTCTGACTGTTCACTGCTTGACCCTCAACACGGAGCTTTGTTTCGTTCTTGGGGGGATTTATTGTATGCTGTTCCAGTTTGACTGCTAGGAGTGTAAACCTATTCATATGGTTTTTCCTATTCGGCTGTTTACAGCATTCATATGGTTTCCTGTTCGGCGGATTGGTGTTCTGCAGTAGCTGTGCCTGTGTCTCTGGAAGGGAAGATCTACTAAACGGCGGTTTAACCCTTTTATGCCTGGGGGTGCCGTTACATGCCCATTTACAAGAAAGGTAATAGGGAGGAGTCGGGCAACTATAGGCCAATAAGCCTTACTTCAGTAGTGGGGAAAGTGATGGAAACCATGTTAAAGGATAGGATTGTTGAACATCTAAAAACACATGGATTTCAAGATCAGAGACAACATGGGTTTACTTCAGGGAGATCATGCCAAACTAATCTTATTGATTTTTTTGATTGGGTAACTAAAATTATAGATTAGGGTGGTGCAGTAGACATTGCTTACCAAGATTTCAGTAAGGCTTTTGACACTGTTGCACATAGAAGGCTTATCAATAAACTGCAATGTTTAAGTTTGGATTCCAATATTGTTGAATTCCAATATTGTTGAATGGGTAAGGCAGTGGCTGAGTGACAGGCAACAGAGGGTTGTAGTTAATGGAATATATACTAAGCTTGGACTTGTCACCAGTTGGGTACCTCAGGGATCTGTACTTGGACCCATTCTCTTTAATATTTTTATTAGTGATATTGCAGAAGGTCTTGATGGTAAGGTATGTCTTTTTGCTGATGATACTAAGATATGTTGTTATGGGCAAATGCAAATATTACAAGTTTTAGAATGAAATGTTGTATTTCTTAAACTGTGTACTTTGTCTTTAAGAGATATTGCAAACTGACAAGGTGTTAGACATGGAACATATTGTTTTTCATAGATGTTTCTTTAAGCAATAACCTCAGTGCATAATATGTTTGCGCCGTTTTGTCCCAGACGAATTACAATAACAATAATGCATAAACAAGCTTCAAGGATATACTACGACACTTGCAGTACACAATATACTGTGGTAACCCCAAGTTAATGGAACTTCCCCAAATCCGGGAATCTCCCACGACTGCGCACTTACGACTTAGTATAAACAACAGATAAGCTATTCAGACTTTAAGATGCCATCTTGAACTAAGTCAGGAAAATTTCCGTGACGTATACACCCTTTAGTTATGGCCTTGTATGTTTGCCAAGTTAAGGGAGGTCCTAAAATGAATAAAGTAAAAGAAGTGGTACTTTTTCATATATGAACTATGGTAACTCTAAAATGACGACACCTAAGGTATAAATAGGTGTACTTTTAAATTTTAAGAGACAGAGGAGAGACTTGGAGACAGACGCTGCTCCATCTTAAAATGACAGAGAGGCTGACATGATGCCATGTTCAGAAGGGTATGTTAACCTATTAATGATATTTGCAAGCATGTAATTTAAATCTTATAAACTCTGCTATAATGGATTTTATATTTTTATATAATAAATATCCAAAAGACAATCTTGCTTCCAAGACAATCCTTATTTTATATTGTATTCTCAATTATTTATATATGTTAAATAGAGGATCTCTTACACTATATAAAATTATGGCTAAGATATCTGTATGGTTAGCCCTACTAAGTTCTATGCTTTAAGACATTATAGTGGTAAATAAGGGAACCACACACGGTTACAATGTAACAGGGTTGATTTTCCAGGAGGGATAAGCCAAATGGCAAATGATTTAGGTAAACTAGAAAAATGGTCAGAATTGTGGCAACTGACATTTAATGTGGATAAGTGCAGATAATGCATCTTGGACGTAAAAACCCAAGGGCAGAGTACAGAATATTTGATAGAGTCAACATATGAGGAAAGGGATTTAGGGGTGATTATTTCTGATGGTAGGCAGACAATGTAATAGAGCAGCAGGAAATGCTAGCAGAATGCTTGGTTGTATAGGTAGAGGTATTAGCAGTAGAAAGAGGGGAAGTGCTCATGCCATTGTACAGAACACTGGTGAGACCTCACTTGGAGTATTGTACGCAGTACTGGAGACCGTATCTTCAGAAGGATATTGATACCTTAGAGAGAGTTCAGAGAAGGGCTACTAAACTGGTTCATGGATTGCAGGATAAAACTTACCAGGAAAGGTTAAAGGATCCTAACATGTATAGCTTGGAGGAAAGACGAGACAGGGGGGATATGATAGAAACATTTAAATACATAAAGGGAATCAACACAGTAAAGGAGGAGACTATATTTAAAAGAAGAAAAACTACCACAACAAGAGGACATAGTCTTAAATTAGAGGGACAAAGGTTTAAAAATAATATCAGGAAGTATTACTTTACTGAGAGGGTAGTGGATGCATGGAATAGCTTTCCAGCTGAAGTGGTAGAGGTTAACACAGTAAAGGAGTTTAAGCATGCGTGGGATAGGCATAAGGCTATCCTTAATATAAGATAAAGCCAGGGACTAATGAAAGTATTTAGAAAATTGGGCAGACTAGATGGGCCGAATGGTTCTTATCTGCTGTCACATTCTATGTTTCTATAAAGAAAAATTGTATACAGAGAATTTCCTAAAAAAGTGTACCTGCCTTTCAATAGGCTTTGATTGACAAGTCACAAAACAAGGAGTAGAGTCAGCGCTAATCAGGAAGGCAGCAGTCCCAAACAAGGACTCCCTCTAATGTCCCTGGAAATAAATAGACAAAGCAAGAAAATAGGGGATGGGTCTGCACCACTGTGCACAACAGGTAATGATATTAAGTCCAATAGGATCTATATCGTTATATCCAAAGTTCTACTTTATACGATATCCAGAAGATGTCAATGACTTGGAGGATAACCCAAATATATAAAATTAGAAGAGTTCTTACTTACAGTTGACAGAGCTTAATCCAGCTCTGGTGTGAATGGCTAACAGCGGTATTATCCCTGCTTGCAGGATATACCACAAGTGTCCTCTTCTATGTAGTGGCAGGTAACCAAGTTGGAAATAAAAATGGAAACAATAATGGTGCAGTATGTTCCACACATGCGATAAAAGATATAAAATATAATAGATACACTCACATTCGGTAGAGCTTCAGCTAGTTCTAGTTTGTTAGGCGTGCAGCGGTATGATCCCCGCTTGTAGGATATGAGATAAGTGATCTTGACGCGAATATTAGTAGCTCGGAGAGAAGATAAAACAGCGATAGTGCTCTCAAAATCTTTGGTGATAAAATAAAATGATAAAATATACTCACAATATATAGGGCAGATTAACTGCTCTTTGTAACAGCGTAGGTGGTATGATCCACACCTAGGATTCTTTGGAGTATTATATCCAGGAAATAAAAACAATAAAAGAAGTATACAGAATTAAATATATGTAAAAGCCAGGTAGTAGTAAAAGATGATGGTTTCAACGTAAAAATTACCAAAATCTTTTTATTAACAGTATATAAAAACAGTAAAAGTATACATATATTTTTACTGTTTTTATATACTGTTAATAAAAAGATTTTGGTCTGGATTAAGCTCTGTCAACTGTAAGTAAGAACTCTTCTATTTTTATATATTTGGATTATTCTCCACGTCATTGACATCTTCTGGATATCATATAAAGTAGAACTTTAGATACAACGATATAGATCCTATTGGACTTAATATCATTATCTGTCGTGCACAGTGGCACAGACCCATCCCCCATTTTCTTGCTTTGATTGACAAGTACTCAATAAAGCAGAAGCCAAGTGAAAGGAGACAAGGGAAATAAGGTGAAATAATTGTTTTAAGGAGAAAGGAGGGAAGGAGAAAGAGAAGGAAAGAGAGAAGGGAAAGAAAGAGAGAAATGGGGAGAAAGGGAAGAAAAAAACATACAAATAAAGATTTGGTCAATAAACTAAACAATTGAGAGAAGAGAATAATATGACACCAAAGGAAACTCAACACAATACAAAGAATACGCAAACCATGACAGCAACAGCCCAAAAAAACACCATGAAGCATTTTTTTTACAGATTTGGCTGGAGTGGAAGAGACTAACAAAGCGGTCCCACAAATATCTATAAGATATTTTTCCCTCCCACAGCTATCAAGTCCTGTAGACTCTGAAACATCAGATGATTTAGACCTTAAAGCTATCTTATCTCAGTTGCTCTCAAAATCTGACCTTGCAGGCATGGTGAAAAAATTTGAGAATAGCTTCAGTGATAAACTGAACTAGCAATTTACAACACTTAGGAGCAAGAGTGCAAACTCTAAAAGAAGATGGAGAAACAATGACTACTGATTGGTCAGCTATGCAGGAAGAGATGCAAAAGCAAAGAGAAATGCTTCTGAACTTCCAGAGGAGACTAGAAGACATTGATAACAGAGGATGACAAAATAATTTAAGGATTAGGGGGTTCTCTGAGACCCCTGAAAAAAATAAAAATAAAAACGAATTGGAACAAAGGGTACAATTTGTTTAATCAAATTCTGCAGAAGCCCACAGACAATTGTATTAAAATGGAAAGGATTCATAGAGCATTAAGGCCTAAAAAAATTTCCTCAGAGATCCCGCTGGATATTATTTGCAGAATTTACCACTTTTCCTTGAAAGAAGATATTTATTGACTGGCTTTTTGAAGGCACTGAAATTATGATATTCCAAGATTTGCCTTTATTAACACTTCAAGCTCGCAGAGCCCTCAAACCCATAACTATTGCTCTTACAAGTAGAGGCATTCAGTATTGGTGGTTGTACCCTTTTGCTCTAGAAACATCTTATCAAGGCAAGAATTTATCTATTGTTACATCAGCAGATGTCCTAGCTAACCAAAAAACTATTGATCTCCCAAGAAGACGTGGAAGATTGGACAGGGCTTCAACAAGAAACTTAACAGAAACTCCTATCAAGATCAAAATCTCAAAAGATGACAAAAAAGAACAGCAACTCAAATTTGTCCACCGGAGATTCCATTCATCCACCTGGAGGAAAATGTAATTAGTAATTTAAGGGATTACTCCCTCCCTTTTTTCCTTTTTTTTTCTTTTTCTTGTGACTGCCTAATTCCAATTTGGACTAATCTCAAACTTGACTCCTTTAAGTCCACAAATTCTACCTTGTACTTGTGGGCAATGTTCAGCCTAGACAAGTATAGCACCATTTATTTTGTGTGTATATTATTATTTTTGTTTTTATATTTAGATTTTTTTCCCTCTTTCTACTTTTTTTTAAATTATGTTTTCTTGTGTAAGTGGTTGTTGTTTATATTTAAGCCTTATTCACCATAGTAAAGCTAGGTCAAAGACGATTAGAGAACGCCAAGTCTAGAGCTAGATCTTCCTTGGTTGGGATTAATGGTATACTTTAAGATTATGACACTAAATGTTCGCGGTCTTCATAGCCCAGAAAAACAAACAATATTTCTAAAGGATTTATATAGGAAAGCTCCCAATGTGTACTTTGTTCAAGAGACACACTTTAAGGAAGGCCATGCTCCTATTACTAGATCAAAACATATATCACAGGCCTATTACAGTAACTACCATGGTAGTAAGTCACTAGGAATAGCAATATTTTTTACTTATAATGCTATGTTTTCATCAAAAGAATGTTGTTTCGATCTAGAATGTAGATTTCTCTTTGTTAATGGATTACTAAATAATACTATGTTCTCTTTCGCTAATTTTTATGCCCCCAATACTAATCAAGTACAATTCATAAGGTGTACTCTTAAGCATTTAGAGACATTTGCAGATGGAATTGTAGCATACTGCTCGACCAAACATTAGACAGTACCAACAGGGGGAGAGATATAGCAAGACAACAACATATGCTATTACAAGAGATTTTATTTTCTCATCAATTATATACACTTGGTGGATAATTCATCCACAAGGTAAAGATTACACATTTTACTCACATACAGCTAATAGCTACTCCAGGCTTGATATGCTTTTCATACCACATAGACATTTAAACCTATTACAAGACGCTAGGATAGGCAGTATTACTTGGACAGACCATGCCCCAGCTTTTATACCATTACAACTACAAGGGACTATGCATCAAAACACCAAGTGGTGCTTAAACGAGACCGTCTTGGACGATCAGAGAGTAAGGGAAGAGGTAAAATCTACAAGTGAGTTTTATTTTAAGGAAAATACAACCACTTAGTCTTCAGCCCAGTGGGTATGGGAAGCCCATAAAAGGGTAGTTAGGGGTATTTTGATAAACTGGGGATCCCACTTAAAGAAGGAGAGATCTGCGAAGATATAGCTATTGCAACAACAGATCCAAGTGGAAGAGAGAGCTCATAAAATTAACCCCACATCTGACATTTTTAACCAATTTGCGTATAGAGCTGCGGAATATACTTAACATTCAGGCGTGCCGTGCTATCCAACTAACAAGGAGTAGACTCTATTCTAACGGGAATACGTGTGGGAAAGCACAGGCTCTCAAATCTAAATATCAAACGTCATATATAACAAAAATTGTTGATCATAAAAATATCCAACAAGGATTTAGTTCCTATTATAAAACACGATATAATCTACCA
The DNA here is from genome assembly GCA_933207985.1 of Pelobates cultripes. Taxonomy (NCBI): domain Eukaryota; kingdom Metazoa; phylum Chordata; class Amphibia; order Anura; family Pelobatidae; genus Pelobates; species Pelobates cultripes. The sequence continues at coordinate 126,927,513 of OW240915.1, read as the reverse complement.
GATTTAGCGAGTAAGTCAGAAGATAATATAATTTATTTGAAGAAGTACTTCCCACAAGTAATATCAAGGGATATAGTTGAAAAATTGGAAATCGCCTTTACCAAAGAGGAATTAGTAGAAGCAATAAGTTCAACTGCTCTGGGAAAGAGTCCAGGGCCTGATGCACTTACAATTCGATACTTTAAAACATTTTTGTTGGTAATAGATCGTTTTTTCTTCAGGCTTTTAATACTCTGTCGCCAGAAACTACCTTCTTTAGTGAGGGCCCAAATAACAGTTATACCAAAACCAGGAAAGAACCACCTGAATTGTAGTAGTTATAGACCAATATCTTTGATAAATGTTGATTTGAAATTATTTGCTAAAATGTTGGCAGCTTGCTTCAAGCCCATTCTGCCTGGACTGGTCCACTCCGATCAAGCAGGATTTGTCCCTAGACGAGAAGCCAGAGATAACACAACAAAAGTTATTAATATGATACATGGCACCTCCGCCTTTGACAGAGTGAGCTTGTCCTATCTATTTAAAATTTTAGAGGCATTGGGGCTTGGGGCAAGATTTAAATATTTAAATATTGGATCTGTTCTTTATATTTTGACCCTTCCACTACTGTATGGATTAATGGGCAAATCTCCCCTCCCTTCTCAATAAGGAATGGAACCAGACAGGGTGTCCTTTATCACCCCTGTTGTTCGTTCTGGTAATGGAGCCCTTTCTTCAATCGATTTGTAATAATCATCAGATTAAGGGTTTTAACTATCAGAGAGGGGAGATGAAAACTACTGCATCTGCAGATTATGTTTTTGTCTTTGACTGACCTGGTGCACTCTCTACCTTATGTGATGAAATAAAGAAACAGAAACATTTTGTGCTCTATCAAATGTTAAGGTTAATCTAGACAGTAGAGTTGAGCGGACACCTGGATGTTCGGGTCCGGCGGGTTCTGCCGGACTTCAGAAAAAGTCCGGGTTCGGGATCGAACTTGACCTCGAACTTGACCTTGAACCAGAACCCCATTAAAGTTAATGGGGACCCGAACTTTTGGGCACAAAAATGGCTCTAAAAAAGTCCTGGAAAGGGCTAGAGGGCTGCAAAAGGAAGTAAAATAGGGGTAAGAGTAGGACAAGTGCCCTGCAAACAAATTTGGAAAGGGAAATCAGTTAAAATGACATAAAATACATAAAATAAGCAGCCGCTTAGTAGATAACTCCCTAATTCCCACGGTATTAGGGAGGTATCTACCAAAAGGCTGAAAGACCTAAATTGGTCTTTCAGCCAAATTTACTAATATTAAGAAAAGATTACTTAGTATTAGTAAATAAAACCCCTACTCGCTATCCAGCGAGTAAGGGCGTGTCTAGTAAACAGTGAGCAGCCAGTGGCTGCTCACTGTAAAAAAAACAAAAAACAACTTATTGCCCCCACCCCTGTGCGATGGGTGGGGGCCCTAAATAGGAATGTGGAGGGGGGAGTCTACTGTCCTCCCCCCTGCCCAAACCCCTGCACGGTGGGTGGGAGCCCTAAATAACAATAAGGGGGGGAACTACTGTCCTCCCCCCAGCCCCCACTCCTGCGCGGCAGGTGGGGGCCCTAAATAACAATAAGGGGGGACCTGCTGTCTTCCCCCAAGACCCCCACCCCTGTGCAACAGGTGGGGCCCTAAATAAGAATGTGGAGGGAGGGACTTACTGTCCTCCCCCTCGGCCCCCACCCCTGAGTGGTGGGTGGGGGCCCTAAATAACAATAAGGAGGGACCTACTGTCCTCTCCCATGGCCCCCACCCCTGAGTGGTTGGTGGGGGCCATAAATGAGAATGTGGGGGGAACCTACTGTCCTCCTCCCTGCCCCTGAGTGGCAGGTAGGGGCCCTAAATAACAATAAGGGGGGCCTACTGTCCTCCCCGCCGGCCCCCATCCCTGCACGGCGGGTGGGGGCCCTAAATAACAATAAGGGGGAACTACTTTCCTCCCCCTGGCCCCCACTCCTGCGCAGCGGGTGGGGGCCCTAAATAACAATAAGGGGGGACTTGCTGTCTTCCCCCCCCTGGTCCCCACCCCTGAGCGGTGGGTGGGGGCCATAAATTAGATTTTGGGGGGACCTACTGTCCTCCCCCTGGCCCCCACCCCTGCGTGGCGGGTGGGGGCCCTAAATAACAATAAGTGGGGGACCTACTGTCCTCCCACCTTGTCACCACCCCTGAGCAGTGGGTGGGGGCCATAAATAAGAATGTGGGGGGGAACTACTCTCCTCCCCCTGGCCCCCACTCCTGCGCAGCGGGTGGGGGCCCTAAATAACAATAAGGGGGGACTTGCTGTCTTCCCCCCCGGTCCCCACCCCTGAGCGGTGGGTGGGGGCCATAAATAAGATTTTGGGGGGGACCTACTGTCCTCCCCCTGGCCCCCACCCCTGCATGGTGGGTGGGGGCCCTAAATAACAATAAGGGGGGGATCTACTGTCCTCCCACCTGGTCACCACCCCTGAGCAGTGGATGGGGGCCATAAATAAGAATGTGGGGGGGAACCTACTGTCCTCTCCCCCCAGCCCCCACCCCTGAGTGCTGGTTGTGGGCCATAAATAAAAATTGGGGGGAACTAATGTCCTCCCCCCTGGGCCCCACCCCTGAGCGGTGGGTGGGGGCCATAAATAAAAATTGGGGGGACCTAATGTCCTCTCCCCGGCCCCCACCCCTTAACGGAGGGTGGGGACCATGAATAAAAATTGGGGGGGCCTACTGTCATCCCCCCTGGCCCCACCCCTGCACGGTGGGTGGGGGCCCTAAATAAAAATGTAACGCCCCCAAGGTGACTAGGGGTCCCCAAACCCCTTGTCACCTCCCCAAAAAAATGACCCCACCTTCCCCCCTCATCCTAAAAATAATGAGGGGGGACCCTTATCTAAATACCTGTAAAAAAAAAAAAATAGACTTACCATTTGATGTCTTCTTTCTTCTAAACTCTTCTTTCCAAAGAACTTTACCACGCTGTGCAAAATGACACAGAGCACTCTGATTGGATGGATTTCAAACTTACCAATCAGAGTGCTCTGTGTCATTTTACACAGCGTGGGAAAGTTCTTTGGAATTTCCCCACGCTGTGTAATTTAACTCATAACACTCTGATTGGTGGATTAAGTAACCAATCAGAGTGTTATTAGTCAAATTACACAGCATGGGAAAATACCAAAGAACTTTCCCACGCTGGGTAAAATGACACAGAGCACTCTGATTGGCTGGATTTCAAACTAACCAATCAGAGTGCTCTGTGTCATTTTACACAGCGTGGGAAAGTTCTTTGGAAAGTTCTTTGTACCTTTCTTGAAGCCTTGGCTCATGTATGGGGAATTGGAGAACTACACTCTGGGGATTGCTATAATCACTATACTCCCCAGGGTATGATCACTAAGAGCTTGTTCCTGTTCCTGCGACGCTCTCTGGGGAAAGAGAGGTTCACCCACTGGAAGCTGGATCCTGGCCTTGGGTCCAGGGTGGGTGGAGACAGCGAGACCCCGGCGCAGCTGCATCGCTGGAAGTGGGGTCTGCAGTGCTGATGGTGTCGGTTGGAGTGCTTGGAGTCCTCAGCGAGCACTAGGAGCATCGATTGGCGGAGGTACTCAGTCGGAGTGCCAGCGGTCCGTCACAGACACAAGTTCCAACAGTGGAACAGTGGGTGGAGAAAGTAGAAAATACTAGAGAAATTAAGGAGCTACATTGGATGGCCAGGGGTTGTAACCAAAAATATAATAAAATATGGGATATGTGTTAAGAATACTGGAAAGACTATTTAAAAATCGACCAGTGTATGATTGCCAATTAAGGTAAATATAAAAAGGATTTGTGTTGGAGATAGAAACTGTATATTTTGTTTGTATACATTGGAAATCTATATCTACAGAAAGATTATTAAATGTGAATAGATGTATGATAACTGTGAACTCTGACTAAATTAGCAAATTGATTACTTGTGACTGGCGTGATCAAGTTCTCTTCCTATGTTTGTATGAAAATGGTTTTAACACTTTGAGATATGTGCTTTTACATATCTTTGAGGTAAAGAATGCACAAGCAACTTATATCCTAAACAGTAGCGAATAAGGGATAACAACACATGAGAAGGATTTGGGAATTGTTATAGATAACAAACTAGGCAATAATATGCAATTAGGAAACAAAGGTGATTTGCGCACACAGAAATCTTTGGTTTGCCTTACAAACACAAATTCTTGGTAAGAATACAGTTCTTCTTCTCTCTCCTATATTAAACAGATTAAACAACACACATAGTGTAATCTGTATACAAAGTGTATTTATATATGGAGATATTTAACAAACTCACAATTTTCAGAGCTGAATAATAATAGTTGGCACATATCATCTCATCAAGGAGATATTTATGTAGTTCGTCCACTGATCACACTTCTCAGGAACTCGGTACTGCCACAGAACAATAGCTCCAGAGTCCAATGTGAACGTTTAACCCCTTAAGACCGCCGGGCGTAATAGTATGCCCACCGGTCTTTCTTTACTTACCTGGTCACCAGCGATCCCACGCTGGTGATCTCGATTGGGGGGACTCCCAGGGAGCCCCCCGCGGCACATCCGACCCCCTGGCAGCCCCCCCGGCCATGTGAGAGTGAGGTCCTTGCATGGACCTCACAATCACATGGCCGGGATAGCTGCCTATGCTGTAATGACAGGTAGTCCTCCTGCTGGCTGGAAATAAAATAAAATTAAATTAAAATAAGTTAAAAAGTGTAAAAAAAATGTATACTTAGATCATATATATTATATATATGATCTAAGTATATATATATACACATATACATACACACATGTACACTGTATAGCTGTATTTTACTATTAATATATATATAGTTATATATATATATTAATATCAAATTACAAGTAGACTGATACTGATTAAATATATATATATAATTATTGTTATATATTTATTTATATATAATATAAAAAAATGTAATATGTAAATACGTTAAAAAACAAAATAAAATAAATTTAAAAAAAATTAAAAAATATATAGATGTGTGTTATTTCGTTTTAACTGTATTGTGATTTTAATATATATATATAAAAATACATGTAGAATGAAATAATATATATATCTACATACATAAATATATATCACTATATATATACCTATATATAAATAAAAATATTTAAAAAATATATATATATATACACATATAGGTTCACATACGTATATATATACATATATTAATTCTACATATATATTTATGTAATATTTTTACATAATTAGGTATCTTAATTAATTACAATTAGCAGGACATGCCTGACAACCCATGTCGAAAGTAAAGGGAATTTAATTTGCTAGCACTATATTTAACCCTATAACTTTCCAAGACACCATAAAACCTGTATATGAGGGCAGGCCCGGACTGGCCATCGGGCACAGCGGGCAAATGCCCGGTGGGCCGCGGTGTCCGTGGGGCCGAGGCCGGCAGGGGAGGTCCCAGGATCTCCCCTGCCGGTCTATGCAGGGCCGGCACTCTCCTAGCGCCGGCCCCGCTGTTTGTCACGACGGGCCGGTGGGGAGATCAAGGATCTCCCTGACCGGCCCACATGCGGCCGCCGGCGGGGAGAGAGGGGATGGAGCCAGCCAGGCTGGAGAGAGGACCCGGCGGAGCTCTAACTTGCAGCTCCGCCGGGTTCCTCTCGCGAGATCCGGCACGTTGCCATGGCAACAACCGGATCTCGCGAGAGTGAACTCTAACCTCACAGGCTAGAGTTCACTCACCCACGAGGACCACCAGGGAACACCGCGTGCCGGACCCCCCCTCCCAGTCCCAGCGTGCCGGTCCCCCCCTCCCTTCCAGGCTAAAGGTAAGAAGGGAGGGGGGGAGGAGGAAGAATAATGACTTTTTTGTTTTGTTTTGTTTTTTTATTTACCCCCCCCTACACACACACACACACACACACAATAACATTTATACAGCACTCTCACACACAGCACTCTCACACACAGCACTCTCACACCCATCACACACAGCACTCTCACACCCATCACACACAGCACTCTCTCACACCCATCACACTCACAGCACTCTCACAGAGCACTCTCACACACACACAGCACTCTCACAGAGCACTCTCTCACACAGCACTCTCACACCATCACACACAGCACTTTCACACACACAGCACTCTCTCACAGCACTCTCACACCCATCACACTCACAGCACTCTCTCACAGAGCACTCTCACACAGCACTCTCTCACACCCATCTCACACAGCACTCTCACACAGCACTCTCACACCCATCACTCACACACGGCACTCTCACACCGCACCCCTCACACACAGCACTCTCACTCCGCACCCCTCACACACACACCGCACCCTCACACACACACATACTGCACCCCTCACATACACACAGAACCCCCCCAACACACTGCACCACACACATACACAATACTTCCAAATATATATATATGTATATATATATATATATATATATATATATATACATACACACACATATACATATACATACACACACACACTACACTCTTAAAGGACCACTCTAGCCACCCAGACCACTTCAGCTTAATGAAGTGGTCTTGGTGCCAGGTCCTTCTAGGGTTAACCCATTGTTTTATAAACATAGCAGTTTCAGAGAAACTGCTATGTTTATCAATGGGTTAAGCCTTCCCCCAAAGCCTCTAGCAGCTGTCTCATTGACAGCCGCTAGAGGCGCTTGCGTGCTTTTCACTGTGAAAATCACAGTGAGAGCACGCAAGCGTCCATAGGAAAGCATTATAAATGCTTTCTTATGCGACCGGCTGAATGCGCGCGCAGCTCTTGCCGCGCGTGCGCATCGGAGGAGGAGAGCTCCCCACACGGCGCTGGAAAAAGGTAAGTTTTAACCCCTTTCCAGAGCCGGGCGGGAGGGGGTCCCTGAGCCACATATGCATCACATTACACCACAAACACAACACGACTAAAACCGACCTTATTACACAATACCACACCACGACCAGCTCACTCTACACACACGCAATACCACAAGCAGGCTCCAAACACATGCACAATACTCTTTCCTGGCCTTTTGTCTCCTGGTATCCATTTATAAAGACACCAGAGACAAGTTGCAAGGAAACACAGTGCAAGCATGTTATTAATTTTGCTTGCAGTGCAGAACAAATACAGGACTTTTTTCTCATGCTAGAGCTCTTCAGCAGAGCTCTGCGCATGGTCTGCCCTGGAAGAGCATTGAACCAACATGCTCACTTTGAGAGAAGGGCGTGTTTGTCATTGGTGATGACAAAACACACCTCCTCTGCACCGCCCCCTTTTTAGTGGGCCGCTGTGTTAAAAAAATGCCCTGGCCGAATTTTTCTCCCAGTCCGGCCCTGTATGAGGGGTACTATTCTACTCGGGAGACTTTGCTGAACATAAATATTAGTGTTTCAAAACAGTAAAGTGTATTACAATGATGATATTGCCAGTAAAAGTGAAGTTTTTTGCCTTTTTGATGCACAAACAGCACTTACACGGACGATATTATTGCTGTGATAGTTTTTACTGTTTTGAAACACAAATATTTGTGTTCAGCGAAGTCTCCCAAGTACAACAGTACCCATCATGTACAGGTTTTATGGTGTTTTCAAAAGTTACAGCGTCAAATATAAGGCTTGCGTTTCATTTTTTTCACATTCGCCAGATTGGTTACGGTGCATTTGAGATCCTATGGTAGCCCAAGAATGAAAATTACCCCTATGATGGCATACCATTTGCAATAGTAGACAACCCAAGGTATTGCAAACGGGGTATGTCCAGTCTTTTTTAGTAGCCACTTAGTCACAAACACTGGCCAAAATTGGCGTTTTTTGCATTTTTCACACAAACAAATACTAACGCTAACTTTGGCCAGTGTTTGTGACCAAATGGCTACTAAAAAAGACTGGACATACCCCATTTGCAATACCTTGGGTTGTCTACTATTGCAAATGGTATGCCATTATGGTTGTAAATTTCATTCCAGGGCTACTATAAAGTCCCAAAGGCAACGTAACCAATCTGACGAATTTCAATTTCAAATGTAACGTGCTATATTTGACCCTGTAACTTCCCAAAACGCCATAAAATCTGTACATAGGGGGTACTGTTTTACACGTGAGACTTTGCTGAATACAAATATGTGTATTTTATTGCAGTAAAAGCAAACAGTATTATGACATTGACAGTTAAAATGTCATGTAGAACCAAAATTTTTTTTATAAATCTTATTTTCTCGCATTTTTTTCATATTAAATTATGTTTCATAGGTAAATATTTGATATTAAATGAAAGCCCTGTTTCCCCTGAATAAAATGATATATAATAAGGGTGGGTGCATTTACTATGAAAGAGGTGAATTACAGTTGGACAGACATGCAGCACAAATGCCAGGTTTTGTTTACATTTTGTTTCGTTCACAACGTGTACATTTGGATCTGTCCTGAAGGGGTTAACCCCTTCAGGACGGAGTCAATAGTACACGTTCTGATCAAAACAAAAACTGGAATTTGCGCTATATGTCTGTTCAACCGTAATTCACCTCTTTCATATTAAGTGCACCCACACTTATATCATTTAGTTCAGCAGACACTTGGCCTTAATTCCTCATGAACTATTCATAATTGAAACATAATTTATTATGAATAAATTTTAAAAAACTGTGAGAAATTAAGATTTAAAAAAAAAATTTGTAGACATTTTAGCTGTAAATGTCATAATACTGTTAGCTTTAACTGCAAAAAAAACCCACATATTTGGATTCAGCAAAGTCTCACGAGTACAACAGTACCCCATTAACAGTTTTTTATGGTGTTTTGGAAAGTTACAGGGTCAAATATAGCACATTCCATTTTTCAGTTTTTTCAAATTGAAATTTGCCAGATTAGTAATGTTACCTTTGAGACCGTGTGGTAGCCCAGGAATGAGAATTACCCCCATGATGGCATACCATTTGCAAAAGTAGACAACCCAAGGTATTGCAAGTGGGGTATGTCCAGTCATTTTTAGTAGCCACTTAGTCACAAACACTGGCCAAAGTTAGCGTTCATATTAGTTTTTGTGTGAAAAAAGCAAAAAACAAAAACAAATATTTGGCCACTATTTGTGACTAAGTGGCTACTAAAAATGACTGGACATACCCCATTTGCAATAACTTGGGTTGTCTACTTTTGCAAATGGTATGCCAGCATGGGGGTAATTCTCATTCCTGGGCTACCATACGGTCTCAAAGGCAATGTGAAAAAAATGAAATGCAAGCCTTTTATTTGACTCTCTAACTTTCCATAACGCCATAAAACCTGTAAATAGGGGGTACTGTTATATTTGGGAGACTTCACTGAACACAAACATAAGTGTTTCAAAACAGTAAAACATATTACAACAATAATATCGTCAGTAAAAGTGCTGTTCATGTGCAAAATGCAGAAGAAACTTCACTTTTACTAAATATATAATCGTTGCAATACATGCTACCATTTTGAAACACTAATATTTGTGTTCAGCAAAGTCTCCCGAGTAAAACAGAACCCCCCATGTACAGGTTTTATGGTGTCTTGGAAAGATACAGGGTTAAATATAGTGCGTGCAAATTAAATTCTCTGCACTTTCTGCCTGGGTTGTCAGGCATGTCAATCAAATTTTTATTAATTAAATCCAGTGGCGTACACATGACCCATGGGGCCCCGGTGCAAAAATTGATCCGTGGGCCCCCCCCACCCGGCGCGCAGGCAGGGCCGCAACACATGGCGGTGGGCACCTGGTCGCAGGGCTGCGACCCCTGCGACTGCGGTATGTACGCCAGTGCATGCAGATGCACACACACTTAAAGGACCACTCTAGGCACCCAGACCACTTCATCTTAATGAAGTGGTCTGGGTGCCAGGTCCAGCTAGGGTTAACCCATTTTTTCATAAACATAGCAGTTTCAGAGAAACTGCTATGTTTATGAATGGGTTAAGCCTTCCCCTATTTCCTCTAGTGGCTGTCTCATTGACAGCCGCTAGAGGCGCTTGCGTGCTTCTCACTGTGATTTTCACAGTGAGAGCACGCCAGCGTCCATAGGAAAGCATTATGAATGCTTTCCTATGTGACCGGCTGAATGCGCGCGCAGCTCTTGCCGCGCGTGCGCATTCAGCCGACGGGGAGGAGAAGAGGAGGATCGGAGGAGGAGAGCTCTCCGCCCAGCACTGGAAAAAGGTAAGTTTTACCCCTTTTCCCCTTTCCAGAGCCGGGCGGGAGGGGGTCCCTGAGGGTGGGGGCACTGGAGAAAGGTAAGTGCTGAAGACACACACACACTCTCACTTACAGACGCATACACACTAGCTAACAGAGACACACTCAGCGACAGACATACATACACACTCACTTACAAAACATACACTCTCATTGACAAACACATACTCACTAACAGACATCAAACAGACTCACTAAGACACACACACTCACACTAACACTCACACTAACACTCACTCTAACACTCACACACACACTCACTCTAACACTCACACACACACACACTCAAACACTAACACTCACTCTAGCACTCACTCTAACACTCACACACACTCAAACACTCACACACACACACACACTCACTCTAACACTCACTCTAACACATGTTTTTTTTAATGTAATCCCCCCAGCCTCCTTACCTTTTGGAGTGCTGGGGGGATTCCCTGGGGTCCAGTGGTACTGCTGGGCTCCTGGGCGGGTGGCCGGTCGGGCAGGCGGGCGGGCGCGCGAGGGAGCACTCAGTGCTTCCTCTTCAGCTCCCTCGCGCGCCGCATAGGGATGCCGGCGCCGGCAGATGACGTCATCTTCCGGCTCCGGCATTAGTGCAGTGCGTGAGGGAGCTGAAGAGGAAGCACTGAGTGCTCCCTCGCGCGCCCGCCCGCCTGCCCGACCAGCCACCTGCCTCCCAGGGGAAGAGGCTGGCCCTGTGGCTACATACCGGGTCGCAGGGGCGGCCGGGCCCCCTGGTGGGCCGGGCCCGGTCGCAGCCGCGACCCCTGCGACCCTGGTATGTACGCCACTGATTAAATCACATAATTATGTTAAAAGATTACTTAAATATACACGTAGAATTTTAATATATATACATTTATATGTATTTACATTCTACGTGTATACTTATGTAGTTATTTATGTAATTATATATATTTATCTATATATAAATATTTGCAGTTATTTGTATTTTATATATAGATAGATATATACAGAATGTCATTCTAAATGTATTTTGTTATCAATATATATATATTGATAACAAATTACTGTTAGAATAAGATTGCATATGTTTGTATAATTCATCTAATTTTTTTTTAATATTTTATTTTATTTATTTATTATTGTAATTATACGTATATATATATAAACATAAAATATATATATATATGTATATATGTAACGTCATTCTAAGTGTATTTTAATACTAATATATGTGCTTATATTAACATAAAAATTTAATGCGGGACGGCATAGAATGCCGTAACGTCGTTAAGGGGTTAAGCTATATCAACCCTATCACTACCAAATAGGTTTGAACCGAATACGGCCCACCATCCCCAATATGGCGGCGTAGCTGGGTGCGAACACAATATCTTTCCCACCCAAAGATGTCAGCCACATAGTCTAGGTCTTTTTCACTTAATTTGCCGTGATAGCCGATATGTCACTTCCTGTGAAGTATTGACTTATATGCGTAGTATTGCATAGTCTCCTGCGTATTCTGGATACGTCACTTCCTGTGACATGTATCCTGTAACTCCAAATGTCATTTGATCAAACAGATAAGCATGACTCCATTTTCATAGAGGGCAAGAACACCCACAGTTCACATTACACGGAGGGATTAGATATAGTTGGAAAATGGACAATTAGAACGATAGTAAAATTATGTGAAAA
>OW240915.1:126784988-126915474 GCA_933207985.1 Pelobates cultripes | reverse complement strand
TGTATATAAAAAAAACAAAACAACATCGCACCGTTCTATAGAATTTCTTTAGATATAGTTTAATTACAACTGAAATTCCATTATTTTTATAATATGGGTAAACTGAGAAAGTGTGAACTTCTATTCTTTTTAGAATTTTTTTGTACACCCAAAACAAAAGAGCTAGTCATATACTTGCTATTAAAGTGAACACTTGGGAGATGTACCTCCCGAATGGAGCCAGACAGTGAATAACATACAAGGAATGTTCTTAAACCCAGTACCAGCTCGTGACAAGGCCTGCTCTCTGTCTTAGGTCTTACGTTTTGGAAAAGCTTAAGGAAATAAAAGAAGAAAAAAAAAACTTTCAACCTGACAACAAGTTCATGGCTGAAATATGCTCCTGTTTTAATTCAGCGCAGATGTGATCTCTAATGAAAGCATTATGGCTTAGCAGCTGTGTGGATGGTACGAACATTTTAAAAAGAATAAATTATTTAAAACACTTCTTTTCATTGTACAATTAAGTTTGACCTTTCCTGGGGTAAAACACTAAGATGGATTTGGTGACAGATTATATTTTTTACCACTTAGTGATACTCTGATACCGATTAGTCTATGTATCTTAAACACAAAGACAATACATTTGTGTTCAAAGGTGAATGCCAAATACTGGTAAGTTTAAGTTTGCAAAATGTTTGCACTGTTTGTAGATAAGAGCAGATATTCTAATACCACGGTCCCATTGACCTCAAAGGTCTTTATTGTCTGAATCCCAAACCAATATTTATACATACCAAAAGTTTCAGGATTTAAAGGACATTGTTTCCCATACCCAGACATGCAATACAAAAAACTATTTTTATTCTGTATTATTATTAGTGTTATATCACTTAAATAGATATGTCTATAAGCTGAAGGTAGGTCTACTTCTCACATAAACATGTAAATCAAGAATCCCTGCTGGGAAATCTACAGCAGAATAAACGTTTTTCATTCCCTTTGTTCGGCTGTCCATACCCATTGCTCGTTTACCGAACCACCATCTGTGTGTTCCATGGGTTCGCATCTTTTAACAACTGACCACCCCTGGCTGTTAACCGCTAATTACCTGTTAAAGAAAGTGTTTCCCCTGTGTGGCCGCTGTTCGTATTACCGAACGCACGTGTGCAAGCCAATGGCGGCCATTTTATCTCTCGAACTCGGGCAGTGGTACATGGTCATCGATGACCTGGAACTAAACTTTGGCTACTCAACACCCGGTAAACTGATACCGCTGCCCATCCAACTTCCAGACCCAGTAGGAGAACAGTGTTCGGGAGACCAAAATTACTGAACAGGGGGAACATTCGTATGCTAGCAGCCAAGGGGAGCCTTCATCAGCATTTGTGTGAGAACTCCCAAAAGAAGACCGGTCGAGCCTAAATTTCTCTGGAACTGTCTTGGGCTTCCCCTCGTGGCCGACCGGTCCAAGCTTCACTCGAATGGCATTCCCGAACCACCGAACGGATCTGAGTGATATTTTGACAAAGTGGGCGCTTAGATCCCAACTAATCGGTGGTGTGACTTTCGTGGGGTTCTGAAATATTAAAATGTGTTTTATATTGTATATTTTATGTACCTGAGAGATAATTGAATTAAAGAGTTGTCCTTACTCAATTATCTCTCAGCAAAGAGAAGGAGTCTGTGAACTGTTTACTTGTCCCCTGTCCCCTGTCCCCTCTCAGGTCCATCGGGAAATGCCCCTGGAATGTGATTTAAGAAACCCCTTGCATGGGGAGTTGCATAAAAGCCAGCAGTGGCTAAATAAAAATCAGTTGACTCCCAGTACTGTGTGTCGTCCAATTACTGGGGGTATTTTGCCTTGGATATTTGATTGCTGCAAGGATTCTACAGTGGAGATATTTATGCTGTATATTGGAGCTACGCTACAACATCTAGCTTTGGAATCTCTGTACCACCATCATGGGTTCTCTAGTGACATCTTGTTGGTGTGATCTTGTCACACAAATGTATGACTACTGCTTAAGACAACTTGGCTTTTGATATCTTAAAGAAACACTGTAGACACCCAGACCACTTCAGCTCAGTAAAGTGGTCTGGGCACAGTGTCCCTGAGCCCCACTCAGAGAAACTGCAATGTTAACATTGCATGGTAAAGCCTCTTTGCTGGATGTCTTCACAGTGCCATCTTAACATCATTATGGGCCCCTGGGCAAAGCAGTGAACTGGAGCCCTGCCTACACAACTCACAGGAATAAAAATGTAATTTATCAATAAAATTAAGCTTATATTTATTGGTACCTCCAACAAATGCAATACATGCATACAATATATACAGACAGACTGCTGAATACAGTCACACTGACTGCTGAATACACGCACACACACTGCTGAGTACACACACAGACTGCTGAATACATCCAGACAGACTGTTAAATACATAAACAGTCCGCTGAATACACACACATAAACACACACAAACAGAGACTGCTGAATACACACACACACAGACTGGTGAATATACGCAGACTGCTGAGTACACACACAGAGACTACTAAATACACACAGGCTGCTGAATACACACACATAGACTGCTGAATACACACTGACTGCTGAATACACACACACAACCACATAGACTATTAGCAGTTGTGCTAAATACACACAAACTGCTGAATACACACAGACTTCCGTAAGGGGTGTATGTCTTTGTGTGTAGGGATGCTGTGTGTGTGTGTGTGTGTGTGTGTGTGTGTGAGGGGTGCTGTGTGTGTGTGAGAGGGGTGCTGTGTGTGTGAGGGGTGATGTGTGTGTATGTGTGAGTGTTGCAGACTGTGAGGGGTGATGTGTGTGTGTGAGGTGCAGTATGTGTATGGAGAAAATCTTTTCTTGGTTGATTTTTTAAATAATGTACATTCATAAAATCTTTATTTCCACCCACCCTCCCCCCACCACCCTTATTCTAACCTTTGGTGAAGGAGGGGGTGACAGAGAAAGCCCTGGTTGTCCAGTGATGGTGATCTATAGCCGGCAACTCCTCTGGCTGCAAGCTGTCTCCTCTCCTACTGAGCTAAGCGTCATGTGGAGCATTGCCATGGCAATGTGCAGCAACCCTCCAAACAGCAGCCTCCATGTTCTCCCGCCCTCTCTCCCCTATAACAAAGAGCCTCTGGACCAGTGAGGGAGATCTTTGATCTCTCCACCGGCTCGAGAGGGCCCACGGCAAGAAAGCAGGGAGCTCTCCATGGGCCGGCATTGGAGATCAAAGGATCTCCCCTGTCGGCCTCGGAACATGGGTATCATGGTGGGCCCCCCATGCAGAAAGACGGCCCTGCATCCTCACACTTTGCATCCTGATATTATGTAAGCTCACAAGCCCTGTGGCATAGGGGAGGAAATTGGAAAACAACAGTAAATAGGGCTCTGGAATGAGGTAAACATGAGAAGAAAGGATACAAAGCCAGGAGGTTTTGATCGATACTTCTATTTATACATAGACGTACAGCTTTCTTTGATTTTTTTTTCTTTCTATAGATTTTATTTCCCCATGTTTATTTCTGTAAACTCAATTACTATCACTCATTAAAATCCACTAAATCCATTAGAGGAGCCATAACCAAAAGGAGCAAGTGATGTGGGGGCCCTGGACATGGTGGTACATAGGTTTTTCTCCGTCCTTGTCCCAGTTTCCATGCTGACACCTTCTCTTCCTCCTCTCTCCTCTTCTGTCTTTTCCGTAAACTCAGGCTGAGGGCACAAAAAAAGTGCACTTGTAGGGTGATGCTGCTGCCTGTGCCTGGGGCCACTCTGCTGAACTTCTGGCCAAGGTCACGGCTCATAGCCCAGGAAGGAGCCTTGGACGGGGGGGGGGCTCTTTGTCATTCCTGGTATGGGGCAAATGTATTGGTGCACGCCTGTCGCTGTTGATTGCACTGTATAACTGCCGTTTGTGAACATATTATGACTTACAATGCAACCCAGGGTACTATCTATTCTTTACTGCTTACTTTTCCACTGCCGTTATTTTTATTGTATAAAAAAAAAACTTTAAATAAAGATTTTTTTTTTTTAAATGCACTAAATCCATATCAGGAACCATAATATGTATAATACAATTTGGATACGTCTAAGATTCTATTTCTTAAAAACATCTTTTATATTAATGTGTCAATGCCCTTTAATATAATTTAGAGGCATTGCTTTCAAACAGAGACGGTGCTATTTGTCTTCTATCCGTAACACATTCCCCCTAACATAATCCTTCTGTAATGTCACTGTAAGAGTTAACAATAAACCGGTAGTGCAATATGTTTTTATTTAAAACATCTCCATGCCTGAATGTTGCAGGGCGAACAGTTACAACAGATATTTCAGAGCACTAAATTGATAGCATTCCTGGGCTATAATTTAGTCCTGACATCTGCCTGGCGAAGTATGGCACATATGTCATTTCTGTTAAAGGCGCTAGTCTACAAATGCAAATAGATTTCCCTCCTCTGCTGTGTTAGAAAAACAAGAACTATATGTGCTGGAAACATCTGCACACTTAGGTGCGGCAAAACCTATTTTATTTTTTTTATTCTTTTGTTATTTAAAATCCATTAGTAGCAGACACACACATACACTGTGGTTTTTGGCCAAGCAGTATGTTTGGTTTTTAGCATCTTCTAAATCATGCTCCATTATTAGTTTTGTCATAATATGATATGCAGTGTAAATATATAGTCTATCAAAGTTAAACGCTAATAATCAGTTTTTGAGAAGTGGAATGTGAGGGAATGTCAGCTGTATTAAAGAAGTGATAGTACAGGCAGGGCGACCAGATCCACCATGTTTCTAGGGACACATATCACATATATACATGAAAAGGATAGTCATGTAGAATTGAGATGAAGGTGTATTTGATTAAGCAATCAGACAATGAAGAATCTTGCAATTAAGCAATTAGGCAGTAGGCTCTTATTCAGAATATGCATCATACACACTGCAGGGCAACCCTTTTCATAAATATGAGAAACTTATATGTGTCCCTGTAAACATGGTGGATCTGGTCACCCTGAATACAGCTGTCAACATCGTCAGAATTAAAGGGACTCTAAAAGCACCCAGACTAAATCATCTCAGTGGAGTGGTGTGGGTGCTATGTCACTTCTGATTTCACCCTGCAGTTGAAAATATTGCCATTCTGCCATATTGTAATGAAAGAAATAGTTATGGTAGGGTGTGAAATTGCACTCTGTCCATTTAAGTAGTATGTAGCTTGGTGCAACATGACCATCAAGCTTGACAAAGACCGTGTAGGTCGAAACGTTGTGATGGAGTGGGTTCAATAAAATAGACTGGTTTGTACCTTGGAGTGCCTGGACCTTTCTTCTATTTTGTAATGACAGTTACTAGAATAATTTCCACAAAATAGTAGAGTTAAACTTCCTTTCAATCAGATGGTCTCAGAGAGAAAGTTACATTGTAAATGTTTTTTTCTTTACATAGCTTGATGCCAGGGTCAGTGTATAGTTATAAAGCAAATATGATAGATTGTAAGCTCATTTGAGCAGGGCCTTTTTTAACTTTTTTTTTCTTTTAATATTATTTTGTAGATTTGATTCATTTCAGGCCAAACAACAATTGTTTGGACAAATTTCCAAGCTTCCTGCCAAAATGTACACGAATGATGAAACAGTCAAAACACACAATTCTAAACATGTTCGGTTCGGGATTGTGGTTCTGAATTCCTCCGATGGGGTCAAAATAAAGATATGATTGATGGTAAAATAAATGACTGGTGGCGGGTAAAAGTTTACCATCAGGGTAGTGCAAAATATATACATAAGATTTTGTATACAGGGAGTGCAGAATTATTAGGCAAGTTGTATTTTTGAGGATTAATTTTATTATTGAACAACAACCATGTTCTCAATGAACCCAAAAAACTCATTAATATCAAGCTGAATATTTTTGGAAGTAGTTTTTAGTTTGTTTTTAGTTTTAGCTATGTTAGGGGGATATCTGTGTGTGCAGGTGACTATTACTGTGCATAATTATTAGGCAACTTAACAAAAACAAATATATACCCATTTCAATTATTTATTATTACCAGTGAAACCAATATAACATCTCAACATTCACAAATATACATTTCTGACATTCAAAAACAAAACAAAAACAAATCAGTGACCAATATAGCCACCTTTCTTTGCAAGGACACTCAAAAGCCTGCCATCCATGGATTCTGTCGGTGTTTTGATCTGTTCACCATCAACATTGCGTGCAGCAGCAACCACAACCTCCCAGACACTGTTCAGAGAGGTGTACTGTTTTCCCTCCTTGTAAATCTCACATTTGATGATGGACAACAGGTTCTCAATGGGGTTCAGATCAGGTGAACAAGGAGGCCATGTCATTAGATTTTCTTCTTTTATACCCTTTCTTGCCAGCCACGCTGTGGAGTACTTGGACGCGTGTGATGGAGCATTGTCCTGCATGAAAATCATGTTTTTCTTGAAGGATGCAGACTTCTTTCTGTACCACTGCTTGAAGAAGGTGTCTTCCAGGAACTGGCAGTAGGACTGGGAGTTGAGCTTGACTCCATCCTCAACCCGAAAGGCCCCACAAGCTCATCTTTGATGATACCAGCCCAAACCAGTACTCCACCTCCACCTTGCTGGCGTCTGAGTCGGACTGGAGCTCTCTGCCCTTTACCAATCCAGCCACGGGCCCATCCATCTGGCCCATCAAGACTCACTCTCATTTCATCGGTCCATAAAGCCTTAGAAAAATCAGTCTTGAGATATTTCTTGGCCCAGTCTTGACGTTTCAGCTTGTGTGTCTTGTTCAGTGGTGGTCGTCTTTCAGCCTTTCTTACCTTGGCCATGTCTCTGAGTATTGCACACCTTGTGCTTTTGGGCACTCCGGTGATGTTGCAGCTCTGAAATATGGCCAAACTGGTGGCAAGTGGCATCGTGGCATCGTGGCAGCTGCACGCTTGACTTTTCTCAGTTCATGGGCAGTTATTTTGCACCTTGGTTTTTCCACACGCTTCTTGCGACCCTGTTGACTATTTTGAATGAAACGCTTGATTGTTCGATGATCACGCTTCAGAAGCTTTGCAATTTTAAGAGTGCTGCATCCCTCTGCAAGATATCTCACTATTTTGACTTTTCTGAGCCTGTCAAGTCCTTCTTTTGACCCATTTTGCCAAAGGAAAGGAAGTTGCCTAATAATTATGCACACCTGATATAGGGTGCTGATGTCATTAGACCACACCCCTTCTCATTACAGAGATGCACATCACCTAATATGCTTAATCGGTAGTAGGCTTTCGAGCCTATACAGCTTGGAGTAAGACAACATGCATAAAGAGGATGATGTGGTCAAAATACTCATTTGCCTAATAATTCTGCACTCCCTGTAGTTTGATTATATAGTATGATTATAGCCCACTTCCCCATACCGTAGTGAAATAAGTACAACATTTATTGGTACAGATGCAGAATATTTATACATTATGAAAAATAAAAAAAGAGGAAAAATAAATGTAAAGACATAAGCAGACTTGTGCATTCAGTTTCAAACGAATTGCTGTTCATCATAATTTAGGCATTTGGCAAATTGTCTGACTTTTGTAACTCAAAATGCTGTAATCACAAAACAAACAAAATGGACAATGGACTTGCTAAAGTCGTCCCTAGTCCTCACTCATAGGCAGTGTGTGGGTGGCTAATAAAAGAATGAAGGGCATCCCAATTTCCCCATTTCCGTATTATAGTATAGCCCTATATCGGGTAAGCCAACTCCCCCTATATTAGTGGGGTTTTGTAGGAGTTGTAGCAATAGTCTAGGCTTATGTTTGTCCCAGATTAAGAAGGTACATATTGACTGGAGGGATCTACACAGGGAGGCCGGTATAGCTACAGGGAGCATTATAAAGACATAGAGTAACCTAGGGAGGATCATAATTTTGTATGCATTGATTTTCCCCAGCCATAATATGTGTATATGTTTCCATTTATCTAATTCTTGAAGGCAAGTTTGCCGTAGGGGGTGTAGTTATATTTCACTCTGTTGGCTATAGAGGTTGAGATCTTAATACCTAGGTAAACTAAGAAAGCTTACCTCCAATGGAATGCATATTTTCTCTGGAGCTCTTTGGTAAGTTTGCCAGTCTTATAAGAAGGGCTTGTGTCTTATCACAGTTCAGTTTATAGTTGGAGATTTTCCCAAATGCGTCTAGTAATAACTGAAGGGGGAAGGGAGGGAGCGATTTCTTGGGGCCGTATAAGGCTATTAAAATGTTGTCAGCAAGAGAGGGTGTGGCCTGGCTGCCGACCTGAATGGCAGCATAGTCTGAGAACTCCTGCACAATCCACTTGTAAATTACAATACTACTTCCAGAACCTCTTGCCGGATATTCCGGATGACAAATGGGTAATAGACAGCGCGCATAGAGCACTGCGGGCCCACAGATCAGAGAGATCTACACCCAGCGACATAATCATGTGCTTTCACTTCTATGCCACGAAGGAAGCAATTCTGCAATACAGCAGAGAAAATGAACTCACCTATCAAACCACTCACCTACCTACCAAACCACTTACCTACCAAGACCTCGCTCCATCCACCCTGCAGAGATGACGGGAATGGAGGCCAATCACCTCCCTACTGCGACAGAACATCTGTTCAAGATCATCACCTTTGCAAACGGCAAAACCTACACCCTGCAGCTGGGTATTGAAACTAAACTGGGTATTGAAACACCACCGGAGCTGCAACTCCCAGCGCCAACTCAACAAGAACTAACCTTACTGCCAAGGGACTGGCTCATGGCGACTGAAACACAGCATGGCAGCTCCTGAATGCGCTGGCAGTGCAGGACTCACACAACAAGCGGACTGCGCTGTGTTATAGACTCACGACTACCCTTGCAGTGGGGTTAAAGCTAAGTGCATTGGTTGGGAGGGAGGGATGAATAGAGGCCAGGGGTTACAGGTACAAATGTATGAGGGTGGGGAAGGGGGGACAGAAAGGAAAAGATAACGGAATTTTCAGAGGTAACAAAATGGTATAATCCCGGGGGTTACCTATTAATAAGAAGCACAGAACAACCGCTATGACACGTACCCCCATAGACGCCCAGCCTCAAATCCCGCCAGCACCGACATAGAAAGAATAGCCCCTCTCCCACAGCCAGTTAACAGACGGGATTAGAGAAACCCAAGAACCCATAACCCGGGACACAGACCCAATTCCGCTACTAAATCTAACATGCGATGCCCAAGTGGATACCCGTCAACTGAGAGTCCACATAAAATGCACTATGCCAAAGGTTATGTGGTAACTGCTGTGGACACCGGGTAGTACTGGGTAGATTAACCGTTGACAGCGGACATACACTTCCCATCTGAGACCCTCTGAACCCTTTGAGCTCAGCCACCGTCTAAGAATTTGAACAAGTAAGCTCCAACATGCTCGACAAGGCACCAATAACACATAAGGGAGGTGGGGGAAATGTGACCCTACTAATCCCAACAAGAAGACCCACCACAAAGACACACCACGGTAGACACACCTAGGCAACGGCAAATTAAACTTACAACGAGTGCGTATGTTCGGGGTCAGCGACTCATCACTGAGGACCACCCGACACCTCAGTGAGAGGGCTCCCACCCTCAACAGGGTCTGGCTACTTGTAAGACCAGACCCCGAGGTACAACCTACCACTTTGATTAAGAGTTTCAAAATGGTTACTAGGTTGAAGTTATACACTGTTTTCAATGTATTTATTTTTCTTTGTATTTACTTTTATATTTTCTTCTTTGGCTCAAAATGGTGACTGACGAGGTATAAATCACCCCCTACAGCGCCCACAAAAGGACAAACCCCAATACGTAAAGGGATACGAAATGTACAACTGACACACAGGACCAACAGCAAACTGCTCCTCCCTTCCTCATGACTCTTAAGATACTATCACAAAATATAAAAGGGCTTAACACGCCCCAAAAATGCAGGCTTCTCTTTAGGGACTTGAAATCTAAGGGAGTAGACATAGCAATCATACAGGAAACACACCTCCCCAAGGCAGCACCTACCAAGCTAAGGGATAGAAACTACACTGTTGCGTATGAAGCGAGGCACTACAGAAAGAGGGCTGGGATGGCAATACTAATCCATAAAAGATGTCCCTACATCATCACAGCCAGCCAAATAGACCCAGAGGGACGGTACATGATGGTGACAGGCACCCTCCATAACAATAGACTCAGCATTGTGATTATATAGCTCAATTAATCGTGGCGCTAGTTCGTCCTTGAATATTTTATAATAGCTCATATCATAGCCGTCAGGGCCAGAAGCTTTGCTATCTTTTAAGTGTGTGATAGCAGCTTTTACTTCATCTTCTGTGAATAGTGCTGTCAGTTCCTCCATGTCTTTATTTTTAACACGACCCAATGATCCAGAGAACTAATTTTGGACCTCATTAGGAACCCTCACGATGTCCTTGAACAGAGGCGTAACAGTGGTGGGAGGGGACTTTAATGCGGTGCCGTGCCCGGCGACAGATAGAAGCACAAAGCCAGGCACCCAGAGATCCCAAGGAAGGGGGAGGCAGGATAAACTACTGCATGAATACCTGACACACACGGGCCTCTGATGCCTGTAGACTGCAACACCCAGATACACAGGGTTATACATTTTTTTCCAACCCCCACGACACATACTCAAGAATAGATAACATATTCGTAAATGACACAGGCATGCACAAGGTACTGCACACTGACATAAATAGCATAACATGGTCAGATCACGCAGATATCACTGTTACCCTCAGTAAAATGAAATATAGCTGAAACTGCTAAGATTAAACCTATCTTCTAAAGGATCAAGAAGTGCAGGCCAATACCAAAGAAGCTATAGTCACATACTTTCAGGACAACGCTACACCAAACATAAGTCCCACCACACTCTGGGCAGCCCATAAGACAGTAATTAAGGGCAACCTCATCAGAGCAGCCACTCACAAAAAAACAATGAAAAACAAAACTCCTGCTGGAACTCCAGTCACAATTATGTCGACTGGAACAGCAACATAAACAAGGAGTTCACCACCTTTTTCACAGAGCTATACAATCACACGCCACACCATACGCCAGACAACCCAGAATACATAACACGCATAGCCACCTTCCCAGAACAACTCCCATTACCTCAGATTAAAAATAAAGACATGGAGGAACTGACAGCACTATTCACAGAAGATGAAGTAAAAGCTGGTATCACACACTTAAAAGATAGCAAAGCACCTGGCCCTGACGGCTCTGATATGAGCGATTATAAAATATTCAAGGACGAACTAGCGCCACGATTAGTTGAGCTATATAATCACTTCAGAGAGGGAGGCACACCAAACACGGATATGACCTCAGCAAACATAATCTTAATCCCGAAACCAGACAGAGATACCACCCAGACTTCTAATTACAGACCCATCTCCTTAATAAACACCGACCTAAAGATTTATGCTACAATTTTAGCCACCAGACTCACACCACTACTGACACGACAGATTCAGCCAGACCAAGTGGGATTCATGCCTGGACGACAGCTCTATGAAAACACTCGCAGAGGAGCTGATCTGCTATGGTACATAAGCACCACCAAGACACCCTCACTAGCCCTCTCGCTAGATGCCGAGAAGGCATTTGACCGAGTAGAATGGCCCTTCCTCTTCACACTCCTACAAAAGATGGACTTCCCGGACTTCTTTTGCACCGCACTCAGATCCAAATACACAGACCTGAAAGCCCAAACCCTCATTACGGGAGCGCCTGCAACACCCTTCCCCCTGCGAAATGGCACCCGACAAAGATGCCCACTCTCGCCACTGTTTGCACTAACACTTGAACCTTTACTGATAGCAATTAGATCAGATCCAGACATACATGGGGTGGAGATAGCAAAACAGCAATTTAAGGTATCTGCATATGCAGAAGATGTCCTGCTAACCTTAACGAACCCAATGAGAAGCCTATCTAAACTCTCGACACTCTTAGCCGAATATGGAGACATCTCAGGCTACACAATGAATCCCTCTAAAATGGTGGCAATGCCCTTCCACATGACAACAACAGACATGACCGCCATACCACAACAAGAGGACATAGTCTTAAATTAGAGGGGCAAAGGTTTAAAAAGAATATCAGGAAGTATTACTTTACTGAGAGGGTAGTGGATGCATGGAATAGCCTTCCAGCTGAAGTGGTAGAGGTTAACACAGTAAAGGAGTTTAAGCATGCGTGGGATAAGCATAAGGCTATCCTAACTATAAGATAAGACTAGGGAGTAATGAAAGTATTTAGAAAATTGGGCAGACTAGATGGGCCGAATGGTTCTTATCTGCCGTCACATTCTATTTTTCTATGTTTCTATTAGACAAACATATCATTATAAACTAGAGACGAGAGAATTCAAACACTGACAGCAGAACCTGCATCTCTATACCAAAAAACCTACACTCCACTGTTTCAAACCCTAACACGAAAACTGGAAAGATGGACCGATAAACCCATCTCTTGGATAGGACGACTGCATGCGGTCAAAATGAATGTACTACCGAGACTGCTATTCCTTTTCCAATGTTTACCCATACAAATAACTAAAAGGGACTTGACACCAATCCAACAAGCAATAGATTCATCAATATGGAACAAAAAAAGGTCACGACTGGCCCGCAACTTGTTATACAGACCCCAAAACAGAGGAGGACTAGGACTACCCAACCTACACCACTACTATCACGCCCAAATCATACATTTGCACTCACTCTCGGACCGCAGGAGATGGGTAGACATTGAATCCCTAATGACAGGGGTGGATCTACACCAATTTTACCTATGGGTACCAAAGAAACATAGACCCATACTAAAAACAACATGCCCGGCCAGTACTCAGAAACAGGGCATTCCCCCCAGGACTCAGAGCCAGGGAATTTAAAGGCACAGAAGCCACAGAGCTACAAAGATATCCACCTGTACGTCCAAAACGATATAGTTACACACGACCACTTAACCACACAGGCCCCATTACAATCGAGGGATTACTTTCGCGACCTCCAACTCAGGGACTTTGCCCTGATGGCAGAGGTACGAACTGCAGCGAACGATGACCTTCTTTGAGAGGTTGTTGTAACGGATCGCCTGGCACCCCGACTGGGTACCTCCGTTGAAAGATGCTCCTAGCGCTTCCTGAGGACTCCAAGCACTGCAGCAGACACCACAATCACCGAACCAGAGAAGCATATACCTTCTCTCAAGCATATGAATGCTGTAGACAGTTGAATAGGAACCATACGAATAGGTTTACTCTCCTAGCAGTCAAACTGGAACAGCATACAATAAATCCTTCCCCCAATAATTAGACGACACTTTACTTTGAGGGTTAAAACAGGAACTCCCTGTACTGTCACATACAGTCTCTTTTATTCCCAATCCACAAACATAGTACAGCCCACAGGGCATTACAAAACAGCCAATCAATCCATACACTACACCCAGACACTTCCACACAAAATCCTCCCCTCTGGCTGTGATATGATTACTGAACACAATGGGTAATCTAATTATCACAGCCAGAGAAATACAGTTTCATAAAACACATCACAGGGACCCCAAAACATGCAATAACCTCATAAAAAGTATATCCTTAGAACTGGGGGATCTGGGTGAACCACATATCCAAAATTCATATACAGGCTAAATAAAAAACAATCACTGTATAATGTGTCCCCTGCTGTATAGTCCAAAACCACCGCATGATGTCTCTGTGCAACAAATACTGGCGCGATGGCACCGTGTTGAAAAGTCCAAACAGTGTCTGGGAGTTAAAATGGCCGCCATCCATTGTTCTCACCATGTGCTTCTGATACAGGAAATGGTGGCCACCCAGTAACTCCACAGTATGTCCCCAGATGGTTCTTAAAAGGGCCAGCAGCAGCACAACACAAATCCATTATGCCCAAATCATGTCTTTAAAGGGCAATACATCCCAGGGGCCATAGTCACATGGCAGGAGGCTGGCAACCAGGCTTCTCCAGTGCATAGTGGTGAGGTTGGTTCCGCCACAGTTGTGCTACAAAGAGTCGACACAGACTAAGTTGATCACATTACTATATCAACACATTAGTGCAGAATCAGGTGAATGGGGACCACTTAGATATACAGAGCAATGGGAAGCAGACCTGGGGGAGACACTTGAGGGGATGGACTGGCAGGAGATGTCAATGTGTGTTACATTACAGGAATAGAGTTACAAGACGCTATTTAGGTGGTATATGACGCCGGTAAAACAATATCACATCAATTGAGCCCCACTGACACCTTCTGGCATCTATGCAGGGACAAAGGGAGCTTTATACATATGTGGTGGCACTGCCCAATAGTTAAGGAATACTGGGAAAGAGTAACAGCTTTAAGCACCCTAGTGTTCCAGAGACCTATATATTTAGACCCTTGGAGCTGCCTCCTCTCCAGACCCACAGAGGGGCTTAACAGATATAAGTAAAAACTACTAAACATGAAAAATTTAGAAGCAAGAAGAGCACTGGCGCAAAAATAGGCAAGCCCAGAAATACCACACATATCTATAGTACTCACCAAAATCAGGGACAATTACCTTATGGACAAACGCAAGTGCGTAACATCACCTCCAGCTTTAGTAAGACATGGGAATTGTGGGAACAATATGACACCTAAACTGGAGAGTTAAAGGGTATACAAACACACAAATTATGGTGCCCTCCCATGTAACGAGACCTAACCACTCACAGCAGCAAGAGCAAAATAAACACACCTCTAAACGCATAGAGCCAAAAATTTTAATTATATAACATGTTACTTTATTTTTTTTGTTGTTTGATTATTGTTTATACTATATGTTACAATACAAAATGTTGACTGCATAAAAAGATGCTGTACTGTATCGAGAAACAGCAGGACTGTTAAGCAAAATGTACCCAAACTATGAAATACCTTAAGAGACACCCAGTCTTAATATGGCTTCTGCGCAAGCGCTGGTATACTGTACTGATGGTTTACTTCTATGTCAACACACACACAAAAAAAAGGTTGTCAGCAAAAAGCACTAAGCAATATTTACTGTCACGCATTTAGATTCCAGCAATCTCTTTGTTGGACCTAATTTTTGAGGGCAGGGATTCAAGGGAGAGAATGTACAGTAGGGGCGAGTGAGGACAGCCTTGGCTGGTGCCATTGGTTATTACAAATTCTGTGGACAAGAATTAGTAGGCGGTTTATGGCATATAGCCATAATACCCTGTATAAATGTCGGAGGAAAGTTAATTTTCTCCAATACTTTGTTCATGTATTGCCAGTTTAGCCTGCCACATATCTGTTCAAAGAATGCTTCAAGAATTGAAATACTTCCTCCACACTGAGCTCCATAAAGTGTCCTCAGAAGAGAGGAAACAGGGGATGCCCACCACTAGAAGCAAAGCTGCAGAAGATGAAGGAGAAACAGGCAGATTATGAAGACAGGGGTGCAACAATATCAGAATCCGGGGGATCCCAGAGACAAGCAAACCGCAAAACTTGGAACGGTATGTCCATGAACTGTTCACAACACTTATACCTAACTTGGAAACTACAGAACATTTGCTAGACTGTACTCATAGGCTTCCATAGCCCAAACACCTACCGACCTCCATACCAAGAGATGTCATTACCAGAGTACACTACCATCTTTCCTGAAAATAAGGGTCTTATACAAATTTTTCCCACAAAAAGTGCACTAGTGCTTATTTTCGGGGAATGTCTTATTTTGAGGAAAAAGAATAGCAAGCATGTGCTAGAAAGCAGGTCTACGTTTGGGGAAACTTTCCGAAGATTGATTATCTTACTTGCGAATTGAATCCTGCAAATCTATATTTGGAGAAACTTCCCCGAACATAGATTAGCTTACTGGTGTATGGAATCCCGTGAGTCTATGTTTAATTAGCAAACTAGCTACGAGCGACTAGGGCTTATTTTTGTGCTAGGGCTTATTTTCGAGGGATGTCTTATTTTTGGGGAAACAGGGTATTATACAGTGCAAGACCACATCATGCAGGCAGCAAGACTGGGGCCTACCCTTACAGGGGAATTTAAACATGTGCAATTATTTACAGACCTTTCCTCTACCACAATGCTCAAAAGACGGGTCTTTGCTCCAATCATGAAAGCCCTAAGAGCTGCAAATGTTATATAAAAATGGGGCTGCCCAGCCAAACTGCTTGTGAAGAGGAACGAAGTTGACAAAACCATCTATACACCTGCGGAAGGAAAGACCCTGTTGCAGGACTGGACATCCATATAGATGCTATAGACCCGCTGACCTCATACCTGAGCACTGACCCAATCTGGCGAGATGCTCCGCTGTACTTCAGGTGACAGACTTACCTCTGTTTGCCAAAATTTGTAAGCTACTACAATCCTGTTTATTGCTGTGTATTACTGAGCTAGGTTTTTGCCCACATATTGTTTGCCCTATCACTTGCCGTCGATAGGTAGTAAAAAAGATACCATCTTTCTCACAGGTTACCCCCCACAGTGGCTATCTAACACTCTGAGCCACATCGTAATCCGTTTTCCCACTGATTGACGCTATAAGCTAACTGAATTTTGTAAATAGTTTTTTACTTATGTTTTTACTGTATACTATTTTTTTGATTGTTTTGTTTTGCTCCTTGTGTGCTAAACTACTCCAGCTGTCTTGGGAAATGTGGTACTTGGGAACACACGCCCACCTACCCTTATACGAAACCCTTAGAAGCTGCCACTTTATAGCTGGCATGCCCCTTAAGGTGCAGGCTTGGTTAATAGGCAACCAGCTGGATTTCTCCATTTCTGCTTTAATACTGGACTACTTTAATATTGGACCGCCTATGCATAGTTAAACATAGAGACACCATTACTCTACCACGGTACTTAATATAATATTCCCTGAATGCCAAAGGTCTTAATTCACCCCACAAAAAGGTGCCTGGCACTGAAAGAGGCCAAAAAGCACAACACTCACGTGTACTTCTTCCAAGAAACCCATTTCAAATGGGGAAACAGACCTAGATTTTTGTCCTAGTGGTTTCCTCATGATTATCACTGTTGTTTTAAGAAGGAAAAAAAAGTGGGGTCTCCACCTTAATAAGTAAGGAAGTTTCCTTGACATTAATTTGCAAAAAAGGTGATAAAAAAGGGCGATACCTCATATTACAATCTAAATCCCTCTGCAGCAAAGCAATAACCTGCTCACATTGTATTACTTTGCAGAATTCTGTGTCATCTGCAAACACTGAAACAGGTCTTTTAATGCTTATTTCAAGATCATTTATAAACATGTTAAATATAAGCGACCCGGAACAGGACCCCGAGAGACACCACTTTTGTCCAACTTGAAAATTTACCATTAATGACAACTCTCTGTGCTCAATCTTTAAGCTGAGAAATGTACCTTTCTAATATTTGTTTGCAGATATTCAGTTTATCCTTAGTGTTTTTTTCCCTAAAGAGTTGTAAAGCTGCCCTTATTTTATTGAAATTAGCCTTTTTAAAATTATATGTTTTAGTATACCCTATGTGCTTATACTTTTTTGAGTTTATTTCAAAAGATACCGTATTGTGATGACTATTTCCCAAGTGCTCCCCTACTTGAATGGTGGTCAGAAGATCAACATTGTTTGTTATAGCCTTTCTGCTTGCACCAGTTGTGACATGAAGGTATAATTTAACACGTTGAAAAACCTGATTCCCCTTCCTCCTTTGTATTTTAAACAGTCCTTACCTGATTCTGATTTATCACTTGTGCCATGTGCTACTGTGGAAAGGATACAGGAGATTAGGGAGGTCAATTCATGTCTTGGTGTAGGAAGGAGGATTTTGCATTTCTAGAGCACAGGGACGATTTTGTGCTTGGGTAGAATGTTTATAACTGTAATGGTCTGTTGTGCAGGAGGAGAGCATGGCTAAAAGAGTAGAGTAATGTTTAAATCAGGATTAGGGGGAAGAGTCAAAGAAAGACAAATGTGTTAGATAGTATAGATAGGACATGGAATACAGCTGAAGTGCAAGAGGGTAGAGATGGGGAAGTGGTAAAATTAGCAGATCAAGGTATCAAATGTTCAAAAAAGTTCAATATACAAATAGTAACTTAAACCTTGAATGCAAAAAGTGTGAGTAAGGAAATGGGGAAGCTTGAGATAGTGGCATACAAGAAGCAGTACAACATAATTGGGATTTACTGAGAATTGGTGGGATGAAACACTTGATTGAGCTACTAATTTGAATGGATATGCATTATTTATAGTGGATAGCAAAACTAAAAAAGGGGTGGTGTATGTCTCTATCTTAAACCTTTGATGACAAGCGTTAAATAACCTGTAAGTGATGATACCCCTATGGGGATTGCAGATGCTTGACATCCTCATGCAAAGCATGTGGACACCTAGCAGCATTTCACAGAGATAAACTCTGTGAAACAGCAGGAAGCACTTCTAGTGACTTTCTGGTAGACTGCTACTAGAGGCAGTCTTAATACTGCAATGAAACATTTCAAGATATCTATAAATGCAATGTTTACAGCTGCAGGGATAAGGGGACAGGGATGGTGCACCCAGACCACTTGAATGAAATGAAGTGGTCTGGATGACTGTAGTGTTCCTTTAAAGGAAACAGGTTTTTGAACTTAAAAAAAACACTTTCATGTCTCAATTAGTAAAAACACCAACAAGAACACCATAGACCTTTTTTTGAAATGTCCAAGGTAGGGAGCCCTTAAGAAATAGTAGCCATAATATGATATCATTTGAGATTAACTCAAAACAATGGGTTGTACAAAAATCCCTTCATTTTACAAAGGTTAATTATAAAAAAGATAAGGTCATCTTTACAACAAATTGACTGTAAGGAATTATTCACTGGCAAAAACACAGGATGAATGTGGAATTTAAATACATTCTACAAAAGTGCAATTCTCATTACATACCATTGGGAAACAAATGTATAAGAAGTAAATTAGAACCTGTGGCTTAGTAAAAAGGTTAGTCACATAAATCATTTAAACCAGAGGGGTCAATTGCATCCTATGACAAATATAAGCATGCCAATTGGGATTCAACAAGGGTGATTAGATAAGCTAAACCTGAAACTGAAAAGCTCTTAGCTAATGAGGTTGAATACCAACTTCAAAACAGTTTTTTTTTAAGTAATGCCCAAAATGTTAAGAGTAAATGGTTGACCCACTGGAATCTGAGATGGGTGAGTTATTCAAGGAGGATCAGAACAAGGAAGAAATTCTAAATATTTTTTTTTTTCTTCAGTACAGAGAAAAGAAGAATCTATAGCTGTAGCTTTCCAACTCCCTGTTACAAAAGCCTTACAGAAAAAAATGTGATTGATTAAAACAGGATAAAGTGCTACAGAAATTAATGAAAGTTAATGTTAACAAAGCCTCAAGGCCAGATGGTATTCATCCACGTGTGTTTATGGAGCTTAGTATAGAAATATCCATACCACTGTTTTAAATCTTTCAAGGTTCTTTTATTTCAGGACTTATACCAGAGAATTTGAGAAAAGCAGATGTGATGCCTATTTTTAAAAAGGGTTCAGAAGCTACAGACCTGTGAGCTTGACATCTGTGGTTGGGAAATTATTTGAAATGCTGTTAAGGGATAATATTCAAGAATTAATTTGCACAATAATATCATTAGCAGGAGTCAAAAGGTTTTATGAAAGGCTGGTCATGCCAAACTAACCTAATTGCACTCTCTGAAGAAGTTAGTCAAATATAGATCAGGATGATCCAGTAGATGTAATCTACTTGGATTTTGCCAAGGCATTTGAAACAGTTCCCCGTAAAAGTGTACTATTAAAACTAAAATCGGTTTAGATGTAAAATTGTGCTCTTGGAAATAACAAGATAAAGTGCAGAGAGTGCGTCAGGATTCTGTCCTGTTTCCACTGCTCTTTAATCTGTTTATAAATTATCTTGAAAAAAGGGTATTAAAAGTCATTGTCGGTGTTTGCAGATGACCCCAAACTTACACACACAGAAACACACAATGCATTCCTTACACACACTCAATGCACCCCTTACAGACACACACACTGCATCCCGTACATACACAGAAACACACCTTGCAGCCCTTACACATACAAACACAGATTCACACAATGCATTCCTTACACACATATCAGGACATCCCCCTACTCCACTCCCTGTGAACAAACTCATTGGTGGAACATGAAGGTGGACCCTGGGACCCAGACCTTGAGCTGTGTAAAGGGCCTTAAAAAAAATTGAGCTGCTTACCGTTCTCCCACAATATTGATTTTTGTGACCACAGTTACAAACAGCCTCCAGAAGGCCTGTTCTATACCAGACCAGTGGAGCCAGACTGCAGCTAGAGCCCATCATCATCATCTTCATCTGGTTGTAAGTAGGCAATCTTGTATGTTATTCGTGGCACTAATCTCTAGTCCCCAGAACCACTTCAGCTTAATGTAGTGGTTCTGGTGTCCATAGCATGTCCCTGCAGGCCTTTTAATGTAAACACGGCGTCACTGCAGCACTGGCGTTAGTTAACATGGCAGATCCTATGGGTGGGGCATTGTGATGTCACATGGGGTGGGGCATTGTGATGTCACATGGGGTGCCGAGGGCAGCAAAAATCCTTGCACCAGCCCTGCCTCCATATATCTAGAAACTCATGATCTAGGAGTTTATAACCTATAATTTTCACTGAACGTGCCTGTAGCGGAGCGGCAATATTAAATCCCACGAACTCCACTGGTAAAGAAGGTAATCCACAGTCAAGCGCTGAAAAGTAAGGCAATGTCCCAAATCCCCCAGTAACCGGACGAAACACAGTTCTGGGAGTCAACTGAGGTTTTTATTCACAGCATCCAGTATTTATGCAAGTCCCCATGCAAGGGGTTTCCATACTGTCATAGCAGGGGTAATACAGTAGGGGACTACATGGGGGACTTAACATGCAGACCTTTTCTCCCATCAGGCATTGCTGCACGAGAGGGATACTCCCACTGGAATATACCGTTAAGTGGATAATCCCTCTGTGCAGCAGAACCGACAATTTATATTAAAATATATAACTTTTCGAATACTTGACAGATTTAAATGAATGGACGTTCGGTAGATAGCTGGGGTCTGAGAGCACAGTTCGTGAGAATACCGCTCAGATCCCAGCTAAAACAACCGAACGCCGCACGAAATACACTTTGCCATAGAGTTCGACCCAAAGTACCGAACACCGATGGGGAACCCTAATGGCGAAAAGACCGGAGCTCCCGAACGGCCTGGAAGCCCAGCGGTGTTTGCGCCGTCGAGTAGCCATTTTCAGTACCACACGCTCGACGACCAAACACCGCTGGGGAGACAAAGGATCCAAAATGGCCGACCGCCGCGTGGTCGGTAGCCGAATGATGGCCACCTAAGAAAGCCTCTAATTACCAATTGCAACATTGCTGCAATCGGTTAACAAGCGCCACACGTCCCTCTCTGTGTGGGCTATTAAGGGATGGCTCATTCGGTTCACGAACAGCCCGCAATGGGGCTGTTCGTGAAGCGATACACTTGAATGCTAGCCGCTTTTGGCAGCTAGCACACGAATTCAATGTAACATACAATAATACAAAGGGTACAGCCAGGGAATACAAGAAGTCATAAGAATAATACATGCAACCTTTTTCTACACATAGTCCATGTTATCACAAGTGGCTAGGTTTGCCACAGTGCCCTTTGCTTAGATGTAGTTTCTTTGATCTTGTCGGCAGAGGTGGAATCTAGGTTTGGGTCAAGGAGGAGGTTTGCGTCACCACCTATTATGATATCGCCAGACTTATGTGTAACTGATAGAGTGAGAACCTTATCCAAAAAGGCCTGCTGGTCCGTGTGTGGGCCATATACATTTACCAGGGTGAATTGGGCATTATTAATTACACATTGTAAAATGAGATACCTCCCATCCGTATCGCCTATTCTTTTTATCAATTGGAAAGATAAATCTTTGCTTATCAAGATTGTCACCCCTTTCTTCTTTGATTTGTAAGTACTGTGAAAACCCAGTGGAAAATGTTTAGAAGAGAACTTCGGTTGATTTATTTTTTGGAAATGGGTTTCTTGATAAAACGCGTTATGTTTTTTTGCTTCCAAGAGTGCCATTCTGCGCTTGTGGGTGAGTTTAAGCATTTAGTGTTCAAGGAAAATACGTTAAGTGCCATTACAGTTATGTGCAATATTCGTAGTAAGGCGCTTACATAACTGGAGAGTGTTCAGGTCCATGAAGTAGAGATATTGTCTACTGTTGTGATGGTAGATCGCCAGGTATGTATCTGGTCGCCTATGTGTTTTGTGGGGTGTGTCTTGTGTGGTCAGTATTTCTGGGAGGCTATCCCCAATATTCGTCAGTGGACTAATTAGTGAGAGAGAGGTTACATTCTTTTTAAAATTCCCTCAGAGGTGCAAAGAAGAAATCATAGAAAAAGTCATTACAAGCCCGGCGGTCCTGTTGGGGGCTGGCAGCGAGCTGCAACTTACCTTTCCTGCAGCTCCTGTCAGCTCCCTTCTCCTCCGTGCCATTCAGCTCCACTGTAAGTCTTGCGAGAGCCGCGGCGTCTGAGCGTTGCCACGGGTTACCGTGGCAACGCTCCGCACGGCACTCAAACTGCGAGATTTACAGTGGAGCTGACTGGAACGGAGGAGAAGAGAGCTGACAGGAGCTGCAGGAAAGGTAAGTTACAGCTTGCTGCCAGCCCTCTCCTGCACAGCCCATCCACTGAACCACCAGGAATATAGCCCCCCTCCCTGGCCATGTATCGAGCAGGGAGGGGGGACGAAAAAAATTAAATAAAAATGTTAATAATATTTAAAATAAATAAATAATAATAATGATAATAATAAATATTAAAATAAATAATAAAAATCCCACCGCCACCAAGGTTACACACTCTGCATCACGTACACACACTGCATTCATTAATTATATACACACACTACACAAACACACACACACACACTCTGCATTCATTATATACACACACTGTAAATAAATATTCAATTACTATAATTTTGGGGGGATCTAATTTTATTTAGAAATTTACCAGTAGCTGCTGCTTTTCCCACCCTAGTCTTATACTCGAGTCAATAAGTTTTCCCAGTTTTTTTGGGGTAAAATTAGGGGCCTCGACTTATATTCGGGTCGACTTATACACAAGTATATACGGTACTTGATGTATATGAACAGGTTGTTTTTGCAACCTAGATTACTATACATATATTTACTTTGCAATTACATGAACAATATATACTAATATAACCATTATCTGATGATATTGCATTATTCAAATATATATTTCTTCCAGGTGTCTAACAATAATGATGCCAGCAATATTCTACCTGTGTAGCTCAATATTCAAAGAGGCAGACTCTAAACAGGTTCCTTCTTCAAGTGTATTTTCTTCTTGAACATCTTCGGAATACAGAGAATTCTAGCATTATAAAAATAAAATTTTGTAAGACTGTATTAAGTTGGTTTGGAAGCAGGAAAAACAATGTTTTAAGTAACAAAACATACAATACATGCATTATTCCTCTAAAAATAAATTTTTTCAATGAACATGTGCTCGTAAAGTGTTGTGCAATTTAATATACCATTCTGAGTTATTTAAGTGCTGTATATAAAAAAAAACAACAAAAAAAGTCAACAAAAATAAACCACTAGCTAAAATGTTTATAAAAGTACAGATACTATAATATTTAAAATGGATTTCACTATTTATATTAAATGAATCCACAATGAATACAAGGTTGTAAAGTACACTTACAATGATTATCTTGAAAATGAGGAAAGGCAGAATATTTTACCCACAAATCTGACAACACTACTATGTAGTTCACTAGGGCTCGAGTCTTGCAGGAACGACGTTCCAGCACTTTTTTCACTGCAGGAACGTTGTTCCCGTTGCTCCTTCAGACACTCAGGGGTCGGCAAAAAATGCCACCTCCAAATGTTCCCCTGTCGTGGGGGGGACCCAAGAGGTGGCCTGATGGTCACCTAATGGACACCCCCCACCCCCCGGCAGTAGCCTGTCTCCCTGTCAGATGCGGTGAGGGAGCTGTGTTCTCTCTGATCTTCTCCCTCGCGCGCCGTTTGCTGATGCCGGGAGCCGGCATCAGTAGGCAGCCTGCGAGGGAGCAGATCAGAGAGAACACAGCTCCCTCACCGCGTCTGACAGGGAGACAGTCACCCACCTCACTGAAGCCCCATTGGACCCCAGGGACAGGGCCATGCCAGCTCTCCAGGTAGGGAGGCTGGGTAGACTTTTTTTAAATTTTAAAAAATATGAATAAAGTGTTTGTTTCTGTGAGTGTATGTGTTTGAGTGTATGTGTGTGTGTCTGAGTATGTGTGTCTGTGAGTAGGTGTGTGTGCACGTGTTTATATATACGAGTGTATATTATTATTTTTTTGGGGGGGGGAATCTTGGGTGAGTTCCCACACTTAATCCTCCAGGACTTGACCCATGTAGTTCACCTTGTATTTAAACCATTGACTGAACAAGAAATATGCATTTTGTAATGTAGTATCCTTTTGTACTAACTTACCACTGGTGATTGTTTAATGTAAACACTAGAATAGGTTGAAATGAGGTGGGCTTCATCCTCTTCTTCTGTGTAACAAAGTGGCTTTGCTGGAAGCGAGCAGTGTAGACTCTTTGATATTGCATTCAGGTGAAATAAAAGTTCATCAATGAGGCCCTCAAATTCATCTAAATAGAAATTCTTTTTGGAACAAGAATAATGGATATATAGTAACTGTCATATTATCATGTACTACAAGAGGTAATTGGACATTGTCTCCTATATAAACTAGGTTAATCAAGTTAATCTTTAACCTTGACCTCTGATTGTGAATAAGTACACTCTCTGCTTCACTCCTAAGTGAACAGGTGTGAACTAGTGTACTGTGCATGGATAAAGTTCATAAATAGTTTTGGTGCCTTATGTTTGGCTTGGCAAATGGACTTGCTCTTTCATTAATTCCCATGTTCAAGATGCTCTGATGCCTAGTGAACTGCTTAATTATGGGGTTACAGTTTAATATCTATACTATGTTTAGTACAGTGTTCAAGCAGAGATTGATGCTGTATTAGTCAAGTACCACAGATGTAAAAAACCCAGATAAAATTCATATTTTGTAATAGCTTTTTGATTGGACTAACAGAACTTTGTAATGGCAAGCTTTCGTTGATCCTCCCTTTCTCAAGCCTAAAGTATTTCTAAACAGAGACGACATATAGAATTCAAAGTTGAGTTGTGATACAGGGGTTAAAGCGACACGAGTGCAGATAAGACACAGATTTGATAGAAAATAGATAGCATTCTCGCAGAGGGTCGTACATATCTTGTGTGAAGATCATAGAGTTAGGGAGGAGAGAGAAAAAAAAAAACAAGCAAGCAGTGCAGATGGTGCTAGAAGGAACAAAAAAAATAATTACTTAGATTAAGAATGCATGGATTCACATTCAAGAGTTCCAGAATATACATGAAGGCTTATATCCAGCATACAAAGACACACACATGCACATCTACATATATTTATATGTATATCGTATGAACTTGTGTATATTGTGTATGTACTTGTGTATATTTGTACATATACACTACTTGTGTATATGTATGTCTGTGCATGCAGGATATCATTGCATAATACAATATGCAATGACTCAATTGCACTTAAAAGATGGATGCATGAAACACATTTCAAAGATGCCTCCTCTAATGTAATAGGGGCAATCAGCTGTTTCTTAGTCCTCCATGGGACTTCAGCAAAGTATTTAAGAGAAAGCTCCAGAAATATTTATTGCTTTCCATCAGTAAAATATAAAACACAGAGTGTCAGTTACATGTATTTTGTCTCAGCAAGAGATCAGCAAACTTAAAACAATAATACAAATCCAAACTACACCCATCCATCAATTGGTCATTGTATATTTCATCTGTTAAAATAGTATTACATTATTTGTATTCTAAGTTACAGTATTCTAAGTTGTAACCCCATTGTTGTGCATTGCATCTTTAAGTGGAGAAAAAGTTTCTGGAGTAGCTGTCACAAGGGCCAGATTAAGAGCGAAGTGGACCTAGTGCCGACAATTATGAGGGGCCTATGCACAGATTTTTATCAACCAAAAACACTAAAACAGTCATACCTCTCAAACGTTATGTATCTAGTGGAGATATTGCCGGAGGGAAACTCATAGTAGGCAGCTATAAAAAAAAACCTCAGATTCTCTTAAAATATGCTCTCTCTAATTCATGCTTTCATCTTTCAAGTAAATCCATACCCCCTAACAGCAGTGTCCAGTGAAGCAGGAAGTCAATGGGTGGTGTAAAAGGGTGGGCCACTGACGCAGATCATGTAACCAGAACTCCCGATAGGGATGAACATGCCCAAAAAGGAGGTGTGTCTGCCCAAAGAATTGGAAGGCAAGCCTGGCATGAATGCATGTCAGGCTGCCTGCCAATCATGCATTCAGGCCAACAGCATCCTGAGCTTGGCAAAAATGCGTCTAAGGATGCGCTCGCTCCATGCTTTCCAAGGACTTTCACCTAGCACTCACATGTCCACTTGTCTCCTTACATCTTACTAGCAAGCAGAAGCACCTGGTATACAGTCTGGGACAGAGAAAAGGTGGATGTAGTGAGTGTAGAAGAAAGGGAATATGCCCCAGCATTACCTTAACTAATTTCATTTCAGCCAGTCCACACAAGTTTTGTTTCCATATATCCCTCTTAAGTTTCGATACTTAAGCAAGAGTATGTGAAGAGTAATTAGGGTTGCCACCTTTCTTGGAAAAAAATACAGGCCTTACTAATTTGCATAACTAATTATATATGCGTGACATCACATGATGTAAATCAGAAGGAGTGACAGAGAAAATTCAGTGAAATCACCAAAACATTACTTACAATTTGATTCTGCTGTATAGATGGATTGCTCCCAGTGTCTCCCTGTCTCCAAATGTCCCCATGTCTCCCAGTGTCCCCATGTCACTAGGGGACACTGTGAGACATGGGGATGCTGAGACATTTGGGGACACAGAAGGACACTGAGACTATGTATCACCATGTCCCTGTGTATCACAGGGGTTAAAGCGACATGAGTGCAGATAAGACACAGATTTGATAGAAAATAGATACCATTCTCGCAGAGGGTCATACATATCTTGTGTGAAGATCATAGAGTTAGGGAGGAGAGAGAAAAAAAAAAGCAAACAGTGCAGAAGAAAAAAAATAATTAGATTAACTCTGGATCTCCTGGTTCTACAATCTTTGCATTGGGTATATATCATCAGGGGCGGACTGAGCACTCGGGCATATCGGTCATGGACCGAAGGCCCGAGGCTCTGGGGGGCCCGCCCGTGGTGCAGAATGTAATAGCAGCTGGGGAGTTCGGCAAGCTCCCCAGCCAGAATGCACTCAGTAAGGGGCCCCTGCTGTTAGTGAAGTTCCCCCCATGGTCGGCTATACTCACAGTCAGCAGACCTTTGTAGCACACTGAGAGACAGCCCAGGGGCCTTATCAAAGACCCTCCAGGCTGCCTCTCACTGTGCCTGTCTCGGCAGAGACTCCAGGAGCAGAGCCCTCCATGCAGGCTGCCTGTAACTGATCAGAGCAGCCTGTGCGGAGCTGCTTTATCAGTGTTTCTGGCAGCCTGCCCGCAATTCCATGGCCGGCCAGAGAGGGAGCTCTTCTAGACACTCACATGGCAAGATGGAGGTTGGACTCTCTGCACCACTGTGGGTAAGGATTACCTACTTGAACTTCGTGGACAAAGGTAAGGTTTAGGGAGGGGGGGATACATTATTTTAGCTTTTTTTTTTAACCTATCCATCCATTCCCCTTTATTCACCAAGCCCCAACACACACTACAACCCCTATCACTCCCTACACATACTACAACCCCTACAAACACTACAACCCCTATTATCCCCTACACACACACACAACCCCTATTAACCCCAGCACACTCTACAACTCCTATCACCCCTACACATACTACAACCCCTACACACACTACAACCCCTATCATCCCCTACACACACACACAACCCCTATTAACCCCAGCACACTCTACAACTCCTATCACCCCTACACATACTACAACCCCTACACACTCCTACCCCTATCACTCCCTAACATACTTCAACCCACACACACTACAACCCCTATCACTCCCTAACATACAATACAACCCCTATCACCCCATCACACACTACAACCCCTACAATCCCTTACACATCATACAACCCCTATTACCCACTGCAACCCCTATCACCCCTGCACATACTACAACCCCTATCACCACTTACACATCCTACAACCCCTATTACCCACTACAACCCTATTA
This sequence comes from Pelobates cultripes, assembly GCA_933207985.1. Classification (NCBI taxonomy): domain Eukaryota; kingdom Metazoa; phylum Chordata; class Amphibia; order Anura; family Pelobatidae; genus Pelobates; species Pelobates cultripes. Next base: position 126,887,025 of record OW240915.1, on the reverse strand, counting down.
CCCCCCTACATATTCTACAATCCCTGTTACCCTCTTCAGCCTCTATTCCTCCCCTGCACCCTCAATAGCTTATATTACCCTGCCTCCTACTATTGCCTCTATTACCGCTTCCCCACTACAGCACTTATAACAACTACATGCCCCTGTGTTCACCCACACGGATGTTCCACACATCAAACTACTTGACAAACTTGAGTTCACACACAAACTACATCCAAATATGGCCTTGCATGCAGACCCTCAATATAAATACATCACTGCATACACACCCTGATGTCATGGACATAGTAGAATGAATTCCAAAACAAACAAAAAAATAAATGTGTATTCCTGACCATATAGTTTAAAAAACACCATTTAGGTTACCGGCATCCCTTTGCCCCTTCGTAAAAGGTAATAAACTAACCTTTATTTCAGGGCCACACATGGCCGCCGGCGCTGGCTGAGCCCATGCTCTGGCCCCTTGACTGAGATAATCAGAATTGATAATCTCAGCCATTTCAATGCTCTCCCAAAGGAAGCATTGGGAAGCTTATTGGCACACATGGCAAAACACTGTGTTGCGCCAATCAGCATCTCCTCATAGAGATGTATTGAATCAATGCATCTCTGTGGGGAAAGTGTAACGCCTCCATGCAGAGCAATGAGGCACTGAACATCAGTGCTGCACATTGTCGATCACTGACCCAGGAAGCACCTTTAGTGGCCGTCTGAGTGACTGCCACTGGAGGCGTCCCTATGCAGCAATGTAAACGCAGCCTTTTTCTGAAAAGGCAGGGTTAACATTAAAATGCCTGTAAGGACTGGCTGTACATACCAGAACAACTACATTAATCTGAAGTTGTTCTGGTGACTATATTGTCCCTTTAAGGTGGCTCGTAACTTTTAGCACATGGTTAGTACTTCAAGACCCAAAATTTGGATTCCTGCATTGCACATATAAACACATTGCCATGATTCACATACACACTTAAAGGACCACTATAGACACCCAGACCACTTCAGCTCAATGAAGTGGTCTGGGTGCCAGGTCCATCTAGGATTAACCCTGCAGCTGTAGACAGCAGTTTCAGAGAAACTGCTATATTTACATTAGGGTTAATCCAGCCTCTAGTGGCTGTCTCATTGACAGCCGCTAGAGGCGCTTCCGTGCTTCTCGCTGTGAAAATCACAGTGAGAAGTCGCTGATGTCCATAGGAAAGCATTGAGAAATGCTTTCCTATGGACTGATTGAATGCGCACGCGGCTGTTGCCGCGCATGCGCATTCAGCGCTGACGTCGGAAGAGGGAGGAGATTTCCCCAGAGCCGAGGGAGCCTGGCACTGGAGAAAGGTCAGTGATTAAGCCCTTAACCCTTCTTGAGCCCGGCGGGAGGGGACCCTGAGGCTGGGGGGCACCCAAAGACCTATAGTGCCAGGAAAACAAGTTTGTTTTCCTGGCACTATAGTGGTCCTTTAACTACTACACTATTTAAAAAAAAAAAAAATTATATTACTCTGAATCCACACATTGTGACACTAGACACAAACTTACATATATTTACTTAAACCAAGGGTCACAGGGAATATGCACACAAAAACATACATTCACTTTACATGCACATATATAATCAAATACACCGTACAAACACCATCTTATATACCAGCATATATATTGGTCTGGGGGGAGACCAGGTCCTAATTTTTCCCGGGGGCCCAGGCCACTGTCAGTCCGTCCCTGTATATCATTATAGTTATAGTGCTGAATATTCTCAGGGTGAAAACTTTGAATGAATGGGCAGATTCTCTGCCAACTGCAGACCCTATTAACATTCTGAAATATTCTTGAGTTCTGAATATGAACACGAGTCTATATACTAAATTGAAGTCTAATGTAAAATATAAATCTTCTACGAAATATTACAGTGCATAATTTAACACAAACTTGTTTGCTTACATTGCTGTTTGTTATGACTCTGTCTGCATACTTTGGTTGTTTGATTCCAGCTATTAACAATATCCTCTCTTTTGTATATGAAATCATTTCTGTGAATGTTATAAAGTGCTTGTTACGATGTACTTTCTTGACTCTTGCCAATTTAATGAAAATCCCTTTTGCCTGAAAATAAATATATATATATTAGATAAAGTATTTGTTTAGTAAAAGAAAATAAATATTTCACTAAACATAGCCTTGACAAGTATGTGGTGTCATGTTCTAATTTTACTCACAATGCACTAGAATATTTACATCTTACTCCACACTCAATGGTGCACACTGTACTCATAGACAAGGTAGGCTTTTAAGTTACTTGTGTCCAAGAACTAGGTGCATTGGGGGATATGCATTGTTACAGCTCCAATGCATATCCCCAAATACATTTCCTTACAGACATACCAACTTTAAGTTCTTCTTCCTATAACCACATTCCCCTACCAATGTATCTCCACATAGCCACATTGCTTGCCCTGCTTAACCCCTACAGCCACATCTAACCCTCCTCCCAATTTAGTATAGGTATTTTGCTGTACCTGTCATTATCTAAAGCAGGGGTTCCCAACACGTGGTGGCGGTGCACTGCACAGGTTGGGCAACTGAATGAGGGTCCAACAGGTGGCCCATGCCCTTAGGGTCACCTGATGGACATGTGCAATGAGGGGCCTGGTAGTGTGCTGTGACGCTTTAAAGGACCACTCTAGGCACCCAGACCACTTCAGCTTAATGAAGTGGTCTGGGTGCGAGGTCTCTCTAGGATTAACCCTTTTTTTTTTTATAAATATAGCAGTTTTAGAGAAACTGCTATGTTTATAAATGGGTTAATCCAGCCTCTAAAGCCTCTAGTGGCTGTCTCATTGACAGCCGCTAGAGGTGTTTGCGTGCTTCTCACTGTGAAAATCACAGTGAGAAGAAGCCAGCGTCCATAGGAAAGCATTAGGAATGCTTTCCTATGAGACTGGCTGTATGCGCGCGCAGCTCCTGCCGCGCATGCGCATTCAGCCGAAGAGGAGGATCGGAGGAGGAGAGGAAGAGAGGAGCTCCCCGCCCGGCGCTGGAAAAAAGGTAATTTTAACCCCTTTCCTCTCCCCAGAGCCCGGCGGGAGGGGGTCCCTGAGGGTGAATATGTTTTCCTGGCACTATAGTGATCCTTTAACAGTGCGACCCTTCTTAACTGCAGGGAGAGTTTGGAGGAGATTACATAATATCCCTTCCTCACAACTCACTCACACAGCCATGTGGGAGAAAGGAGCCACAAGGATCTTCTGATCCGGGCACAGCCAGCAGAAGGTAAGCTTAATGTGCATGTATCTATGTGTAGAGTGTGTGTGTGTGTGTGTGTATCTCTGTGTGTGTGTGTGTGTGTGTGTGTATCTGTACCAGTACCCATGTACCACAGGTGTGGCTGAAATGCTGGACACATAGAATGTGGTAAAGCATAAAATATAAAGACAATTACTATATTAAATATGTTATGATTGTAGATTGCAGCACTAATTTGCAGACAGTCAGGGTTTAATGATTGTTAACAATATCCAGGTTATTGGATTTCATAAAATCCACCAAACAATTGTTGAATGCATTTGTTAAATCACACAGTAGTACTTTAAAGTTAATAGTGGTTATTCTTTGCAACTAGAGCCCGAATGGCAGAACACTTGACCTATCACAAGTCCATTGTCACAGTTGCGAACCTACCCACCTCACATTATAGAATCCGTATAGATACAGTACCCAATAAAATGTGCTTGTCAATGTTACGTTATATGTTACTCAGTGTGTGTGTGTGTGTGTGTGCGTGCGTATCTGTATGTGTGTCAGTGTGCATGTCTGTATCATTATGTCTGTATATCTGCATGTGGCAGTGTGTGTATCTGTATGTCTGTATCTGCATGCGTATCAGTGTGTGTGTTTGATACACATGCTGACACCCATACAGTTGCAGACACACTGAAACACATGCAGATATACTGATACAGATACTGACACATACAGATATATATATGAAAACACTGATACACATGCAGATACACAGACACAGTATATAGGTTAGTGTATTTGCTGCAGTGCACAGACACGCACTACATCCCCAGCACACAGAGGCACAAACTTCAACCCCAGCTCACACAGACACACACTGCACCCCCAGCACACACACAGACACGCTTCAACCCCAGTACACAGACACACACTTCAGCCACAGCACACACACAGACACATTTCATCCCCAGCACATACACAGAGACACACTAGCATTACAGTGTGTGTCTGTGTTTGATACACATGCTGACGCCCATACAGTTGCAGACACACTGATACACATGCAGATATACTGATATAAATACTGACACACAGATACGAATATTGCCACACATGCAGGTACAGACACACTGTAGAATATTGCATAGTCTATGTTTCCATTGATTATATATAGATGTGTGGATTGACATAAGTAACAGATGGTCTAAATCACATGGCTTTCTTTGTATGAGAACTCTGGAATGTGAATTGAGGGTCTTGTCCTTATATGGCTAGAGTTATACTCTGACGTCAGTATGGGCATATCTATATAGTAACTGAACAAAGGGACACAAGGTCTCTCTGTCTCTCTCTCTCGATGTAACTCTCCCTTCAGGAGTCCAGCAATTACCATCTGCTGTTGAACATCCATTATCCTGTAACATCCTTTGTTGTTTTATTATGTATCAGTAACTAAGAATAAGCATGAAGAAACCGTAAGTCAGATTGCATATTGGTACTTTTCATTAATATAGACGTGTAATAATGTAGCGAGCCTTTGACCCAAGACTATATATAAAAAAGACGTATATATCAATCAACTGGAAAAAGACACAGAAGAAGAAACGAGAATTTATTACACACACCAATGCAAACACTGACACACATGCAGATACAAGCACACTAACAGACATGCAGATACACAGACACAGTATATAGGTAAGTGTATTGCTGCAGTGCACACACACACACGACATCCCCAGCACGCACAGATACACACTGCACCCCCAGCACATATACACGCTTCATCCCCAGCACACATACACACACTTCACCCACAGCACAGACATACACTTCATCCCCAGTGCACACACAGACACATTTCATACCCAGCACACACAGAGACACATGTGTTTGGGTGGATAGCATCAACTCATCCTTGGACTTAGGCAGCACAATGTCTTGGGCCGGCCCTGGACCAGGCAACCTTCTTCCATTGTTTGATGGTCGTTTTAACATTCACATTTCCTTTGAAGGTACTTTTAGTGGTGGACAGGAGTCATCATGGGTACTGTTTTCAGCAATCTGAGCTACAGTTGATTCTGTGTGTGATTGGATAAGATGGGCAAGCCATCACTCCTTTTGTGCATCAGTGAGCCTTGGGCTTGGCAGCTTTTCCTTCCTTGCACCACTTTTGGTAGGTACTGCACTTGCTGTTTTGGAGATGCTCTTGCCAGTGGCGTAAGACAGGGGGGTTCAGGGGGTGCAGACCCCACCAGGTTGTGCATCACAGGTGGGGGTGACACCAGGGCTGGCCTTCGGGGTGTATGAGCTGTGCGGAAGCACAGGGCGCCATGGCAACAGGGGCACCGGGTGGCCAACACTGCTCGCATTTGGTCACTCACAGACCAGCCGAGTTATGTGTCTGCAGTGCAGAGCAAGTCAAGTGCTGCTGTGAACTTGACTTGTGAATGGTGAGGGGAGAGCCGTGGCTGGGGATCCACATGGGTGATGCAGAGGTCCGTTGCGTGGAGGAGAAGGAGCATGGGGGCGTGACGTCTACGTGCTCCGCCTTCTCAGAGAGCCACAGAAGAATACGCTTAGTGTGTGAGGGCGGCAGCTGATGCTCTTCAGTCTGCGACTTGGCGGCATGGTAAACTGACAGCTGGATCCAGGGAGCAGCAGCCTTTAATTTGAGTGCTTGTTCTTATTGCTTTTTTTAACCATGGCTTCTGCTAAGAAAGCGCTTGATAATTTAAAGTGCCATACCGACCAAAACCCCAGAGAATTTTTAATAATTCTAAAAAATGCATCTTCCAGGAAGGAAACCCATGTATGAAAGTACAGAATTCAAAGATCTGTATTTTTATGCTATCCTGGCAAACATGTAGATGAATCTTACAAGCGTTAGAATCACTAGTCAGTCAGTGCATGAAACTGTATACTATATACCATGCATATGATGAAAATTAACAAAAGGTTAAGAAACGTAGTGATAAAATTGTGTCAGAGACGAAAGTTCAGTTAGGATTAGAATCCCAACAGAAAAGAGGACTTATTCTGAGGTTCTGAAAATTCCAAAACCTCAGAAACAGGAAACATCTACTATCAATTGTTGATTCCTCTGATGATAGCTCTAAGAGAGTCCAAGGTCAGTGAGAATAAACTAATCCCTGGTTTAACAAGAACCAAGGCAATTCTCAGTGGAGAAGGAGTTCTTAGGGAAATAGGAGATATATTGGAGACAGAAACAACCGATCTGCTTGCAATAACTAACAACAGTCTAAGCCATCCCAGCCTAACTCTAATGGGCAAGGACAGAACGGCAATGGCAAAAATAATTGCATCATCAGGTTGGTCAATTGATTAACCAGATGGGCAAATTAATGGAATTTAACCAAATCTTTGCCAGAAATCATTTTTTTATTTTTGTTTTGGGAGTAAGGCTCAATTGCAGAGCCACTTAATCAACTGCAACAGCAACTGCAGGTGCCACTGCAATAAAAGCCACTGTGACTGAACAGGCTAGGTTGTCAATAGATGTAATGCCTTACACTGTTTCCTTTCCAGATCCAAACAGTAAAACACACAATAGTTGTGTGAAAAATTGTGTTGTCCTTATAGTATACCCACTTACAGTGGCAAAGGAAGTGTCTCTAATCTCTCATTTTATATTGCAGTCAGATCAAAATGATCCACAAGCTAACATATATCCTTAACAGCCCCTAGTTTCCAGGATCCAGACTTGAAAGGGTTAACTGATGAGATGACAACCACAAGTTCCAGCTTGAACATTCAAAAAATTCCTGAAAAGGAATAGGCAAGTGGGTAGCACTGAGCATTCCTCAGTATAGGTAGAAACTACTGCTGTAACAGGTAACAGATGGAAGACGAGTGATATGTTGACACATTCTAAATTCTTGTGTGAATTAGAAGAACATAAAGAAAGGTACTACATGTCTTTAGAAATACAGGATTCCCTACTACAACCTTTCAAAGGGTTAATAGATACTGATTCCCAAGCCACTATCTTATCCAAAACCTACTTCCAGCAGGTAATGGATTTAGCAACAGATAAGCCAAAGGTAAGATTTCTCCAATGCTCTGTTGAGTGTAGGAGGAAATGCCCTTCGTGTTATTTGCAATACCTGGTTAAATTTAAAACAGGTAACAGTTAGCACGGTCCTTTTGGGTACAAACATGCATAGTCTTTTAAAGTAAATTAATTCCAGGCACTTTATTTGTAAATCCACACAGGAGACTGCAGTAAATGAAAAAACAATAATGTAACAAAATCCCTAGAAACAAAAACCTAGCTCATCTGAGCACTAACTTCAGATTCCCTATCTCTCAGGGGTTAAACTATAACAAAATAATACTGGTTTCACCAACCTAGTGTCTTTGTTAGCTCTCAGCACTCCAGTGTTTAGTCAGCCTGCTGCTTCCAGCCCTTCAAGAAAAAAACAAACAAACATTCTCTCTCTTTTCCATACTCCCAGTGCTCCAAGCCAGCCTTGACTGCTTTCCTTTTGCACTCCCAGTGCTCAGTCTCCTTGACTCTCTCACGGGAGAGAACAGCCTCTTTCCAACCTGCTTCCTAGGAGGAAGCCAGCAATCCCCCCCCATCTTTTCCTGCCTAGCAGGGAGGGGTTTATTCCCACTGCTACAGCTGATTATCTGCAACTGAGCAGTGGGTTGGAGACAGATCCAAAAAACTCTGGCCTGGACCTTATTTCTCCCAGTTATGTATGAACTGCGGAGTGGAGCATTGGCCCACCCTGCTCTCCAAATGCTCCACCCCAGGGGCCCATAACTAAACGGTGGTTTGTGTTGCCTACAACACATACTACACATACTCCCCCTGGGGTTAAATGTTATAGGCCTATCTGCCTTCACTTTATCACATATCCTCCCCCCCAGCTCAGACCCATCGGCCTTCAAACACAAACTGTGAACATTCATAACACCTAGGGCTGTACCAGCCCTGACTAGCTTCTCAGTTACAGGAAGTGGCCTATTGTAGATGGCGGCTACCTTATTATTATTATTATTGCCATTTATACAGCGCCAACAGATTCCGTAGCGCTTTACAATATTATGAAAGGGGATTTAACTATAAATAGGACAATTACAAATAAACTTACAGGAACAATAGGTTGAAGAGGACCCTGCTCAATCGAGCTTACATTCTATAGGAGGTGGGGTGTAAAACACATTAGGACAGGAATGTGCAATCAAATAAGGTGGGCTGCCCTTTAGGAGAGGGCAAGAGACGGGTATGTGAGGTAGGGGTTAGTCTTGGAGGCCATAAGCTTTCCTAAAGAGATGGGTTTTAAGGCACTTCTTAAAAGATGCAAGACTAGGGGATAGTCGGATGGCGGTAGGCAGGCTATTCCATAGGAAGGGAGCCGCCCGCGAGAAGTCCTGCAAGCGCGAGTTGGCCTACGGGTGCGGACAACTGACAGGAGGTGGTCACGGGCAGAGCGGAGAGACCGAGAAGGGACATACCTGTGGATCAGTGAGGAGATATAAGAGGGGCTAGAGTTGTTCAGTGCTTTATAGGTGTGAGTTAGTGCCTTGAATTGACTCCTATAGCACACAGGAAGCCAATGTAAGGACTGGCAGAGGGGTGAGGTGTGAGAGAACCGACTAGAGAGGAAAATCAGTCTAGCAGCAGCATTCATTACAGACTGTAGGGGTGCAGTACGGCTTTTGGGTAGACCAAGCAGGAGAGGGTTACAATAATCCATGCGTGAAATTATTAGAGCATGGACAAGCTCCTTGGTAGTATCTGGTGCAAGAAAGGGGCGGATGCGGGCTATGTTTTTAAGATGGAATCTACAGGATTTGGCAACATGCTGGATGTGAGGCTCAAAGGTGAGACCAGAGTCAAGTATGACGCCAAGACAGCGCGCTTGCAAGGATGGGCTGATGTTGGTACCACAAACTTGAAGGGAGAGCGAAAGAGGAGGATCAGTATTAGGAGGAGGAAAGACAAGGAGCTCAGTTTTTGAGAGATTGAGTTTCAGAAAGCGGGAGGACATCCAGTCAGAGATGGAAGAAAGGCAAGCAGTGACACGTTGCAGGACAGCAGGGGAGAGGTCCGGGGAGGAGAGATATAGCTGGGTGTCATCAGCGTACAGGTGGTAGTGGAAACCAAATGAGGTAATAAGTTTGCCAAGAGAGGCAGTATAAAGAGAAAATAGAAGGGGACCAAGGACGGAGCCTTGGGGGACTCCAACCGAGACAGGGCGAGGGGAGGAGGTATCATTAGAAAAAGAGACACTGAATGAGCGTTGGGAGAGATAAAAGGAAAACCACGAGAGGACAGAGTCACAGAGACCAAGCGATTGCAGAGTTTGAAGAAGGAGAGCATGATCAACGGTGTCAAAGGCCGCCGAGAGGTCAAGAAGAATTAGTATGGAGTAGTGGCCTTTGGATTTAGCTGCGATTAGGTCGTTAGTAACTTTGATAAGGGCAGTCTCTGTAGAGTGGAGAGGGCGGAAGCCAGATTGAAGGGGGTCAAGGAGAGAGTTGGAATTGAGGAAATGAGACACACGGGTAAAGACGAGTCTTTCCAGAAGCTTTGAGGAAAAAGGGAGCAGGGATATGGGACGGTAGTTAGAGGGGGTGGATGGGTCAAGGGATGGTTTTTTTAGTATAGGTACTACAGTGGCATGTTTAAGGTCAGCAGGGACGATGCCAGAAGAGAGCGAGCAGTTGAAGATGTGTGTTAAAGAAGGCACGAGACAAGTGGAGAGAGATCTGATAAGGTGAGATGGGACAGGATCGAGCGGGCAAGTGGTGGGGCGAGAGGAGCAAAGAAGAGCAAGAGAATGAACATAAATTGACATGATCATACCAGCCTTAAGAAAAACAAAAAACCTTGCTCCCTTGTAGTTTAAGGAGCCCCCACCCAATAGGATAACCCAAATAGTTAGCAGTGTTAGCGGTCAAACCGGCAGCCCTTACATTATTCACAACTAACCGGACCTTCATCAGGTGTGCTACCCAGTCCACCCTGTGAAACACCACATCAAGGTAGGCAGCTGCATACTCTGGCTGGAACAGAACACTTTTCATCAAAGTAACCTCACTCCCTGAATCTATCAGTGCTTGTGCACTCTTCCCTACCACCATCACCACTTTTAGCTGTCCTGTAACACCACCACCAGTCACCATACACATCTTTAAGCAAGTCAATACTATCCTATGCAGAGCCCTTATTCCTTTGTCACACTGTATTGGCTCTTCACTCTCAGGACAGTTATATGCAATATGTCCTTGCATGTGGCAGTTGAAGCATCTGAGTTTTTTCTCAGTCTGGTCTCGTATGGAGCGCTGTTCTTGTGCCAGAGACACAGACTCCCGGTGTAGCTCATCTTTCCTTTGCCTGTGTAATGGACCGTTTTGCTCACCAGAGGTTAAAAACCGTTTAGGCGATATTCCCCTTTCTCAGCTACACCGACAGCTACTGTAAGCACCGATCTCCCGAACTGGAAACACATGAATAGCTGCTAGCAGACGAACAGGAAAAGACCCCAAGCGGCTTACCTTCCTGGCAATCAGTCTCTCACAGCATACAGTAAATCCTCCCCCCAATAATGAGACGACACTTCACTTTGAGGGTTAAGCAGGAACTCTCTGTAATGGCCACAAACTGGCTTTTATGCAAGTCCCCATGCACGGGGACATCCCACAGGGTGGGACACAGTACAACCAATCGTTACAGGGGAACTGTAAAACACACCCACAATTACATCACAATCCCTCCTCTCTGTCCTGGAGATAATTGTGAAGTAATCAAATTATCTCCAAGGACAGAGGCAAAACTCCATTAACCACATGGCAGACAAAGGACAATAAAAGACATAAAATTACATACAGTTACATTTATTCCATAAAACATAGACATTCTACATATCCCCAGATAGCTTAGATCTGAGTGCACATTACTACCGAATGGTGCTGAGATCACATACATACAGTTCAATCGCCATGGAGCCAAAGTCTTTCATACAGTCTTTCAGTATACGGCTGGGCTCCATGGCATAGCTATCTGGGGTAGCATGGCTTTAACAGTCCACAGAAAGGCACGAATAAACCTTTCTGCTGGTAAAATAAAAGTTTAAAATGCAGGACCATAGTCTAAAGGGAGCAGGCGAGCAACCAGGCTTCTCCAGTGTACAGTGGCGAGGTTGGTTTCGCCACAGCCTGGTTTCCTCCCCAGGGGTATCCTCTGCTTGCTCAGCCTTGAGTGGCCACCTCTCAATGTCAGCAATGCTTTCCTCTGGGCTGTCTGGCGGTCTCCCTGTTCCCTTGGTGGTGTCCAGAGACGCAGTCATGGCCTCTCGCTGGATCATGACAGCCCGGTATCAAACAGCCAGTCAGGCAGTCCGAGTCCCGGCTTTAATTACATTACTGTTTTCCCAGAAGCTGGCAGCAGTTCCAGGTAGTCAGTGTGCCCAGGCACTGTAGATGTAGTCTTTGCCAGCAGATCCAGTTCTGTGGCTCCCGAACAATCATTCAAAGTCTTTGTAGCAATACGAGGTGTTTCTGAAATATTTAATTCTGTTACGCCAATGTCACCTACTTTGTCACTTTTGCCTTGGTCGGGCTTAGGTGCGGAAGTGCCCATCTTATCACCACAGCTTGGTTCTGTAACTGTCGCTCTCTCTTGGCTTAGGTCAGAAGCGGCTACTTTGCCTTTCTTATTTTGACTTAGTTTTGCTACTACTTCTCTGCCTTGCTTTTCTCTGCCAAACCGTCCAACAGCTGGTTGACATTTTTGGGTAGCCTCTGCTACTAAACAGTGCACAGCATTTTTGAGCTCAACTGGGGTGCTTTGCTTCTCTCTATTTTGCTCAGCTCTTTTGCTGTTGTCTTCTCTGACTCACCAAGTCAGTCTGCTTTTCATGCCTTTAAAGGACCACTATTGTGCCAGGAAAACATAGTCGTTTTCCTGGCACTATAGTGCCCTGAGGGTGCCCACACCATCAGGGACCCCCTCCCGCCCGGCTCTGGAAAGGGGAAAAGGGGTTAAACTTACCTTTTTCCAGCGCTGGGCGGGGAGCTCTCCTCCTCCGATCCTTCTCCGTTCCTCCTCCTGGGTTAGCTGCGTGCGCATTCAGCCGGTCACATAGGAAAGCATTCATAATGCTTTCCTATGGACGCTTGCGTGCTCTCACTGTGAAAATCACAGTGAGAAGCACGCAAGCGCCTCTAGTGGCTGTCAATGAGACAGCCACTAGAGGATTAGGGGGAAGGCTTAACCCATTCATAAACATAGCAGTTTCTCTAGCTGGACCTGGCACCCAGACCACTTCATTAAGCTGAAGTGGTCTGGGTGCCGAGAGTGGTCCTTTAACGTGTTCACTTGGGTGAACATCGGTGGCTTCTGCTTCACTTTTTATTACACAAACCGGCTTGACACTGCTGGCCTCAGCCACAGTCATTTTTTCTCTTGCGTGTTTCTCAACATCACGCTTTGCATCCTCCATGCTTTTCAGCTTGCTAAAGACTTCTTCTACTGCCTCTGTCATCTTATGCAGGATGTCAGTAGCTTGGTTACGGGGTCCCTTGTCCCCACACTCCCTGCAGGGGGCAATCTGCAAAACCTCAGTAAGGGCAGCTCTATTCTCCTGCTGAGCGTCCCTCAGGTTCTTAACCTGTGCAGCCAGTAAACTGTTTGTGCCTTGCTGTATAGCGGTTGCCTGTACCACAGCCTTCAGCAGGTCCTCCATTATAGCACCAAGCAGGTAACAGTCTTAAAGGTACAGGCTATTTGTTTAACAGGTCTGCCAAAATAAAAGTCCTCAAGCAGACTACCGGATGACTGGCAGACCCACAGACCCTCAATGTGCTACTGTGCCCGCATTCTCCACCATATTGTGATCCTTGTCTGCAGTTAGCACGGTCCTTTTGGGTACAAACATGCACAGTCTTTAAAAGTAAATTAATTCCAGGCACTTTATTTGTAAATCCACACAGGAGACAGCAGTAAATGAAAAAAACAATAATGTAACAAAATCCACACATACTCCCCCTGGGGTTAAATGTTATAGGCCTATCTGCCTTCACTTTATCACAACATGTTCAATCTGAATGTAACTAAAATGTGATAGAAGAAAGGCCTGACTCTATTGAGATCCATTTTAGGAATAGTCAGTCACCTGACGTGACTATCGTGTAGGTGAATGATGAAATTGCATCTGTAGATGAACATTCCGTAAGAGTTGCTCCTGAAATAATCCAAAATGTCCCTCTGGAAGGTGATGTTTTAACCATTTCTCTTCACAGTAACAATGTTGAATCTGTTGATCTGACAGGTCATGCTCAATTTCTTGCTAGAATTGAAAGGGTTAATAACAACTTATTCTTCCCTATTTAGATAAATGACTTAGAGTTGTTATGGGCAAATGCAAATATTACACGTTTTAGAATGAAATGTTGTATTTCTTAAACTGTGTACTTTGTCTTTAAGAGATATTGCAAACTGACAAGGTGTTAGAAATGGAACATATTGTTTTTCATAACTGTTTCTTTAAGCAATAACCCCAGTGCATAATATGTTTGCGCCATTTTGTCCCAGACGAATTACAATAACAATAATGCATAAACAAGCTTCCAGGCTATGCTACTGTGGTAACCTTAAGTAGATAAGGATGTCCAGACTTTAAGATGCCATCTTGAACTAAGTCAGGGAAATTTCCATGACGTATACACCCTTTAGTTATGGCCTTGTATGTTTGCCAAGTTAAGGGAGGTCCTAAAATGAATAAAGTAAAAGAAGTGTTACTTTTTCATATATGAACTACGGTAACCCTAAAATGGAGACACCTAAGGTATAAATAGGTGTACTTTTAAATGTTAAGACACAGAGGAGAGATTTGGAGACAGACGCTGCTCCATCCAAATGACAGAGAGACTGACATGTTCAGAAGGGTATGTTAACCTATTAATGATATTTTCAAGCATGTAATTTAATCTTATAAACTCTGCTATAATGGATTTTATATGTCTATATTTATATTATTATATAATAAATATCTAAAAGACAAAACTATTGCTTCCAAGACAATCCTTATTTTATATTGTATTCTCAAGTATTTATATATGTTAAATAGAGGATCTCTTACACTATATAAAATTATGGCTAAGATATCTGTATGGTTAGCCCTACTAGGTTCTATGCTTTAAGACTGGCGACCACGAAGGGAATTGTACTTGGAAGCTTTAACTATAAAATAATAAATACCTAGGTAACCTCTTATACATAAGAGAAAACACAATACTTTGTCATGTCACAAGTCTTGAAATATCAAGAATCTATCAAGCTATTTGTAGCCCAGACTCAGAGAGAGATCTTCATCATTAGAGATGATTTTAATGTGAACAAAGCACTTTGAGTTCAGGTGCCAGGTACATCGTAATTAGCATACAATGCTGAAATTGTGGATCTTAATTAACTTCATAAGAGAATAAATATACATATTTGGTAAACTCCCTGATATGCCTAATACACCAGCACAGCATGGCCCATTAGTTCCAGGACAGTGGATTGCAGACAGGGGGATATGTACTCTTTGTAGCTGCTTAGTATGCATGCTCAGGAAAAGGATTAATGCAAGATGTTGTCAAAAGAAAAGTGATATGACAGAGCGATGAAATTTGAAGTCTAATTCCAAGAATGCAAAGAAAATTGCATTATGGCTAAATGAAAACATTCATGACACAGAAGCGACAGACAGACAGTCCACTATATATGAAAAGTTTTATAAAACAGTGATAATTTCCATATTGTCAGTTACGCTAGCTGTTGATTGAAAATCAGCAATTATAACAGCATAACTATTTTTGGAGTATGGAATTTCCAGCCAAGGTTGCGGAGATACAGAGACATGTAAACATTCCAAGGAATTGAGAAGTCGTTTTATATTCCAACTTATGAACAACATTATTACATACAGCCATAAAGAGAAAGACGTGGCTTTTAAATAAATTCAGTGCAGTACACTGCAGCATATATTTTATAAAACATATGCTAACTAGCTCATATTTTTTTCCTAAACAGAGCTGAAATTATACTACCCTCCTAGAAAAAAGGGCAACAGGTGGTTATACATCCTTTGCTTCTCTAAATCCTCTGCAAAAATAAATATTTATAAAATAATTAAAAATAATATATATGTAAGATAAATTAGGGCAAAATAAAATTGTAACTAGACAGGATCTCTGATAACTTTTAAACTGAAATTATTAAAGGCTTATTTAAATAAAATTTTAAATACATTTAAAGCTTTAAATGTGATCAAAAGATACTAAATGATGTGTTAAGCAGCCAGCTCAATTCACTAGAATAGCATAAGTATTCTACTATTTAAAGTGCACAATTCCTGCACATATTGACTTTGCTTACTCCACCAATTTTAAAAGGAAAAGCTTACTTAAATCAGTGGTACTATCCCACTGTACCTGTAGTGCTAGCATTAAGGAAATTAGAACAATGATATTGTACTACTGACTGTAATCAGATCAGACATGTAATCTCAGTGAATTTCATAAACTAGGTTTTCATAAAATAACAAAATAAGATTAAATATTTAAGTTGTTTATATATAAATATATAATTGTTGTTTATAAATAAATGTATATAGACTAGGCAATAAGAGCATTTACATGCATTCAGCAGCCTGCTCTCTCAGAGCCAGAAACAGGTTTATAAAAAAATAAAAAGTAGGTTTTAAAAAGTCCACAGTCAACCACACATGAAGGGTGAAATAATTGCTTCTTTAAAAGCTATATGCTGCCGCAATTATGTATATAAATACAGATTAAGGCACAGTGTAGAAATAAAAATTCAGTTTCAAATCTCATATATGGGGATTCAGTTCCACCACATATTCTACAATTCTGAAAGAGGCTAATTTTAATAATATGTTGTAAGAGCATTGTGATTATATATACTGCAAAATTAATGTGATATTGCAAAGCCTGCAATATTCTGAACAGACATTAAAACTTAAGAAAAAAAGAAAAATAATAATGCATAAAGAAGAATGCATGAAAGAATGCAGTGTCAATTAAAGTGATAATACGCTGATATATTAAATCACATTGCATATCACATATCTGCTATATGAAAAGTATAATTAAAGTGACATTACTGTCCAAAGCCCCCTCTCAGAAATATACAGAATCCGTTTACAACAGCCAGGTTTAGCATAAATGTAAAGTTGGGGATTTATTATTGCCCAAGAAATCTCTGAACATATTCAGAATTTTTGAGAGCAGCAAGTAAGACAGCAGATTGCAATGGACACCATTACAATATTGCTTTGCCGATTGAGGTCAGAGCTTTAAAGAATAAATAAATAAATAAATGTTCTATAGCTCACTAGACCACTGGATTTTAATGAACAGTTTGCACAACACTTAGAAATAGTTTGTAATACTGCACATTATAGCTGTGACAAAATAATATACAGGGTAAAAATGCTATTTCACTGTTTAATGGACTTACCCAGTATTTAAGGACAACATGTTTCTTGCAAAGTCATCGGGACTTTGAGAGAGGTTCTAACTACGTTTAATTAATTAACTTACTAAAGAAAAAGAAAAAGAAAAAATATTTTTATTTTTTTTCCCCTGCAAGTGAATTTTCAGCACAAGGTCATTTTGTGTTCACAGACTATTCGGTTTTATCACACATTATGAACGGCCTTGTAATTCCTATGCACACCAAAAGTTGGCTTTTAAATGTTATTGTTTTAACTTTAATATTTCATAGTTAATACAGAGGATAAAGTAATTTAAAGAAAGTATATTGAAAGTATATTAATTGATAAGATTTCATTTATCTATTTTGGTCCACTGTTCACTGATCTCGAATCTCAGTCTGGTGTTCAAACTGTTTTTTTTTACGATACGTCGTGAGTTTATATCCACAACTGCATTTTACTTTGTGATAACAAACTGAAAGCCTGGCATTGTAATACGTGTATGAACATGCTTATAACAAAGCATGGTCCCTCTCCTCATATAGTTGGTCATTAACAGGCACTTTGATGCAATGTGTCTACCAACGCTTTTCTGTGGTCACTGGATCACATCGCATACCCTATCTCTCAGTCACGATGCAGAGTTTATGCTTGCAAGGATATCCAGAAATAATCCACCTGGTATCCACATAAATACGCCTATCGTTTACAGGGGTTAATTACATAATAACCATTGAAGGTAATATGTTGGTTGTTCTTCCTATAGAGGAAAGACAGACTTGCCCTAAAAGCTTTTTCATGGCTAGGACAAGCTCTTATAGAGAGAAGTAATGTACTTCTGACTCCTGAAAAGGAATATTGGTGGTCCAATATGGGAAATACTGTAATTCATGTGTTTAGTAATCATAAGCATTTGATTATTGTCATATTACTGATGTACTGTTTATTGAAATATTAATATCTAACGTAATTTTTGAATTACTATATATTGGAAGTTTTCCAACATCTCATGGTTATAAATATGTTTTTGTATGTGTTGATGCATGTACCAGGTTTACTTGGATATATCCTGTGCGAAGTGCAACTTCTGATACCACGTTTGCTAGTCCCACTTCCTTAGTATGCATTTGATAATCCCAGGACCATCCATTTGGGTGGTGGTCCTGCAGTTACTGCAAAGGAAACCTAAAACTGGGCAACCACATTTGGGTTACTTTGGGATTTCAGTGCGCCAAAGAAGTGGGGTTGTGGTCTGGGAAAATGCTGACGTTAAATGACTATTGACCACGTTACTAGTTGCTTGCCCCACACAGTGGTATCTATTTATTCCGATTGTACAGATGAGCATTCACAACATACCTGATGATACAAATGGTGAGACACCATAAGAAATGTTACATGTTTTTTCACTGACAATCATATTTCTGCACCAGGGAGAGCTTAGAACTTAAATTAGAGAAATTTAGGGATTTTTTTTTTCTAGCCCACTTCGCCTTGCACCACCAACTTTTTCTTACTGTTGGCCAGTTTGTCCTGGAGAGGGTGACTCCGAGAACTTTTACTACAGAGAACAATCAGAGCCAACAGAGAACAGTACGTTTTGATATTTTTTTTTTTTTTAAATTTGACAATTTTTATTAATATTTTGTCATAAACCCGACATTAGTCGGGGTGAGGGGGGGATACAGAAGAGAAAAAGGGGGGGGGGAACAGCAGCAAAGTATTATAATTGTCATATAGTATATTGCATAGTCATACAGTACAAAACAGTTAGCCGAGACAGGGTGGGTATGGGTGTTCAATATATGCTTGTACCCTCTAAGGTCCGGGGTCGACTCGACCCATATTCTAAACACAGCTCTACGGTTTGCTCCCTTTAGGGTTAACCCAGGCGACCCGATCTCCATGTGTCCCAGATCTCCCACGCCTTTGCGGAGGTATGGGAAGGGGGCCACAATTTGGTGTATGCTCCTTCATATGCTCTTTGTTCTATCAGAGCGGTTAGTACTCTGGCGAAGGGCGGACATTGTTTAGATTTCCATGATCTTGCGATCTCTCTGTGTGCTGAGAGGAGAACGTGATATATAAGTTTCCTCTCGGCTCTGGGGGTTCCGCTCGGGAGAATTAGTGTTATATAGACTTGGGGCGTAAATTGCATATTAATGCCAGTCAAGTCTTGCAGGAGCGTATGGACTTCCGTCCAGAACGGTTTAAGATCTGGGCACTGCCACCAAATATGGAGGACATCTCCTCTTGCTAATCCACATCTCCAGCAGTTGGGAGAGCTATTTGGGTAGAATTTATGAATCCGAGTAGGTACCATGTACCATCTATAAACACCCTTGCGTTGTTGCTCCACTAGGGAAGTGGATGTGAGTAGCTGGTTTATGTCATGGAATAAGATATTCCATTGTGTGGGGGAGATAGGCTCTCCCAGATCTATATTCCATTGTTGTGCTACATTGGTATCAGGGAATGGCATAGTGTTAGCGATGAGTCGGTAACACATGGAGGTCGGTTTACATGCGAGTGGTAATGACCCATTTATACAGACTTGTTCCCACACCGTGGGTTGTCCCTTATCAGATTGCGATACCCTATCAGCACTAGTTGACCTGTAGAGGAACGATCTCAGTTGTATGTATGAGAATTGTGAGGTTACAGGAAGTTTATGTGTGTGTCTCAGTGTAGAGAAGTCCTTTAATGTCCCGTGTTGGAGAATATGATAGAGGTGTGTTAATTTGTTGTCTATCCAAGGGTTGGCATGGAAGGTCGGTATACAATACGGGAGGGCCGCCACTGGTGTAGCTGGTGAAAGTTTAGTTGGGGAACAGAGTGTTGCCCTACTTTTGTCCCATATTTGTAGTTTGAGGGCAAGGAGGTCGGATGGATGTGGTAGGGTCGGGCGGTATACCTTTGGTATCCACAATATGTTAGGTAGTGTGAAGGGCTTCAGCAGATTTCTCTCTATCTCCACCCACTGAGGGGCCTTTTTATCTATATGATGGGGAAGTAAGGTGGCTAGTATGGATGCATGGTAGTAAGCCTTCACATCTGGTAATCCCAGTCCACCTGACTTTTTAGGAGCATGTAAAAGATTCCTGGCTACCCTCGGTCTAGACCCAGCCCAAATAAAGTTGTCTACCTCCTTTTGTACCAGTTTAAAAAAGGAGTGTGGGACAGGAATCGGGAGCGTTCTAAAAATATATTGCAGTTTAGGAAGTATCGACATCTTTACTGCCACTATTCATTCAGTCCACGTTAGATAGAGAGGTGACTATCTTTTTAGTTGTAGGGCACATTCTCTCCACGTTTTAACATGGTTGCCCGTGTAGAGCTCTGTATGTTTTTTAGAGAACAGTAGTCCCAGGTATGTAATGTCATATTTCCTCCAATCAAAGGGGTACGACCCTCTGAGGCCTATCATTTCACTTTCAGGAACACCTATGCTAAGTGCTTGGGTTTTAGAGGTATTAAGAGAATAGTAGGATTGTGTTCCATAGTCGTGAATGAGGGACATGACATGGGGCAGAGAATCCCTTGGTTGGGTCATATAGAGGAGGATGTCATCTGCGAAGGCACTTATCTTAACTTCTCTAGATCCGACCAGAATTCCAGTAATATTGGGGTGGGATCTAATTGCGACCAGAAGTGGTTCCAGGGCTAAAACATATAACAGTGGGGACAGTGGGCATCCCTGTCTGGTCCCGTTAGATAATTCGAAAGGGTCCGATAGGAACCCGGCTTGCAGAACTCTAGCTTTCGGAGCCGAGTATAGTGCAAAAATTTGCGTGATGGTCTGATGGGGGAAACCGTATTTCACTAGAACTTGTCTCAAGAAGGCCCAGCCAAGGCGGTCACATGCCTTCTCCGCGTCCAAGGCTAAAAGCAGACCCCCTCGGCCAGGCCTCCGGAGCTGCTCTAGGGTGTGCATCAGTTTGTATGTATTGTCCGAGCCCTGTCTCCCTCTGACGAAACCTGTTTGATCATCACAAATCAATTCTGGCAGAAGTCCGCTCAGCCTGTTTGCTATAATTTTAGCGTAGAGTTTGGCATCTGTATTAAGGAGGGAGATTGGGCGAAAGTTTTTACATTCATTTGCCGGTTTGCCAGGTTTTGGAATGGTGATAATTGTGGCCATAAGCATCTCCGGAGGGAGGGAGCCCGTTGCGGAGGCTTGTTGGTACACCCGCAACAGGTGGGGCGCCAATGTGTCTGCAAATTTCTTATAGTAGGCATTAGTGAAACCATCAGCTCCCGGGGATTTAGCTAGAGGCAGAGATTTGATAGCCGCGCTAACTTCTGCCAAGGTTATGGGTTGTTGGAGCGTTACAGCTTGTTCTAGTGTGACTCGTGGCAAGTGTATCTGGCTAAGATATTTGGAGATGCTGTCTTCCGTTGGGTTGTTTATACCTGTCGTGAGGTGCAGGTTTGCGATATGTCGCTGGGTTTTAGTATTTTCTGTCCCCTATCATTTATAAGATGTGCGATCTTTTGTGTGTTGCATTTCTTTCGTAATCTCGCTGCTAACAATTTAGTGGCTTTACCACTATGGTGGTAAGCGGTAGCTTTTAATTTATGGAGCAGCCTCCTAGTTTTGTCTGCCGTCAAGTCTCTTAGTTTGTCATATTGCTGGGTGAGTTGTATCCCTGTTTCTACTGAGGGCTGGGTTTTGTTTAGAGCAGAAAGTTGCGCTATTTTAGTGTGGCATTCCAACATTGCCGAGTCTTGGGTCCTTTTAATGTGCAAAGCTTGTTTAAGAAACAGGCCTCTAAGTACTGCCTTATGTGCGGACCAGACCGTGGCTGCCGTGGTCTCTTGAACATTGTTTAGGTTAAAGTAGGTTATAAGCTCCTCTTTAATGTTAGCGGTAAATTTCTCATCGTTCAATAGGGAGTCATTCAACCTCCATGTGCCTTTCCCTGTGAATTGGAATTCATCCTTCAGTACCAGGGTGACCGGGCTGTGGTCTGACCACGTAATCTCCCCAATCCTGCAATCTGCTACAAGGGGCAAGGTAACTCTATCAACAAAAAACCCATCAATTCGAGAGTACGAATTGTGTACCCTCGAATAAAAAGTATAATCTCTCGTTTCAGGGCTAAGAGTTCTCCATACATCATAGAGGTAATGTAATGAGAGTGTTTTGTTAATGTGTTTGTGGGTCTTATCGTGCGACAATCTATTATTGGTGCCTCTCTGAGTTGTTCTATCCAGGGGTGACTGAGTGAAGTTAAAGTCACCACATAGTAATAAATTGCCTAGGCGATATTGGTCTATTTTCGTTAGCAGGGACTTTAGGTATTGGTTGGAGTTCTCATTGGGGAAGTATGCCGTGACCAGTGTGTAGTGGGTTGCGTTAATGAGACACTGTAGGATTATGAATCTACCTTGGGGATCTATGTACTGCCTCTGGCTGGTGAATGCGATATCTTTGTGTATTAGGATAGAGACACCCTTTGTTTTGTTTACTGAGAGTGCATGGTATTGTATCGGGAAGTGTTTAGTAAAGATCTTTGGTGTATAGCCTTTCTTAAAGTGGGTCTCTTGAATACATGCAATGTCAATCTTAGTTTTTATCAATTCTTTATACAGTAAACATCTTTTCCCAGGGGTATTCAACCCCTTCACATTATACGTTACTACTCTTATGATAATTGGGGATCAGTTTTGCGTATGACATATGGTGCGTGGAGGTGAACCGGTGTTAGCATAACAACAGCA
Source organism: Pelobates cultripes (assembly GCA_933207985.1). NCBI lineage: Eukaryota > Metazoa > Chordata > Amphibia > Anura > Pelobatidae > Pelobates > Pelobates cultripes. The sequence goes on along the minus strand of OW240915.1, from coordinate 126,864,589 downwards.
TCTTTTCCTATGTTGCAGCAATAACCATCAAGCAAATATATCCCAAACCTAACTACACGATCATTCCTGTTAAGACGTACTGTACTGCTTATACGGGATTTTGCGTCTGGTATTATATTACTGGCTGCTAGGGAAAACCTGGATAGGTCAGGGAAAGAGGGAACTAGGGAGAGAATAAACTGGGAGTGGGGAAAGGGGAATAAACCCTGATTAAGCTCTACACAAGAGAGCTGGAGCACGCCAAGCTGATCTTGGCTGCAATGTAGGGGGTACATTAAGTGAGCCTGATGTTGTCGTGGCTCATATGTGGCTCTTAGGGCTTTGAATGGCTTAAAGAGATAGTATGCTGAGGCTTTCTCGTGCCGCAGGTATCTTTTTTTTTTTGTTTAACTTGTAATACACTAAAAAATAAGAACATAACCTTTTTGCAACATTTGGTCATCAACAGTTCATAGGTCCTAGTGACTGCGCCGTGGGCCGCAGTAAGTGTTAGGCATACTTAACACTCTCTCTGCGGGAGAAGAGGCAGGTCTCGCAGAGGGATCCTGATCAGGCCGGGGTCCACTCAGGGGACATCCGAGGTATCTTTGCCTGGTTATGGTCGTCTGTAGTGGCAACCGGGAGTCCCCACACCTTAAATTTTTCTTTGCCAGTCGGCAGCAAATTTACGGCGTGCAGTGAGTCTTGGTACTGGATGAGCAATTTTGCGGGGTATCCCCATCTGTACATAATTCCTGTTGCTCGTAGCATTGTTGTGAGGGGAGACAGGCTTTTTCGAAATTGTAGGGTTGCCGCCGACAGGTCCGTGAAAATTTTTAAGTCCTTGTAGGGATCTGGCATGCCTGGTGTGCGGGATGCTCGAACTAGCCTCTCCTTGGCATGGTAAAAGTGGACACGGACTATCACGTCCCTCGCGGTGGAGTTAGGGAGGTGTTTTGGTCTTCTCAACCTATGCGCTCGGTCGATGATAAGCTGGTCCGGGTGCGTCTCCGGTGACGGTGCTTGGAAGAGGTCTAACAGGTAGTTAGGAAGTGCAGGGTTGAGCACTGACTCCGGTATACCGCGGATACGCAAGTTATTGCGTCTCGATCTGTCCTCCATGTCGGCCATTTTGACCGCATGGTCGTGCAGGACGGTGTCCAATTCATGCAGCTTGTCCGCGAGACCGTTATGCGCTTCAGCGAAATCATCCATCCTCTTCTCTATCTGAGCAGTACGCTGGCCCACCTCTATAATCTCCTTCCTGAGATCTGCGGTGAGGGTTTGTATCTGCGTCGCCATGTTCTTCTGGATGGTGTCAGTAAGTTCCGACAGCATTCTTTTCAATTGCTGGGTTGTAGGCGGGCTGTCCTCTGGTCCTGTATCTGAGGACATTGGGGATAAAGGTGGATCCTCCTCGGAGCGAGCGGCACCGCCATCTGCATCTGGGCTGCGGCCTTCTCGTGCGTGTGATGTCGCCGACTTGGCCAGGAAAAAGGAGGCGCGATCTGCCTTTGCAGCTTTATTTTTTTGCCTGTGTGACATCTCTGCAGGCTCGGGAGTGGTAGCTTAATAATTAAAACTTGTTTGTTCTTTTTGCAGCACGATTATTTTAGCCCTAGTTCGCCCGGTAGCAGGAGCTTCGTTAGGATGTGTCCATGCAGCTCGGTGTCAGGCCACGACCCCCACATTTTGATATTTTACAACCTGCTTAATACTAACAGGACGTTCACAGAACCACTGACTGATACAATGGATGGTGTTAAAGATTACAAGATAAAACAAACAGAGGACAACAGAAATGCCACCAGAACACAGCCACTAGAATCATAGCCACGTAACAGACTGAATCATGATCTGACATCTGAACCTTTAAATGTGAAGGAGAAGGATGAACAGTCAGACGTGATACATTCACAGTTAACATGGAATGTATGAAAAATGAATCATCAACATCATTATAAGAAAGACTCTGGAGAAAACAGACTGAACCTGAATTCTCTTATACAGTAAGAAAGAAATGCAGAGATGGAAGCAAAAGGATGCTAGAAAATTGGTTATGGTGTCTCCTTCTTACAGTCTGCAGCATTATCATAACATCAACCCTGGCTGTCGTTTTAAAACTGCATTGGAATTATGTTAACAAGCAGGAAGCACCTGAACTGAATCGGACTGCACACTATACAAGTTCTGTGATCGTGAGGACTACCTCCAAGAACCATCTCAAAAGGAGAGACACAGCTCACAGTGAAATGATTGCTAATGTGACTGTAAAGGATCCTTCTATTCGTGCAGCGATGATCCTTGCAGCTTCTCCCGAAATCCAGCTGAAACGAAGTGATTATAATTCCCAATCCCCCAAACATGAGTCGAGACTTCATGAAGGGGTAAAACGATCTAATTTACTGTGGGCTACCCACCTGGTATTTATGCAGGTCTCCCACCTGGTGGACACTCCCCTAGGGGACCAGATGGAAGACTGGGACAAAAGTATCACAGTAGCCAATCACAGTGGCTATAGCATAAGCACTCCCATTTCCATAAATCACTCCCTCTTTTCCATCCTGGAGATAATTAACTTAAGGTAGCAAAGAGAGCCTTAGTTATCTCCAGGTAGAAAGAAACATGTTTTTTTCCAGCATAATAAAAATCTATAACTTTCTTTTTACACAACATAAACTTTAAGTCCCACATATCCCCAGATAGCTTGGATCTGAGTGCATATTCTAGGCGAATAGCGCTCAGATTCCACGAACACAGTTCTCAGAAACATAGACTGAAGTTTGACGTTCGCCAGCTGTTCGTGTGTTTGTAGCCAACTACGAGTTCCATACTGTAGCTATCTGGGGTTGGTCACTTTCGCATACTTTCAGCGCAGAATGAAGTAGTATCCCCTTCATTTGTGTGTTTTTCCACCGTACGAACGAGAAAATTAAGAGGTAGCAGCAGTGTTCGACAAAATAAGTAGCCGAAATTAGTTCCAGGGAATCCTCGCCATTTACCGCTGAGCGTTCGACAATACAAAATGGCGATTGCCACGTGTTCGGTAAACGAACGCGGACCACCAGCTATTCCCCAATTAGTCTGTGGTTAACCGCAACAGCCTGGGTGGTTAATAGGCGCCACACGACCTCAGTGGGAGGTCGGTGGTTCGGTAGTTTATTCGCTTTTATCGCTATTTTCACGAAATCCCGCTTTAATCATACAAATAACCGAACAGGCTGGTTCATATGGTCTGTAAATAAGGGATTGCGTTACAGTGACCCACACTGGTATTTCACAAGGAACCTATTGAGATCATTCCAAAAACCGATTATACATGAGAAAGATGTGATTGGACTATTACAAATCCTAATAATGGACTCAACGATGATGGCAAAGCATGATGAAAACAGAAAAAGACGAGACAGATCCTTGTAAAAGACTTTGGGTTCACCTATGAAGATGATGCAAGAAAAGACTTTGCCATATAGTTTATCATTGAGTGACTACCACAAACAGCCTTCTTATGCTGAAAAGAAGTGCTATGCTAATTCTGGACATTGCTATTATGTTTCCAGACAGAAGTTGAAAGGAAAAAGAAATAAGGGCTGATAACTGTCAACACCCAAGAGCTTCTCAAGATGGAAAATGGTACTGAGAAAACCTGATTGAATGACTATCAAAACACCTCACAGTACAAGACACAGATTGTTAACTACAACTCATAAAAAGTGGTTAATAGGAAGGATCAGAAGAAGAGGAATATAGATTTCCTACTGGAGTGAAATACCATCCTGGAACAATATTCTGCAACAATAAACTTTACAATGACATTTGGTGGCATATGAATTTGAATTCGGTAGAAACACATCAATTAACTAAAGAAATCTTGATGCAATTAATAAATAATAACAAAACCGGCCTACTAAGAGCAAATGCCCTGCCAGGAGAATGGAATATAAAAGGCCAGCAAAATCTTTCAGAAACTTGACATCATGGCACACGATTTGCAGCTTTTCTTAAACTCTACAAATTATGTACATAACTGCAAAGCAAGGAACTCCTGTAAACATAAACACAGATACACTGATACAACAAGGAATCTGTAATGGTTCTGTTGCAGATGTGATCTACCGTCGTACTCCTTGCTCTTTTGGTATAACTATACCAATCAAAACATTAAATGGCTCCATAGAATCAAATGACAAAGGATTCTTGCTATATTCTGGACTTCCATGAATGTGGTACATGGACTGAAAAATTATAATTACTAAAGCAATCATGCTATTTTTTTCCCTGTATCAGAAATGTGTCAGTGACGATGTGTAATATAATAGAGATACTATAATTAATGGTATAAAATAAACACATAATATGTTAATTACAAAGGTGGATAGACTTTGTGACTATCTGAAACGCAATTGAAGATCATTGCTAAAATTTCATATACAGTCTGGCCTACAAACAAATATATTAGACATAAAGTATAAGAGCATAGTAGCTGATTACCCAGATGAATAATTGAATCATACGTTAAAGATCATACGATTACAATAACAACTGCAATAATGAATAATGTTTTAACCTTAAAGGAAAATTTTAAATGTTTTTATTAAATCAGAAACTACTCTATATTCGTATAAGTTTGCAGAGTAGTATAATAAATATAATCTAATTAATATAAGTGAAGTACTTCAACAGTTAAAATTTAACTGAAAGACAGGCAGAAACTTTACTTCACTTATCACAAACCTATATTTACAATGATAAACATATTCAGTCTGCCAGAGCTAAGGCCAGTCAATGGAAAGTAAAAGAGTATTATGGATTAACCAGTCCAGGTGATATACATGATGATTTTGGAAATTGATCATTTAGGTCACCTATTAAAAACTGGTGAAAATATGTCAAAGATATAAATTCAACATCCATACCACTCTGTGTATATATATATATTGTGATAAAGTGAAGGCAGATAGGCCTAAAACATTTAACTCCATGGGGAGTATGTGTAGTATGTGTTGTAGGCAACACAAACCACTGTTTAGTCATGGGCGCCTGGGGTGGAGCATTTGGAGAGCAGTGTGGGCCAATGCTCCACTCCTCAGTTTATACACAACTTGGAGAAATCAGGTCCAGGCAAGAGTTTTTTGGAACTGTCTCCAACCCACTGCTCAGCTGCAGATAATCAGCTGTAGCAGTGGGAATAAACCCCCCCTGCTATGCAGGTAAAGGGGGGATTGTTGGCTTCCTCTCTGGAAGCAGGTTGGAGAGAGACTGTTATCTCCAGTGAGAGAGTCAAGGAGACTGAGCACTGGGAGTGCAAAAGGAAAACAGTCAAGGCTGGCTTGGAGCACTGGGAGTGCGGAAAAGAGAGATAATTTTGTTTATTTCTAGAAGGAATGGAAGCCACATGCTAACCGAGTGTGGAGTGCAGAGATCTGACAAAGGCACTAGGTTGGTGAACACAAATATTATTTTGTTCTAGTTTAAACCCTGAGAGAGAGGGAGTCTGATGTTAGTTAGTGCTCAGACAAGCTAGGCTTTTGTTTATAGGGATTTGTGTTATTGTTGTTTTTTATTTTTTTTATTTGCTGCTGTAGCTGTGGTGGAGTTTAACAATAAAACTGCCTGGATTATATGCAAACCAAAGGACTGTGCCTGTTGTTTACCCTAGAGGACCGTGCTACCTGCAGACAAGGATCACAATATATATATATATATATATATATATATATATATATATATATATTAAAATAAACGTAATCAATTATTTTATCAGTTTTTCAAATACCAAGAAAATTAAATTTGGTTTGTGCTGATTAAAGGTACATATACCTGATGGCAATGATCCTGCCACATCTATTTATTGTTGAATCAATAGATCATGCATATGATTATTAATTCATATTCTGATTGTAACATACCCCCACTTCAACCAGTTATAGTTACAACAGATCCTGATATCTATTGTTATTGAAGGGTTAAAACCACTTATACAAAGGTAGAGTTAAAATATAAATACCTTCAATATTGTATTTGAGTGCTTTCTTAACTCACTTTTAGAAATAATAAATATTCAAATCCTCTTAAGTTACACCCAAGAGCCACTGAAAAATATACTTAAACAATTAAGATTCACATTGTTAAGCATCCAATCTCACGAACGTAACTTTCCACAATGGCTGTCAGATCTTGGTAAAAAAATAAAGTTTTAAAGTCAATTTTTGGGTGTTTCTGGTATTTTAAGCCACTAATAAATGTAGTTATTATTAGGGAATATGTTGTCTTCTCCCTAACAGGTCAAAGAAAGATAATGAACGTCATATTTCCAATTAGCAACTATTCTAAATAGATTGAGAGGTTTTGAATAAAAGAGTATTTTTAACACTTAAAGACAATGTAATTTTAAATACCATTATGAACAAAGGTGGTAAATACTTTGCTGCTTCAAATTATCCTTATATCTCTAAATAATATACAAGGGTGTTTATCTTTAAAACAAAACACTAGAAAGATTAACTATGTTACTATTTCATCTATCATTATTATACGAAGTATAACAAATGTAAAGATTTTTCCACAGATTTTACCTGTTAACATTTTTAGCACAACAGCACCTGATGTCATTGAGATGTCTATCACTGAGATGTTACAAAGATTCCAATACAGCAAAAAGAGGCTTTCTTGAGAATCCACTTCGATTGCTGTATCAACATAACATTTACTATAACGGGATCCATGTCACTTAAGACAATGTCTTGGAAATGCTGTCAAATTATTCCGTAAAAGAATATCGGAGAGTATCCAATCTATACACATCATAAACTGTGTAAAAATGTTTCATGGAAAAAAAAACAAAATAAAAAAAGCAAAAATAAATACCAACGCCATCACCACGGTGATAACAGATGATGCTGATTCAATATCTGCAACCAATTCTAGCCAAATACCTGGATAGCTGGACTCTACAACCTATACTCTACAACAAATACCCGGGTATTCTACAAACACAACCTCCAGCAATGTATCTAAGGAATGTAAACTTTTACAGGCCTTTAAGACTTTGGATTACAAATACAATTACTACTTTTAACTTTGGATTACAATTCGTATACGGATCCATCCAAATATATCTTACTCTGGAACTTGGTGTTCTTTTCAATTCTTTCCTAGACAAAAGCTTTGCTCATTTTAATCAACCACCTTTACAGGCAAAGATCACACTATGGATATTTTACTGTTACAACAATGATCAAAGATGCTGGGAGCACAAAAACCTTAAGACTGTTGGAGAATTTTGGTTTAATAATTTAAGGAAGAAATGCTCTACATCACCCACAGTTTAATGGAGAGGGTGTTATTGGCAAATGCAAATATTACAAGTTTTAGAATGAAATGTTGTATTTCTTAAACTGTGTACTTTGTCTTTAAGAGATATTGCAAACTGACAAGGTGTTAGAATACACCCTTTAGTTATGGCCTTGTATGTTTGCCAAGTTAAGGGAGGTCCTAAAATGAATAAAGTAAAAGAAGTGTTACTTTTTCATATATGAACTACGGTAACCCTAAAATGGAGACACCTAAGGTATAAATAGGTGTACTTTTAAATGTTTAGACACAGAGGAGAGACTTGGAGACAGACGCTGCTCCATCTTAAAATGACAGAGAGGCTGACATGATGACAATCCTTATTTTATATTGTATTCTCAATTATTTATATATGTTAAATAGAGGATCTCTTACACTACATAAAATTATGGCTAAGATATCTGTATGGTTAGCCCTACTAAGTTCTATGCTTTAAGACATTACAGTGGTAAATAAGGGAACCACCTGCGGTTACAGAATGAAGTAGGAATGCGAAGCTGAACCTAAAGAGTGAGAAAAGCTACATTAGCAAAATGTAATGCTTATCTATTCCACAGAGTTGGCCCGAAGTCATAACGGAGCGACTCTAAGTGCTGAACCTATCGGTCGCACGAACAGAGACTCCCGAGTTTGGGGTTTGGCCGAACTCAGGTCTTTAGGCACTCTGAAATGATTCTGACCAATGGTATTGGTTCCCTGGCTTTTCAGTAGTAAGTTGTCCTATTGTGGTTCTTGTATACCCAAGAGTGCACTTTTTATTGTTTGGATTTCCTGTTACTGGTTTTGGCATGTTTAATCGTCTCTCCGCTTTCTGTGTTCCTGACCTTGGCTTGTCTTCCAGTTTATGCTGTTCTCCACTATGTTTGACCTTAGCTTTCTCTTTGACTACTCTTTATGCTAAATCCAGCCATTCTAAGGCCTAGTAATACGTTACACATTTCCTTTAGCAGATTAGGGTCTGTGTGTTTTGCGTTTTTCTTTCTTGCCATGACAGTACAACAAAGCCATTTTGGACCCTACGGACCTGTCTCAGCAGATGGCAGTACAGGGAGCAAGAATGGACGAGCTTAAACACCATATGGATCAGTTTGGATCAGTTTACCCAAGCCCTTCAGACTATATTGCAGTGTACTGCTCACCTGCAGCCTGACACACAATCTGCTAACAGTGGGACAGCTATCATGTCCTCTGCCTATGAGACTAGTCACTATGCTCCTGCTGCTCATATGAAACCTCCACAACACTATAGTGGTGATCCACTGAATTACCGAGTTTTAATCAACCAGGTTAGCATTTACTTTGAAATTAATTCTTGCTTTTTTTCTATGGATAGAGCAAAGAATACATTTCTAGTTAATCAGCCGATAAGGCCTAGCCTGGGCTAACCCTTTATGGGAGTCTGATTTGCCTGTTATCCATAGCTACGCTGACTTTCTTTCTGCCTCCAAAAGGACTTTTGATGCGCCAGGTCATGCTCATTATGCTGGAAAGTCACTGATGAGAATAAGACAGGCATTTCGCTCAGTAGCAGAATACGCTATTGAATTTAGAACGTTAGCTTCTGAGGTAGTCTGGACTAACAGTGGTTTAGTTACGACATTCCACAAAGGTTTAGCTGATAACATTCAGGATGAAGTAGCTGTCAAAGAATTTTCTTCTGACTTAAATTATCTGACCGATTACTGTATACATATAATCAGATCTGGGATAAACATTCACAAATACAAAGGAGACAAAGGAGAATGGTTATTCACCCTGCCTTATCTCCTCCGGTTTAACAGGTGTTAGCATTACCTGCCCCAGAACCCATGCAATTAGGTGTGTCAAAGTTATCTGAGGCTGAAAAGGCCTTCAGGAGAAGAGAGGGTCTAGGTCTTTATTGTGGACTGAAAGGTCACCTTAGGACGGAATGTCCCAGCCGTCCAGAAAACTCTCACACCTAAGGCCAGCCTTGGGTGTAATGTCCCCTGTACCTGAAACATCTAGGTTCATACTGTCAGTTTGTCCTTGTTAAAGCCTTGGTAGATTCAGGAGCAGCAGATTATTTCATAGATACTTCTTTTGATGCTGATTCTGCTATCCCTGTCCCTGCTGTACATGTTGAGGCCATAGATGGTAGACTACTTCATACTCCTCTCATCATTCACAAGACTAAACCCATCTTTATGACTGTGGGTATCTTGCATACGAGAGAATCAGGTTCTATCCTCTCCTTCCTGTTTTGTTGTGCTGGGTTACCCCTGGTTGGTAAAACATAACCCAGTAATTGATTGGGAAGCTGGGGAGATAACCAAGTGGAGTACCAAGTGTCACAAAGTGTTTTTCTTCTCTTAAGCCTATACTGACAATCAATGTTCCCACTGCTACCCCTCTAGCACAGAGGTGGCTCCACAATATCTAGACTTATGTGATAAAAGGGATTTGAAGTAAAAGAAGTGGAAGAAACACAAACACTTGTGTAAAAGAAAAAAAATTATATGCAAAAAACATATTGTAATCCAGCAATGATAAAAAAAAACAACAACCCAGTTTACTATAGATATAACACTCACAAACGGATGTGATATATGCGCTCATCACCCCTCTGGGGTATGGAGAAAGTAAATTAAGGTGCTTCTTATCATGGATCTGGGATGCTCACATACAAGGAAATAGATAGCCACAATAGTGAAGTATGTCAAAAAAGTATAGAAATTTATTGTATTGCACTTACAATTAAAAAGTGTAAACAGGCATGGATACCAAAACATCTCAAATGGACTAAATCTTCGTAGATATGAAAAAATACATTAAAATATATATAAAATAATAATATATTAATAAGGAAGAGTAATAATTTATAAAAAAAAATATATGTATAGAAAAAAAATATAATGTCTTGATTTAGACCATATTTTAAAGTTTTTTAATTATATATCCACTGTGCTTTTTTGGGGTTTTCTTCCATTATAACACCATTAACCAATATGACTAAGAAAGGAGTCAATCCCCTTATTTGGACTCCTGAAGCTGTAGTCGCTATGGAGGTAATAAAGGCTGCTTTTTGGACAGCCCCTATATTGACTCACCTTGATCTTTCCAAAACCGTTCATAATAGAGGTTGATGCCTCAGAAAACTGTATCAGTGCTATATTATCTCAAAGAACTACTCAGGACCAACCTCTACTAGACATGTGCACCAGTGAAAATGTTGTTTCGTATGGATGATTTCGTACTAAATAAAAAAAAATGTAATTCGTCAATACCGAATTTCGTCTGCAAACCATTTGTTTTTGAGCAAAATTTGTTAAAAAATAATCTGTTTTCGTCCAAACAGCACTGTGCATGCTGTCACTATGAACCCCCATATTAATAAAAGAGAGGTTAAAGGGGAGTAGGGGCATGTCACCTAAACAAATGTAAAACTACTAGTGACTGGGCAGCTATTGCTAATTATTGACTGGGCAGATATTGATAAAAAGGAGGTTAAATCCTGCCGCATGCCCCTACTCACATGTCGTCTAAACAGTCAGGAGCCAGTGGCTACTCGTTGTCATTTAAAACTATTTAGTGACTGGGCAGCTATTGCTGCCCAGTCGCTAGTAAAATAAGGGGGGACCAGGCCCAGGACCCCCATTTCCCCATGGTGGGGAACACACTTAACTAAAATGGGGACATAGTGCCAACCCGCGCTGCCACCCGTGACCCGTGGGTGGGGGCTATTAATATAAATGGGGGACCTAGTGTCATGAGTGGCAGGTGGGGACCCTAAATAAATAAATAATGGGGGGACCTATTGTCTCTCCCAGGTCCCAACCCATGAGCGGTGGGTGGCGACTGTAATAATTTAAAGGGGGAACTTAATGACTTCCCTGGTCCCCACCCATGAGCAGCGGGTGGGGACCCTAATGAAATAAATTAATGGGGGAACCTAATGTCCCCCTGATTCCCACCCATGAGCATCGGGTGGGGACCCTAATTAAATAAATAATGGGGGGGACCTAATGTCCCCCCAGGTCCCCACACATGAGCTGTGGGTGGGGACCCTAAAATAAATAATGGGGGGACCTAATGATCTCCACAGGTCCCCACCCTTGAGCAGAGGGTGGGGACCCAAATAAATTAAAGGGGGACCTAATGTCCCCCCATGTCCCCACCCATTACCCCACCCATGACCCCACTAATGTCCCCAAGCCCCTAGTCACCCCCCACCAATAAAAATACCCTACCTACCCTGCTCACCTTAATAATAGTGAGAAGAGGGCAATAAACTAAACCTGTAAAATTAAATGTCATACTTACCATTTGATGTCTTCTTTCTTCTTCCTTTTTTTCTTTCTTCAGCCCCAAAAAAGCCCAAATAAAAATCCATAATACGCGTCCCAGAAGCAAAGAGACTTCAAGATGAGAACACATACAAAAAGTTAACATCTAACCCAAAAGAAATGACAAAAGAAAAATGCAAATCATACATAGATAAAGGCCTAGAATTGGAAACCCTAAAGCCAGAAGAGGCAAGATATCTATATTCCCAATCCAAAAATTCAGGAATTATACTTTCTGCTGAAAATTCATAAGAATTAGACTAACCCCCCTGAAAGACCCATCATTTTGGGAATTGATTGCATTTCATCAAGGATTTCAGAATATATAGATGTCATGCTTCAGCTGATAGTAGTTAGCAACCCCTCTAACCTAAAAGATACTATCCACCTGCTGCAAAAATTAAATTAACTAGAATGGGAGGAACACTATGTTTTAGTTTCCTCTATAGCATAATACCACATAATAAAGGCATAGAGGCAGTCAAACACTTTTTATCTAAATCCACTTTTAAAGATGAGAAAATTAATTTTATTGTAGAAGGAATTTATCTAATTCCCACTAATATTTTTTTCTGGTTCAAAGATTAATATTTTTTACAAACAAGAGGGACGTCAATTGGCACCAAGTTTGCACCGAGTTACGCCAATTTATTTATGGCGTATTGGGAAGAACAGTGTGTACCACAGCACTTTTTTTGCGAACTTGGTGTCATATTGCCGTTATATAGACAATATATTTTTTATTTGGAAGGGGGGAGGGGGGGACCTAGTCTTGAAATATTTGTATCTCATCTTAACAATAATGATTGGGGAATTATTTTAACTTCCACTCAAAGTCATCAAGAAAATAACTTTTTAGATCTCTCTATTTTTACTGAAGACTCAAATATCTACACAAATATTTTTTTCAAAACTGTAGGTGCAAACAGTTATATTGAAAAGAAGAGTTATCACACCCCCTGGTTAACAAACACTCCAAAAAGCCTGTTTAAAGGGTCAGAAGAAACTGTACACAAGACTACGTAATTTAAGCATCCAGAATTAAAGGACAATTCATAGAGAGATGATATGACAAACAACAATTGAATAGAAGTATGGAAGAAGTTAAGAATATTGAAAGAAAACAATTATTATCATACAAACCCATAAATAGAAATAGTAACATTAATAATCTGCCCTTCATCTGCAACTATAATGGCCAACACAAAAAAGTTAATAACTAATCCACCAATATTGGCCTATACTACAAGATGATCCCATCCTAAAAAGTATACAACCCTCCAAACCATAAATAGTTTATAGAGGTTGTAAAAATCTAAAACACACATTAGTAAAAAAGTAGTTTTAGAACTACGAATCCTAAAAACTTACAAAAAGGCACAGGTTTTTACGGTTGCGTTACTTGCCTCGCATGCAGAGAAACATACAGCAAAAAAATACATATTGTTGGGGGGCGGGGCCTGGCAGCCATGCTGACTGGTCGCATGCTGTGGAGGCTCCTGTTGAGCTTGGCTTTTCCAGCAGAAATCTTAGACTCACTGCGAAAAATTAAGCTGGGTAATGTACCCAAGGGTGCAAGCAGCTGTTGGTGACACCATGGACTCCAAGATCAGGAGATTTTGGGGCCCTCTGGGTGGTACAAAGCTTTGGAGAATGTGGCCTACTTGCGAGAGGAGCGGTGCAGACGGCCGCTGCCCTGTTTGCATGCCTGACAATTATCCATGCAAGTAGGTTATCCCGGTCCCCACTGGAGGAAGCCAACACTGAGTGTGCCAATCGTGCAGAGTTACTCAGCCGATGGACCTCAGCACCCAAACAACAAGATGGCGGCCGCGTGGCATACGCTGGCCTGACCGCATTATCAGCAGTCATGTGGCTTACTGGACTATACCGCACAATTCTTAACCGTGGACTATTGGTGCTACTCCAATCTGCTAAATAGCAGAGCTGCCTCGGATGACCGGCCTTTGTACATGGAACCTAAGTCCATTCCCAGCAGTTGCCTAACTGGGCCTAGAGCACCCTAAAGACAACCCTCGAACCACAGCCCGACACCTTACCTGGGAATCCCGTTATCAGCCATTCTGGCAGTGGAACAGGAGGCACAGGTGGTGTGCGCACGTGGAGCACGGGGCTGGCATAATCGCAATCTCCTAACTTCTCACAGGGCTTGCAGGTCGGACAAGAGGCAGGACAGGAACGAGTCTGTAAGATCCAGCGGAACTGTCTGTATGCCATCCGTGGCACTCACAGAGAACTGGGCCTGGGGGGCTGCGTGGCCTGCCTTGAGAGACTTCAGTGGCAAATTGTAGCTTCAGTTTAACCTATTTTAATGCTTCCTACTATTAATTTACTTTGCCTTTTATTTTTCTCCACATTGGGCACTGTATGGCATTCTTATATGTTGATAATGGGCTAGGTATTAAATCCTACACCCATGGGCTTACAGCTATATGAGGTCACGTACTATCGCCTGTCAGTGACCATTGGGTTGCTCTACTTTATAACAGGCATCGGGATATGTACCTCCAGGGTATAATTATTACAGTATACATTGCTGTAACCCAGTCACATGTCACAACTTGTTTCCCCAGTCTTTAACTTGTACTTCGCATGTGCCCTGTAAAGTCATACTTATGTTCTATCAGACAGATAAGCCTTAACCACATTACACCTTATTTTTATACTTGGAAGGGATGTCTCTTTGTACCTACTGTACAGAATCAAAGGCTCCTCATTACCACTTTACCACTCAACACTATAGATGACAAGTTATGTCTAACAGTAAGAGGTCTATTAAAAGGCATCTCCATGTCCCTATTACTTAAGCAAATGGGTGTACCTATATCTCCTGACTAAACATGAGTCGATCGCTGCCCAAATTATTCAGCTTTACTCATTTTCTTTTCCTTTTTTTAAAAAGTGCAACAACTGTAAAGTATCAAAAGTTAACTTAAAGCGTACAAAATAATCTTGTGAATTTCCCTATATAAAAACAAAAATGCAATTTATATTTAATTTTAACACCCTATTACCCCATGGGCTCAACCAAGATTTTGAGCTGTCATATTTTAAAATAATTAACATGTATTTATATTCATATTTATTTATAATTTAACCTACAGTCTAATCTCACATCTAAGTTACTTTTCATACTAATGTTTCTTTTAGCTAACCACCCATTTAAAATAATCATTTTATCACCATAATTTTACTTCTTCATATGGGTAAAAATAGCATTTTTTATTATTTATTTTTTTACAACTGAATACCTGTTTATATATATATATATATGATAGTTTTCAAAAATGGGATCTTCTGTTTCTAACATAGTAAAGACTGCCTTCCATACGACAATATTCCCCACTAAGTATATGCCCAGTGTATATTTTATTAACCATGTTTGGTGATTAACTTAATGTTTAAAAATAGATCTAATTGTCATCAATAATGATGTATTGATTACTGTTTTTAATATTTTGTTCCATTGTTTGTTTTATATAATATGGACTTCTGCTTCATGATAACACCCCTAACAACATTATGTCCACTTGGTCCTTTACTATCCAATTTCAACTTATGATTATATTGGGACTCATACAACTCAGACTGACTTTCTCAAAGAATGTAACACACAAAGCATTCCTTTCCTGAAATCCGGATATACGTCATTAGCCACCAAAACGAAGACGTCATCACAAAATGGCGGAAACAGATAGTAAGAAACTGGCGGAAATACTAATAACCTTCTGGAACACAAGTTGCATTCTGTAACGGAGCTCCTTGTACTCCGACCGAGTACCCTCTGTTGACGGATGCTCCTAGCGCTTCCTGAGGACTCCAAGCACTGCAGCAGACACCACAAACACCGCAGACTCCGCAACCGCTGTAGCTTGATTGGAGTCTCGCCGTCTTCCTTCCACCCTGGATCAGCTTCTGTCCTCCAGGACCGTGTGGGAAAGACCTCTTCCTTCCACCCTGTATGAACCTCCAGCATCCAGGACTGTGTGGGGAAGACGTCTCCTCCAAGGAGAACGTGTCAGGAACAAGCTCTTAAAAGAGCTAAGTGATTCAAGCTCAGGGAGCATGTAGAACATAGCAATCCCCAGTGTGATTATAACAGCTCCCTCCAATAACGAGACAAGGCTACGTTTAGAGGGATCAAGAAGAACTGTCTAAACCTTTATTTCCATTGGGACCAGCCCATAGGGTCACAACATTAACATTGCTGTGAAAACTCAATAAAATCACAAACAGTCAAACCATAGCAGGCAACACACAGTGACTTATCACAACACAATGGCACATTTTTAAAGGGGTGGGGGAGACAATATTTAACAGAAAATATCTCACGTGTCTGCAGAATTAGCAATATGCAAATCTACCCGAATATGCAAATGAACCAGTCTTGCTATTCAGGTAGTGCATATTGCTGTTGCTACCAACAGAGGGCACTAGACAAGCTCCATAGCCAAACCCACCTAATTGGTAGCAAACCTCAGCAGTACAGGAGAGCAGGCAATACATTACACAGTACACACACACACTATAAACAATTACATTACACGCACCCTGCACCTATAATGGGTACAGGGTAACTAAAAAATAAGAGAAATAAAGCAACCTACATAAATAGTCTGTCTGAAGGTAGAATAGGTGCTTTAAATCCAAATACATCTGAGAGTCATAGTCAAGCAGGCCTCTCCAGGACCAAGTGGCGAAGGGCACTTTGTCACACGTTCCAACACACGAAAAGCCCAGGAATTATGAAGTTACCCCCTATTTAAAGAATCTAAAAATGAACTACTCCTAAAACTCTCATCCATCCAAAGCAGCCGAATTTGGCAAAACGCATATTGGACTTTATAGATTTCACTGTTTGCTGCTTATCTTTATACCCAATTGGGTTTTTATTTTTATTTCTTAATAAATACCATATTTTACCTACGAAGTGTAGCACCATCACATGAGAATTTAATTTACTCACAGAGGGCGTTGGATCTCCCTCAAAAGATGCACAGGTGCATACCACCAGAGCCAAGTTTCACATTTTGGCTCCATGTTTGTGATTGATTCCAGTTATCTTCTTTTATACTTACAGGGAGTGCAGAATTATTAGGCAAGTTGTATTTTTGAGGATTAATTTTATTATTGAACAACAACCATGTTCTCAATGAACCCAAAAAACTCATTAATATCAAAGCTGAATATTTTTGGAAGTAGTTTTTAGTTTGTTTTTAGTTTTAGCTATGTTAGGGGGATATCTGTGTGTGCAGGTGACTATTACTGTGCATAATTATTAGGCAACTTAACAAAAAACAAATATATACCCATTTCAATTATTTATTATTACCAGTGAAACCAATAAAACATCTCAACATTCACAAATATACATTTCTGACATTCAAAAACAAAACAAAAACAAATCAGTGACCAATATAGCCACCTTTCTTTGCAAGGACACTCAAAAGCCTGCCATCCATGGATTCTGTCAGTGTTTTGATCTGTTCACCATCAACATTGCGTGCAGCAGCAACCACAGCCTCCCAGACACTGTTCAGAGAGGTGTACTGTTTTCCCTCCTTGTAAATCTCACATTTGATGATGGACCACAGGTTCTCAATGGGGTTCAGATCAGGTGAACAAGGAGGCCATGTCATTAGATTTTCTTCTTTTATACCCTTTCTTGCCAGCCACGCTGTGGAGTACTTGGACGCGTGTGATGGAGCATTGTCCTGCATGAAAATCTGGTTTTTCTTGAAGGATGCAGACTTCTTCCTGTACCACTGCTTGAAGAAGGTGTCTTCCAGGAACTGGCAGTAGGACTGGGAGTTGAGCTTGACTCCATCCTCAACCCGAAAAGGCCCCACAAGCTCATCTTTGATGATACCAGCCCAAACCAGTACTCCACCTCCACCTTGCTGGCGTCTGAGTCGGACTGGAGCTCTCTGCCCTTTACCAATCCAGCCACGGGCCCATCCATCTGGCCCATCAAGACTCACTCTCATTTCATCAGTCCATAAAACCTTAGAAAAATCAGTCTTGAGATATTTCTTGGCCCAGTCTTGACGTTTCAGCTTGTGTGTCTTGTTCAGTGGTGGTCGTCTTTCAGCCTTTCTTACCTTGGCCATGTCTCTGAGTATTGCACACCTTGTGCTTTTGGGCACTCAGTGATGTTGCAGCTCTGAAATATGGCCAAACTGGTGGCAAGTGGCATCGTGGCAGCTGCACGCTTGACTTTTCTCAGTTCATGGGCAGTTATTTTGCGCCTTGGTTTTTCCACACGCTTCTTGCGACCCTGTTGACTATTTTGAATGAAACGCTTGATTGTTCGATGATCACGCTTCAGAAGCTTTGCAATTTTAAGAGTGCTGCATCCCTCTGCAAGATATCTCACTATTTTTGACTTTTCTGAGCCTGTCAAGTCCTTCTTTTGACCCATTTTGCCAAAGGAAAGGAAGTTGCCTAATAATTATGCACACCTGATATAGGGTGTTGATGTCATTAGACCACACCCCTTCTCATTACAGAGATGCACATCACCTAATATGCTTAATTGGTAGTAGGCTTTCGAGCCTATACAGCTTGGAGTAAGACAACATGCATAAAGAGGATGATGTGGTCAAAATACTCATTTGCCTAATAATTCTGCACACCCTGTATTTGTTATACATATTTACACTATTAGTTTTCTTTTGTGTTTTTATAGAATCAACCCATTATACGTAGATAGATATGTATGTCTGATTTTTTTTTTTTTTACTTATTGTGCTCCACTCCCAATTGTTTTAGTGTTTTGTATTCTATTTGAGGTGTGGATTAAATGTTTTGAGCACCAAGCACTATAGCCACTGTGTATCTTTTGTTTTGTAGTTCCAGGAGTCTGTTGCACCATTTTCTCTGTTGTTGGGGGGTCTTTCCTGTCTGTTTCTTTTTATCATATTGTCTTTCCCTTTGTTTAAAATTCCTGTTAAAATTGCAGTTAAAATGTCTTGTTTCTCCCTGTACCTTTAAAATTTGTGTATTTTTTTACATAAGTTGTTTTGGTAGTGTAGTCGTAAATATCTCTTTTATACTTCTTTTGTTTAATGCTTATGTTTAACCTCATTTTCTATTTTATCCAATTTATCACTCATTTAATTTCTGTTTTTCACATTCTTGTCGAAGGTATTTGTTTGTAAAACTCTCTAAGGGTTAATTGTCTGCGTTTAATGATAAAAGTCATGGTCTGAAGGGAAAGATTGTCCATGAAATTTTCATTATTTCTATCGAAAGTGGGAAGTTTTCTATTTTCACAAATAGAAAAAGACAGGAGAGACTCCCCCACCCCCAACAGAGAAAATAATGCAACAGACTCCTGGAACTGGCAGGTCCAGACACGCCATGGAAATAGACCTAATAAGGCCAATTACACTACTCCTGTAAGAAATGACACCATCCCTTTGAGGAATAATTATTCCCCTTTGTCTCAAAGAGATAAGGAAAGAAATGTTTTTTTAGACAAGAGAAGGAGAAACTGGGAATTCCCTCCCCCCCCCCCCTTCACAAACCAAAAGAATAAGGGGGAGAGAGGGGCAATTCAACCGATAGGGATTTTCAATCTATCCAATAAAAGTCTAGATAAAAATCATATTAGTTTATTAAACAAGGGCCTTAAATTTGCCCCCTTAGGGGGAATCGATAAATTAAAATCTTTCAAAAGATTTTCCAAAATTTTCCAAATTTTATAGAAATCTGTGACTGAAAAAGTTTTTTATTTAGGAAAAGGCAACTGCCCTTCCTCAGATTGAACAAGATCCCACTATTGTACATACTACACTAAAAGATAGATGAAAATTATTTCCGAAATGGCATGTCGTATGACATGGTTGTGTTTCAAAAAATGGTTAACCGTGAAATTAATTTAATTAAACCTCTCAACAAATATCAACACAAACTCAATGTACAAGAACGTAAGGCTCTAGAGGAGATAAGAAAAGATACCAACATAGTCATTAAACTGCCCGACAAAGGGGGTGGTATTGTCATCATGAGCCAAAGTTCTACCTTGGAGAATCTTTTAGGCTTCTAGATGACAATGCCACCTACCAAAAATTGTGATCAGATCTGAGCAATAATATATAAACAAAGTTTTTGACACTTATTGAGAAAGGTTTCACTTTGGATATTTTAAATAAAAAGGAACGGCAATACTTGGACATAAAACACGCTGGGATCTCTGTGTTCTATTTTTTGCCCAAGATGTATGAACACATTTCCAATCTTCCAGCCAGGGCAATAATATCGGGAATCAACTCTGTGTCAAGCCGACTATCCTTCAGCCGTTGGTTGAAGAGTTGCCCTTAATATGTGAGAGACATGACTAATGTGTTACAGTTAAATGGCAAAAATATTTTTTATCGGTCACAGCAGACGTTTCCTCATTATACACTGTAATTAGGCACGAACTCGGAACCCGAGCTGTCAACACCTTTCTCGAGAAAACCCAATATGCAGAAATTCAGAGGCAGTTTGTTTTGGAAGCTATCCAGCTTATCCTCAATAACAACTATTTCTGATTCTATGACAGCTTCTATTTGCAAAAATGTGGCACAGCAATTAGCACCAGATTTGCCAACTTGTTCATGGTACACTGGGAATCAGTTTGCCTGGGCAAGGGGAGAAGCAGGGCAGCACACCTGGTGTAAGAGATACATTGATCACTTGCTATTTATCAGGAGAGGTGGAGAATCACTACTCCAACAATTTATTAGTTATCTGAGCACTAACGATTGGGGCATCACCTTGTCTTTCAAATACAGCAGTACAGAAATAGATTTTTATGACCTCTCCATTTATATACAAGATGAGACAATCAAAACAAAAACCTTCTTTAAGACCGTTGATGTAAATAGTTACATAAAAAAAAACAGCTTCCATTTTAGCCCTTGGCTTGAAATTGTGCCGAAGAGTTAGTATACTAGACTCAAACGCAACTGCACAGAATGAGAAGTTTTTATTAGCCAAGGATAAAAAAAAAAAATCAGACAAGAGTTTTTGAAAGGAGGTTATAATAACAACTTCCTACGTGAGGCTCTGGACTCTGTGTATCACATTAAAAGAGAGGAACTATTAGAATATAAAATTAAAGATCTTAAATGACCACTCTAGGCACCCAGACCACTTCAGCTTAATGAAGTGGTCTGGGTGCCAGGTCCTTCTAGGGTTAACCCATTTTTTCATAATTATAGCAGTTTCAGAGAAACTGCTATAATTATGAATGGGTTAAGCCTTCCCCCTAATCCTCTAGTGGCTGTCTCATTGACAGCCACTAGAGGCGCTTGCGTGCTTCTCACTGTGAAAATCACAGTGAGAGCACGCAAGCGTCCATAGGAAAGCATTGCAAATGCTTTCCTATGAGACCGGCTGAATGCGCGCGCAGCTCTTGCCGCGCGTGCGCATTCAGCCGGCGGGGCGTAACGGAGGCGGAGAGGAGGAGGAGAGCTCTCCGCCCAGCGCTGGAAAAAGGTAAGTTTTTACCCCTTTCCCCCTTCCAGAGCCGGGCGGGAGGGGGTCCCTGAGGGTGGGGGCACCCTCAGGGCACTATAGTGCCAGGAAAACGAGGATGTTTTCCTGGCACTATAGTGGTCCTTTAAGGGCAAAGCCAACTCAGTCCCTTTCCTTTGCCAGTTTTCAGGCAATCACAATGGCAAAGTAAGAAATATAATTAAAAAAAAAAATTGGCACCTGTTAGTAAATAACCCAGTTCTTAAAGAGATTCTACTAGCATCACCAAAAATTATACATAGGGGTATGCCTAATTTAAAAAGAGTTTTAACTGACAATACTATTTTAAAAAGAAAAGAGGAGAATAGTAGTATTTCTTTTAACAATATATAGTTTTTTTTGGATGTGGTAGGTGCAAAGTTTGCCAAACTACAAAATCAAAGAGACGTCATATCTCACAATATGAAGTTAATGGTAACTGTTATAACATTAAAGAATGAATTACCTGTCATTCTAGTGGGGTTATATAAATGCTCACATGCCCAAGCAGTCTCAGTTATATTGGACGTACCACCCCACCTTTCTGCACGAGGATAGCGGAGCATGTATATAACATTAAACGCAAGTTTGAGCAACATCAAGTATCATTGCATTTTAGAAACCACCACAATGCCGATCCATCTCCATCCAAAGGTGAATAATGATTGGAGAGGTGGTGACTACATCAAAAAGCTGGGACAAGCAGAGATAAAATATATTTTTGAATTTAACCCTTTAATCCCATACGGACTCAAGATTTTGAGCTCTGTCATTTTTTTAAATTAAAGTGTAATTTTTGAAATTTTAGAGTTTTTTATCATAGAGACCTCATCTTACCTTGGAGCATAGTCCCAGATGTACTGTTTCATTCATTTTTTTATTTTTTATTATAATTTTTTTTTAATTTAATATATATTTTTTATTATTTAATTTCCCAACTGTCCCAGCTAATACTCTAAATGGCACTTATTACCACTTTACATGACATTTACTCATATGGGAGTTATATGTTTTACCATATTAATTATATGGTTTACCATATTTCTAATCATTCTCTTTTTTCTTTTAGCATACAATTTTACATGTTTGTTCAATATTTATTTTTGTAATGTTTCCTACACATTGTAATTATTATGAACTGTATTGTAGCGGAGATGCAATATTCCCCAGGTTATCTCCACTTATAATCCAAGTGAGGCTCAGGAACAAGTAAATAGTAAATCCACAGGCAAGGTTTCCAGCAGGTAAAATAACAGCAATATCCCACAGCAATCCCAATAACTGGATGACACACAGTTTCAGGAGCAGAACTGAAATCTTTTAATCCACAGTGTCCTTTTAAAGCATGCTCCCATGCAAGGGAGGGATTTACAATCATTAGTAAAGTAGCCAATCCTGTCCTGGTAACCTCCCACACATCTCCTCCCCTCAGCCAGCATCACAATCCCCTTATCCAGGCTAGCAATTCCCCCCTGTTTCTGGATGTACCCCTAAACATAGGGGTACCCCTTTAAATCCTACATCCCCTGATAGCCCTGATCTGGGTGAACAACATATCCAAAAATCACCCAGATCAGACCAGGGGTTCGGGAAATCTATGGAGGGAATAAAATGACCGACCGCACTGACTGAAATAGCCGAATGCGGTTCCATGCGAATGGGCCCTGTGGTCGGTCCTGGAATAAGGGAACAAACTGCATGAAAGCCTCTAGCTATAGAGGCTAGGGAGGGTTCGCCTGAATCCCCTCGTTCGGTTCTTTCTATCTACCGAACGAGGGGCCGTTCGGTAGTTTGTAACCGAACGGACCGGGCTTGTGGAGGTTTCAGCGGTGTTCGCCTAGTCGAGTGTCCGATTTGAGTTCGAGACACTCGACGGCAAAACACCGCTGTTCAGGAGTTTTAAAATGGCCGCCGCCACGTGTTCGTTTGTCGAATGGCGGCCACCCCCGAGAACAAAGGATGGCTACTTAACTTGTCAATTACCCATTCGCAACAATGTTGCAACGGGTAATTGAGGACACACTTAACACAGGGGAGGTCTGATTGTTCGGTAGTTTCATTCCCTTAGTTTATTCGAATGATTCTACCGAACAATCAGAGGAATACAATTCTTTTAAACACATATAAAACTAGCAGATCACACGAATGCAGTTATTCACAAGACATTTGCAGGACAGCCCAGTGCCATCCGCTACAACCACAATAATGGAACGACCTCCTGCACACTTTAAAATCTTCCCCAAGTCCTTTAAGAGAGCCCTACATATCTTAAAACAGAATGCACCTGTAATGGTTGATTATATATTTCCTACCTGTTTTATGTTAAATTTTGTATATGTTGTGTATTAATATTGTTTTTGTATTTTATTGTACCCTATTGTATCAATGCAATGTTTTGTGGATCCAGGACATACTTGAAACCGAGAGAAATCTCAATGTATCCTTCCTGTTGAAATATTTTATAAATAAATAAGCGTAGAGCAGACATTTGGTGACAAGTCCATGGCAGTGTGAGAGACCTGAGAAATACCCAGTCTTAAATGTTATTTCTCTGTTATTTAATTGTATAGTGTATGGCTGTGTAATACGTAAGCTAGCTCTGTATAGTTTTTATCAATTGTGTAGATATGTTCCCAGTGGGACTCCGCATCCACACCCTGGATACCCTGCTGGATGGAGGCACTGCCAGGTAGCAGAGACTCAAGATCATCCTGCAGATTGTAAAGAGGTAACTAGGGTGAGGGACCCCATGGGTATATGGGAGTCCGCCATAAAACCTGTTACACTACAGTTAAACAAAGCAATTAATGTTAGCCACCATAGGTCATGTAAACAAACAAATAAATAAAGCAATAAACCATGTTTGTTTATTCATTCATTTAATTATTTATTTGCTTGCTTGCTTTAATTATGTATTGTTTTCCATGACTTTGCAGCCTGTATATACTTTTGTTGATTTACTTTTTACACTTTCTTACACTTCACGTTATGCATTGTAATGGAACTCCCCGTATCCGTCCGAGTACCTTTCCGTTGATGGACGCTTCCTAGCTTGCGCCGAGGACCACAAGCACTGCACCGGACACCACAAATACCGCAGACTCCACAACCGCCGTAGCTTAACTGGAGTCTCGCCATCTTCCTTCCACCCTGGATTAGCCTCTGTCCTCCAGGACCGTGTGGTGAAGACCTCTCCTCCAGGAGAGTATATCAGGAACCAGCTCTTACAAGAGCTAAGTGATTAAAGCTCAGGGGAGTATGCAGAGCATAGCAATCCCCAGTGTGAGTATAGCTGTCCCCTCCAATCACGAGGCAAGACTATGTGTTAAGGGTCAAGAAGATCTGTGTTTAATTAGAACCAAAGGGAGTCTTACACATACAGGACCGCCCACAGGGTTTTGCAGAACAACCAATAAAAACATTACAACACATACAATAAAGTAAACCACCCTCATTCATCCCAGCAGAAATCCTCCCCTCTGTCTGTGATACAATTATCTCAACACAATAGACTAACTTAATCATCACAGGCAGAAAATATACCGTTTTTACACAATTCTTATAACTTTAACCCCTTAAGGACCAAACTTCTGGAATAAAAGGGAATCATGACATGTCACACATGTCATGTGTCCTTAACGGGTTAAAAGTATACATGCAATATTAATAATCAGCGTCCTTTAAATATAAACATACTCAAAAATCATAAAAATCTGTCCAGTAGTTCAAAAATTAGTCGGACGTCCTTAATGACAGACCGCAAGCACATATTCATGCCCAAAACAGTTCCATGGATTTGGGCTGTGCGGTCGGTCTTCGAATGGGATTTAGCCTCCAGCTGCAGTGTCGAAGTGGAGAAGAAGGTACAGGTCAGCGGTGTTCGTGCAATTGGGTAGCCGAAAACAGTTCCATAGATTTGGTTGCACACACCGCTGACCGCGTTTGAATGAGTTAAAATGGCCACGTGTTCGTTTGTCAGATGGCGGCCACTTCGACTACTTCGGCACTTCGGCTGTATCCGAAGTGCCAATTTAAAGTTGCAACACTGCTCCAAAGTAATTAAAGGGCCAGAAAGAGCATTATAAAAATCCATTATGCCCAAATCAGTTCCTTAAAGGGCAATACAGCCCAGGGACCATAGTCACATGGCAGGAGGCTGGCAAGCAAGCCTCTCCAGGACCAAGTGGCGAAGGGTACTTCGTCACATGCATATTTTCACTTAGGGAATCACTGGTGGCTCTCATTTATCACTGGTTTTATGGATACATTTATTTGTATGGGTAAACTGACCCTATTCTCAGATAACTTTAGCAACATTTTGTGAATCCACCATAATTTCAGGTATTGCAAACGTATGAGTATTTCATATAGCATATAATCAATTATGCTAATTGATTATACTTTGTGGTGAATCACTTCCATTTACTGCCTATATATTCTGTTTTATGTTTCAATGTGGTTGCCTTGAAAAAGTCCATCAACTGTATATATGTGTACCACTTCTGCACAATAATTTAATTTGCAAGTACAGGTTTTTTGGTGCTTTTGCAAAGTTACAGGGTTAAATATTGCTAGCTGGTGAGGTAACTCAGTTGGTAAATTCCTTGACTACAAAGTCTCTTCAAAAATGCAAGTTCACAGGTTCAAATTCTGCAAAGGCTCTTCATCCCTCTCAGGTCAATAAAATTAGTAGCGTTAATTGGGTGATAATAATCATAGGCGTGCGCAGCCTATTGCATTAGGGTGTGCACCCTAAAGCACAAGCACACGCCGCATATATGTATGTATGTATGTATGTATGTATGTATGTATGTATGTATGTATGTATGTATATATATATATATATATATATATGTATATGTATATATATATATATATATATATACACACATAAACACACTGCTGTGTGTGTGCTGTGTGAGGGTGCTGTTAGTGTGATGTGTGTGTGACGATGCTGGTAGTGTGCTATGTGGGTGAGGGTGTTTGTGTGTGCGTGCTTGTGAGGATGCTGTTAATGTACTGTGTGTGAGGGTGCTGTTTGTGTGTGCGCTTGTGAGGGTGCTGTTAATGTACTGTGTGTGTGGGTGCTGTGTATGTCTGTGGGTGCTGTATGTGTGTGGGTGCTGTATGTGTGTGGGTGCTGTATGTCTGTGGGTGCTGTGTGTGTCTGTGGGTGCTGTATGTGTGTGGGTGCTGTATGTGTGTGGGTACTGTGTATGTCTGTGGGTGCTGTATGTGTGTTGGTGGCTGATTGTGGGGGTGGAGGTGGGGGTACATTATTTGCTATCCCCCCTCCCTTCTTACCTTTTGTAGGGAGGGGGGATCGTGCTGCTGCTTCCTTCCCTGGTGGTCCAGTGGAGGAGGGGATCCTTGCTGCTGTGATCCCTGGTGGTCCAGTGGAGAGTGAACTCTAGCCCCCATATCTCGCGAGAGGAACCCGGCGGAGCTGCCGGCAATAGCTCCGCCGGGTCCTCTCCTGCCTCCCTCCCTGCATGTGGGTCAGTGGGGAGGGAGGCTGAGAGCAGAGCCGGCGCTCGGATAGCGCCGGCTCTGCATGAGCCGACAGGGGAGATCCTGAGATCTCCCCTGCTGGTCTCAATATACATAGGTGTGCCGCGGGGATTAGGGTGTGCCCAGGCACACCCGGCACACCCCGTGCGCACGCCTATGATAATAATATCTATTACTATTCAGCTGCCATGATTACCAACCCTGAAATTTACTTCTCAGATAACTTTAGCAACATTTTGTGAATCCACCACGCGTAATCTGACATCTGTTCACCCCCTTTATACGATTCATGTTAAGCTGAAGAAGACATATCTCCCAGAGTCTAGCCAGTAGTTTGAACTAGGGACCATAGAGCATACTCTTGGTCTATATAAATACGCTATCTCATACATTCTAACGTCTTTAGGGACAAATGGATCTCTGTTACAAGACCTATTATGTTCCAGAGATAGGGATACAGCTCTCACAATATATAATGGTATTGCTTATGGATTACACCACATCTGCTCCCTGTTTCTCTGCTACACCAAACCATGAGCTCTATCCTCCTTTTCACAGACCATGACCATTTTAGAAGTTAACTTCGACAACTGGCCTTTACTTCTATTACTCACCCTTCCCTTTCACTAGTCTAGTTATACTTAGTTTAAAAGTACCATTTTCTATGCCCCGAAGCATGCAAGTACACATGGCCCAACTTTTTTCCCTAGGGGTTCAAATATCCCAAGTTTTCCGTAGCCTCCTCCAGCAGTCTAATTTGCTGTGTAATTATACTTAGTTTAAAAGTACCATTTTCTATGCCCCGAAGCATGCAAGTACACATGGCCCAACTTTTTTCCCTAGGGGTTCAAATATCCCAAGTTTTCCGTAGCCTCCTCCAGCAGTCTAATTTGCTGTGTAATTAACTGGACTCAATGGGACAAAGTACTGCCTAACCATAGGCAGGGTCTGGTGTACCAGGCACCATGAAGACAATCTCTGGGAATGCCTGTTATAATAGGTATCTTCAGTCTCCTTGGTTCTCTGAACCTTGTCATGCACACCATACTGGGAGGTCGCAACTACATTATCGGACTACTTCGCCAACTCCCTGGTCATCCGCCTACATTAACCCTGCCATGCTTGTCACGCCTGTTTTAGGTGGTCAAAAAATGTTTATTTCTCATAGGAACAGGATGCCACGTCCATTCCCACAGTCTGTTAATTCCCCTTTTATATTGCAGATACAGCTGTCACACAGGATCTACTGCCATTTTAAATCATTGGTTCTGTGACTTGTAGCCCCACTTGCTTTTTAATTTTCTTTTTTTTTTTTTAATATACTATACTTTTAATATACTGTAGTATGTCCACACAGCCACTGTTTGCCAGGGGTTTTTATGGAGTGAGTATCTGTCAAATGCTACCCAGACAACACAGCAGGTTGTGAAGTTCTCCCTACTCATTTACACAGTTATTTTCGTAGTTCACTGGCTTGCAACACAGCAACTCCATATTGTCCACATACTTATACAGGCTACCTTTCATGGTAGCTGTTGATTTGACTTGATCCCACTTGCTGACATGATACCAAGCACACCATACGCTACCAAACAACCTACAGTACCACAAAACAATTAGAATTATACTTCATTAGGTCATATTATGGCCTTGTTCCGTTGGTGGCTCATGTGACACTCTGCCAATATCTGCGGTTCAAATAACAGAGCTCTGGACACTACCGACATGGGGCACTTCGGCCTGTAATTTTGTCATCACGTATTCCATCATACCTTGGTGGTGTACATATCCTTTTGCCACCTCATCCTTAAATTAGCTCACAAATATCGCAACGTATGTCATACCACCTACAGAGATAACCTCATCCCAATCAGCATGCTTTCAAGTCCACATACTAGACAAATTATTCGACCCGACTATGCCATTCCCCCCAAAGGTAGCACATATGCCCAAACGGAGCCTCACACCCTAGAACAGGTTGTAGCCACAATTCCTCGGCTCCTTGCCTCTTCTTCCCAGTCTTACTCCCCCTCCCCCAGTTTCCTTACACCTGCTTCGGGACTGGGTTTTGTCAACGGGGCAGTGCCATCTCGTAGTGTGGCTAAGTTTCCTGAGAAGGAGTAGCATAACATTGGTAGGGTGTGTGAGAAGTGTGCGGTAATGGGCTGTTTTGTGGAGCTGCAGCCATTGTCTCCCTTCACCCCGTAGCTTAGTGTGACTTAGGATGGGCCATGGTTAGTCTGGGGTTCGCTGTCGTTGTTCCCCAAATCCCTCGTCCCTCTGCACCCCCTGTCAGCCCCTACTCGGTGACCCTTACTTTGTTGCCTTTTTTTTTTTTTAGCATAAATGTTCATGTTGCATCATTTTTTTTTCTTCTTTCTTTTCTTTTTTGTTTACCTCCCTCCCCCTCTTTTCTCTCTTTTCCTTTCCCTCCCTCTTCCACCTCCCCCCCTTTTAGAATAACTATGTTTGAATAAAGGAAACATTTGATTGAAGACCGTGAGTGCAACCAACATATATATAGTAAGGCGGAGCCTGGAGTTGTGGGAGGGGTTGATCCGGCCTATATAAACCCAAACATACCTATATTCCAGGTTGACGTTGATTGGTCACTTCCGGCCAGAAGAATTTCCCTTGTGGCTTTCCCAGACCCAGTTACAGCCAGGATGCTGTCCAGGAAATCCAGCCGGCTCTTGCGCCGCGGATCACCGAAGCCAGCTTCAACCGCTCAAACACGGTCGCTCCCAGCGCCACCTAGGTTCCAGGGAACCTTCACGAATTTTGGGTCAGCTTCCAAGCCCCCAGTAACAGTGAGCACATGCGAACGCATTAGAACTACTGAACGCAATAAGACATCAATATGTAACTCACGAACCACTAGGCACGAACGCAGTTAAACAAATAAAATTAATTCACCCAATACACATTAAGTCATATAGAAGAAACCCTATATGGCTACTCTCACCTTGCAAGTCTAAAACCAAGCACTTCATTCGGCTAAATCAGTGTTACAAAGCCCTATATAAATGACATGCACCAACACTGCCATCTACTGTCAAAAATGACTAACTACATAGAAATTATAAACTGTTACACTACTGTTGTCATAAATATAGATGATTTTCACTGGGGCAAACAAGAGATGTAGTTGTGGCCTGATATGTTTTATTACGTATTAAAATCTATTACACTTTAATTAAATGTGGTTTTGCTCTAGTCAAGTAGTACCTGTGTTGGCTAAAAATACTTAAATATGGTCAATCAGTTGGGAATTATTTTATGTATACCAAAGTATGCTCGTATTGTCATTATGTATGTTCAGAATTCAGATCAATACTTTTTCGGTTACCAACCTATTACATTAATTTTCCTTGTATACTTGGTACATTAAAACTTGTGCGGTTTCTAGGCGTGGGAGGGAAATGTTAAAGTATAACCTTGATAGTTAAGATATAATATATACTCGGCATTAAAACCTAAAATCCCGGTAAAAAGTCATGACATATCATAATACGAGTAAATTCCAGTCAGAAATATTATCAGTCTTCAGTACCTCTTCAAGCGGGTACGCTAGCATCTATCCAAATATGCTATCTTTACCACATATATACAAACCCGTAAGTTACATTCCATATTATACTAGTTGACATCTGCATAACATGGTCACTTGAATAAGCCACACACAATTAAAATAGTTAAGTTAAATTATGCATACTAGCCTAGAAATACCATTAAATAGAACAACATACATATTAAGTCACGTAAGCCAACATAGACCTACAGCTCCAAGCATACTTAGCTCTATAACGCAAAAGACCATATTACGTGTAATCGGTTTATACAATAACCGGAGTCTAAACAAAATACGTAATCGCACAAACATATAAGTATGTCAATTACAAATTAACATTAAACATTTGCACAAAGCTCAAATAATTTCTTACGTACAAACAAACTACTTACCAGGTACATATAGCTAATTATATAATACAATCACACCATTTCATTTAAAGTTAAAAGTAAGCTTTATTTCAAACCCTTAATCTATTAGAAGTAACCCAACCATAGTTACAACCCCTTAAGAGGAGAATCGGTATACACAGGTATGTATCACTCTTAACTAATATTAATCAGCTATACATTCATGGTTAAGTTACCAACCACAGTTTTGGTTATCAAAAGGTTATATATACTAAAAAAAAATCAGATATCAAGTCATAAGGTTTGCTATATCATTTATACCTTTTACCCCACGCATCGTTAACTGGCAGTTAGGGTACTGGAGCGACCCCATATACAGGTTAAAGTACTTTTGAAGTTTCTGCGAGACCAACTCCCATCCTCACATGGAGATATTTTCACCCATCGGTCCAAATCATAGCTATAGTCTCACAACACTCTGCTAAGAGGATTATAAAGGGCTTCACCATCCTTATCCTTTCACTGTTTTATCAAGCTCCCCAGAGGCCTACACCCTGCTTACGTTTTAATGGCACAGCACAGGGCCAAATCATAGACAGCACCTCTATCTGCCACTTGGCAATTAGCAGGGCCTCACCATCTCACTAGTAGCTAAGTTCTTTGCCACCCGGCATTTAAAGAGATGCCAGTTGACGCAAATCACAAAAAAACGATTCCATTCTTCCATTCTGTCATCCATTAATAGCTTAAACCAAAGAATGGAGACGTTGGAATCTCCAGTGCCAGCTACTGTGGTTTCCCCTAGCTATCCGTCCTACACCTGATTTAAAATGTATCCAGGACTTGCAAGCAACACAGAGACCTGCCTTCTGCCGGACCAGCATTACATTATATTTTACATACCCGGTTATTTCTGCTGTTGTGTGTTTTTTTATATTTAGAGATTATTGTTTTATTTTCTTATTTTAAATGTATATATTGCCATGACAACAGAAGAGGTTTCCGCTCTGTTCCGGTCCTCCCGCCCCACCACCTGTTCCCTCGATCCTATTTCCTCATATCTCATCTGCACCCTGTCTTGCTCTCTTGCTCTTCCTCACACTAAAATTTTCAATCTCTCCCTTTCCTCAGGCACATTTCCTTCACCCTTCAAGCATGCAACCATAACACAATTCTGAAAAAGCCCAACCTCAACCCCAACTCCCCATCCAACTACCTCCCTATATCGCTACTGCCGTTTGCCTCCAAGATCTTTGAGAGAGTTGTGTATGCAAAATTGACAGACTTCCTTGAATCCAACTCTCTGCTTGACCTCCTTCAGTCTGGAGTCTGCGCTTGTCAATCTGTTGAAACAGCTGTGACCAAAGTAGCCAACGATTTAATCGCTTCTAAATCTCACGGCCATTACTCTATCCTAATTCTCCTTGATCTTTCTGCTGCCTTTGATACTGTTGATCATCAACAGCTTCTTCTCATTCTCTATAATCTCGGTCTATGAGATACTGCTCTCGCATGGTGCTCCTCCTACCTCTCCCAGTGCTTTTTCAATGTTTCTTTCTCTGGCTCTGCCTCTTCTCCCCAACCCATCTCTGTTGGTGTTCCCGAAGGTTCAGTCCTTGGTCCCCTACTGTTCACCATCTATACTGCTTCCCTTGGTAAACTCATCAGCTCCTTTGGCTTCCAATATCATTTATATGCAAATGACATGCAAATCTACCTGTCCTCTTATGATCTCTCTCGCCAATTTTGACTCGTATGTCTGACTGCCTCACCGTGATTTCCAATTTGATGGTTGCTCACTTCCTTAAACTCAACCTGTCCAAAACAGAACTTCTGGTTTTTCGTCCCTCAAGTGTTGCTACTCCCATGTCTGTCTCTCTCCAAGTCAATGGCGCCACCACTACCTCTACCTTGCAGGCTCGCTGCCTATGTGTTCTCTTTGACTCCAATATCACTTTCACCCCTCATGTCCAGTCGATCGCCAAATCCTGCCACTTCCATCTCAAAAACATAGCTCGCATCCGCCCCTATTTAACACCAGATGTGGCAAAGGTACTGGTCCATGCCGCTATTCTTTCTCATCTTGACTACTGCAATCCCCTTGGTCTTACCTGTTCCCAGATTTCACCGCTGCAATCTATTATGAGCACAACGGCAAGGCTCATTTTCTTGTTCGCCCGCACCTCCCATGCGGACACCCTTTGTCAGTCCCTACATTGGCTTCTAGTTCAATTTAAGATTCTGGTGTTTGCTTTCAAGTCCCTACATAATGCTGCTCCAACCTACCTATCCTCCCTAATACACAAGTATGTCCCGTCGAGGCCCTTGCGCTCTGCCGAAGACCTATGTCTATCCTCTGTCCATACTCCCACATCTGATGTTCGCCTTCAAGACTTCTCCAGGGCTGCACCTTTTCTGTGGAATCCTTCTCCATTAGACTTTCACCCAGTCTCCACTCCTTCAAAAAATCTTTGAAAACACACTTCACCAGGAAAGCAAATCAGTTAAACTTTTAGCAAACTTTAATTTCCCCCTCCCCCCCACGACTCCTCTCCTGCAACTTTCAAAAATAACCTACTAAGTTCCCAGTGAATACTTTTCTAGCAACCTATTTCATTACCCCTACTTATACCCTTTGTGTCACTACACCCCACTCCCTCTAGTATGTAAGCTCATTGAGCAGGACCCTCAACCCCTCTGTTCCTGTGCGTCCATTTGTCTGGTTACAATTACGTGTCTGTTAGTCCACCCATTGTACAGCGCTGCAGAGTTTTGCTGGCGATATATAAATAATAAAATAATAATAAAATAATAATACACAAAGCATTGCCCAAATTATCTATCAGGGTAATGTCACAGGTACACAGACTTCACAGGTTCCCACTACACATATTATCACACCAGCACACATAGTCCCACCCAGCATCAAAAAAGAAATATTGGAGGGCAAAGATGTAAATCTCATGTCATTATTGATAGCGTCACAAGACATAGTGGAAAACAAAACATACAAATATGGTGACCTACCAGTGGTACTCAAAGCAAAAGATTAATTAACAAGTTGTCTATACCAGAGTTCATACTAGCATTCGGTTTGTTTAGAGACAGGATATGTTGAAATGTTCCCTACACAGAGAGGAACTGGACTTGTACATGCACAAATTGGTAGATCTGGGACACAAGTATGGTGGTTTTACTTTTTACGACTCCCACATATAGTTCCAGGCAAGTCAGCGACAACCTTTGTGCAATTCCATATCAGAATAGACTGGAGTCACATGGACACTGGGTTGTTTTGTCCCTACTTTGCCAGGCTAGTACCACCAGCTTGTGCAATTTGCACTTCAAACTTCCACTCTACGAATTTGTGCTCCAGCGAGCCCAGTTTACCAACTACCAGCTATGCCACCCCAGTACCAGTAACAACTAACAGAAGTGACTAAAAGATAAGATTGGGAGACCTACAGCGTTTTTGGGCAAGGCACAGATCTTTAACGCAAGTGGCTGCAGTTTCAACGCCTGCAGGTTGTTGCATGTCTGATCCACCTGTTTCCGGCCTCGCACCAAGACTTTGTGCCCAAACCGCCTTTTTCCTAGGAAATGACTAACTGAAGTACAGGTTGACACGTTAGCAATTTACCTTAACTCTAACCCTTCACAGGATCTAGTTTAATTTCTACTCACAGGTTTCAAGGAGGGGTTTCACATGGGGTTAATTGCACTGCCAGCAGGTACATTCGAATGCAACAATCTGCAATCAGCCACAATAGACCCAACAACAGCAGATAATCATTTATTGTCAAAAAATGGTTTAATGCCTGGTCCATTTCAACAACCACCTTTTACATGTTGGTGAACCAACCCCTTGGGCATTGCTACTGGAAAATATAACAATAAAAAACGCTTGATAATTGACCTCCGCATTCCATTAATGTTCCAAGTCTAAACTCACTGATACCGTCTGAGGAATTTTCATTGCAGTATGCCATGGTAGACAATGCCATATAGGCAATCTTGAAGGCTGGGGAAGCCTTCAAGCTGCTTCCGACACATCCATTTCTGTGGCATTTGCATGGAATAAGATGGAAAGGTCTTTATTATTTTGCTAACTGCTTAACTTTCAGGGCCAAAAGTAGCCCCAAGTTATTTGATCTGTTTACAGAAACTCTGTGCTGGCTTCTGCTAAACATCAGTTGTTGTCCAGTCATAATTCATTACTTGGACAACTTTCTGACAGTAGAAAACCCCAAAAGCACTCTTCAAAGTATAATCAAAACAGTAGCACTATTTACCACTCTAGGAGTGCCGGTAGCTACTGACAAAACCGTAGGTCCCACCACCAAACTGACGTTTTTAGGTATATGCTTAGACTCAACCATGATGCAAGCTAGTCTCCCCAATGACAAGGTTCAGAGAATCAAGGCAGAGATCGAATTATTCCTCATCAGAGGAACCAGTTCTTGGAAAGACCTCCAATCTCTCCTGGGTTATTTGAAAATTATCCAGCATGGTCGCGCTTTTATTTCACATCTACTTAGTCTTTTACCAAACCTACCAAACGACGACAGCATAGTCATACTGGCCATACAGGCTATGGTAGATTTGACCATGTAGCATCAATTCTTGTAAGACTGGAAGGGTGAAAAACATGTTCATCCTGCCTTTGTCAGATGACTCCCCGGTGTTATTGACAGACGCTGCAGCCCACTCAGGATTTGCAGCCATCTTTGGAGACAGGTGGTTCAGAACCTGAACTATGTCCCATAGTGGCAGAGAGTGGTAGAGACTTGAGTATGGGTCCACCTTTGGAGGGATAAATCAGTAAAATGCTATACAGACAATATAGCGACCTGCAAAATAATCAATAAGAATAGGT
The DNA here is from genome assembly GCA_933207985.1 of Pelobates cultripes. Taxonomy (NCBI): domain Eukaryota; kingdom Metazoa; phylum Chordata; class Amphibia; order Anura; family Pelobatidae; genus Pelobates; species Pelobates cultripes. Next base: position 126,829,120 of record OW240915.1, on the reverse strand, counting down.
CCTCTGAGGCGAGGCACCGCCACTAAGTGCCATGCCCACGGAATATTCATATGTTTTGGCCTTGTATTTTGTGTTCCCAATGTTTACTCTCACGATTTTCCCTTGTACTCTGTGTTTCCCCATGTATCTACATTTAACTGTGTTTTATTCGTGTGTTTTTACCTGCTCCCTGTCTAAAGTGGAACAGCAGCCGTTCGTATGAGCTCTTCCGAATGGGGAGCAGGTAAAACACCCTGACACCTCATTTAGAATGTCTATCTAGAACGTTCACACCTCATAATGAGGTGTGAAAACCACAAACCACAAGGGAAACAACTGGCGTGTGCTTCACCTGGGTGGCCGCCATTCAAACTGGGTTTGCGCCATTCTCCTGATTGGTCGGCATGAACACTGGTCACTGATTGGTCGCTGCAGGGTGTAGGCGACCAATCAGAGAATGAGCGCTCTTTCAAACAGGGTTTGAAACCTATAAAACGACAACCAATAGATGGTAAAAAAATTCAGAGCATTATCCGATATCTTTGTATACAAAACCTTTCGAAACAGAAATGAACATTACAATTAAAATTGCTATACTTCTGGCCTTTTATGGTTTTCTACAACCCAATGAGCTCACAGTAGAGAAAGCAAAAGACACTTCCAACATGCTAAAAATTGCTGACCCAAACAAAATAGGAGACCACTATACTTTAACATTACGAAAGTCTAAAACAAATCAAATGGGACCACCTATCAACATACAACTATTCCCTACAGGTAACAAGTGGTGCCCAGCTCAATTACTTGACCAGTATCAACTAACTCTGATAGATCAGGTGAAAAGCGCTCCTCTACTGAGCTTACACGGTAACCCATTAACAACATAAGGACTCTGTTTAAAAAAATAGGTTGCGAATAGTGATGTCCCGAACGGTTCGCAGGCGCATAGTTCCCGGCGAACAGCGCTTGTTTGCGTTCACCACGGATGGCGAACATATGCGCTGTTCGGTCCGCCCCCTATTCATCATCATTGAGTAAACTTTGACCCTGTACAGTCAGCAGACACATTCCAGCCAATCAGCAGCAGACCCTCCCTCCTACACCCTCCCACCTCCTGGACAGCATCCATTTTACATTCATTGTGAAGCTTTATTCTTAGTGAGAGGAGGGACAGTGTAGCTGCTGCTGATATGATAGGGAAATTGATAGCTAGGCTAGTGTATTCAGTGTCCACTACAGTCCTGAAGGACTCATCTGATCTCTGCTGTAAGGACAGCACCCCAAAAAGCCCTTTTTAGGGCTAGAACATCAGTCTGCTTTTTTTCTGTGTAATGTAATTGCAGTTGCCTGCCTGCCAGCCTGTGTGTCAGGCTCACAGCATATACTGTGCCCACTTGCCCAGTGCTGCCACCACTCACTGGTGTCACACTAGCTTGCATTTAAAAAAAACAAAACTTTTTTTGACTGTAATATAATAGCAGTCAGTTTCCTTCACTAGTGTGCGTTTCAGGGCCTGCCCAGTGCCACCACTCACTCACTGGTGTCACAATAGCTTGCATTTAAAAAAAACAAAACTTGTTTGACTGTAATATAATAGCAGTCAGTTTCCTTCACGAGTGTGCGTTTCAGGGCCTGCCCAGTGCCACCACTCACTCACTGGTGTCCCAATAGCTTGCATTTAAAAAAAACAAAACTTTTTTGACTGTAATATAATAGCAGTCAGTTTCCTTCATGAGTGTGCGTTTCAGGGCCTGCATAGTGCCAACACTCACTCACTGCTGTCCCAATAGCTTGCATTTAAAAAACCCAAAACTTTTTGGACTGTAATATAATAGCAGTCAGTTTCCTTCACGAGTGTGCATTTCAGGACATGCCCAGTACCACCACTCACTCACGGGTGTCCCAATAGCTTGCATTAAAAAAAAACAAAAAACTTTTTTGACTGTAATATAATAGCAGTCAGTTTCCTTCACGAGTGTGCGTTTCAGGGCCTGCCCAGTGCCACCACTCACTCACTGGTGTCACAATAGCTTGCATTTAATAAAAACAAAAACTTTTTTGACTGTAATATAATAGCAGTCAGTTTCCTACACGAGTGTGCATTTCAGGGCCTGCACAGTGCCACCACTCACTCACTGGTGTCACAATAGCTTGCATTTAAAAAAAACTAAACTTTTTTGACTGTAATATAATAGCAGTCAGTTTCCTTCACGAGTGTGCGTTTCAGGGCCTGCCCAGTGCCACCACTCACTCACTGGTGTCACAATAGCTTGCATTTTAAAAAAACAAAACTTTTTGGACTGTAATATAATAGAAGTCAGTTTCCTTCACGCGTGTGCATTTCAGGGCCTGCCAGGACACAGTGTCACACCAGTGCAACTCATATCTGGTGTAACAGTAGTGTACATTTAAAAAAAATAAAAAAATTTGACTGTAATCGATTGAATAGCAGTTAGTTGTCTGCAAGCATGTGTGTCAGGCCTACAGCGTCTACTCTGCCAACTTGTGCCACTGCACAGTGCCACTCATATCTGTTGTCACAGTAGCTTGCACGCATAGTACCACTAATTGAAAAAAAAACTGACAGGCAGAGGCAGGCTGTGATTCCCTTTGGCCCTAGAATAATGCCCAGTGTTCAGAGGCCACATACCCTGAACTCGAAAAGTTCTGAGGACATAGCTGACTGGCTAACACAGGACACCCAATCTTCTACAGCTTCCACTCGGAACCTTGACGCACCATCCTCTTCCAGCTTAGCTTCGGGCACCTCTCAAGTTACCACTCGCCCGCCTGCCGCCACCACCAACACTAGCACCACAGCAGCTTCACTTGGTATGTCAGAGGAGTTATTTACACATCAGTTGGAAGAAATGAGTGATGAGCGATGCAACCATTATTGCCAGAGGATGTAGATAACAGGGATATGTCTCAGTCAGGCAGCATTACACACATGGACGTATGGTGTGATGATGATGATGTTGTACCCGCTGCTGCTTCCTTTGCTGAGTTGTCAGATACAAGTGAAGCGGTTGATGATGACGATGCGTCCGTGGATGTCACGTGGGTGCCCGCTAGAAGAGAAGAAGAACAGGGGGAAAGTTCAGATGGGGAGACAGAGAGGAGGAGGAGGAGACGAGTTGGAAGCAGGGGGAGGTCATTGCAAGGAGCTAGTGGCACAGTCAGTGAGCATGCATCGGCACCCGGGGTCAGCAAGACAGCACGCCAATCAAAGCATGCTGTTGCCACCACCAGAATGCCGTCATTGCAGAGCTCAGCAGTGTGGCATTCTTTTTGTGTGTCTGCCTCTGACAACAGCAATGCCATTTGCAACCTGTGCCAAAAGAAACTGAGTCGTGGGAAGTCCAACGTCCACCTAGGTACAACTGCTTTGCGAAGGCACATGATCGCACATCACAAATGCCTATGGGATCAACACATGAGTACAAGCAGCACACAAAATCAAAGCCGCCACCCTCCTCCTGGTCCAGCATCTTCAGCCACGTTAACCACTGCTGTCCTCCTTGCCCCCTCTCAACCATCAGCCCCTCCGTCTCTTGCCTTGAGCAGTTCCCGCTCATCTGCCCACAGTCAGGTGTCTGTCAAGGACATGTTTGAGCGTAAGAAGCCAATGTCACAAAGTGACATTGGCTTACCCGGCTTACCCGTGGTGGCACTGTGCAGGCCCTGAAATGCACACTCGTGTAGGAAACTGACTGCTATTATATTACAGTCAAAAAAGTTTTTGTTTTTATTACCTGGCTTACCCGGCGTCTGACAGCTGGCTTGACTGAACTCTTAGCCCGCCAGCTTTTACCATACAAGCTGGTGGAGTCTGAGCGTTCAAAAAATTTGTAGCTATTGGGACACTGCAGTGGAAGGTACCCGGCCGAAATTTCTTTGCACAAAAGGCAATCCCCAACCTGTACTCGATTGTGCAAAAGGAAGTAATGGCATGTCTGGCACACAGTGTTGGGGCAAGGGTCCATCTGACCACTGATACCTGGTCTGCAAAGCATGGTTAGGGCAGGTATATCACCTACACTGCGCATAGGGTAAACCTGCATGGAATGCGTGGCTCTGCAGAGGAGTTGGTGACTCCGCCACGACTTGCAGGCAGGCTTGCTGCCACCTCCTCTACTTCTCCTACTCCATCCTCTTCCATAACCTCCTCGTCTGAGTCCTCTTCTGTTGCTGCGTCTTGCTCCACATCAACGGCACCCCCCCAGCTCCCCAGGTACTATTCCACATCCCGGATACGGCAGTGTCACGCCGTCTTGGAGTTGACTTGCCTGAACGCAGAGAGTCACACCGGACCAGCACTCCTGTCCACCCTGAATGCACAGGTGAATCAGTGGCTGACTCCGCACCAACTGGAGATCGGCAAAGTGGTTTGTGACAATGGAAGAAATTTGTTGGCGGCATTGCATTTGGGCAAGTTGACACATGTGCCGTGCATGGCACATGTGTGTAATCTGATCGTACAACGCTTTTTGCATAAGTACTCAGGCTTAGAGGACGTCCTGAAGCAGGCCAGGAAGGTGTGTGGCCATTTCAGGCGTTCCTACACGGCCATGGCGCACTTTTCAGATATCCAGTGGTGAAAAAACATGCCAGTGAGGCGCTTGATTTGAGACAGCCCGACACGTTGGAATTCAACACTCCTAATGTTCGACCGCCTGCTCCAACAAGAAAAAGCTGTTAACGAGTATTTGTATGACCAGGGTGCTAGGACAGCCTTTGCGGAGCTGGGAATTTTTTTGCCACGTTACTGGACGCTCATGCGCAATGCCTGTAGGCTCATGCGTCCTTTTGAGGAGGTGACAAACCTAGTCAGTCGCACCGAAGGCACCACCAGCGACATCATACCATTTGTTTTCTTCCTGGAGCGTGCCCTGTGAAGAGTGCTGGATTAGGCCGTAGATGAGCGTGAAGAGGAAGAGTTGTGGTCATCATCACCACCAGAAACAGCCTTATCAGCATCGCTTGCTGGACCTGTGGCAACGCTGGAAGAGGATTGTAAGGAAGAGGAGTCAGAGGAGGAATGTGGCTTTGAGGAGGAGGAGGAAGACCAACCACAACAGGCATCCCAGGGTGCTCGTTGTCACCTATCTGGTACCCGTGGTGTTGTACGTGGCTGGGGGGAAGAACATACCTTCAGTGAGATCACTGGGGACGAGGAACAGGACATGAGTAGCTCGGCATCCAACCTTGTGCAAATGGGGTCTTTCATGCTGTCGTGCCTGTTAAAGGAACCCTTGTATAAAAAGGCTGAAGGAGAATGACCTGTACTGGGTGTCCACGCTACTAGACCCCCAGTATAAGCAGAAAGTGCCTGAAATGTTACTGAATTATGGCAAGTAGGAAAGGATGCAGCAGTTCCAAAATCAATTAAAAAGTATGCTTTACACAGCGTATAAGGGTGATGTCACAGCACAACGGGAATCTAACAGGGGAAGAGGTGAAAGTAATCCACCTCCTCCCACGACCACGCCGGCAAGGACAGGACGCTTTACAGACATGTTGTTGATGGAGGACATGCAGAGCTTTTTAAGTCCTACGCATCGCCACAGCCCTTCGGGGTCCACCCTCAGAGAACGACTCGACCGACAGGTAGCAGACTACCTCGCCTTAACTGCAGATATCGACACTCTGAGGAGCTATGAACCCCTTGACTACTGGGTGTGCAGACTTGACCTGTGGCCTGAGCTATCCCAATTTGCAATAGAACTTCTGGCCTGCCCTGCTTCAAGTGTCCTGTCAGAAAGGACCTTCAGTGCAGCAGGAGGTATTGTCACTGAGAAGAGAAGTCGCCTAGGTCAAAAAAGTCTAGATTACCTCACCTTTATTAAGATGAATGAGGGTTGGATCCCGAAGGGACTGACAGTGGGCGATACATTAGACTAAAAAAGGCCTGATGAGGGGGACGTAACAGGTAGTGATGTCGCGAACCGTTCGCGGCGGACTCCAGTCAGCTGACACATCCCGGCCAATATGCAGCAGACCCTCCCTCCCAGACCCTCCCCCCTCCTGGACAGCATCCATATTGAAGCTGACACATCCCGGCCAATATGCAGCAGACCCTCCCTCCCAGACCCTGCCACCTCCTGGACAGCATCCATATTGAAGCTGCCTTCAATATGGATGCTGTCCAGGAGGTGGGAGGGTCTGGGAGGGAGGGTCTGCTGCATATTTCCCGGGATGTGTCAGCTGACTGGAGTCCGCCGCGAACGGTTCGCCACGAACCCTGGCGAACCGTTCGCGAGCGGTTTGCGAAAAATTTGCGACATCACTACTAACAGGGTGTCGCGGCTGCCAGCCTGCCGCGTGATATTTAAATCCCTAGCCCGACCCAGTACCTTGCCCTGTCGTGGTTTCCTGTTCCTGGTTTCCTGAGAGTGCTTTATCATTATGAATCTGATTTCCTGGTATCCTGATCTTGGCTTGTGTAAACGGTATTGTGTATTTTCTGGCTTCCTTGACCTCAGCTTTCCCTTTGACCATTCTCTGTCTCTAGCGTATTAGTCCGGCCATTCTAAAGTCCGGTTTACGCTCTGTCCTTTTATTTTCCTTTTCTTGCCTATGTATATGTTTACATAGTTTCTGCATGCTGGACCACACTAGTAGTCGTGACATTGGGATTAAACTGATAAGAATAGTACTACTTAACACACCACTCCTATCGGGTGGCACATTAGATTGCACGCGCGGTGCCCCAAATTTGAAGAAGGAGGACCGACCAAGCATCTTTTTCCATCTCCCGGTTCCTAAAATCGATGCCATATACACGTCCCCTGAAAGGGGACGTAACAGGGATTAAACTAATAGGAATAGTACTACTTAACACACCTTATAATAACGCAGAGAGAGGCAATGCAGAGAGAGGAGTCTGAAGAAGAGGAGTCAGAGGAGGAAGGTGGCTTTGAGGAGGTGGAAGACCAAACACAGCAGGCGTCCCAGGGGGCTTGTTGTCACCTTTTGGGGACCCTTGGTGTTGTACGTGGCTGGGTGGAGGAAGAGACCTTCAATGACATCAGTGAGGACAAGGAATGGGACATGGCTAGCTTGGTATCCATCCTTGTGCAAATGGGGAGTTTGCGGTTGTGCAAATGGACTGTTTGCGGTTGTTTGCGGTGCGTTAAATGGGGAGTTTGGTCTGTCACTGTGAAGCGGGCGTAACCCTTACACTACCTGATCGATACAACATCATAGCTGATGTTTTAAAGCACGTTATTCCAAACAATTTAGGTTAGGTGATTTATGCCCTTTATGGATTTAAACCAGACTCTGCATCAACTATGTAATTTTCCATGGGAGTTTTGCCATGGATCCCCCTCCGGCATGAGACAGTCCAGGTGTTAGTCCCGTTGAAATAACTTTTCCATCACTATTGTGGCCAGAAAGAGTCCCTGTGGGTTTTAAAATTCATCTGCCTATTGACGTCTATGGCGGTTCGCCCGTTCGCGAACATTTGCGGAAGTTTGCGTTCGCCACCGAAAATTTTATGTTCGCGACATCACTAGTTGCAATGCTTCGACTTTCACTGGCCATTCATTTTACATAGGTGCAGCAACAGCAGCCTCTAGTCAAAATGTACCAGTGCACATAATCAAAAGACGTTGGTTTCGGCACACCACAAACGACTTTAGTAAATATAATGGTTAACACTTACTCTGCTTTTTTCCCAGACCACAAATGGAAAGGCGCAGCCAGGAGTTGTGGGAGGGGTTGATCCGGCCTATATAAACCCAAACCTACCTCTATTCCGGGATGCCATCGATTGGTCACCCTACCCACCACTCTCTATTTACAAAATTCCATCTTGGTGGGCCCTCTTTATTTACAGGCCTGCCTAAACGTCGGTTTCAGCACACCACAACCAACTTTAGTAAATATAATGGTTAACACTTACTCTGCTTTTTTCCTTGACCACAAATATATATATATATATATATATATATATATATATATATATATATATATATATACACATACATATATATATATACATATATATACACATACACACACTGCCCGTTAGAACCCGGAAGTGATTGGAAGCCGCATGGAACATTGGTTAAACTATGTTAGCTTTATGGCAACATAGGGACAGAGTATATATAAAATATCTTTTTTGCCGTTGTGCAAATCTTTAATTATAGTTAGACTAGGCATTTGGTATACAATAACCACTTTTTTTCTTTTTATGGCTGTATGTGTTTAATTCTAGATGCAGATAGCTATACTACATAGTATGAGGGGGATTTGTTTATGTAAATCTTTTTAGCGATTTATTATAGACATCCTTTTTTCTATTTAGATATACCGTTCATTTATTTATCTGTGGTATCTATATGTCATCAGTCCCTTGATGGAGTTAGGTTTATAATATTTGACAGGATGTCTTTATGTCTTTATGTTAGCTTATCTGTCTTCTAGGCCAGTAATCTATAGATGGCTTGTTTGTCTTTTATTATTTTTCTTTTACTATTTTTTTCATTTTGTGATATAATATGCCTGTATAGAGCTTGGAGCTTTTTTCTAGATTTTTTCTAGATTATCACTATAATACTATATATTTTTTGAATATTTGTTGTTATTATTATATCAAATAATTTCTCTTAGGGATTAGATTACTATTTCTCTGTCTCTATCTATTAATATATTATGACATGTATATGTTTGATCTCTTGCTTTGTTTTTAAAAAATTTTGATGCCATTATCTAGATGTTATGTAATAGATTGCACATTTTGTGTGGATTTAATTTTTTCACTTATATGCCACTTTTCTTTATTTGCATGTGATAACACTGTTGCTTTCACTTTAACTTCATCTATTTTTGGCAACATCAATCACTCTATTATGCTGATAGTTTACACTATCAACCTTCCTTCACTGTAACTTGTTTCTCTTGCGTTCGACAAGAGCTTTACTCTGGTTGTATACTTTCACCATGGTAACCGGTTTCCTCCGTCGGACGTCCGATCACGTGACGTTCCGTGCGGCTTCCAATCACTTCCGGGTTCTAACGGGCAGACACCCTTCACCTCACTTCTCTATTGGGTAAGTGCACATACATATATTTTTATATTTAATATATATACACTGTATTGTTATGCACCTAATGATCTTGAAAAAGACCCGGCACGGTCGAAACGTCTATTGATTTTCGTTGTATATCACATATGGATTAATAAAGCACCAGTTTTTTCCCTATATTTGAAGACCTGTGAGTGCATCTGGAAACTTTTTTCTTATATTATTGACGCTTATGATTTGCACCCAGGCAAGTAGTATATTGATTTTCTTTTTTAAGGAGAGTGCCAAGCCATCATCTTTTTATATATATATATATATATATATATATATATATATATATATGTGTGTGTTTCAAGACAGTAAAACATATTGTAATGATGATATGATCAATGAAAATGGAGTTTGTATGTAACAAAATGCAAAAAACAAATATGTATGCTAAATTTGGCCATGATTTGTGCTAAGTGGCTACTAACAAAGAAAAGACATGCATCATTTTGAAAACCTTGGGTTGTCTACTTTTGCAAATGGTAAGCCATGATAGAGGTAATTCTCATTCCTCTCCTGCCATATGGTCTCAAAAGCAACATAAAAAATCTGGCAAATTTCAAAACTGAAAATGGGAAAGCATTTTATTTGACCCTGTAACTTTCCATAACCCATCTACATGTGAGATATCATTGAACACAAATATAAGTGTTTTAGAGCAGTGAAATGTATAATGCTGATGATATAATCTGTTAAATTACAGTTTTTTTGTGATAAATGCAAAAAACAAATATGAACGTTGACTTTGGCCAGGGTGTGTGAATAAGTGGCTACTAAAAAAGGAAAAAGACATACCTTATTTTGAATACATTGTGTTGTATACTTTTGCAAATGGTATGCCGTGATAGGTTGATATTCCTACCTGGGTTGCCATACAGTCTCAAAGGCAACATAGGCACACCAATCTGGCAAATTTCAATGTGTATAAGATGAAAAGGGGAAAGCCCTATATTTGACTCTGTAACTTTCCAAAACCCTATCAAAAGTGTACGTGGGGGATAGTGTTGTACTCATGAGACACCGCTAAACACAAATACGTGCATTTTATTACAGTAAAAGCTAACAGTATTATGACATTCACTGTTAAAATGCCATGCAGAACTAAAAGAATTTAATTTTCACACTTTTTTTTAGATTTTATTCTTATTAAATTATGTTTCATAAATATTTGATATATAATGAAAACCTTTTTACTCCTGAACAAAATAATATACAATAAGTGTGGATGTAATAAATGGTTGAAGAGACATAGACTTCAAATTCTAGGTTGTGTTTTGATCAGTAATTGTCTCTGCCTTTTAGGGGTTAAATGAGTGGATAGAAGGAGAAAAATATAGGAGTGAAAAATACAAGGAGAGCATTGTAAAGCTATATTATGAATAAATATAACCTATTAGTATGTAGTTGCAATACGATACATGCAGCTACTTCCTTTAGTATCTTGGAACTTGTAACCTGAGCCTCTTAGAATCAGGCCAGAGAGCCAGTGTTCTGATGTGAAGACTACTGTGTATGGGAATCTGTTTTCTGTATCCACAATTCCACTACTATATAGTGTGTGTTGAGTGAGACATGAAGAAGTCTCCTGCAAGAACCACCCAGTTAGACTATTTTACACAATTACACTACACAGAATCTATTGCCAACACTCTTGTTAACTATATTGCATATACATCGAATCAGAGCTGGAGAAAATTAAGAGTTATTTGCTCTACTTACCATACCCGTCAATGCAAAGGCCATTACAATGAAGAAAGTCCAATAAAAACAAACCACAGAAACATGATTAGACATGGCTGAATTTTGTATGCAAGTGTATTTTGAACCACCAACTTTCAGCAAATGGATGAAAAGAATATGAAGGGACTTTATCACACTACTAAATGTGTAGGTATTAGAATTAAACATAAGATATCCAAGTGATGAGTAAGCCAATAGAAAGACGACAGCAGATAGCTGCAATAAAAAAAAGAAAGAAAAAATAGTACATAATTAATAAAATATTTCAGCTGCACCTTTTAAATATAAACATTAATGTAAATATTAAATTTGAGTTCTATAACTAACTTACTAATATCTGGTAGGGAGCTATTTTACCTTAGCTTTGCACAATTCTTATCCTGCACACTTATGTTAGGTGGATTTTAAAATAGCTAAACATGTAACATTGTTAAGAACACTGAAAATTGCATCTAAATAAGCATCTTGCTATCCCATTTGGTTCCATTTGTGGACTAAAGCAAAATACAAGGATTTAAAAACAATTTTTGTACCTCGATGAATTAATTCAATCTTCAAAACTATTACGATTTAAAACTGGAATTGCCAGTAAGTAAAGTAGGCACCTGCCTACTGTCACTTTTTTCAGCACTTAAAATTAATTTTGTTTACTCTGGTTTTGGTTGATATTAGAGCTGTAGGTCAATAATGTAAACCTAGATGAAGAGGATGAGTGGGGAGAGGTATGCACTGCAGTAGTGACAATCAACAGGCAAAAGTAGATTCACTGTGTATTGCTATTTGTTAATACTGGGCAGTGTTCATATGAGTCTAGAAAATAAGCAGACTGACAATAGAAAAGATAATATATTAAAATGCATATCTGACCAGAAAATAAATAAATCACATGCAACTTGAAAAAAGAAACATAGCAATATAAATTTCATACCATCATGAAATGTGTGCTGACACATATATGGCGAAGCATACTCATCCAGGGAACCATCATTTTGAAAACACTGAGGAGTTTTATGAGTTTAATTATCACGAAGAAGAACATGAATCCAAACAAGCAATGTGACCACTGAAATACAGTAAACAACATTTACCTTTAGTTTGGTGAGATGTCTAAAGTTATTTAGGGGTGTGTTTGTATGTAGTGGTTGCTTTTAAATGCTCGTGTGCATTTGTGTGTAGTGTTGGTGTTTGATTGGAGGGGTGCTTGTATATAGTTTTAGTGTTTTAATACAGGGTGTGTTTGTATGTAATGATTACGTTTGATTGAAGATTTGTGTTTGAATGTAATGTTGGTTTTTAAATGCGGATGTACATTTGTGTGTAGTATTGATGTTTGAGTGAACGGGTGTGTGTAGAACATATTGGGGTTTGACTGCAGGGAGTGTGCTTTCATGTTGTGTTGGTGTTTGATTGTTTGGATGTATGCACATATACTGCTACATACATACATACACAGATTTATATACACATTAACACATAGATACACACATACACACACTGACACATACACATAAATGCATATACACACTGACACGTACACACACATAGATTCACACAACACACACACACAGATATACACACCATGACACATGCACACCCTGACATATGCACATACCCTGACACACATATGCACACCCTGACACACGCACACACACACACGCACACACTGACAAACACACACACATGCACACCCTGATACACACACATTCAGATACACACACACAATCTGACATACATAAACATAATACTTGTTATAATTGTCATTTTTGCAGCCACCCAATCGGCACCGTGATCAGTCACACTAAAGATTACTCACCTTGCCTCCAACGCCTCTCTCTCAGCACAGCTCCTGTGACTGCGGCCGGGTCCAGAATTAGGAAGGACGCTGGCTGCTGCAAGGCGGTCCTATATGATAGTGCTGCCCACAATAACATAACTAGTGATGTAAATGTGCGTATGGCGTCACATTTTCACCGTGCACACACGTTCTGGGGTCAAGGTACCCAATGTAGCAAATAGCAGGTTTACTGGCGTATTTCAACCCAAACCTGCAGCTATTCAGTGCCCTGTAGTGATTTCCATTACTGTTTGGTTGTCCAAGAGCGCGTTCCTGTATTTGGTATTCTGTTTTTTGATATTGGCTTGTTCTGATTATTCTTACTGCTGGCATCCTGACCCTTTAGCTCTTGACTTTCAGTTTTTGCTTCTTTCTGTACCCCTGACCTTGGCTAGTTACTGGTTATTCTATTTACATTAATTCTGGCCATTCTAAGACCCAGTAATACATTTTGAAAAGCAAGCAGTTAACCGTCAGTGCTATAATGCACACAGGTACCTAGGTTTATAAGTGTTCCATTATAAACACTCAAAGAACAACAGTGACAAGAAAAAGGAAAAAAAAACAAAAATACAAAATAATGTGAATCACCAAAAAGTGATAATATGTAAATAAATACAAACTAAATATATGTTGAGATATTTAAATTCAAAATTGTATCTGTAAAGAAATACACAAACAATATATAGTGTGATATTGTTAAAAACCACTTGAGAATATAGGTGGTAGAAAACTCACAAGGGTAAGATGAAATCAGGCATATCTCCCTCTGTATTAACCCCTTAAGGACACATGACATGTGTGACATGTCATGGTTCCCTTTTATTTCAGAAATTTGGTCCTTAAGGGGTTACGGGACTGGAAAGTATGAAGGACCTCCAGCGATGAATCCAAATATATGTTAGCAGCAAATCTTCTAATTCACTCCAAATAGAAAGAGGAAAATAGATAGTGCAGATTGTATAAAAAGTACCAATTTATTACATGTATTGCACTTACAATGTATCAGAATAAAAGCAGCTTGTCTCCACACTGGGTGGTATTCATATGCAGCAGCTGAACCAATCAAGATACAGGATCTGGAACAGTGATAGCAGCACCAAGACAATAAGAAATAAAAATTCAATACAGAAACAAAATAAAAATAAAAACAATTCCAACGTGTTTTGTCCTTCTCTGGACTTCCTCAGGGATGTGTAGCTGTGATAGGGATGAGAATCTTCTTAAATATCCATCTTTTAATCACTCAAATGTTCGCCGGTGTTGGCGTGCGTTCCACCGTGGAACGCATATTACTTCCGCATGACGTCACTTCCGTTTTCGCGGATAGAGTGAAACCACAGTTTATATCAATGGTAGCAGCTCAAACAGCATTTACAGCATAATATTACAAATGAAACCAGTGAAATTCATGATACTTATTCACAAAAAGCACATCTTACATAGATTTATAAAAGTGAACATAAGTTACCAGACATTGGGCATATCCATACTGATATATATCTCTATGTGTATCTTTCAATTATATATGATATAGTATACCTTCTACAGATATTTTAAACATATGAATATGAATTAGAATAGTTAGAATACATTTGATTACAATAAATTTGAATATATTAGAATATTTGAAACTTAGAAGTTTGAAATTTAGAAATTAGAAGTTCGAAAGATGAATTTGAGAATTTAAAGGTGTACACAATCAATATAAGTCCAATCAATTTGGTATGCTCAATTTCTTACAAAATTGAATAATATATTATATAACATCATCCAATATTTTAGAGGTAATAGGTCTTAGAATTTTAAAGGTCCCTGCTTTTGGAACAGGAGACCAAACAGGAGACCAAACATTATTAGATGAATGGAACTCAGCTAGCGATGAATGTTCCTTTAAATATATGAGAAGTTTGATAGACTTCCAAAGGAGATCTCTAAAAAAGATCGAAGAGGATATAAATGCTATTGAAGTTGAAATAGAAAATAATCAAGAGGATAAAAGAGTTTTAGAAGAAAAATATAAACAGCTAAAATACAATATAAAAGCAATAGATGAAAAAGTTTCAGATATAAAATCCTCTAAATACAGAAGAGATCAGGATGACTATTGAACAGGTTGCCAGAAAGATTGGTCAAAATCAGACAAACATTTTAAGACCTATACTAAAAATCCTTCTTCAAGAAGGCCACTTGATACTCGACAATACAAGGATACTAATACTTATACTACTAGAACTCCATATAGAAAACAAGTTATATCTTATAATCAGTATCAGAGAAGTTCCCCATATGGGCAAAAATCTTTCTCACGAAATTCTAGTCATACATATAAACAACAGGAAGATTTTTTAGACAGGGAGCCAGATCAAAAAGAACAAGGTGCAATATACACCATTCCCACACAAAATCGTTTCACAAGTCTAAGATCTCCCACAAAAAAACGACCACATATAGATGTGGAAGACCAGGGGTAAACAACATATCAAGCTTTACCCCACAGACAACATTAAATAAAACTGAAGGAATTTTTAATTTATCTTGTATCCCTCTAGATGAAGGTCAATTATCACTGTTACAAAAAGGTCTAAAATTCACTCCCATTAATAAACCCAATCCTTTTCAATTATTTTTGGATAATCAAATTTTTCTAAAAAAGCTGACAAGAAAGAGATTTTTTGAGAGAATTAAATATGAAAGTTCTTTCAAGGAAAACAACATAAAAAATTCACATTTGGAACAAGACACAGATAATTTGACTGATTCTAATGAGCCCATACAATATTCTAATTTAAAATTAAAATCAAACTTTTATCCATGGTCTGATCGCAGCAAATATTTAGAAGTTTTTAATTAATCTGTACAAGAAGATTTTGACAAACTTATATTAAAAACTAATAAGAAAAATAAATATTTGTCATGCAATCTCACCACAGCTGTAAAACAGGCAATGCAGTTATTACAAAAAAATCATGAGTTAGTCATAAAAGAAGCAGACAAAGGAGGTGGTGTTGTTATCTTGTCTAAATCTTATTATATGGAAGAAGCCTATAAAATTTTGAATGATGAGGTTACTTATAAATGTTTAGATAAAGAACCAACTGAATTGTTTCTTAAAGAACTTGATATTCTTTTAAAATTCGGATTAGAAAATGATATAATTACTAAAGAAGAATATAATTTTCTATATAATCCCCAATGCAAAACCGCATGTTTCTATTTTTTGCCCAAGATACACAAGTCCATTTCACATCCTCCAGGTCGTCCCATTATAAGTGGTATCGACTCATTCTCCTGTAATCTTTCGGCTTATATAGATTTCTTTTTACAACCATATGTATCTAAGATACCTTCATACATCAAAGATACCAAACATTTATTAAAGCATCTACAATCCGTAGAATGGAAATCAAGTTATATTTTGGCCTCAGTAGATGTAACTTCTCTTTATACCAGCATTCCCCATCAAAAAGGCTTATCGGCAATAAAAGAGTGGTTATCACAACTATCTATCTATTGCTACAATACAGATTGAATTTTTGATTGACTGCATGCTTTTTGTTCTAACAATAAACTTTTTTTGGTTTAATGATCAGTATTTTCTACAGCTATGTGGTGTCGCCATGGGGACGAGGTTCGCCCCCAGCTTCGACAATTTATATGTCTCCCATTGGGAATCTAGATGTATTTCTTTGGGCCAAATGCTGGGGGGAAGCCTCGTTCTATGGCGACGCTACATAGATGACGTCCTTATCATCTGGGACGGTGATCAAACTAGTTTAGACAACTTCATTTTGTATATTAATAATAATGATTATAATCTGGGCTTTACCTCTACTTGTCATCCCACCCAGATAGATTTTTTAGATTTAACAATTTATATAGAAAATAATATCTTAAAAACCAAAACTTTTTTCAAAAATACTGATTGTAATACTGCTACAGACCGTGCTAGTTTGCATCATCCCTTGTGGCTGAAAAACGTCCCAAAGGGACAATTAACACGTTTGAGACGTAACTGTTCAGATATAGAAACTTTTAAAACCCAATCTAAAATTATTAAACAAAGATACATAGAAAAGGGATATGATTCAAAAATGATTGAAAAAGCAGGGTCTTCTTTAATTAATACAGATTGTGATCAGCTGCTTTCATCAAATAGAGATAAAGATAAAAGAAATAAAGATTCAAATAAATTTAATTTTGCTTTTATCACCAGGTATCATTCTCAAGCCTGTGAGATTAAAAACATTATTAATCGACATTGGCACATCTTAAAAAAATATACTTTTTTGAATAATATTTTACCAAATAAACCTACTGTAATTTACAAAAAGGCAGATAATTTAAAGAATAAACTAGCCCACTGTATTCTTCCTATTAAGAAAAGTACCTCTTCTCAACCCACACATATTTTTTCAAATCAAATACTAAAAGGTTTCTTTAGATGTGGAAGGTGTTCCACGTGCAACTTTCAAAAAAAGAGTACAGATGCATTTCTAGGAACTTATACTCAACAAATTTATCAGATTAATAAATGTATTCAATGCTCCACTACACATGTAGTTTATTTACTGCAATGTGGTTGTGGAGCTCAATACATTGGTCGCACGATCCAAAAATTACATGTAAGGTTATTGGAACATTTTCAAAATATAAGAAACAAAAAAATTAGAACACAGTGTATCTAGACATTGTGCATATTGTCCACATTTCCAATGGAATACAATGATAGCAATTGGGATAGATAAGGTAGAACAACATTGGAGAGGAGGTAATATTGAAACTTTGTTAAATACTAAGGAGGCCCAATGGATTTTCAATTTAAAAACTTTCAAATTTGATTTGAATCAGGAAATAGATTTAGTGGGATTAATTTAATTAATTAATTTTTTTATATTTATTTTCACATTTCATTTATTTTATTTTTATTTTCATTATTTTTTATTTTTATTTTATTTTTTTTCATATATATTATTTTATATATATTTTTTACATTTATTATTATTATTTTTTATTTTTTATATGCAGTTTTTCATATATATATTTTTTATATATATTTTTTTATATTTTTTAATTTAATTTAATTTTATTTAATTTTATTTTATTTGACCTTTGATCATTTATATTTGATGATTAATTGTTGTTTTTTATTACAGAAATATTACCTCTAAAATATTGGATGATGTTATATAATATATTATTCAATTTTGTAAGAAATTGAACATACCAAATTGATTGGACTTATATTGATTGTGTACACCTTTAAATTCTCAAATTCATCTTTCGAACTTCTAATTTCTAAATTTCAAACTTCTAAGTTTCAAATATTCTAAATATTCTAATATATTCAAATTTATTGTAATCAAATTTATTCTAACTATTCTAATTCATATTCATATGTTTAAAATATCTGTAGAAGGTATATTATATCATATATAATTGAAAGATACACATAGAGATATATATCAATATGGATATGCCCAATGTCTGGTAACTTATGTTCACTTTTATAAATCTATGTAAGATGTGCTTTTTGTGAATAAGTATCATGAATTTCACTGGTTTCATCTGTAATATTATGCTGTAAATGCTGTTTGAGCTGCTACCATTGATATAAACTGTGGTTTCACTCTATCCGCAAAACCGGAAGTGACGTCATGCGGAAGTAATATGCGTTCCACGGTGAGTGATTAAAGGACATATTTAAGAAGATTCTTAAAGATTCTCATCCCTATCACAGCTACACATCCCTGAGGAAGTCCAGAGAAGGACGAAACGCGTTGGAATTGTTTTTATTTTGTTTCTGTATTGAATTTTTATTTCTTATTGTCTTGGTGCTGCTATCACTGTTCCAGATCCTGTATCTTGATTGGTTCAGCTGCTGCATATGAATACCACCCAGTGTGCAGACAATCTGCTTTTATTCTGATACATTGTAAGTGCAATACATGTAATAAATTGGTATTTTTTATACAATCTGCACTATCTATTTTCCTCTTTCTATTTGGAGTGAATTAGAAGATTTGCTGCTAACATATATTTGGATTCATCGCTGGAGGTCCTTCATACTTTCCAGTCCCTTAATACAGAGGGAGATATGCCTGATTTCATCTTACCCTTGTGAGTTTTCTACCACCTATATTCTCAAGTGGTTTTTAACAATATCACACTATATATTGTTTGTGTATTTCTTTACAGATACAATTTTGCATTTAAATATCTCAACATATATTCAGTTTGTATTTATTTACATATTATCACTTTTTGGTGATTCACATTATTTTGTACTTTTGTTTTTTTTTCCTTTTTCTTGTCCCAGTAATACATTTTACCTTAGCTTATTTTTATTTTCTGGTTTGACTTAGTGCTGTGCATTGGGCCACTATTTTGTCCTAACATTACGACAGGGCCATGGACCCTGCAGAATTAAGTCAATACAATTGGCATGTGAAAGAAAGCTGAAGAAAATGATCACCGTATAGATCAATTTGCCCAGGCCTTTCAGACCGTGTGGCCCGTACTGCTTATTTACAACTTGATGATCCACAACTGGTTCCACCCAGTCTTGTTGTGGTTGCTCCTATAGTTTATAAGGCATCTTCTATTTCTCTATCACCACCACCTCATTTTTGTAATGATTTACAGGACTGTCGTGGTTTTCTAAATCAGATAGAATACAACTTTGAAGCCTCTCCTGCTGCATACCTCTGCCAAGGACCGCTTCCTAGCTGGAACCGGGAAAAACTGCACCGCTTCTGCCCCAGTCGCTATAGCTTTACTGGGGTCCTCCTGGAGCCTCTTTGACCTAGAGCAGGATAGGGGACTAGCTCTATTACCTCCCAGGGAATGGACAAGGCCAAGGACTTTCCCCACAGAATCCTTCACGAGCTGGAACAAAGTGCTGATTATAGCCCTTCCCCTCCCAGTAACTAGACGACACATAATTCTGGGAGTACAACTGATTTTAATGGACCAAACTCTGCCTTTTATGCACAGACACACGCATTGGGTCTCCATTGTATTCAACACAAGCCCTCTCAGGAATCCTTCAAATATATTTTATTAAAGAGATATTTTTACAATAACTGTGAAGGAAAAAAATATTTTATCCCCTGATGATTTTGAATGTTTCCCCACTGACAGAAAGAAATTATCAGTCTATAATTTTAATGGTAGCTGTATTTTAACAGGAAGAGACAGAATACCAAAAAATTATCCAGAAAAACATGTCAAAAAAGGTTATAAATTGATTTGCATGTCAATGAGTGAAATAAGTATTATATCCCCTATCAATCAGCGAGATTTCTGACTCTCAGGTGTCTTTTATACAGGTAATGAGCTGAGATTAGAAGCACTCTCTTAAAGGGGGTGCTCCTAATCTCAACTCGTCACCTGTATAAAAGACACATGTCCACAGAAGCAATCAATCACTCAGATTCCAAACGCTCAACCATGGCCAAGACTAAAGAGTTGTCCGAGGATTTCAGGGACAAGATTTTAGACCTACACAAGGCTGGAATAGGCGACAAGACCATCGCCAAGCAACTTGGTGAGAAGGTGACAACAGTTGGTGTGATTATTCGCAAATATAAGAAACAAAAATAACTGTCAGTCTCCATTGGTCTGGTGCTCCATGCAAGAGCTCATCTCGTGGAGTTTCAATGATCATGAGAACGGTGAGGAATCAGCCCAGAACTACACAGGACTTTAACACACTACTAAATGTGTAGGTATTAGAATTAAACATAAGATATCCAAGTGATGAGTAAGCCAATAGAAAGATGACAGCAGATAGCTGCAAGAAAAAAAATGAAAAAATAGCACATAATGAATAAAAAATTTCAGCTGGACCTTTTGAATATAAACATTAATTTAAATATTAAATTTGGGTTCTATAACTAACTTTGTAATATCTGGTAGGGAGATATTTTACCCTCAAGGCAGCTGGGACCATAGTTACCAAGAAAACAATTGGTAAAACACTACGCCGTGAAGGACTGAAATCCTGCAGCACCTGCAAGGTCCCCCTGCTCAAGAAAGCAGGCTGTTCTGAAATTTTGCCAATGAACATCTGAATGATTCAGAGGAGAGTTGGGTGAAAGTATTGATGTTGGTCAGATGAGACCAAAATCAAGCACTTTGGCGGATGAGGAATGCTGCCTATGACCCCAAGAACATCATCCCCACCGTCAAACATGGTGGTGGAAACATTATGCTTTGGGGGTGTTTTTTTGCTATGAGGAAAGGACAACTGCACCGCATCAAAGTGAAGGTCAAATATTAGATAAGAACATCCTTCCCTCGGGCAGGGAATTGAAAATGGGTCGTGGATGGTTATTCCAGCATGACAATGATCCAAAGGAGTGGCTCAAGAAGAAGCATATTAAGGTCCTGGGGTGACCTAACTAGTCTCCGGACCTTAATCTCATAGGAAATCTGTGGAGGGAGCTGAAGATTCGAGTTTTTTGTTATTCTGTCTCTCACTGTTAAAATACCATTAAAATTATATACTCATCATTTCTTTGTCAGTGGGCAAACGTTCAAAATCAGCAGGGATCAAATACTTTTTTCCCTCACATAAAAAGAGTAAATATCAATGTATGTAAATCAATGAAAAAAGTATTGAACAGACACTTTATGGTCAGTTTTCATTGTAATAACAATAACATAAATATTAATATTATTGAACAATGTTAATGAGTAATACAAAAAATTAGGGGGTGGGGAGGCAAAGGAAAAAGACAAAAAGAGGAAAAAATGGGGAAGGGGAGTGCATCTATCCACAATAGCTTTTTTAAACTTAAATTCTAATGACTTTAATTAATTCTAGTATACATAACATGACACAACAATACCTAGTTCAGATAATCGCATAATAGAATAAATGTTTTTGTTGTCAATTTTCCAAATACATTTCTTTATACAAGCAATCAAAACCTATATTCTCTTTTAATCTTTGTTTCCCATTCCTCCTGGTAGTGTATAAGGTTATCTAACTGCAAAGAAGGTTGTCTGAGAGTCAGTTCGTACCCCTTATTTTCTAGTATATAATTAAAAACTTCTTTAATAGTAGGGATTGTTGGTGACCTCCAGTATCTGGGGATAACCATAGTAACAGCTAAAAGGATATGTCAATAATTTTATCAATTTTTTCAATAGTATCAGGGAAGAATTTGAAAAAAGCCAATTCTGAAGTGAGTACAGGAATAGTGGAATTTACTTTTTGGATTAACGTATGTATTTCCTGCTAAAACTGTGTGAGTTTAGGACAATACCAAAAAAAACATGTTAAATCGAGCCACATCATTCCACAGTTTCTCCAACCTTTATCTGACTATTTGGAGTTAATTTTATTCAACCTTTAGGGGGATAAATACCATCTTTAAATTATTTTAAAATGGATTTCCCAATGATTGGAGCACTGTGTAACTCCTTTAAGAGCTGGTAAAAATGTAAGCCATTCCTCCAGGCCGTAACAAGCTCCCATATCTTTTTCCAATGCAAGCATGTAATCATCTATAACCCCTTCAGGACAGAGTCAATAGTGCACGTTCTGATCAAAACAAAACGTAAACAAAAACTGGAATTTGCGCTATATGTCTGTTCAACCGTAATTTACTGCTGTCACATTAAGTGCACCCACACTTATTATATATGACTTTGTTCAGGAGAAACAGGGCTTTAATGTATCATTAACTATTCATATATGGAACATGATTTATTATGAATAAAATTTAAAAAAATGTGAGAAAATAAGATTTTTTTTTAAATTTGTATTTCCGTCTGACATTTTAGCTGTGAATGTCATAATACTGTTAGGTTTTACTGCAAAAAAATTTACATATTTGTAATCAGCGATGTCTCACGAGTACAACAGTAACCCCCATTAACAGGTTTTATGGTGTTTTGGAAAGTTACAGGGTCAAATATCTATTTGCTTTACAACTCTATTATACATTTATAAGCCTGTGTTCACTATGTATTTTAGCCCCATTGAGCTATTTCTACATATTTAATTTTTTGCCTTACAATTCTCTTAATATGCACTATTATAACTTAGTTTTGATATGTGACTATTGCTTATTAATGATGTACATCTTTACCAATATACCTGCTTACTAGCAGGTACTTGTTTTACATCATGGTCTACTCCAATTTCTTTATTCATTAATATTCATATTTTACATTGATCATTCTCGTTCTATTTACTTTCCGTGCCGGTTTCCCCTGCGATCACGGGGTAACCGGCTTCGGCATTTGACTCCGCCCCCTCATTTGTGATTGGTCCTAACACTGAGAGAGAGGAGGGCGGGCTATTTAAATGACGGCGGCGTTCTGCTCGGTTCCCCTGGAAGAGCCCTCGTGGCGAAACGCGCGTCGGGAGTAGTTAGAGAGCGGGTGGTTGGAGCTTTGATTGGGGATTATGCTGCAGCTAGTTTAGATGATTTAGGATATCTACTTCACCACCCTCTCCTCTCTTTTATTATTAGACCTTAACCTCCGTGAACCTTCTACTGAGGTTTATTATTTTTGATCGATGTAGGCAGGTTACTCTAGCCTTTGAGTTATGGGAGTTAGGAGACAGTACTGTTTATACTAGGGCTTCACAGTGAGACAGATTTAAGATCTTCCTTTTACTATAGACACTTATGAATGTCTTTAAGATACTTTAGGCAAACCCCTTTTTTTCTTTTTCTGTCTCTGTGAATTACCTAGTGACTCTTTTTTCTCCTTTCTCTCTGTTTTTTATTGAATTTATTATTTTTTGAGGGACAGCCATTACATATTTATTCTAGTATTGACTTTTTAGAAGGAATTTATTAAAAGTTATTTTTTAATTACTTTTCTTTGGGTTGCACTGCAATTACAGGGAACCCTTTTGGGACTGATTTATCATAACCCTAGGGTTTCTCTGTTTTTGTTCATTTTCTCTTTTTTGTATTATAATAATTTCTAGGGGTTACCCCCCATTTCTCACTAGCAACCCGATATATATTCTTTACTCTTGTTCCTATATCTCATTTCTATTAAATTTCCGCATCAGGTTTCAATACCAACTTGAGGAACAGGGTATTTATATCACATTACATTTATATTACATATATCTTTTAATACAGACTATCCACTAGGAGTAATTACATACATTCTTGTGATATTCCATTTGGAGTAGGTCTATCATGACAGACTTTTTGGAACAGGTGGTGTTTCCAGATTTTTCATCAGAAGACGTTAATAACGTCTTCTCTAATAAACCCTTGGGAAATATACAGAATGATCCCATGGACATTAATCAGGCTTTTTTTACAATACAAAAGTTATAGCAAACACAATTAAGGGGATTCTGGGAGTTAGCCAGTTTAAGACATTACATTGAACAAAAACTGGTACCCAGAGGCCTTAGACCTGACATTCTGCTACCTGACAAAGTGAAGACTGAGGAACAGCTAGCAGAATGGAACTCTATTCTCTTAGAATGTTCAGCTAAAATCATGCAGTTTTTAATCCAATTAGAACAACAAAACTTGGATAAAACCAATGGTGAACTAGACAGTGAAATTAAAAAAATCAGGACCTTTGACAAAGAACCTAGCTTTCCAGCCATGGAGAGCAAGTTGAGTAAGAACTTAGAGATTAGCAAAAGAAACATCAGACAGAAAAAACATTATAAGTTTCAACGGGACTTCAGGGACTTTCAGGAAGGAAACATCTTTAAAAATAAGAACAAAAGGAGACCCAACACCAATAAAGTATACAACAAAGATTTTTCCTCTTCAGATGAAACAGAATGGTCGGAATCAGACTCTAGACCTCGTTACCAAAAAAGACAAAATACTCGCTACACACAACACTTACCCTCAGGGCAAACCAAAGGTATCTTGAAAAATACAGATAGAAATATAACCTTTTCTGACCCCCTTAATGGATCAAACTGTCAGTACAAATTCTAGACTTGAAACTACTGTAGGCTCTACCCAATCTTCCCTGACTTTTTTAGATCAGGATTGGCCACAACCACAAAGGGAAAGACTAAGGGACAGGAACAGGTGGGGGTACAAGACACAGAAATCCCACTATCAATAGCTGCGACAACACAGGGGAATAAGATAATAAACCTCTCTAAATTCATGTTAAAACAAAGACACATATCACTTCTTCAAAAGGGCCTTTCTTTAATACCCACACCCACTAGCAATCAATTTGATTGGGTTAAAGATGTAAATCTGTTTGGCCGGAAATTGGCCTTACATGCCTTACATGAAAAGATCAATCTTAAAAAACTTAAAGATTTAGGCCTTTCACCGGAGGACAATGTTCTCTTTAAAGTACTCACAGACCTAGAGTCCGAACAGGGTACTTTAGATTCTTTGACCAACTTTAAACCTCCAAGCTGGTTCACTCCAAACCTGAAGGAATTTCCTTGTATTGATCTATTTGTACAGTTCTGTACTAGTGAACTAGAAAACCAAACTCCTTCAACATCACAAATTTCCAATCTTAAAGCAGAAGAAAAACGGGCTTTACAAGAACTTAGACTAGCAACAGATGTTATTTTTAAACAATCTGACAAAGGAGGTAACATTGTCCTCATGCAAAGGGATCAATACGTCAATATGTGTATGCAACATCTTACCGATGAAATGGCCTATCAGGTACTTAAGGATGACCCCACTAAAAAGTATCTGGCAGAATTACAATCTTTAGTACAGAAAATGTGATTACTCAGAATGAATTTAGGTTTATTGTCTCTCAGTCTAACATCACTATTGCCACCTTTTACTGTCTCCCTAAAATACACAAAGACTCTCAGAATCCTCCCGGTAGGCCAATTGTATCGGGAAATCATTGCCTAACCGAGAGAGCTAGCCAATTTTTGGACAAGTTGTTACAGCCCCTGGTGTCAGGTTTAAAATCATACATACGGGACACGAAACAGACACTTCTTGCCCTGGAACATCTCACGGTGCCCCCCTACACATCCCTGGCGAGTTTGGACGTAGTGGCACTGTATAACAATATTCCGCATGACAAGGGTTTAACTACTTTTTGGAAAAAGCGAAAACTTTTAATATACAGGAACAGGAGTTCATCCTGCTCTTATTACAATTTGTACTTACTCATAACTACTTTACATTTAATGGGAAATATTTTCTACAACTACGGGGCAATGCGATGGGCTCGTCGTGTGCTCCCAGTTACGCCAATCTCTTTTTGGGTTGGTGGGAAGAAACCATAGTGTTTACTAGTACTTACGCCATGTACATTCCGTCCATTTTTAAATGGTTTCGCTATATTGACGATGTGCTAATCTTTTGGTTAGGCTCTTTTTCACTATTCGAGGATTGGGTTGATGCTTTGAACATCAACCAAATTAATCTCAAACTCACTCATGTTATTCATGAGAGTCACCTGGTCTTCTTGGATCTCACTATTGCTCTGTCAGAGGATGGAACTGTATCCACCTCACTATACAGAAAACCCACGGCTATGAACAGTCTATTGCATTGGGACAGTTTCCATCCTTTTCATATAAAGGCCAACATACCATACGGCCAATATCTTAGGGTCAAAAGAAACTGTTCCAATCCAGAAGACTTTGAAAGAGAAGCAAAAATTCTCAGACAGAGATTCAAAAGTTTAGGATATCCGAATCGGATCCTTAAGAAAGCTTATCAAAGAACAAAAACAGTTGATAGATCTGAGAGCTTACATAAATCCCCAAAGACCACTCAATCCACTACTAGGGTCACTAGACTTATGGGGACTTATGACAAAAATTGGAATAACACCCAACAGGTATTTAATCACAATTGGCCATTACTTCAACACGATACATTTCTTAAGAATACCATTACTTATAAACCTTCCATAACGTATCGACGAGCAAAGAACCTTGCAGACCTCCTTACCCAGAGTCATTTGAAACCACTATCAAGCCAACCCACTTGGCTTCAGACTAAAGGCCTTTTTAGATGTGGGCACTGTAAGGCTTGTGATTTTATTTTACCATCTAAAAAAAATAAATAAATACGGAATCGTAGAACTGCAAAAGACATTGAGGACAATTCCTTTATCAACTGTGGGTCTACCAATGTCATTTACATCATCACATGCGAATGTGGATTACAGTACATTGGAAAGACCTAGCAATTACGTCGACGTGTCCTGCAACATATCAATTCAATTTTGAATGTACATTTGGACACTCCCATTGCAAGACACGTACTTACTAATCACAACTCTAGACCCAATGTACTTAAATTCCAAGTAATTCAAAAGGTCTTTCAAAACCACTGTAAAGGGGATATTAATATTGCATTACTGAAAGCTGAATCACGTTGGATCTACTTGTTTCAAACACTTTATCCCAAAGGATTAAATGAAGAGTTTAATTTTACTCCATTTATCCATTTGTAATTTAGACCTATGCTAATAGAGGCGTTTTATACCTATGGGTCTTTTTGGTATCAAGCCTCATTGTATTTTATTCCTTACATTATACATAGAACTTTTCACAAGTTAACTTAGTTACAAACACTGGCCAAAGTTAGCGTTCATATTTGTTTTTGTGTGAAAAAAGGAAAAAACTAATATTTGGCCAGTGTTTGTAACTAAGTGGCTACTAAAAAAGACTGGACATACCCCACTTGCAATACCTTGGGTTGTCTACTTTTGCAAATGGTATGCCATCATGGGGGTGATTCTCATTCCTGGGCTACCATATGCTCTCAAAGACAACATAACCAATCTGGCAAATTTCAATGTCAAAAAAATGAAATGCAAGCCTTATATGTGACTCTCTAACTTTCCAAAACACCATAAAACCTGTACATGGGGGGTACTGTTATTCTCGGGAGACTTCACTAAACACAAATATTAGTGTTTTAAAACAGTAAAACATATTACAACAATGATATAGTCCATATAAGTGCAGTTCGTTTGTGAAAAATGCAAAAAACTTAACTTTTGCTTAAAATATAATTGTTGTAATACAATTTACCAGTTTGAAACACTAATATTTGAGTTCAGCAAAGTCTCCTAAGTAAAACAGTGTCCCCTATGTACAGGTTTTATGGTGTCTTGGAGAGTTACAGGGTCAAATATAGTGCTTGTGAATTAAATTCTTTGCACTTTCTCCTTTGTTGTCAGGGATGTCAATCAAATTTTAATTAATTAAATCACATAATTATGTTAAAAGATTACTTAAATATACATGTAGAATTTTAATATATATGCATTTATAGATATTTAAATTCTACGTGTATACTAATGTAATTTTTTATGTAATTATATGTATTTATCTATCTATCTATATATATATATATATATATATATTTGCGGTTATTTGTATTTTATATATAGATAGATACATAGAATGTCATTCTAAGTGTAATTTGTTACAAATATATATATATTAAAACAAAATACAATTAAAATTAAATTACATATGAATATATAATTTATATAAAATTTTGTTTCAATATTTTATTTATTTTATTATTTTATTTATTATTGTAATTATACGTATATATAATATGTGTATATATCTATTATATATATATGTGTGACAGAACCATCTGTCTGCTTGTATTTTAGTTGCATTCGTCTGTTTGTCTCCCGTTCGTATGAATGGCTGGTTTCTATAGCCCAGCCATTCGAATGACTCTTTTTCCCGAACAAACCTGCCGAACGAACGGCCACCCAGGAGAGAAGTGTGCTGCTGGTTAACTTATTGATCCCAATTAGAACGTTGTGGTTAACCGCAGACACTGCTCAAATTAAACCGAATTCAGGGTGGTCGTCGTTCGTATGTCGACCACGAGGCAGCGGCCATTTTAAACCAAGCGAAAGCCCAGCGGTGTTTGGCTCTATTTCTATGGAACGAAAAACTGACAATTTTTCTACCGAACACCGATGAAACAACGGAACGCCTGGCTGCCTCCACGAAAGCATATGAACACCGGCCGTTCGGGAGATTTGGAGCATACGAAAAGACTTAACCCAGATAGCCTTCCCATGGAGTCATTCGTATACCGGAAGACTGTAAGAACTTTGACTCCATGGCGATTGAACTATGTGTGTGGGATCTGAGCGCTATTCGCTAATAATATGCACTCAGATCCAGGCTTTCTGGGGATATGTGATGTGAATGGGAAATGTTCGGTTTTTGTGAAGTTATATATTTTTATGTCTTTTATGATTTTATATTTAAGATGGCGACGGGCTTTGTCCTGGAGTTAATTGAGTTACTTGGTAATTAACTCCAGGGCAGAGGGGAGGGAATCATAATGCACTGTGGGTAAAATCTGTAACTGTGTGTCTGGAATGTCCCCATATCTGTCTGTCATTTAAGTCTCCCATTTGGTCCCCTAGGGGAGTGTCCACCAAGTGGGAGACCTGCATAAATACTGGCAGGTAGCCCACAGTAAAGCCAGATCCTGTTTGACCCTCAATGCGGAGCTTCTGTCTCGTTATTGGTGGGATTTCTGCTTCACGTTTAGAGACTGCTGGATGGAACGGAAGCTGCTTGGTGAATATTTTTATTTTTTTTATTTTTTTATATATTTAATCTTTATTGAAAATTTTTTTTTTATAATATTTCCTTTCTTTTCTTTCTTTTTACAAAAAAAAGGAATTCACAAACATTATTACAACAATAAACAATCAGACATTGAACAATAAACAAAAAAAAGAAAAAAAAATGTGTATAAAAAACATTACAATTCGGTCACCTTCAATGCAGAAAGAGAGGGAGATTTACAATAAACCCAGAAAGGCTTTTATCCACCTTTTGTTCTATCTCTTTTCCTACTCCTTCCCCTTCCCTTTCTTCGCCTCTTCCCTCCTTCCTTCCTTTACCTTCTCCCCTTATATATTAAAAAAAAAAAAAAGGGGCTGCCCTTTGCTGAGAGTTAGTCGCATATTGCTCCTAGGAACCTAAAACCATAATCTTTAACAAATATTTTTTCTACCAATCAGGCTCCGTGAACCCATGGCCACTTTAGAAATTTATGCACAGGATCCACTACCCTATCTACAATTCCAAGACGTATAAACCTTAGTATATATTAAGTCACATTACTTCTTCCTAATTTTACAATCCATTTCTGCCATTGTTCAATTCGTGGATTGTAATAATTATCTTGTCTCAATATCCCTATTTCCATTTTACAATTATTCAAGACCTGATGTTTTATCATCTCCCATGACGGGGAATCTGAGGTTTTCCAAAATCTTGCAAGAGTGGCTTTAGTTTCTACAAGAATGTGGATAATTATTTCTTTTTTATCCTTCGGAATTGTGGGCCATCCAATATGTAATATCATAGATCTACAAGAAAAATCAAGATCCAATTCTATTTCTTCCCTACAGAATTTCGCTACCTTTTGCCATAATTGAGATATAATCGGACATGACCACCATATATGCACATAATCTGCTATAAGGGAAGCACAACGCCAGCAGTAATATTGGTTACCTGGATATATTTTTGCTAATTTAGCTGGTACATAATGCCATCTGTTAATAACCTTATAGTGACTTTCCGTTAGATTTAAGCAATGTGAAGCTTTCATTACTGCATTATTGGCCTTTAGCCATTCACTTCTCATAATGCTAATTTGTATGTCTTTTTCCCAAGCTTTTAGAGCTGGAAATTCAGGGAGTGACTTAAACTTACTACAGATATTGGAGCATTTAGAGACTAAATTTTTACTATATGTGATATTTAATAAATTTATGAACATTTGTAATTCCTCAGGGATCTCCACTATTCTGTGTCTCATTAAGAAGTATTTAATCCTTAAGTACGTGAAACTTTCTCTGTAAGAAAGAGAGGAGGCCTGTTTGATCTCTTCAAAAGGTCTAATCTGTTGTTGTTGAAATAACTGATTTATTCTATTAATGCCTTTGTCTAACCATGGTTCAAGATTAAGATCCTCAATATTAATAGACAATACCTGCATGGGTAGGTCAATAATAATTTTATCTATAATTTTAAGTCTTTTTTTCCAGGTTCTCCATTGGGCCAATAAATTATCTAAAATTAGACCCATATCATCTTTCTCACCTTTGTGTATATTCCAAAATAGAGCCATTAGATCCGGAACTTCCGCTCTTTTAGCTTCAATCTTTGCCCATGATTCTCCCCTAGAGCTCTCTTTCATAGATGATATAATATGTGCCAATGAGCAAGATTCATATATATCTGTAATATTGGGAACGCCCATCCCTCCTAGTTTGGGTTTTAGGTTCAAGATTTTTTTACTAACCCTAGGTTTTTTCCCCATCCATATATATTTATCT
Source organism: Pelobates cultripes (assembly GCA_933207985.1). Classification (NCBI taxonomy): domain Eukaryota; kingdom Metazoa; phylum Chordata; class Amphibia; order Anura; family Pelobatidae; genus Pelobates; species Pelobates cultripes. Next base: position 126,798,178 of record OW240915.1, on the reverse strand, counting down.
AAGGCTGATTGGATCATCAAGAGCCATGGTTTAGGCATTTTCATTGGTAGCATACGGAATACATAGCTCCATTTAGGGATCAAATAGGCCTTTACAACATTGATTCTACCTGTCCATGATATCTCTGCTGTTCTCATATCTTTCAATTGTTTATTAATTTGCATCATTAAAGGCATAACATTATGTTCTAGAATCCTAGCGGGATTACTAGAAATCCTTATACCCAAATAAACAAAAACATTTTTTACCCATTCGAAAGTATATTTCGCTTTAATATGTAATTTTTCTTCCTTATTTATATTTTTAGCGAGAATATTTGTCTTGTCTACATTTAGCTTAAAATTGGAATACTGGCCAAAATCCGGAATCAACCTTAACAGTTCATCTATTGATGTTATAGGGTCTGTTATAGTGATTAAAACATCGTCTGCATACAGTAACGTTTTATATTCCACTTGGCCTATTTTAATTCCCTTAATTTTGTCATTATTTCTAATGTCGCAAATCAGGGGTTCTATATATAGCAAGTATAGCAATGGGGACAAGGGACACCCCTGTCTTGTCCCGTTCCTTATATTAAACCACTCAGAGATTATACCCCTCCCAATTGTTCTAGCCATTGGGGAGCTATACAAAGCCATAATAGCGCTCAGAATCCAGCCGTCAAAGCCAAAAGCTTTTAGGGCCTCCCTAAGGAAGTCCGATCTGACCCTGTCAAAGGCCTTTTCGGCATCCAATGACAGGGACAGCAATGGAATACCCGATTCATGAGCGTAGTCCAAAATATCAATCATTGTTCATATACTATTATTTGATTGTCTATCCTTCATAAAACCAACCTGATCCCCATGTATAATAGATGGGAGGACTCCTTGTAATCTATTTGCCAAAATACTTGCATACATTTTTATATCAGAATTTAATAGAGATATAGGACGATAATTTGCTACAAATTCCTTAGGTTTATCTGGCTTTTGTATGGGAACTATGTTGGCGTATAATAATTCGTTGGGTATATCTTTTCCTCTGACTATATTATTAAAAAGATCTTTAAGGTGTATTACTAGAACGTCCTGGAATTGCTGATAAAATATATTTGGATAGCCATCCGGCCCCGGTGTTTTATTTTTTTTTAAGGACTTGATTGCACTTATTATTTCAGTTTCTGAGAAGGGTTCATTGATAGAATTCAATTGTTCTCTTGATAATTTTTTTAACTTTTTGTTTTTAAAATATATTTCTGGATTATAAGAATAACTAGGTAAATTATACAATTTTTGATAAAAGGAATTGAATGCTTTACCTATATTTTCAGGTGTTAATTGGATCCCATCCTCTGTAATAATTTTATTTATTAACTTATTCAATTTCTCACCTTTAACTTTGTTTGTGAGTATTTTATTTGCTCTATTTCCTTTATAATACCATTTTATTCTTAAATATTCCATCTTTTTTGAAGTTTGTAGAAATAAGATTTTATTAATTTTATTTTATATTATTGCTATTTTCTCACTTGTCTCTATGTTTGGGTTACTTTTATTGAAATTTGTTAATTTATAAAGAGATACATATAATTCTGTTAAAGAAGCTTCTTTATGTTTTTTCTTGATTGAACCTAATTTAATAAGGTGTCCCCTCAACACCGCCTGATATGTACACCAGACTATAGTGTCTGGTGTACCTTTATTTTTATTCTCGTCAAAGAAACGATTTGTTAGCTCTTTTATTGTATTAATATCCTGATGCTCCCTTAGGAGTAATTCATTAAGTCTCCAATTATTCCTAGTTTTAATATCTGGTGAAATAGAAAGATCAAGTATTAATGGCTTGTGATCTGACCAGGTTACTTCATGAATCAAAACCTTTTTAACCCTATGTGGGACCTCGGGGGAACCTAAAAATAAATCTAATCTAGAGTAAGTACAATGTGCTTTAGAAAAACAAGTAAAATCTTTTTCTAGTGGATGGTTAATCCTCCATAAATCTAATAATCCATACTCATTTATCAAAGACGAAAATTGAATTGATGATTTCTTTCCTCTTTTATCTTGCATGACCCCTAATAATGGATTCCTGTCCAGTATTCCATCCAAGATACAATTGAAATCTCCTCCCAGAATAATCTTGCCTTTTCTAATTTTTTAGAAATACCACATATACATTCATATAGCCTCAGGTAATTTAAACATGAGGCATTCCATATCCACGCTATTAAAACATATTTCCATCTCCACTCCCAACTAGTGGAAGACAGAAAATGCATCCCAAAACCCTGGGTTAGCATCCAAAACTCCAAAAACAAATATGGAGTTAAGTCGGGGGGGGCGTAAGGGAAACCCTCCTCTAGAGTGTCACAGAAAGACTATATAATCCTTGTAACAGAGAGAGAGAAACAAAAAAAAAAAAAAACACATACATATATACATTTTCTTATTTCCCAGTAACCAAGACCTTTTGTAATGTAATTGTTTCAATTTCTTATATACCAAATTTATATTAATACCGTGTCTTAAAAAAAAACAAAACAAAAAAAACACCTTTATAGATGTCTTAACCTATTATCCAATATTAAAGACATTTACCGTGTAGTTAGTTCAGTTTTCTATATGACAACTTTCTATAAATGTGATCCATCTATTATATTCTATACTCTTTCCCAACGAATATCATATCAAGTGAACCTTGTTATACTCATTTTGACTACTGAGATTACACAGAGAAGAAAAAAAAAAAAACACCTTTATAGATGTCTTAACCTATTATCCACTATTAAAAACATTTCCCGTGTAATTAGTTCAATTTTCTATATAACACCATTCTATGAATGTGATCAATCTATTATATTCTATAGGCTTTCCCAACCAGTATCATATCAAATAAACCTTGTTGTACTCATTTTGACTATAAAAAAAAAAATTAAAAAAATGTATCCTCTCTTAATCATCCTATCAAGACAACCATCTCTTAAATTTACATATGGACCTCCTGTAACCAGTTCCTGACCCGATCTAAATTGTCAAACACCAAAGTTTTTTCCTCAAAAATAATAATAAGTTTTGCTGGAAAGGCCCAAAAATGCTTGACATTATTTTTTCTTAATATCTCCAAGACCGAAGCAAATAATCGTCTTTTCTTCCTCGTTTCATAAGATAAGTCTGGAAGAACCTTTATATTTGAATATTCTTCTTTTTTACTACCTTGTTTTGAAGCCTTTCTTAGTTCTTCTCTAAATAAATAAAAATTACAGCAAACCATAATGTCCCTAGGAATTTCCATTGCAAGATTTTTTGATTTTGGAATTCTGTGACATCTCTCTAAGAATTTATGATTCTCATCTTTCTGAATTCCTAATTCCATGAAATATGATTCCAGAAAAGCTTTAATTTTTTCTTGTGTAATACTTTCTGGGATGTTCCTTAATCTCAGATTATTTTGTCTTGATCTGTCTTCGAGATTATTTATCTTTAATTCTAGCTCTTGAATTTTCTGGTTTAATTCCCCCTGTTGCTGTTGTTGGTTTTTAATTATTATGTCAGTTAAGTCCATTTTTCTTTCAACTTGACCCATCCTCAAGCCTATCTCTTTAATATCTTTTTTTAAGTCCGCATTATTGTTAAGAATTTCTTGCTTTATTGCTAAGAGTTGCTGATCTAAACAACTTTTTAAAAATTCTGGTGACACCATCGAATTTTCTATTTGTGGTGTTTCTAATTGTGCTGTTTTTTTCTCACTCGTTATCAGGTTGATTTCATTTACAGGACTCTCCATCGCTGATTTATCCATTTGGGGGGTAAAAAAATTAGAGAGTCTTTTTTCTGTCTTAGTCTCTTTTCTTTCCACCCTCTCCTTATGTTCTTTATCTTTATCCTTGTTAAGGGTTGATTTATTTTCTTGGTTTCTTCTAGTTGACATGATTTTTCCTTTTTTCTTCTCCTCTCTTCTTCCTTTTTTCTTTTAAATATATCACCAATAGAAAAAAAAAAAAACAGCACACAAAAAATTTTTTTTTTTTTTATTTTTCTCCCTCTTTTTCCTCAGTTTTCAATTCCTCTCTAGAGCCTTCAAGCTCTGTCGGCGCATTTCCTTGAATAGGCTAATCAATTGAAACAAACGTGTTTCTGCGACTTTAAGGGTTTATAATTTATATATCACGTTCCTCCCTTAAATGATTAGGTTTACTTCGATCTCTCTCTCAACTCTTTCTGACGATATCATTATAGATATTCTCTATATGAGGGTATCTGGTCATAGATCATAGTGGGAGTGGGAGTAAATTGGTTTTAAAACACATTCTGTAGTGTTATCCAATTATGATAGTTAACGTACCTCTTTTAGACCACTTTCCATTTTGCCACTTTAGCAACCCTCATTTGATAAAGGTAGAGAGCCCAGGAGGAGGGAAAAAAAAAATTCAAAATATTTAGGCAAGTATACAAAGTAAGGGATGTCAGAAATGGGTATTTCTCACCATTCTTGCGTGGCTTATAAACGCCAGCCTTCTCTAGATCAAAATTGTCCAACATATACTGTTATGGACAGATGAATTAAAATAAAATGGCTATTTACTAATGTCTATTTATTCTGTGTTCACTATGTTAAAACTGGCTGCTAGAGTAAATATTCCCTTCGCCCCCTACAATGTGTTCAGTTGCTGTTTACTATGTAAATTCTTCATCCTGATAAGCATCCCCCTTCAAAACAAGCAAACCTTGTGTAAACAAAATTCCTGTGTTAACAGCTCCCTTTACTAACTCCTCCCCCACTACCTTTGTGCCAGTTAAACAGCTATATGCCACGTATAGCTAAATGGAGGATCATTGGTTTAGAACTGATAGATACCACTCACTCCCCCTCCCATCGTGTATCCAAAAGTGTGTAATGATGACACTACATTCTGTAGGGGGGTTTAAACAAGAGGCCCCTTTCTCTGTTAACCAATTGGTGAATGTATACTGTATGTTTAAACTGTGACGTATTTTTGCTTTAAGAAGGAGCCCCCACTCCGGGGAATAAAGCATTCCTGGGTTTTTCACTGATCAGAAACTTTGTCTCCGGTGTGAATTACTTCTAGGGAAAGCGTGCACGCATTAATTAATCAATTTGGAAGGTGTAGATAGACAAATAATCAAAGTTTTCTTTGATCCAAAACAATTTGGTGGAGAATGCGGGCATTTAAGGGATACGTTACTAAGGCAGCCGTCAGATCCCAAGACAGGAGAGCAAAGGATTCCCAGAGATTGGAAACGGAGCCTGATCACCTCTGCATATGGTAAATGAGTTACTTACCTATATTTTCCTTTCTTTGGATTTCTCTTGTTCTCCGTGCCTTCACATTCGGCTTCCGGTGTTTAACGTCTTCAGACAGGTAATATATATATGCCCGAATGTCCCCTTTTATATAGAACCTGTCACTTGTCTATCTACAGCCTGAGTCCTGAGTGAGAGTTTTATGTGTGAAAGTGTCTGTTTGAGAATCTGTTTTACTACTTGCTTAATACTGTTATATAATGCTGCCAAGTGTGGTTAAGCACTTGCAGGTTTAGCCAAGTTCGGGTTTGGTGGAAAACCCCTGGCTCTATATTTATTTTAGCTAAGCTTCGGTAAAGAAGTTATTGCGAGACTCGGTCAAGAGTTTAAAAATAAATAAATAAAATAATTTAAAAAATAAATAAATAAATAAATAAAAAAAAAAAATTATTTTAGCTAAGCTTTGGTAAAGAAGCTAGTGAGTGATGTTTTGGCCTCGTTTGGTAAAAAACCTGGCGGTTCCTTTGTTTTATTAAGACTCGGTCAAGAGTTTAAATAGGAGCGGTTTATGTGCTTGAGTGTTTCTGTGTGTGTGATTTGATTTATTATAAGCCGGCATTTATTTTAAGAACTTTGTGATTTAATTACATCTGTATTTTGTGCTTTTGTCTGTGTATGTCTTGTTGGGTACCATATATGTTAATTGTAATCTATACAATTTGTATCGTTACTCTCCTATTCTATCTTTTGTCCTAAGGAGAGCTGTGCTTAGGCAATCACATGGTTAAAAAACTTTGTGCTTGCAAGTCTTCCTCCCTCCTCCCCCTCCTTCTTTGTTGCTTTCTCTTGCTCTGACTGCTATGAGTATTGGCTACAGGGGGGTGGGGTGAATGGGTGAAATGCTTGTAAACTCAGTGAGGAATGTGAGGGAAACAAGGTATATTTGCTGGACGAATAACCTAGTTAGGAACTTTGTGTAATCTTGTATATATTGTTAAGCAAGAGGTTATTGGCATGTTGGAATAAGGAAAGTTAGATTTTGTTGGAACAAATGAATTGTGGAATTTATAAATGAATATCGCAGAGAAAAGTAAATTGCAGTTTGCATTTAATAGCAGCTATTCAGATGCTGTTTTGTGGCAATCTTTATACACACAATGTGAAATTGCCAATAGTGAAATTGACAAGAAATTGTTTGTTAATAAGAAAAAAAAACAAAAGATCAGAAATGTTATGAAACTAGTCTGTACTTACAATGCATTGATTTGTAAACGAAATGCAGATCAAGAAAATTTAGAATCATCAGAAAAAGAAGTAGATTTGAATGGGTTAACAGAAGACAAATCAGATTTAAATGAACAGTGTAACAAAGTAACAGAGAGAACATTGTCAGAAAAAGTCTGTGAATTAGAGGATAGAGTTGAACAAAGAAATGATTTGAGTTGCCAGCTTAGAAAAGCAGTTAAACTAGTGTGTGTTAATACAAGAAACATACAGGCACAGAATCTAATCCCAGAACCAATAGATACTGAAAATGTATCCTCACAGAGTGATTTGCAGAAATGTAAATTTCAAGATAGAGCTGCAAAACTTAATTTGAAAATCCATGAACAATTAATGAAAATTGTGAAATGTATTCCAGTTTATGACACGTCAGTGGATGCATTTACTAATGCTGAAATGTTTGAGTCTAATTTAGACAAATACAGCCTAAATGACGAACAAAGGAATAGACTATTTCAAATATGGCTGCCGACTCAAATGGCATGTAGGCTGACCGCGCCTGTAAAATTCGAGGACAATGATGAAATAATATATTGAAATAAGCAATACAGATTAACACAATTAATAAAATTAACAACAGGGAATGATTTTGCAGACACTGAAATGTTGGAAAAACTAAAACCACACAAAGGGGAGGATATATTTAGTTTTCTTGTAAAATTTGAAAGTGCATATAGACTTGTTGCTGATTTTTCTGAAGATCAGTTAATTAATGAATTTGTGAAAAAATTTCAAGATCTAGATCCAACTGCAATTGTGTTAGCAAGAGAAAAAAGCACTTTGACAGAAGTAGCTTTGTTCTTGGATAACTTAAGGAGAGAAACCAATAATGAAGGGGTTAAAACGACTTGTGGATTTAGGCAGAGAAAGAAGTGCAGATTTTACAGCCCTCGTCCCCCTCCTTCTTCTTCTTCTTCTAGGACAGAGTGTAGAGTTAATCAAAGACAGAATATAACTCCTAAAGTTATTTGTTTTTGGTGCAATAAACAACATTATTTAAGATCTTGCAGATATTTTATCCGAGATATCAAATCAAAAGCAAATGAAAAATTAAATATGTTGATTGAAAATTTTGATAGAGAAAATACATGTGGAGATAAATCAATAAAAGCCTTTCCTTGTAAACTGATAATCAGACAAATAAAAGCAATTTTAGCTAAATCGAAATTAGGAGACAGACAAGCAATGCAGTGTAACACAGAAAGTTATAAGAATCAGAGAACTTCAAGAGATATGATCAGTTTAGGGAATGAGCATGGATATGTCTGCCAACAGAGGTACACAGGCTGATTCCAGAATTAAGAACAGCCAAGAATAGAGTTCTATGTTAGTTTGTTTTAATGAAATGTTAGTCTGAACTGTTTTTTTCATTGTTTTATATGTATTTTAAGAAAGTATTAGGTTAATTAATTAAAATAAAAATGTACATCAAGTTTGCAAATATGGCAGAATGAAATACACTAATGTAGCAGTGAGGAACATGCAATGTATGTTATATTGGGTGTATGCAATTATACAGTAACTCCAATCATTTTACAGAAGGTAAAAACAATGTTGTTACTTCTGAGGTTGATTTAAAATCTTTGATTTAATTAATGAGAATGAGATTTTACTATCATGACTGATAATGGATTACTGTATATTGCAACGCCTGGACATACACATGGTTTGGATATACTGAAGACAAAAGGAATAATATATGGGAATGGATAAGGCTGATTTCCCCCTATCCACAGCCACGCCTACTCCTAAAGTAACATCGCGTACATCCTTACTATGCCCTTTTACTGTAGAATTTCCCGAATCCTAATGACCCATTCCACTACATGGTGTGACTTGTTTAAGCCTAAGATAAATTGGCTGATCAGGCTACCTGTATTAACAATGTCATCAACGATGAGTTAGCATCTGTGGAGAAGCATCACTTCAGGTTGTCCCAAATTTTCTTTTAACTTAAGTTTTAGTACATAGTAAGGCCCATGCCCAATAACTATATGCAGCCTTGTATAGCAGGCCACATGACATCTATTTGTACCAAGCAAGGCCTGCCTGACTCCTCATTCCTGTCTAACATTGTTGTCTCCTGCATAAGTGTAAATGGCTCTCCTTGGAGTAGCCTGTTAACTAAGCCTTGCTTTGTGGTTACCTTCACCTGTCCAATTAATCTGCTAGGTGCAGATGTCCTTCCCCCACTTGCAGGCCCCTATCACCTTATTATTCATTTTGTTCCACACAGTGAAACCTGACCAAGAGGCAAGGGTCCTAGCTAGTTCCCCCAATACCTTTACCTGAATTATACAGGCCCCAAAGCCTGTCCAAGCTCTTACTATTCCCTAACAGGTTAAGGCTCTGGTGTCGAATGTTGCCCTGGTTACCTGAGACTTTCCATGCAATATCCCACCTCTCCTTGTGATGGACGAATTCTGTGCAGGATAATGTCACCCTGCAGGGATGATACTCTATTTACCTGGCCACTCTTCTGCCACTTCCCAAGGGGGGAAATGATAAGACACTGACTATTATTTTTTTTTTAGCCTTTTTCTTATGTTCTGTTCCGGATTTGCTGGACCAAGTATCTCACCTCAACAATGTCTGCACAAGAAGCTGAGCTATAGACTCCCATCACACCATGCAAGATCTCTGAAGGAAGACTGAACTCAGAGGAAGCATGTGGCAGCTCTCTGGCTGACTAAGTTGTTCAAAAAGTTGTAAGTGCACTAAAGGAAGTGGACAGAAAAGTGTCTGCTGAAGAAACTCCCATATTCACCATGTAAGATCCTACCCACAGACATCAAGCTCCCGAAGGAATAACAAGCAAGCTACTGACCCTGGAAAGAAAGAAAAAACAAACAAACCACAAGCTGGAAACAGAAAGGGGCAACTCTTAAAGACAGGCTGTACTTCAACAATCTCAAGTTATACTTGCCCAAGAACATATACTCAGCAGTGGTCCAGTGGGCCTACGGAGCATCTGTCCAGAACCCTCATGAACTCTTTTGATCAATAAATACTCTGAAGTACCAGGAATTGAATCTCTGACCAACAGTTACTGTAAATCTTGTGCCATTTGTGCCAAGGGCAACTCAAGAAGAATGGATGAAAGCCCCAAGCATCTAGCCAAACCTCATTATCTCTTCCAGAGGAGTCAAGTCGCCAGAATGCCAAAGAATGGCTGATTCAAATATGCACTAATTATAGCAGACATGTTTTCAGGATGGCCAGAGGCCTATCCAGCCACCAAAGTGATAACCAAGACCACATGCTGAGTAGTGCACCGTGAAAGATACAGAGATCACCCCGTGGGTTCATCATTCCAGAATCAAGCCTGCCTCTGCATCATGTGAAGTAACATTTGTTGATCTTGACAACCCTTTTTGAAACTCCATTCTTAGAGAACAAAGATACTTGTTGAAAATAAATAAATATCAACAAGTGGGTGTTTTGATGGCCATAATAATGCCTGACCACCTGCCATCGATGGAAAGCTGAATACCCCAAAAGGGGACCTCGTGAAACTAAAGAGAAACAAATATACTCCTTACTCTGCAGCCCTCACGTCTGAGGTGCCATACGCACAGTCAAAGCTTCTTCAAGATCATCTGCTTATCTTGAGTTTGGGGTGATATTAATATTGAATGTTTAAATGATCTGAATCTGCCAGTACTAGGGTAGCATGAGACAAGATTTCTAAGAATAAGTAAATGTGCCCTAGCCTAGGTTATTATGTCCATACACATAACACATGACAATCCCCAAGGTACTCTTGACACACCTCATTCATGCTTCAGGACAAAAAGGAGTACCCCTATAAAGGGTGGTTTTACCCACACATATATATATATATATATGTATATTAATGCCATAGGGGTGTCAAGGGGGGTACCAAATAATTTTAAGGTAAGAAACTAAGTTTGAATCTATTCTCCCAAGCATTACGGCTAATAAAATCTGAATTGGAAGGGAAGAGGTTTATACAATAAACAGGAGACCTTTTTCTTACAGGACATGTATGACTCAGCTGAATGGGTAGGTGCCACGCACATGACTGTTAATCCCCTCAAACCACACATTAGGACTTTAAAAGACATGGTAGTCATCCCATATTTGAGGATAAGAGGGCTGTAGAGACAGGTTTCTCTGACACTAACTTGTGACTTGAATGGATGAAATACAATGCTACTAAACATAACAAGTCTAACTGCTATGTCTGCAGAGGAGCGAGGCCTCACCCAGGTACAGTATCCCTGAACCTTCCTCCGGATATGAAGTGTGCGTTTTAAGTCTCTACACTGTATTTAAACCTAAGCGGTCAGCATGCGAGTCATGGAAACTTAATACCCAATCATTACTAAAAATATTAACCCAGACGAAGGCATTACTATATAGCCCGGGAACTATACTTGTTATGGGATATATGGTGGGATAGGGCGGTTACAAACTATCTCTCAGTTGACCTTCCAGAATAGAATAAGCTTGGAAATGATTTTAGCAGAAAAAGGGAGAGTATGTAAAATACTCCCAGACACCATGACATGCTGTACCTATATTCCAGATAATACAGGCCCTAATGGTAAGGTAACGTTGGCAATAGAAAAGTTAAAGAGTTTGTCCAATGAACTGAAACGAAATTCTGGGGCCACAGATCCATGGGAAAGATGGTTTGGATGGATGTCTGGATGGCAAGGTGCTTTGGCCCAAATAGGTGTTGCCATTTTAATAACGATAATCATCCTCGCTCTTCTTGTTTGTTGTGTGTTACCCTGTCTTAAGAAATGCCTACAAAGGACAGTTGATCAGACAATCGACCAGACCACCCCGACCTTCCTTCACCAAGAGATTGACGACATCGACCTTGATACACCACATACACCCTTACAGTCCCACCGCACTAAATCAACAGCTACTTCCTCTTAAAGACATTTAGGGATAGCGTCTGTCTCTACGGGCAGAAGTCTGCCGCGGGAGAAGTAGTGGACAAGCTGCTATGGGGTACCCGCGCAGTGAAGTGTTCGAGGCCTGTTCAGACAGATGTGCAAGATAGCCTTTTGTTATTTTTCTATAGGGACAGTATTAGAATGAGAGATAGTAGTTTTAGTAAAATTGCCATTTTAAGGGGGGACTGTTATGGACAGATGAATTAAAATAAAATGGCTATTTACTAATGTCTATTTATTCTGTGTTCACTATGTTAAAACTGGCTGCTAGAGTAAATATTCCCTTCGCCCCCTACAATGTGTTCAGTTGCTGTTTACTATGTAAATTCTTCATCCTGATAAGCATCCCCCTTCAAAACAAGCAAACCTTGTGTAAACAAAATTCCTGTGTTAACAGCTCCCTTTACTAACTCCTCCCCCACTACCTTTGTGCCAGTTAAACAGCTATATGCCACGTATAGCTAAATGGAGGATCATTGGTTTAGAACTGATAGATACCACTCACTCCCCCTCCCATCGTGTATCCAAAAGTGTGTAATGATGACACTACATTCTGTAGGGGGGTTTAAACAAGAGCCCCCTTTCTCTGTTAACCAATTGGTGAATGTATACTGTATGTTTAAACTGTGACGTATTTTTGCTTTAAGAAGGAGCCCCCACTCCGGGGAATAAAGCATTCCTGGGTTTTTCACTGATCAGAAACTTTGTCTCCGGTGTGAATTACTTCTAGGGAAAGCGTGCACGCATTAATTAATCAATTTGGAAGGTGTAGATAGACAAATAATCAAAGTTTTCTTTGATCCAAAACAATACTTGTCAAAACAACGATCAACAAGCCTCCATTGCATCCATTGCCATCACCCAATTTGCCCTTTCTCCACAGCATAAGCGATGCCAAAGTGTCCTCCCTCCTCTCACCAATTAGAGAGCACTCAAGTCAAGGGACCGTGGCCGGACTATCATTCTGCGTCGTCCTCTCCAGCAGCTCCAGCATACCGCTAAGAGCTCCGGCGTTTATCTCCCACGACACTCTCGGCGGGCTTCACTCGCGCCACCCCCTTCCGTAGCATTCACGCATGCACGCAGCCTACGTCATCCCCACCCCCCCAGTGAGGGGAGTGTCCACCAAGTGGGAGACCTGCATAAATACTGGCAGGTAGCCCACAGTAAAGCCAGATCCTGTTTGACCCTCAATGCGGAGCTTCTGTCTCGTTATTGGGGGGATTTCTGCTTCACGTTTAGAGACTGCTGGATGGAACGGAAGCCGCTTGGTGAATATTGTTGTTCGGTGGCTAGCAGCAGTTCGTGTTTTGCCGTTCGGGAGTTTGGAGCCGTTCACGGATCTCGGTCGGGAGATTGCTGCTTCCCCTGCATTTGGTTCGTATACTACAGATTAAGCGAACGGAGTTACTGTTACTGCAGACGGGGAAGGTCTACTAAACGGCGGTTTTGCCTAAAGACACTAGAGGTGTCTTAACAATATGTAACGTCATTCTAAGTGTATTTTAATACTAATATATGTACTTATATTAATATTAAAATACACTACGTATGAGGTTACATATATATAATATGTATATATATTATATATGTATATAATATATATACATATATTATATATATAAATACATTTCAATTTATTTTAAAACATGTCTAATCATTTTTTTTTATACTTCCCACCAGCAGGGGGACTGTCTGACATTTCAGACAGTCCCCCTGCTGGCA